>JARQOD010000010.1:65360105-65424110 GCA_033576555.1 Oophaga sylvatica | reverse complement strand
AGCAGCAGCCACTGAAAAAACTGGAAAAGGCAAATGAACAAATAACAGTGGCTCAGATAAACTGAGAGGAGCACAAGCCCCCGGAGGGGACCTGGCTGACCTCCACAGAAGTGCAGGACAAAATGCAAAAAGCAAGCACAAAAATAAAAGCAGAAAATATCTTATCTGTTAGCAGAAGATGCAGGCAAGACACAGCAAGCTTCCAAGTGAACCAGGAACCAAAGTTAAAGACAAGAACAATTGATCACCGGCAACCCTGATGGGGGAACGTCCCTTATATAAGACCAGTCTGTAACACCTGATTGCCAATCTTCACAATCTTCATTGAATTAACCACCAGAGGGAGCTTCTGCTCAGAATTCATTTCTAACACATTCACAAAAGTACCCCCCCCCTTAAGGAGGGGTCACCGAACCCTAATTTGGGCAACCAGGTCGGTCAGGATGAGCTCTGTGATACGCACGGATCAGTCTCCTAGCATGGATGTCCGAAGCAAACACTCAAGAATTGTCCTCCTGACCATAACCTCTCCACTTAACCAAATACTAGAGTTTCCGTCTAGAAAAACGAGAATCCAATATTTTCTCAACCACATACTCCAGATTGCCCTCAACCAAAACAGGGTCAGGAGGCACAGCCATAGGAACCACTAGCTCGACAAACCTCTTCAATAAGGACTTGTGGAACACGTTATGGATCTTAAATGTCTGTCATGTATAGTGTACAGTTCCTATAGCGTCTTGTGCTTGGGTGCGAGGAAAACACATGAGACACAGGTTGATATGAAATGACTTGTATTACTTCATACAAGCATGCAGAAAAGGTCACACAGTTTGCAGGAACAGAGGCAGGAGACACAGCAGGCCAGAGTAACTTCAAGCTCTACAATAACTCTCCAAAGCAGGTTCAGGATCTCTTCTCTGTACCGTAATTCCTCTGCAAACATGGATTCACCAGACAGCAGGTTTCCAGAGTCCAAAAGTGTTCCAAAGTTCCTCAGTAGGAAATAGCTGGAGTCCAAAATCCTAGGTTTCCAGGAGTCAGGTCACAGGCTGACTGAAGCTTGATTCAGGAGCACTGATTGTTCAGCTGAGGCTGCTTAAGAAGCAAGAGGAGAGAATCAGGGCGGGAACATGAAAGCTGGAACCTCCATATTAACTGATGGCAAGATAGCTGCAGCAAGACAGAAAGCAAAATGGCCGACGGAAAACGGAGTTTCAAGGAACATGTCAAAAGAGACAAAGAACCTTACATTACTCCCCCCTTAGGGACAACCTCCGGATGACCTCAGACCAGGCTTGTCAGGGTACCTCTGATGAAACTGGCGGAGCAGGCGAGGAGCATTTACATTATTGACTGGCTCCCATGAGTTGTCCTCCACTGGGTAGCCCTGCCATTTAATCAAATATTGCAACTGATTTCTGTACAACCTGGAATCTAGAATCCTTTCCACCATAAATTCTTCCTGACCATCGACCAGCACTGGGTCAGAGCAAGGAGAAGAGCGTCCAGGAAACGTATTGGGTGTTGCAGCCTTTAGTAGGGATACATGAAAGACAGGGTGGATTCTCATAGTTCTGGGCAGTTGAAGACGACAAGCAACAGCACTTATAATCTTACTGATCTTATAAGGTCCAATGTACTTATGTCCCAATTTAGACAATGGAATCTTTATTTTAAGATTTCTGGTTGACAGCCAGACCAAATCTCCTACCTTGAAAGCTGGTGCAGGTTTACGAAATTTATCTGCTGCTTTCTTGTACCTTTCCTGAGCCAATTCTAGATTTTCCTTTAGAAGATCCATATTCTTTTGTAAAGAAGTGATTCTTTCAGCCACTGCCGGCAAGGGCGTATCTATGGGAAATCGAGGAAGAATGTTAGGATGATAACCTAGATTGGAGTAAAAAGGAGACTGCTTAGTGGAGGCGCTCTGAGAGTTGTTATAAGAGAACTCAGCCAGTGGAAGTAGATCCACCCAATCATCTTTTAGGTGGCAGATAAAGCAGCGGAGATACTGCTCCAGGGTCTGATTGGTTTGTTCTGTCTGTCCATTAGTCTGGGGATGAAAAGCAGAAGAAAGGTTTACTTTAATGTCCAATGCGGCACAGAAATTTTGCCAAAACCTTGAAGTGAATTGCACCCCTCGATCCGAAATGACCTCATCCGGTACTCCATGTAAGCGAAACACATTCTTAATCATTAAGTCTGATGTCTGTTTTGCAGTGGGTAAACCGACACAAGGGATAAAATGAGCTGCCTTTGTTAGACGATCAACCACTAGAATGGTGTTCTTCCCTTGAGAGGTTGGTAACTCCACAATGAAGTCCATAGAAATGGATCCCCACGGGCGGGACGGGGTGGGAAGAGGTTGTAACAGACCAGTTGGTGAGGAGCGAGGTGTTTTGCATCTTGCACAGACTTCACATGAAGTGACATAGTTTAAAACATCTTTCCTGTAAGTGGGCCACCAAAAGAAACGAGAAAGAAATTCTTGTGTCTTTAGAATTCCCCTATGCCCGGCTATCTTGGAATCGTGGATGAGTTGCAATACTCTCAATCTGACTGTTTCAGGTATATACAGACGTTGTCCCTGAATCCACACACCATTCTTAAAAACAAGACTTACGTCCCTTGGGGGGTTGAGCCAACAAAGAATCTGCATGGTATGCTTCCTTGATGTCCTTAAGTAGGTCTTGATTATGAATCACTCCCAGGAATCTAGAGTCAGGAAGAATAGTCTTAGGAGGAGTAAGTGGACGTGTCTCTGCTGAATGAATCCTAGAGAGTGCATCAGCCTTTCCATTGCGCGATCCTGGTCTATAAGAAATGACAAAATTAAATTGGTTTAGGAAAAGATTCCAGCGAGCCTGGCGAGGAGTCAGGCACTTAGCCGACCTGATAAATTCAAGGTTACGATGGTCTGTCAGGACGACTATTTGCTGTGCAGCTCCCTGAAGAAGGTGTCTCCATTCCTTGAAGGCGGCAATAATGGCCAACAATTCTCTATTGCCCACATCGTAGTTCCTCTCAGCCGAAGACAACTGCTGGGAAAAGAAGGCACAGGATGCAAGACATTCTTCTCACCTGTCCTCTGAGAGAGTATAGCTCCAACGGCACAGTCTGAAGCATCCACCTCTATTATGAAGGCAAGCTCGGGGTTGGGATGTACTAAGATAGGTGCGGTGGTAAATTTATCCTTTAAACAGGAAAATGCTTCCTGCGCTTGCGGGGTCCAGGAGAACCTAGACTGTTTCCGGGTAAGTTGGGTGATAGGTGACACTACCTCAGAGAAATTCCTAATGAAACGTCTATAGAAGTTGGCAAACCCGATGAAGCGCTGCACCTCCTTACATTTCTAGGAATTGGCCAATCCTTGATGGCTTGGGTCTTGCTTCCATCCATACTAATCCCTTGCGTAGATAGTACATACCCCAGAAATTGAATTTCGGTCCTATGGAATTCACACTTTTCAAGTTTGATGTAGAGATGGTTTTCTCTTAGGCGTTCTAAGACCATTCTCACATGTCCATGATGTTCCTCTGTGGAGTTAGAAAAAATTAGAATATCATCCAGATAAATCACCACAAATGTATCTAGGAGATCCCTGAAGATGTCATTCACCAAGTGTTGGAAAGTGGCTGGGGCAGTACTCAGACCAAAAGGCATAACTAGATATTCAAAGTGTCCATAGCGTGACCTGAATGCAGTCTTCCATTCATCCCCAGGTCTAATACGGACCAAGTTATAGGCCCCACGGAGATCCAGTTTAGAGAAAATTTTGGCGTGCCGCACTCTCTCCAATCAACTCAGGAATTAAAGGCAATGGATAACGGTTTCTAATAGTAACCTTATTGAGTTCCCTATAGTCTATGCAGGGTCTCAGAGATCCATCTTTCTTCTTCACAAAGAAGATGGGTGCACCTGCGGGAGATGAAGAGGGGCGTATGAAGCCTTTGGCTAGATTTTCATCTATGTAGTCCTTCAAAGCTTTTAGCTCGGGCCCCGCTAGGGGGTAGATCTTACCAAAAGGTATCTCGGCTCCAGGCAATAATTCGATTGGACAATCATATGGACGGTGAGGAGGAAGCTGATCAGCGTTCTTCTTGTCACATAAATCCACATAGTCCTGGTATACAGCTGGTAGTTCAGGGACTGACATGGTTCCTTTAGGAACAGAGCAAGCTGAAACTCCTTGACTCATCTGTTTCTCCGGAAAGTGTAATTCCTTGGTCTCCCAGTTAATCGTAGGATTCTGCGCCTGTAGCCATGGTAGCCCTAGAATAATGGGAAAGTGGGGAGAAGAGATAAGCATAAAAGACATTTTCTCCTGATGATCTTTACCCATAAGGACCCTCAAAGGCTCTGTTTCCTGATCCACTGGTCCAGAGGTCAGCAGGGAGCCATCCACAGTCTCCATCTGTACTGGAGTAGCCTTCTTCACTGAACGTATCCCCTGTTTCAGAGCAAAGGAGATATCCATAAAATTTCCACTTGCTCCTGAGTCGATCATAGCAGAGCTAGACACCCAGACTGAGTCAACCCAGAGTTTGATGGAAAGGAAGCAATGAGAATTGTTTCTTTTACAACTCAGCTGGGACACCGCTGAGGAACCTTGAAAAATTGCAGCGTTTATACCGTCATTGTCCCCAGAACTAACAGAGTTTAAGTCCGAAAAATCAAGATCTCTTGCAGCAGATCTCTCTGGAATCTGAGGCTCGGACATGACAGAGCTCCTCTCGCAACACTCACAGTGAATGACTGCTGCAGTAGTCTTATGAGAACGGCTGGGGCAGTTTATAATGAAGTGCCCTGACTTACCACAGTAAAAACATAGATTTTCCTTTATACGATGTTCTTTGCGTGCATCACTAACCCGTCTTTGTAAAGAGTCCACCTGCATGGGTTCAGGTTCTGGTTCCCTTGTGATCCTACTCAAAGGTTCCTTAGCTGAGGAGGGAGGTAGGAAAAGGTTAGTGCGATTATTTTCGAACCATCTCTCTTGTCTGCGTTCAGTCAGACGAGCATCAATACGGATACAATAGTTAATAAAGTCACCTAACGCAGTGGGAGGGTCGGCACGAGCAAGTTCATCCTTAATCAGTGGAGACAACCCTTTCCGAAAAATAGATTTTTTGGCGGAAGTGTCCCAAGTGGTATTAAGAGCCCATCTCCTGAAATCCAAGGCATATTCGGCTACTGAACGCTTACCTTGGCGCAAAGTTAACATGGCTGCTTCAGCTGTTGCACCTCGATTGGGGTCATCAAACACCTGCCCCATGGCTGAAATAAAAGCATCAAGGTGATTCAAACAATCATCCTCAGTCTCAATCAGAGGGTTTGCCCACATCAAAGCCTTATTCGTAAGCAACATGATTATAGTAAGCACTTTGGATCGTTCAGTGGGAAATTGTGAAGCATGTGCAGAGAAAAATAGATTGCATTGGTTAATAAATCCCCTGAATTTCTCACGTTCACCGCCAAAACGAAAAGGAGGTAACTTGGGGATCCCAGAACTCGGGTTATGGCAGGGGCCTGGACTCGTTCCTCTAGAGCCTCAATCCTGGCTCGTAATTCCTGGGTACCGTATTTTTTTGGACCATAAGACGCACTTTTTTTCCTCCAAATTTGGGAGGAAAGTGTTGGTGCGTCTTATGGTCGGAATGTAACATGTGGGGAGGGGGGCAGTGGGCAGCGGTGGAGTGGGATCAGCAGGAGGCAGGAAGATATCCCCTCTGCTGCAGGAAACAAGCGCTGGGGAAACCCCTGGTCCCTACTTAATATTAATCAGCCGCTTCCCCGCCCACCTATCAGCTGAGCAGTGAGCGGGGAGCAACAGATCACAGAGCCACACAGTTTCCCCAGCGCCTGATTCCTGCAGCAGCTGGGCAGATCGGTGTCTGAAGAAGGAGGCAGCAGGAGCAGCTGGCATACCTGACAGCCTGGGGCTGTGCTGATGGGAGGCTGAATGCTCCTGTTAAGGACCTGTGATGAGGTCATGAAGAGGGCTGGCTGGAGCATCACATGACCAAAGCCCTGCCTCTTCATGATGTCATCACAGTCCTTCAGACACACTGTACAACAGAGAATTAATTAAAAGGTTAGGCTACTTTCACACTTGCGTTTTTTGTGCAGCGCATCATGCGCACATGAAACGCATACGTGTCACATTTCTATCAACTCTGTCTCATTCAATCTGTCTCTATCATCTGTTCTATCATCTGTCTCTATAATCTGTCTCTATCATCTCTTCTATCATCTCTCTCTATCATCTCTCTCTATCATCTCTGTCTCTATCATCTCTCTCTATCATCTCTGTCTCTATCATCTCTGTCTCTATCATCTCTGTCTCTATCATCTCTGTCTCTATCATCTGTCTATATCATCTCTGTCTCTATCATCTGTCTCTATCATCTCTGTCTCTATCACCTGTCTCTATCATCTCTGTCTCTATCATCTCTGTCTCTATCATCTCTGTCTCTATCATCTGTCTCTATCATCTCTGTCTCTATCATCTCTATCATCTGTCTCTATCATCTCTGTCTCTATCATCTGTCTCTATCATCTCTGTCTCTATCATATCTGTCTCTATCATCTCTGTCTCTATCATCTCTGTCTCTATCATCTCTGTCTCTATCATCTCTGTCTCTATCATCTCTGTCTCTATCACCTGTCTCTATCATCTCTGTCTCTATCATCTGTCTCTATCATCTCTGTCTCTATCATCTGTCTCTATCACTCTGTCTCTATCATCTCTGTCTCTATCATCTGTCTCTATCATCTCTGTCTCTATCATCTGTCTCTATCATCTCTGTCTCTATCATCTCTGTCTCTATCATCTCTGTCTCTATCATCTCTGTCTCTATCATCTCTGTCTCTATCATCTCTGTCTCTATCACTCTGTCTCTATCACTGTCTCTATCATTTTAATCTGTCTCTATCATCTCTGTCTCTATCATCTCTGTCTCTATCATCCGTCTCTATCATCTATCTCTATCAACTCTGTCTCTATTTCTATGCAGCATGTATTTCTATGCAGCCGCACGCTCCAGTCTGAGTACCGGCGGCAGTTCCGGGTGTTCATGCGAGAGACTCACACGAAATCGTGCGAGTTTCTCGCATGTGTGACCCCGGCCTTATACTCACCCTCCAGCGTCTTCACATAGTAGTTTACAGACACCACACTGGTCCCGCAGCACCATCTCCTACCCGTAGCTTCCAACATAATAACATACTATTATATAATAACACCACATATAATAGTATGTTATTAAATATTTTACCACATTTTTTGCTTCAAATATATTTTTCCCTATTTTCCACCTCTAAAACCTGTGTGCGTCTTATAGTCCGGTGCGTCTTATAGTCCGAAAAATACGGTAGTTTGTCCAAACACTTGCAAATTATGATTAGTGAGGTCCTGTAGGCTTGCAAAACGGGTCTTTATAGTCTGTATATCTGCAAGGATTGTATCAGTCACTCCGCAAAGCTCCTTTATGCGGGCCTCCATCTTCCAGATCTTTTAAGGCAGAAGTGCTGGAAGGAGAAGAGAAAAGGAAAAAAAAAAAACAATAGTGTTTACCTGTGGTAACACTCCAGAATAACATTTAAGGGAATGCGCTCACCTGGAATGGTTGTGAGAAGTCACAACCACTGTCATCACAGAAGGTATTAAACGGACATCTGATATCCACAGTCACAGCAGACACGGCTTTCCCAGACCCAGCAGACACTAAACATTGGCTCCTGAATCTTGTCATGTATAGTGTACAGTTCCTATAGCGTCTTGTGCTTGGGTGCGAGGAAAACACATGAGACACAGGTTGATATGAAATGACTTGTATTACTTCATACAAGCATGCAGAAAAGGTCACACAGTTTGCAGGAACAGAGGCAGGAGACACAGCAGGCCAGAGTAACTTCAAGCTCTACAATAACTCTCCAAAGCAGGTTCAGGATCTCTTCTCTGTACCGTAATTCCTCTGCAAACATGGATTCACCAGACAGCAGGTTTCCAGAGTCCAAAAGTGTTCCAAAGTTCCTCAGTAGGAAATAGCTGGAGTCCAAAATCCTAGGTTTCCAGGAGTCAGGTCACAGGCTGACTGAAGCTTGATTCAGGAGCACTGATTGTTCAGCTGAGGCTGCTTAAGAAGCAAGAGGAGAGAATCAGGGCGGGAACATGAAAGCTGGAACCTCCATATTAACTGAGGGCAAGATAGCTGCAGCAAGACAGAAAGCAAAATGGCCGACGGAAAACTGAGTTTCAAGGAACATGTCAAAAGAGACAAAGAACCTTACAATGTCCCTGGAAGAAGTAAACGAAAGGAAACAGGATTAAGAATCTCCATGATCTTATAAGGTCCAATGAACCTAGGCTTAAACTTAGGAGATGCAACTCTCATAGGGATATTTCTTGAGGACAACCAGACCAAGTCCCCCACTTCAAACCGAGGACCATCAGTCCTATGCCGGTTGGCAAACCGCTGGGCCCTCTCCTGAGAGAGGGACAACCTCTCCACTACCTGGTCCCAAATCTGCTGCATACGCTCCACAACAGAGTCAACACCTGGACAGACAGAAGCCTCAGTCTGTCCCGAAGAAAATCGAGGGTGAAACCCAAAATTGCAGAAAAATGGAGACATCAAAGTGGCAGAGCTAGCCCTATTATTAAGAGCAAACTCAGCCAAAGGCAAAAAAGAGACCCATTCATCCTGATCAGCAGACACAAAGCATCTCAGATAAGTCTCCAATGTCTGGTTTGTTCTCTCAGTTTGTCCATTGGTCTGAGGATGAAAAGCCGAGGAGAAAGACAATTGAACACCAAGTTTAGAACAAAAAGTCCTCCAAAATCTGGAAACAAACTGGACTCCTCTGTCAGACACAATGTTCTCAGGAATGCCGTGTAACCGAACCACGTGCTGAAGGAACAAAGGCACCAATTCGGAGGAGGAAGGCAACTTAGGTAATGGCACAAGATGTATCACTTTGGAACACCTATCAAAAATCACCCAGATAACGGTCATTCTCTGAGAAACAGGGAGGTCGGAAATTAAATCCGTAGAAATATGGGTCCATGGTCTCTTGGGCACAGGCAATGGCATCAACAAACCACTAGAGCGAGAGCAAGGCTTGGAGCGAGAGCAAGTCCCGCAGGACTGCACAAATTCCCTGACGTCACGAGACAAAGTAGGCCACCAAAAGGACCGACTAACCAAGTCTCTGGTACCAAAAATTCCGGGATGACCGGCCAACGCGGAACAATGAATCTCAGACATCACACTCTTTTTCCACCGGTCTGGGACAAACAATTTCCCAATAGGGCAGCGCTCGGGTTTATCCTCCTGACACCCCTCGAAAAAAGGGCTGCCAAAGCATCATCATTCCATTTGGTCAGGACTGCCCACCTTCGGAATCTCTGACAGTATAACTCAGCGTCCTCAAGCCCCTGATTTAATGCCAACAAGGCTTTTTCAGCTTGATCAGTGACATTAGGTTCATCGTACAATAACCCCAGAGCCAGAAAAAATGCATCAACATTACTCAAAACAGGATCCCCAGGTGTCAGGGAAAAAGCCCAATCCTGAGGATCGCCGCGCAGGAGAGAGATGACAATTTGCTGTGCTGCGTTCCCTGAGGACTTAGGTTTTAAGGCAAAAAACAACTTACAGTTATTTTTGAAATTCAGAAATTTAGCTCGATCCCTAAAAACAAATCTGGCATGGGATCCTAGGTTCCACAACCGGCAACCCTGCAAGACAGGCAGCAATACTCCGAACTTCAGTGGCAAGCTGATCCACACGGCCAGACAACTGTGCAAACTCTATTGAGAGAAAAAAAATCCTCAGCACCCAGAGAAAAAGAGGGAAAGAAAAAAAAAAAAATATCTGACAACTCTGACAACTTTTTTTTTTTTTTTACACTATCTTTCCCTTCTGTGAGTACCATATACTTTTCAGTTTGGCCGGTGATACTGTTATGATTTGGTAGCTGAGGAGAGCAGGCAAAAAAGGCAATACACCAGAGAGGTTGGAATCTACTGGATTGCAGTACCCTGACTAACCACCACAACTAAAGGCAGCCGTGGAGCGTACCTACGTTGGTCCTAGACGCCTCGTCACAGCCTGAGAAGCTAACTACACCTAAAGATAGAAAAAGGAAAACTATCTGCCCCGGAGCAGATCCCCAAAGAACATAGGAAGCCCCCAAACATGTAATGGCGGTTAGACAAGAGGAAATACAGACACAGACAGAAAATAGTATGAGCAAACGTTGGGGCCCAATCTTCCTAGAAAGAAAAAGGATAGGAAGGACACTTACTGCAATCCAAAAAACCCTAAAAAAATACCAACTCACTAATTGCAAAAACACCTGAGATCACACGACCTCTACCACCTAAATTAGTTCTCTGGTGTAACAAAACTAAGCAGCAGCCACTGAAAAAACTGGAAAAGGCAAATGAACAAATAACAGTGGCTCAGATAAACTGAGAGGAGCACAAGCCCCAGGAGGGGACCTGGCTGACCTCCACAGAAGTACAGGACAAAATGCAAAAAGCAAGCACAAAAATAAAAGCAGAAAATATCTGTTAGCAGAAGATGCAGGCAAGACACAGCAAGCTTCCAAGTGAACCAGGAACCAAAGTTGAGACAAGAACAATTGATCACCGGCAACCCTGATGGGAGGGAACCTCCCTTATATAAAACCAGTCTGTAACACCTGATTGCCAATCTTCACTGAATTAACCACCAGAGGGAGCTTCTGCTCAGAATTCATTTCTAACACATTCACAACAGTGTGATCACTGGTTCCCGTTCATCGGTCACAAAGGGGAAGTGTTTGCATGGGGCATGAGTTGAGCATGTGCTCGACGCTTCATTTAGTGTCTATGTCAGTATTCCGGTTTTCTAGGTAACTTTTGTCAATGATTTTGCCCTTTGTTAAGATGGAGTTTGCTGTTTTCTGTGCCCTACTTCCTGTTCGTTTGTTTAAAACCCGGCTCAGGTGTTGGCTTCACTGCTGGAATATTCTGCTTCTGTTTCCCTGCAACCCAGCTGCTTGTTCCTCACAGATCGTTGTGTATTTACCAGGGAAGTGCATAACCAGGTTATCTTCAGGTGTTTTCTCTGCCACAGCAGTTTCTACCCATGGCTCTGGACATTCTCTGCATATGTAAGTTGCACATACTGTGTTGTCACTAAACTGTTGACTTGGGAATTTAACCTTTGGTTCACTCCATCTGATAAGAACTGTGTTTCTGAACTGTTGCTGTTTAACCCTTTGTGCATTACCTCTGGTGAGAGCTGTTGGAACTATTACTGGAACCTTACTGACTTATGAACTTGTTGTTGGACTTCACTGAATTAAGCCACAACTGAGATTAACTTGTTCCTGGACCTCCCTGTGTTTTCTGCATACCTGGATCTGACTCTTCACACACCAGCAGTGTGTAAATCCAGCCACGTAACCTGTGCATCAGACTTACCTTGTGGTTACATTTGTGTGAGGACTTCGTCGTAAGAACTTTACCACCCTCGCTATAGAGGTTCAAGGACTTATATATCCGGATTCATATAACTGGACTTGTGTATATATATATGGACTCATTGCATGTCACTACGGGTTGTTTGAATATTGTTTTTGGGGGTTTTGCTGTTTCACAAATACATTATTTGCATTCAAAGAAACCCGTCTCTGATTGTTCATTGCCCCACGCTATCAGAATCCTCGAGTTCCTACAATAGTATTACAGTCTATGGGGCATCAGTGCCTTAGCATTCTTTTTAGAGGACCTTTCACTGGATTTTTTACTTTATACCGATTTCTCTTCCAATTCCTGCTGCTCCAGATTCCAGAACAGATTTTCTTTTTCTTCTATTCCCTTCCATTTCAAAGTTATGCCCCACGTCATAAAAAGCTCTCAATATGCACATTTTCCTTCGACCCACTGAACGTACACCATGGAACTTCTCTGTGGGCATTTGCTTTTTCTTCTCTGTAATACTGTCCAATCAACACGGCCACGTTATAGGGAGGAAAACACAAACCCACAGAGTACACAGCTCCAGCCTGGTCCAGTGAGTTCTCCTGAGATGAGATTTGTCTCACATAACCAGGCAGAGAACTCCACAGTTGCTGCATCCCTTCCTGATGCGGGAGCTCAGAAGAGCAGCAATCCTGGAGCTCCAGACCTGATTGTGTTACAGGCGATGCACTGGAATGTTTTTCTCCTGTGCATTAAACCTCCAATGCTGCTGATCTTCTTTCTATGCTCCGACGCTCCCGCTCCCGCAGCAAAAAGGGATGAGACAACAGTGGGGTGAAAATATGTTAATCCAGGCTGGGGTCTAAGGGGCAAGGTTTCTCCTTGTGGAGAGTGACATACCAGCTCTGGCGTGTCGAGGTAAGGAGGCTTATTCGCCGTGCAATGCTCCTCGGGGAAATTTAACCCCTTTACCCCCAAGGGTGGTTTGCACGTTAATGACCGGCCAATTTTTACAATTCTGACCACTGTCTCTTTATGAGGTTATAACTCTGGAACGCTTCAACGGATCTTCGCGATTCTGAGAATGTTTTCTCGTGACATATTGTACTTCATGTTAGTGGTAACATTTCTTCCATATACCTTGCGTTTATTTATGAAAAAAACGAAAATATGGCGAAAATTTTGAAAATTTTGCAAATTTCAAACTTTGAATTTTTTTCCCTTAAAACAGAGAAATATGTCACACAAAATAGTTAAGAAATAACATTTCCCACATGTCTACTTTACATCAGCACAATTTTGGAACCAAAATTTTTCTTTGTTAGGAAATTATAAGGGTTAAAAGTTGACCAGTGATTTCTCATTTTTACAACAAAATTTACAAAGCCATTTTTTTAGGGACCACCTCACATTTGAAGTCACTTTGACGGGTCTATATAGCAGAAAATACCCAAAAGTGACACCATTATAAAAACTGCACCCATCAAGCTACTCAAAACTACATTCAAGAAGTTTAATAACCCTTCAGGTGCTTCACAGGAGCTGAAGCAACGTGGAAGGAAAAAATGAATATTTAACTTTTTAGCCACAAAAATGATCTTTTACAAACTTTTTTTTTATTTTCACAAGGGTAAAAGGAGAAAATGGGCAGATAAAGTTGTTGTGCAATTTCTTCTGAGTACGCCAATACCCCATATGTGGGGGAAAACCACTGTTTGGGCACACGGCAGAGCACGTAAGGGAAGGAGCGCCGTTTGACTTTTTCAAACTAAAATTGTCTGGAGTTGAGATTGGACGCCATGTCGTGTTTGGAGAGCCCCTGATACGCCTAAACAGTGGAAACCCCCCACAAGTGACACCATTTTGGAAACTAGACCCCCTAAGGAACTTATCTAGATCTGTTGTGAGCACTTTGAACCCCAAAGTGTTTCACAAAAGTTTATAATGCCTGGGTGTGAAAAAAAAAAAACAAAACAATTTTCCACAAAAATTTTTGTCCCAAATTTTTGAATTTTCCCAAGGAAATTGGACCCCAAAACTTGTTGTCCAATTTGTCCTGAGTACGCTGATACCCCATATGTGGGGGGGAAACTGTTTGGGCGCACGGCAGGGCTTGGAAAGGAAGCAGTAACGTTTTGGAATGCAAACATTGATGGGGGTCATGTTCCGTTTGTAGTGCCCCAGATGAGCCTAAACAGTGGAAACCCCCCACAAGTGACCCCATTTTGGAAGCTAGACCCCCTAAGGAACTTATCTAGATCTTTGGTGAGCACTTTGAACCCCCAAGTGCTTCACACAAGTTTATAATGCCCGGGCATGAAAATAAAAAATCCTATTTTTTTCCCACAAAAATTATCTCTTAGTCACTAATTTTTTATTTTCCCATAGGTAACAGGAGAAATTGGACCACAAAATTTGTTGTCCAATTTGTCCTGAGTACGCTGATACCCCATATGTGAGGGGGAACCACTGTTTGGGCGCATGGCAGAGCTCGGAATGGAAGGAGCACCATTTGACTTTTTCCAACCAAAATTGGCTGGAATTGAGATTGGACGCTATGTTGCATTTGGAGAGTCCCTAATGTGCCTAAACAGTGGAAACCCCCCACAAGTGACCCCATTTGGGAAATTAGACCCCCTAAGGAACTTATCTAGATCTTTGGTGAGCAATTTGAACTCCCAAGTGCTTCACACAAGTTTATAACGTAGAGCCGTAAAATTAAAAAATCATATTTTTTCCACAAAATTGATCTTTTCACCCCAATTTTTATTTTCCCAAGGGAAACAAGACTCCAAAAGTTATTGTGCAATTTGTCCTGAGTGCGCTGATACCCCATATGTGGGGGTAAACCACTGTTTGGGTGCATGGCAGAGTTTGGAAGGGAAGGAGCGCCGTTTGACTTTTTCAACGCAGAATTGGCTGGATGCCATGTCGTGTTTGGAGAGCTCCTGATCTGCCTAAACAGTGGAAACCCCCCACAAATGACACCATTTTGGAAACTAGACCCCTCAAGGAACTTATCTAGATGTGTGGTGAGCACTTTGAACCCCAAAGTGCTTCACAGAAGTTTATAACGTACAGCCGTAAAATAAAAAATCTTTTTTTTTTTTTACAAAAATGATTTTTTCGCCCCCAATATTTTATTTTTACAAGGGTAACAGGAGAAATTGGACCCCAAAAGTTGTTGTCCAATTTGTCCTGAGTACGCTGATACCCAATATGTGGGAGTAAACTATTGTATGGGCGCACGTCGGGGCTCGGAAGGGAAGTAGTGACGTTTTGGATTGCAGACTTTGATGGAATGGTCTGGGGGCGTCATGTCTCATTTGGAGAGCCCCTGATGCGCCTAAACAGTGGAAACCCCCCACAAGTGACCCCATTTTGGGAAATAGACCCACAAGGAACTTATCTAGATGTGTGGTGAGCACTTTGAACCCCGAAGTGCTTCACAGAAGTTTATAACGTACAGCCGTAAAAATAAAAAATCCTTTTTTTTTTTTTTTTACAAAAATGATTTTTTTCGCCCCCAATATTTTATTTTCACAAGGGTAACAGGAGAAATTGGACCCCAAAAGTTGTTGTCCAATTTGTCCTGAGTACGCTGATACCCAATATGTGGGAGTAAACTACTGTATGGGCGCACGTCGGGGCTCGGAAGGGAAGTAGTGACGTTTTGGATTGCAGACTTTGGTGGAATGGTCTGGGGGCGTCATGTCGCATTTGGAGAGCCCCTGATGCGCCTAAACAGTGGAAACCCCCCACAAGTACCCCATTTTGGAAAATAGACCCCACAAGGAACTTATCTAGATGCGTGGTGAGCGCTATGAAGCCCCAAGTACTTCACAGAAGTTTTATAACATACAGCCGTAAAAACAAAAAAAATCATTTTTTTTTTACAAAAATGATTTTGTCGCCCCCAGTTTTTTATTTTCCCAAGGGTAACAGGAGAAATAGGCCAAATTGCACAATAACTCTTGTGGTCCAGAGTACGCTGATACCCCATATGCGGGGGTAAACTACTGTTTGGGCGCATGGCAGAGCTCAGAAGTGAAGGAGCACCATTTGACATTTTCAACGCAGAATTGGCTGGAATTGAGATCAGACGCCATGTCACATTTGGAGAGCCCCTGATGTGCCTAAACAGCAGAAACCCCCCAATTCTAACTCCAACCCTAACCCCAACACACCCCTAACCCTAGTCCCAACCCTAACCACAAACCTAACACACCCCTAACCGTAATCCCAACCCTAATCCTAACGTTAGCCCCAACCCTAACGGGAAAATGGAAATAAATACATTTTTTTAATTGTATTATTTTTCCACTAAGGGGTGATAAAGGGGGGTTTGATTTACTATTTATAGCGGGTTTTTATGATTGGCAGCTGTCACGCTAAAAGACGCTTTTTATTGCAAAAAATAGTTTTTTGCATCCACCACATTTTGAGAGCTATAATTTTTGCATTTTTGGCCTACAGAGTCATGTGAGGTCTTATTTTTTGCGGTACGAGTGGACGTTTTTATTGGTACCATTTTTGAGCACGTGACATTTTTTGATCGCTTTTTATTTCGATTTTTGGGAGGTTAGAATGAACAAAAATCAGCAATTCATGAATTTCTTTTAGGGGGGTGTTTATACCGTTCCGCATGTGGTAAAATTGATAAAGCAGTTTTATTCTTCGGGTTAGTACGATTACGGTGATACCTCATTTATATCATTTTTTTATGTTTTGGCGCTTTTATAGAATAAAAGCAATTTTATATAAAAAAATTATTATTTTTGCATCGCTTTATTCTGCAGCTATAACTTTTTATTTTTTCACTGATGATGCTGTATGACGGCTCGTTTTTTGCGGGACAAGATGACGTTTTCAGCGGTACCATGTTTATTTATATCGGTCTTTTTGATCGCGTGTTATTCCACTTTTTGTTCGGCGGTATGATGATAAAGCATTGATTTTTTGCTTCGTTTTTTTTTTTTTTAAGGGGTTCACTAAAGGGGTTAACTAGTGGGACAGTTTTATAGGGGGGGTCGTTACGGACGCGGCGATACTAAATGTGTACTTTTATTGTTTTGTTTTTTTTTATTTACAGGAAAAAATGAATTTATTGGGGAATATTTTTTTTTTTTTATGATTTTTTTTACTTTTTATTACTTTGTCCCAGGGTGGGACATCACTGTATTTTAGCAGATCGCTGGTGTGACAGTGTGCACAGCACTCTGTCACACCAGCGATCGCTCTGGCATCGCTGCAGGCTTCCCCAGCGCCTGCTCTCAGCAGGCACTGAGGAAGCCGCCTCCCTCCAGGACCCCGGCGCCATCTTGGATCCGGGGACCTGGAGGGAGGACGGACCCTCGGAACAGCGCGACACATCGCGCTGCTCTGAGGGTCTCAGGGGAGCGCGCAGGGAGCCCCCTGCCTGCGCGATCCTCCCGTGCCCCGGGTACAGCGCGATCATGTTTGATCGCGGTGTGCCAGGGGTTAATGTGCCAGGAGCGGTCCGTGACCGCTCCTGACACACAGTCACGGGTGTCAGCTGTGATAATCAGCTGACACCCGGCGGCGATCAGCTGCGCTCCCCCCGGGAGCGCAGCTGATCGCCCATGACGTACTATTCCGTCCATGGGAATTAGGTCCAGGGTCACATGGACGGAATAGTACGTCTGATGGAATAAAGGGGTTAATATGCAAATTGCCTCTTCAAAAAAACATTGCACGGCGAATAAGCCTCCTTACCTCGACACGCAAGAGTTGGTATGTCACTCTCCACAAGGAGAAACCTTACCCCTTAGAACCTAGTCCAGAGCCTCTCATCCAGCCAAATCAGTTCTCCTACTTTGCACTGACGAGGACCAATAGTCCGAAACACCGTGTCTGCAAATGGAGACACTGATTTGGCTTTTATCCTAAGTCATATTACAAGACTCGTTAAAGGGTAGATTGTGACTTGTAGGATCGCTACTTCCAATAGGTGGCGCTATAGAGTTCAAGTCCTCTTTTTTTGAAGAGGCAATTTGCATACTAATCCAGGCTGTAGATTTGACATTCTCTGTGGGTGTGTTTTTTTGACTGGCCAGTCATAGAGGAGAAAATGCAAATGCCCCCAGAGTTCTGTGGTATATTTCAAGTTGGTTAGAGAAAAAAAAAACAGGATTTTGGTTGATTACCGTAAAATCTGTTTCTCGGAAGCCTTTATTGGGGGACACAGATAACCATGGGTGTATGCTGCTGCCACTAGGAGGCGCTGACACTATGCATATGCAAAAATAAAGGTTGGCTCCTCCTCTGCAGTATACACCCCACCGACTGCAAGAAGCAAATCAGTTAGTGAGAAAGCAGTAGGAGAACAACATGATAGAATAACAAACGGACAACTCAACTGTAACAATAGCACATCGAAGAAGAAACAGGAGTTGTAGAAAAAAACATGGGAGGGTGCTGTGTCCCCCAATGAAGGCTTCCGAGAAACAGATTTTGCGGTAAGCAACCAAAATCCTGTTTTCTCTATCGCTTCATTGGGGGACACAGATAACCTTGGGACGTCCCAAAGCAGTCCATGGGGAGGGAAACAGCAGAAAACTCTATTGCGATCAAAGAGCTTACCACTGCCGCCTGCAAGATACCTCTGCAGAGGCTGGCGTCCACCGAAGCGTAGGTATGGACCCGGAACAACTTGGCAAACTTGTGGATGGAAGACCGGGTTGCCGCTTTGCAGAGTTATAGGGCGGATGCCCCCTGTGTACCGGCCAGGAGGTGCCCACTGCCCGGTAAGAGTGAGCCTCTTAACCAGTGAGCCTCCAAACTTGCGGACCTGATCCAGCGCGCAATCGTAGCCTTGCAGGCGTGTCATCTGGATGATGAATAGGAGATCCGACTTCCTAAGGGAAGCGGTCTTCGTGAGATAGATCCTCACTGCCCTGACCAGGTCTAGCCTGTTTAGTAAATGCTCCGAAGAATGAGTCGGAGCTGGGCAGACGGAAGGGATGACAAAGTCCTCAATCAGGTGAAAAAGAGTGGATACCACATTGGGAAGGAAGAAGGCAGAAGATCTGGCCCGTCTGGTAAGTTCCAGGAGTGTCCGCCAGGAGATTGATGAACCCAGAACTACTGGGCCAATGTGGTGCGATCAAAGAGACCAGCACCTCTTCCACTCTGAACTACTTTAAAGGCCTGAGAAGAAAGGTAATGAAAAAACGCTAAGTGTGACCAGGCAATGGCCGTAGCATCGGCGACCCCGTGAGGGGGACGCGGGACCTGGAGACGTACCGTGGAACCTTCCTGTACAGCCGGGAAGGGCGAGAGATCCACGTCCGGAGTTCTCCCTAGAAGACAGATCAGATGGAAGACGTTCCAAGACAGTGACCAGTCTCCTCAAACGAGAAGCTCGCGGCTGAGAAAAAACGGCCGTCTAGTTGACCCGCCAGAAATGTGCGCTGCACTGCGAAACTCTGGTGAGTTGGTAGAGGATTCTGCGTCCCCATGGAAGCAAATACTGAGCGGAGGGACTCCATCCTGAAAAGGATCAAGGACTCTTGAGATCAGAAAACTAGAGATCCAGCGTGAGTCGAACCACGCCGCCCTTCCTTGGCGCAACCAACAGGTTCTGAATAAAAAACCTGTAAGGCATTCTTGTGCCGAGGAGGACCTGGCCGGTCCGGTCCTGGTGGGGCTACCTTGGGAGCTATGAGGATGCCAGGGAGAGATCCTGAAGGAAGCCTTCTTCCTAACCTGACAGGTCTGCGGCATGCGCTAACCGGAGGGATCCTCTGTCACCGTCACGGCGCAACCGGGCGCCTCCAGGTTGCCCCAAAGAAGGGTAGACTGGGGCCTATAAAAAAGGGCCACTGAAAACCCCCGGTCCCAAGGGAAGGAGGAAATAGGGGTGGAGGGGGAAACGTTCCCCCCCTTTGTCCTAATATTCTGTCTTCTGTGGAGGAAAGAGGGAGACCATACCTCATATAAGCGTCGGACGTCCGTTGAAGGACGACCGCGTCTCGTCATCCGACAGGCTCTGGTGGGCGAGTGGGTGGGAGACGGAGGCAGGCCCGGGTCTCTGCTACTTCATCTTGATCACCTAAAATACACGTCCGTGATAGGGATCATGGGGGTCCTGCCGGCTAGACGTATGAGGATACGGGGTGGCAGTACACGCCGTACTCAGTCTCTATGTGGGACTACAGTAGTGACCGTTCACACTGTATCCCTCCGGAAAGTACCTGAAAAGGAACGACGCACAATAGGTAGATATGGGTCTCCGGAGAGACCTGTGTCCACCTCCTACTGACACTAAGCTAAAACTGATTTGCTTCTTGCAGTCGGTGGGGTGTATACTGCAGAGGAGCCAACCTTTATTATTATTATTTATTTATATAGCACCATTAATTCCATGGTGCTGTACATGAGAAGGGGGTTACATACAGTTATAGATATCGTTTACAGTAAACAAATTTACAATGACAGACTGGTACAGAGGGGAGAGGACCCTGTCCTTGCGGACTTACATTCTATGGGATAATGGGGAAGAAACAGAAGGTCTGGGGTGCGGCAGCTCTGGTGGTGGTGGCGGCGAGGCGGAATGGTTATTGCAGGCTGTAGGCTTTCCTGAAGAGATGGGTTTTCAGGTTCCGTCTGAAGGATCCAAGGATGGTGGATAATCGTACATGTTGAGGCATAGAATTCCAGAGGATGGGGGATATTCGGGAGAAATCTTGGAGGCGATTGTGTGAGGAACGAATAAGTGTGGAGGATAGTAGGAGGTCTTGGGAGGATCGAAGATTATGTGAAGGAAGATATTGGGAGATTAGTTCAGAGATATAGGGAGGGGACAGGTTGTGGACGGCTTTGTAGGTCAGATATGCATTATTTTTGCATATGCATAGTGTCAGCGCCTCCTAGTGGCAGCAGAATACACCCATGGTTATCTGTGTCCCCCAATAAAGCGATAGAGAAATTAGCATATTGGTTGCTCTTTGTTAGCGAGTAAAACATAACTTTGGAACTAAGGGAGAGGGTAGGAAAGAAAAACTGTTCTAGAATAAGTGAAGCTGTAATAAAAAAAGAAATGAGAGCGCTCCTAAGTGTGATACAACCAGTGATAGGCGAGTTGTAATATGCTCACGTAAGGCTGGGTTCACATTGCGTTATGGAAGTCCGTCTAACGGATTGCATTACAACGCAGCATTAACGCGATGTAACGTATCCGTTCACGCACCCATAGACTGCCATAACGTAGTGCATCACTAACGCATGTCATAACAGGCATGCGTTAGCGATGTGCCGTCATGCTGTGACGGTCCTTCAGACGCGCATGCATTGAACGGACTGCCCTAACTCAGTTAAACCTAGCCTAAGGATGTTGTGCAGCAGGCACAACACTGACAGGTATAATGATCAATCTCCTTGTAATTGCTGCTGCTTCCAGGTGATCTAGGACGGTGTAAAATTCAAAAAAGTGATTTTTTTTTTCTCATTGACCCCTTACTGACATCGGACGTATTAGTACGCCGCTGTCAGTAAGCCCCCTTTTGATGTGGGCTCTGGTGGTGAGCCATCTTTACAGGACATGTCAGCTGTTTTGAACAGCTGATATGTGCCCGCTTTAGTCGCGGGTGGAATCGCGATCCACCCGCGGCTATTAACCACTTAAATGCCGCTGTCAAACGCTGACATCGCCATTTAAATGGCGCTTCTGGCCATCGGGCCAGAAATTCGCACAACTGGTGACCTGCGTCACGTGATCGCGGGTCACTGGTGCGTCAGCATGACAATCCGAGGTCTCCTGGAGACCTCTATGGTTGTCAGTGTCAAATTGCTATGAGCGCCACCCAGTGGTTGGCCCTCATAGCAAGTAATTCTGCTACAGAGGCGTTCTGCTCATCGACTCTATGTAGCAGAGCCAATCGAGTTGTGCCAGCTTCTAGTCTCCTAAGGAGACTATTGAAGCACGTCAAAAAAAAAAAAAAAAAGTTTAAAAATATAAAAGAAATATATGCAAGTTTAAATCAACCCCCTTTTAAAATTATAATATATATATATATATATATAAAAAAAAAAACACATACACATATTAGGTATCGCAGTGTTCAGAATCAGCCAATCAATAAAAAAAGGAATAACCTGATCGCTAAACGGCAGAAAAAAATTTAAAAACTTCAGAATTACGTTATTTGGTCGCACGACATTGCATTAAAATGCAATAATGGGCGATCAAAAGATTATATCTGCACCAAGACGGTATCACTAAAAACGTCAGCTCGGCGCACAAAAAATAAGCCCTCACCCAACCCGAGATCACGAAAAATGGAGATGCTACAGGTATCGGAAAATGGCGCAATTTTTTTTTTCTTTAAGCAAAGTTGTTGTTTTTTTTTTTCACCAGATAAAAAAGAACCTAGACATGTTTGGTGTCTATGAACTCGTAATGACCTGGAGAATCATAATGGCAGCTCAGTTTTAGCATTTAGTGAAATCTAGCAAAAAAGACAAATAGAAAACAACTGTTGGGATTGCACTTTTTTTTTTTGCAATTTCACTGCACTTGGAATTTTTTTCCCGTTTTCTAAGTCCACGACACGGTAAAACCAATGGTGTCGTTCAAAAGTACAACTCGTCCCGCCAAAAACACAAGCCCTCACACGGCCATATTGATGGAATAGAAAAAGAGTTATGGCTCTGGGAAGAAGGGGAGCGAAAAGCAAAAACGTAAAACTGAAAAAAGCTCCGTCATGAAGAGGTTAATGCCTGGGTTTTGTGGCGGCTCAGTAGTGTTCGGGATTGTGCTCGGACTCCAGCCATTTGTTCAGATATGGCGCCCCCCTCCGGGCCATCAACACAAGCAACTTCCTTTCCTTGATTTCAAGGGTCGCCTCGTAAAGCCAAAATGATATGCACTGTGTCATCTTCTTTCCCTACACAAGGCCTTTCCATATTACACGCCTCCCTCCGCAGAGCCACTGACTCCAGTCTCTGTGGCCCCGCTGTGTCCCTCAAAGCACACGACCACCTCTGGTACCTGTGCGCTTTCTAATGGCGACCGAGTCTGTTTCCGTTTCTTTCCCTCAGGAGCTTGCGCATGCGCCAAGGAGAGAGCAGCAGGACAGTCCCATCCCGCTCTGCGCTTCCCGCCCTTTTTTTTTCAGCCAATCAGCTAACGCTATTGCGGTTGGCGGCACAGCGCGCGTGCGCTTCCTGCAATGTGGACCTCGAAGACCGGAAGTGGCTCCTTCATTGTGTGGAAGGTGAGTGAGACGAGCGGAGCTCCACGTCTGCCCCAGGAGTCAGGGCGCCTTCTAGTGTCTGCTGCCGGTGTCTGTGAGGCTGGAACGCTCGGTGTGTCACATGAAGAGAAGCGGCCGGGGCTGTCTGTATATGGTACGCATGTAGTCATAGTAGCCTGTGGTAAGATGCTCTCGGGGACTCCTGGTGATCGGGCTGACTGGTGATCGGGCTGAGGGGTTGGTGCCTCCTGTTATTAATATGGTGCATAACAGAAGCCTCCCAGCAGACGTGCGGCGGTCCGTAGTGGAGGCCGCCCTGAATGGTACTCCGCAGTACGAGATCGCCAGGCTCTATAACTGTAACCAAAGCACAGTGTCGCGCCTGGTAAAAAGGTACAAGCTGCTAGATCTGTCCGATCAGAGCGACTGCCGCCAACCAGGAGCGAGCAGAGCGGCCGACCCAAGTCCGCGTCACATGCCGAGAAGACGTCTGTCAGCGTACCCCACAAAACCAAGGATGATCCCGCATGTGCGCTCAAAGACTATGGCACTGTGGATGTGAGTCTACAGACCTATTTTTCTATTGACTTTTTTTTTTTTCCCCACCTCGTCTCCGATAGTTTTACCCCCACCCCCCAAAAAAAGCTATTATGACCCTCCCCGCGCTGGGTCTACGGTGTCTGATTGTCAGCAGCGCTGGTGTCGTGTAAGTTCTGCCTTACTTGATTGCCTGCAGAACTATTGACGTGACAGCAGCGCTGCAGATAAGACCCCGGGAACAGTGGTAAACTTACCGCTGGACCTGGGGAGTGCTATAAAGAACGTTTGTGTTTGCCTTTTTAAATTGCACTTGGGTGACACAGGTTTTCTGAAACCAAAAAACCCTCTTAACGGGGTTATCCAGGACTTTTTTTTTTTACGGCGTGCCTAAGCGCTAACTACCTGCCCGTTGTGCCCAGGCCCGGTCTCTGCTGTCACAGACCGCCCCTGCTGACGTCCCATTGACTGCAGCAGCTTCTTTCTGATCTCAGTGCCAACATTATGCTGATTGATAGCCGGATCCCTGCTTTCTAACTGCGGGGAGTCAGCTGTCAGCATGACGTCTGCACTCACAACCTGTTGACGGTGCAGCCTAGAAGAAGAGCTGCTCTGCTGACGTGGAGCCACAGGAATGATCATTGTCCGCTCTGCGCCGGCTACAGCAGGCAGGTAGTGGCCTCTGTTAGCAACTACCTACTTGCTAGTTTTTAGGCCCATAGTAAAAAAAAAAAATCCTGGATAACCTCTTTAAATATCTGTTTTTTTGTAGTTTTGTGCTCACATCCACTTTCCAGCCTCCGTGAGTGACTGTAGTTTTTACGGTATTATGGCGGAAGCTTGACAGGTCCCATTACGGTCATTGCTATGCATTGTACACGGTTTGTGTCCCTCATTCATCTCCTGCATGAAACTTGTTTTTCTGTAACAGAATTCCTACCGATGATGGGAACATTTTCTTGGGATGATGTAAGTGATATCTGTAATTTGTATGTATCCCCTTCTCATGTACAGCACCATGGAATCAATGGTGCTATATAAATAAGTAATAATAATGATGTTTTTTCTACCGATGACGGACTTTGTTGTGTTGCTTTTGAAATGATTTCATACCGGACTTAGGCTTTCAGCAGAGCGTATACCCCACTTAAGGACAACCTCTTGTTTTGGTCACAGGGAGGTAAAAAAATGAAATTTCCTGGACCAGTGCCTCTATATTCTTGTGATCTGCTGCAGCTCTCACATTTTGTCCAGACAGGAGACTGGTGGCGGTCTAGGCAGGGAGCATCAGTGTGTATATTATTTTTCCTTCTTCCTGGGTTGATAAGTTTGTTCATGATGTTAATGATTGATCCTTAGATAACTTATCGGTGGGGACCAGTCACCCCCAGCAATCAGCTGTTATTAACTCCAACAGCGGCTGGATGTGAGCCCTGAACGGAGCTACAACTCCGCTCTGTTCACTGTGTAGTGGCCGCTGCAGGGTACAGAAGATCGGCTACTATCCTCCTGCAATGTGGCACCTCACCGATCCATCCTTGGATGACCTTTCGGCATCAGGTAACATAATTGTCAGATTAGTGGAGGTGTTAAAAATAAAAAAAATAGTGCATGGCAGCCGCCATTAATCATTGAACAGAGCAGCACAGTTTAGTGTCTGCATTCACAGGAGCTAAGAACAGCTGATCGGAGAGGGCACAGAGTCACAAAATAAATCATCAGTGTCAGATGGATGATGGCCAAAGGGATAGGTCATCAGCATCATATGGGAAGAGGGTTTGAGCTAGGTTTCCTTTAATGGGATATTCCTCTCTCCAATAGATGATGGCATATATTGGGCTAGGTACTTACTATGTTTGCGGCCATTGTTGGGTGCATACGTTCAGGACGTATGCGCCAGATAATGGCCACTGTCCAGGTAGACGTATATATATGTAGACTGGTGGTCGCGCACTCTCAGCACTACTTGGTGCTCAATCGAGGATCGCCAAGTATTGCGTGGTGCTTGGATCTTTGTAAGAGAATTATCTGAGTCGGACGCAGAGAGAGAGAATATTTTTCATTCTTACGGAAAAATGCTCTAGTTCGCCATTCGCTCCCATTATGCTCGTTTCTCGAGACGAGCGCGCCCGACCTGCTTGCTTTGAGTAGTGAGCACTCGAGCATTTCAGTGCTCAATCTGCATTAATATAGACCCATTGTAAAGAAACGTATCGCGCATAGAGAGTCCGTAGCGCATTCTTGTACAGGTAAAGAAGCAATCCCATTCTTTTTTTTGTTTCCTAAACCTGTGCAATTGTTAATGTTTACTGATGGTCGTCTTTCCCATTTTCCAGCTCTCGTCCTCTTCTCGCTCAAGTGATGGCTGTTCTGACTCGTCAGATCACATTGAGCTGTGTGCGTGAGCCGGATATCGCATGTCAATAAACACCCGACACTGTCGCCGGACCGGACGAGCATGCGGCTAGATAGATAGATGCAGCCATACTCTCCTGTCCGAGTGCCAGGTATTGACATGCGAGACTCTCGCGTGTCTGACCCCTGACGAAAAGTCATATCTGCTTTCCACTCCATTACCAGAAATGAAATGCAAATAGTTTGCCTATTACCGACTGTACGATTTTCATTCAGTTGCACGACCATTAAAAGGAATGTGTCAGAGGTGTTTTTGCTATTGTACGGCAGCATAATGTAGAGCAGAGAGACCGATTCCAGCGATGTATCACTTGGTTTACAGGGTGCAGCAGTTGTGACACAATCAGTTTCCTCTGCTGCAGATCTAGCAGAGCTCGGAATACTGAGCCTTATGTAACCCCGCCCACACCACTGGCAGCTTTTTGTCAATACTCATTGTACACAGAAAGCTGCCAGTCAGAGTTGGGGTGTGGTTGGACCAGGAGGCATGAGACACCTAGTCCTGTAGTGATAATCTCCAGCTGATAAAACACTGACAGCAAAACACGGCCTAGTAAGTGACCCATAGCTGGAATCGGGGTCTCTGCCGCTACTCATGCTGCTAACAGATTTCCCTTTAAAAGGTAGTATTGCGCTGTAACATAACTAACTTCATTTTGGATTTTGGCATCTTGCATTCAGCTTTTTACTAATTGTATTGAATTACTGTTTTATTGAAATCCTTATGCAATCCATTTATATATTTAAAAAAAAAACTATTTTTGTTTTCCCTCCCCTTTATCTTTTGTCATCCTCACAGGCCGAGTCCAATAGTATGGGTCTTTCACCTACTCAAAAATCGTTTTTCCCGCTTTGCTCTTTGGAGTCACTTCTGAAACTGTTCCGATGGGAACTGTCTCGCCCCGAGCCTGACCTTGCTCTGCTGTCGCTTACCTTGGGCTATGTTGAGCACTTTTTGGCCGTTAATCGTGTTGTTCCCACCAATTTGACCAGTCTACCGGGCGCACCTGATTTATTGTCAAAAACAGATGGAGATGGAACAAAGGCAAAAGACGAGGATTCATCAAACCCTGGCACCGGTGTTACTGCCGATCGAGGAAAGAGAGGAGCCAGGCATGAACTGGGAAGAAAAGGTGTTTCTAGGGCGCAAGCGTTGAAAGAAAAAGAGGCCAGTCATAAAGAAGTCACCGGAAGGCCAGCTAAGAAAGAAGTCAACAAATCCTCAAAAGAAGGATCTGGGCTTAAGAAAGACAAGGATGTCGCAAGTGAAGAGGGCAGTACTACAGAAGAGGCAGCAAGAATTGGGTCTGGAAAGGAAGGCATTGGAAAAGCTGGCGACAGTGACAATCGGGAACCTTCCCAGCAAGGAGTTCCATATTTTCCTACTTTAGAACTAGCGGTTGTCCAGGCGCTGTATGCACGATTCAGTGCCCAAACCAAAGGGGCGGTGGACTTGTCTTGCTATCCTCGTGAGAATGGTGCATCAAGTCGGGAGTTACTTCGTAGAGTTTCTGATGTCATCTGGAATGGCCTCAGTCGATCGTACTTCAAAGACCGAGCCCATATTCAGTCACTCTTCAGCTTTGTTACAGGTGAGAATAAAAGATGTGCGAGTCAGAGCTTTTGATTAAATCAGATATATATTCCAATAATAGTAATATCACAAATGGTAAAAGAAATATATATTTGGAGAACTGCATGTGTGCCTACCTGTCTATTGAGGGTAAGAACCAGGTCTAGCTCATTCTTCATTCGTCCACCTGCTATACAGAAACTGATCTGATTTTACAAAACCATGGTGTTTAACTGTACTTTGTTATAGCCTGAGAGCAGCATGATGTAGGGAAGAGAGACTGATTCCAGGGATGTGTCACTTACTAGGCTGTGTTGCTCTTTTAATATCAGTGTTTTATCAGCAGGAGATTATCACTACAGAAAAAGTTGTCTCGTGCTTCCTAGTCAACTGCTGCTTTGGTTAACCCAGCTCTCACCTCTTATTGGCAGCTTTCTGTGTACACATACATTGACAGAAAGCAGCCAATGAGTGGTGTGGGCAGGGTTATACAAGGCTCAGCATTCTGAGCTCTGCTAGATCGGATATTGGTGACATGTCTAGTAGGGCAGAAGTCTGACACCCGCCACCTCCACTGATGAGCTGTTATAACCTCCGTCGTGACTGGATGTAAACGCAATGTACAGCCCCATTCAGTGTGTAGTGGCTGCTGCCAGGTACTGCAGAACAGCTCTTACTTAAGTGAACAGTAGCTCCTGTTGCAGCTCAGTTCATGGCTGCTGCTGGAGCCAATAACAGCTGATCGAGGCTATATATTTTATTGCAATGGCATTGTTGATTCATATCACAAGGACCCAAATACATTGTCATTCTTCTCTCACTGCCTAAGGTACAAAGCTTGATTCCCCGGGTGTAGCATTTGCCGTTGTGGCTGCTTGTCAAGTACTAGGTCTTTCCGATGTCCATCTAGCTCTCTCAGAGGACCATGCTTGGTTGTGTTTGGAAAAGACGGTGAAGAGACAGCTGAAGTAACCTGGCATGGGAAGGGCAATGAGGACAGAAGAGGACAGTCTGTGAGCCCCGGTGTAGCAGAAAAGGTGAGCTGTGCTTATTACATTGTTCAAGGCCCCCATTCAAATCAGATTGGTCTAACGATTCGACTCTGTCGACTTGGCAAAGTGTTCCTGTGTTCTCCGTGAGAGCTGCTGGTTGTTCTGTCGAAACCTTTCTGTGTGGTCAGGTGCAGCGTATGGCCGCAGCCTTAGTGTTGTAAATCTAAAAATCTATCCTGTGTGTGTTTTGTCTTGTGTCCCCAGAGCTGGTTGTATCTAAATGGCAGATACCTGAGCTGTGACCGTCACATGGAAGTGGCTTTTATGGTCTGTGCTATCAACTCTTCTATAGATGCCCACACAGACAGCCTGGAATTGCTGCAATTACAGCAGGTAAATTATTTTACAGATGTATAGTGTGCATTTTAGGCTTCTTTTCAGAGGAATTTTATTAGTGTTGGTGTGAATCGAGTTGCAGGACTATGCCCAATGGCCACTTAGCTAGTCTGTGGCCGATAGACGGGAGCCCTGAGAGCAAACATGGGATTTTTTCCGTGGCTTGCAGTGGCTGTTACAACTTGGCATCTCCATTGAAAGCCTATGGGGCTGACTGAGAAACAATAGATTTGACTGTTGTATCGTAGACATTGTCCCCGTCCCTCCCCAGTGATCAGCATTTATCACCTATCCCATGGAAATATATCTATTTGGGGTAAACCCCTCTAAACCTCCTGGGGACTGTCCCAATACATGTAGGGGCGTAAGTGCGCCTTCTCCGCATGGAGCTGGCTCAGGAGTTGAGCCTGCTACAAACTTTGTGGGTGCTGGCTCTGCTTCATAGACCAGTAATTATACAATACACTGCAATACTAACGTATTGCAGTGTACTATCAGGTGATAAAGCAACTGCAAGTTCAAGTTCCCCGAGGGAACTAATAAAAAAAATAAAATGTAAAACATGAAAGTTGTCCACTACTTGGACAACTCCTTGCCATACCCCACGCTTGACCCTCATAAAATAATAAAGCCTATACTCTCCTCCCATGGCGTAGCTGTTCCTGTGGTGTCGACATTCGCTCTCCTGGGGCTCCCGTGCAGTTCTTGTGACACATGACCCTGTCATCTTCAGCTCGGACTTCCTCTTCATGTTTGATTTGTCTAAAGGCAGGGACAGTGGTGTCACAACAACCGCATCACTTGTCACAACAACCGCACAAGGACCCCGGGAGAGCGAGTGCCGACACCGCGAGAACGGCTCAGACACGAAAAGTGAGTATTTGCTTTATTATATTATGGGGGCCAAACATTTTGATCAAGAAGTGGTTGTCCTAGTAGTGGAGAACCCCATTAAGTTGCATTTTTTTTTTTAATTTTCTCCAAGCGTAAATATTGATTCAAATTCTTCTTATTTGGTATTGCTGCATAATTGTCCAGACAAATAAAATATTAAAATATTTGTCCCATATGGTGAATGTCAAAAAAAAATCAATTTTGTTACTTTGCTACTGTCCTAAAAAATTTTATTGGAATAAAAACATCATAAAGCGATAAAAATCATAAATAAGTGACTAAAGGTAAAAAAAAAAAAATTTGAAGTATACGGTTTTGGAGATCCCAAATTTATAACTACCTTTAAAACAAATTTATCAGGTCCTTTTTTTGTTTATTTCTGCAAAATAAACGTTGCAATATAAAAAAAAAATTTTCTTCAATGCCCCCAATTAGAATTTTTTTTCTCTTTTAGTCCAGTACGTCATATGATAAAATTAAGTATCATTTACACTAGTTTCACAATAAACAACAAAAAAAAATAACCAAACTTTCATATGGCTTTGTCGACGGAAAAATCAGAAAAGTTATTGCTTTTGGAAGAAGGGGAGGGAAAAAGAAGCAGTGTGAAGGGGTTAAATGCTGCAGGGGAATGTTTACATTACGGTTTGTAATAAACGTGTTTTTACGTTTTAGAGCTTACTTTGGTTGCTGTATGATGGAGGACACCTAAACAAGTAAGTAAGTTCCATTGAGGAAGAGTTACTGCACGTGTGAAATGTTTAAAGGGATATTCTGAGCCATTTAAAGGGACCCCATCAAATGAATTCCAATGTGCTGACGGAAGAGCTGAGCACAGTGCGAGGTTTCTGTAGGAAGAAAGTCAATAAAACTGATTTAACTATTCACTGAGATCTCTGTTCCGTCTTGGCTTAGGAGTCCAGTGGGCGGTGCTACGCAATAAGACTGCCTTCCTTTAAATGAGTAAGAGATGATTGCGAGTTTAGGCTGAATTTTTGTTTTACATGTTGGGTTTCTTTTAAGTAAGTCTTAATATTGCTAAAACTTTCAAATACACCAAAATGTGACGTGCTGTTGCTGTACTACAAGAACAAAAAGGTAGCACACTGTAGCGCTATAGCTTGCAAACACGAAATATGAAAAATGAATTGCATCACTGCCTTAGAAATATGAAAAATTGAGAAGTCTTAGCGTGTTGTGAATGGACTTAAGGTGAGTTCTGAGCGGGGGCTCCCTCTGGTGGTTACAAGCGGTACTGGACTATCCAGTGAAGATTGTGAGGATTGGGAATCAGGTGTTACTGACTGGTCTTATTTAAGGGAGTCGCCTTCCCATCAGGGTTGCCGGTGATCAATTGTTCTGGTCTCAATCCTTGATTCCTGTTTCCTTTGTAGCCTGCTGTGTCGTGTCTGCATCTCCTGCTAACAGATAAGACATTTTCTTCTTTTTGTTTTTGTGCTTGATTTTTGCATTTTGTCCTGCACTTCTGTGGGGACCTTCTGGGTCCCCTCCGGGGCTTTTGCCCTCTCAGTTTAGTTCAGCCACTGATGTTTTGTACATTTGCTTTTTCCAGTTTTTTCAGTGGCTGCTGTTTTGATTTTGTTACACCAGAGAACTAATTTAGGTGGTAGAGGTCGTGTGATCTCAGGTGTTTTTGAAATTAGTAGAGTTGGTGCTTTTCAGGGTTTTTTGGGATTGCAGTAAGTGCCCTTCCTATCCTTTTCTATTTAGATAGTTTGGGCCCCAACGTTTGCTCATACTATTTTCTGTCTGTGTCAGTATTTCTTCTTGTCTAACCGCCATTACATGTTTGGGGGCTTTCTATGTTCTTTGGGGATCTGCTCCGGGGCAGATAGCTTTCCTCTTTCTATCTTTAGGTATAGTTAGTTTCTCAGGCTGTGACGAGGCATCTAGGACCAACGTAGGAACGCTCCACGGCTGCCTCTAGTTGTGGTGGTTAATCAGGGTACTGCAATCTCATAGATTCCAACTGCTCTGGTGTATTGCCTTTTTTACCTGCACTCCTCAGCTACCAAATCATAACAGTATCACCGGCAAAAACTGAAAATTATATGGTACTCACAGAAGGGAAAAATATTGTGAAAAAAAAAAAAAGGTTGTCAGAGTTGTCAGAGATATTTTTCTGTTTGTTGCATTTTTTTTTCCCTCTGTATCTCTGGGTGCTGGGGAGGATTTTTTTTTTTTTTTTTTTTTCAATGGAGTTTGCACAGTTGTCTGGCCGTGTGGATCAGCTTGCCACTGAGGTTCGGAGTATTGCTACCTATCTTGCTAGGTTGCCTGATGTGGAACCTAGGATTCCCATGCCAGATTTGTTTTTGGGGGAGCGAGCCAAGTTTCTGAATTTCAAAAATAATTGTAAATTGTTTTTTGCCTTAAAATCTAAGTCCTCAGGGAACGCAGCGCAGCAGGTTCAAATTGTCATCTCTCTCCTGCGCGGCGATCCTCAGGATTGGGCTTTTTCCCTGACACCTGGGGATCCTGTTTGGAGTGATGTTGATGCATTTTTTCAGGCCTTGGGGTTATTGTACGATGAGCCTAGTGTCACTGATCAAGCTGAAAAAGCCTTGTTGGCATTAAATCAGGGGCTTGATGACGCTGAGTTATACTGTCAGAGATTCCGCAGGTGGGCAGTCCTGACCAAATGGAATGACGACGCTTTGGCAGCCCTTTTTTGGAAGGTCTGTCAGATAATGTAAAGGATGTTATGGTGGGATTCCCTGTCCCCTCTGGTCTCAATGATTCTATGTCATTAGCGATTCAAATTGACAGACGTTTGCGTGAGCGGAGAAGTATGCGTGGAATAGTGTTGCCTTGTGAACCTGCTTCTGAATCCATGCAGTGTGATAGAGTGGTTTCTGGGGAACAGCGTCATGAGTTTCGAAAGCGCAATGGGTTATGTTTCTACTGTGGTGATGCCTCTCATGCTATTTCAGTCTGCCCTAAGCGGGGAAGACGTTTTGCACGCTCAGTTGTCTTGGGTAGTGTTCAGACTAAGTTTTTATTAACTGTTACTCTGATATGCTCTCTGTCCTCATTTTCTGCTCAGGCTTTCGTTGATTCGGGAGCAGCTATTAACCTGATGGATTTTGATTTTGCTAAACGTTGCGGGTTTCCCTTGATACCCCTACAGAAGTCTATTCCCCTACTGGGGATCGATTCTACCCCTTTGGCTGAGAATAAACCTCAGTTCTCTACTCAGGTGATAATGAGGGTTGAACCTGATCATCAGGAGAGCTGCAAATTTTTGGTTCTGTATAATCTGCATGACATTGTCGTGCTGGGTTTCCCTTGGTTACAGTCTCATAATCCTGTTTTGGATTGGAAATCTGTGTCTGTAACCAGTTGGGGCTGTCAATGTGTTAATACCAACACTCCTGTTTTTTCTGCCTCCCCCCAGGCTCAGGATGTTCCTGACTTTTTGATTGATTTTTCTGATGTGTTTAGCGAAAGTAAATCTGCATCCTTGCCTCCCCATAGGAGCTATGACTGCGCTATTGAATTAGTGCCTGGTAGTAAATTCCCTAAAGGTCGCCTTTTTAACTTGTCTGTACCTGAACATGACGCTATGCGGTCTTATATCAAGGAGTCATTGGAGAAGGTCATATCAGACCATCCTCTTCACCCTTAGGTGCCGGTTTTTTCTTTGTGGCCAAAAAGGATGGTTCATTAAGGCCGTGTATTGATTATCGTCTTTTGAACAATATTACTGTGAAATATCAATATCCGTTACCCTTGATTTCTGACCTGTTTTCCAGGGTGAAAAACGCTACTTGGTTTACCAAGCTTGACCTCGGGGCATATAACCTTATTCGCATTAAGCACGGAGATGAATGGAAGACGGCATTTAACACCCCTGAGGGGCATTTTGAGTACCTTGTGATGCCCTTTGGGCTCACTAATGCTCCTGTCTTCCAGTCCTTCATGAATGACATTTTCAGGGATTTTGTGGATAAATTTCTGATTGTTTATTTGGATGATATCTTGATTTTTTTCTAATGACTGGGACTCTCATGTGAAACATGTTCGAACTGTATTCCAGATTTTGAGAGAGAATGCTCTGTATGTGAAGGGATCAAAGTGTCTTTTTGGCGTACAGAGGATCTCATTTTTGGGATTCATTTTGTCCCCATCTGTTATTGAAATGGACCCGGTCAAGGTTCAGGCCATCTGTGATTGGATCCAACCTACTTCATTAAAGGCTCTTCAAAGATTTTTGGGTTTTGCCAATTTTTATCGTAAATTTATTGGTAATTTCACGGTTATTGTTAAACCATTAACTGATTTGACCAGAAAGGGTTCTGATGTGGTGAATTGGCCTCCTGAGGCAGTCTCTGCATTTCAGGAACTTAAGCAGAGATTCACTTCTGCTCCTGTTCTACGGCAGCCTGATGTTTCTCTGTCATTTCAGGTGGAGGTTGATGCCTCTGAAATTGGGGCAGGTGCCGTTTTGTCCCAAAGAGATCCAGAGACCTCTAAAAGTAACCCTTGTGCCTTTTTCTCTCGAAAATTTTCTCCTACTGAACGTAATTATGACGTGGGTAATCGGGAGTTATTGGCCATGAAGTGGGCTTTTGAAGAGTGGAGACATTGGCTGGAGGGAGCCAAACATCAGGTGGTGGTCCTTACTGACCATAAGAATCTGGTTTATCTGGAATCTGCCAAGCGACTTAATCCTAGACAGGCCAGGTGGGCCTTGTTTTTCACACGTTTTAATTTTGTGGTTTCCTTTCTTCCTGGCACTAAGAATGTTAAGGCGGATGCCCTCTCGAGGAGTTTCCTTACGGACTCTCCTGAGGTATCTGATCCTTCTGTTATTTTGAAAGAAGGTGTAGTTCTTTCCGCCATCTCGCCCAATTTAAGACTGGCTCTGGAGGGGTGTCAGGAGGATAGGCCCGAGCGCTGCCCTGTTGGGAAATTGTTTGTCCCAGACCAGTGGAAAAAGAGTGTGATGTCTGAGATTCATTGTTCCGCGTTGGCCGGTCATCCCGGAATTTTTGGTACCAGAGACTTGGTTAGTCGGTCCTTTTGGTGGCCTACCTTGTCTCGTGATGTCAGGGAATTTGTGCAGTCCTGCGGGACTTGCTCTCGCTCCAAGCCTTGCTCTCGCTCTAGTGGTTTGTTGATGCCATTGCCTGTGCCCAAGAGACCATGGACCCATATCTCTATGGATTTCATTTCCGACCTCCCTGTTTCTCAGAGAATGACCGTCATCTGGGTGATTTGTGATAGGTTTTCCAAGATGATACATCTTGTGCCATTACCTAAGTTGCCTTCCTCCTCTGAATTGGTGCCTTTGTTCCTTCAGCACGTGGTTCGTTTACACGGCATTCCTGAGAACATTGTGTCTGACAGAGGAGTCCAGTTTGTTTCCAGATTTTGGAGGACCTTTTGTTCTAAGCTTGGTGTTCACTTGTCTTTCTCCTCGGCGTTTCATCCTCAGACCAATGGTCAAACTGAGAGAACAAACCAGACATTGGAGACTTATCTAAGATGCTTTGTGTCTGCTGATCAGGAGGACTGGGTCTCTTTTTTGCCTTTGGCTGAGTTTGCTCTTAATAATAGGGCTAGCTCTGCCACTTTGATGTCTCCATTTTTCTGTAATTCTGGGTTTCACCCTCGATTTTCTTCAGGACAGACGGAGGCTTCTGTCTGTCCAGGTGTTGACTCTGTTGTGGAGCGTATGCAACAGATTTGGGACCAGGTAGTGGAGAGGTTGTCCCTCTCTCAGGAGAGGGCCCAGCGGTTTGCTAACCGGCATAGGACTGATGGTCCTCGGTTTAAAGTGGGGGACTTGGTCTGGTTGTCCTCAAAAAATATTCCTATGAGAGTGGCATCTCCTAAATTTAAGCCTAGGTTCATTGGACCTTATAAGATCATGGAGATTCTTAATCCTGTTTCTTTTCGTTTGCTTCTTCCAGGGACATTTAAGATCCATAACGTGTTCCACAAGTCCTTGTTGAAGAGGTTTGTTGAGCCAGTGGTTCCTACTGCTTTGCCTCCTGACCCTGTTCTGGTTGAGGGCAATATTGAGTTTGTGGTTGAGAAAATATTGAATTCTCGTTTTTCTAGACGGAAACTCCAGTATTTGGTTAAGTGGAGAGGTTATGGTCAGGAAGACAATTCTTGGGTGTTTGCTTCGGACATCCATGCTAGGAGACTCATCCGTGCGTATCATAGAACTCATCCTGACCGACCTGGTTGCTCAAGTGAGGGTTCGGTGACCCCTCCTCAAGGGGGGGGTACTGTTGCGAATGGACTTGAGGTGAGTTCTGAGCGGGGGCTCCCTCTGGTGGTTACAAGCGGTACTGGACTATCCAGTGAAGATTGTGAGGATTGGGAATCAGGTGTTACTGACTGGTCTTATTTAAGGGAGTCGCCTTCCCATCAGGGTTGCCGGTGATCAATTGTTCTGGTCTCAATCCTTGATTCCTGTTTCCTTTGTAGCCTGCTGTGTCGTGTCTGCATCTCCTGCTAACAGATAAGACATTTTCTTCTTTTTGTTTTTGTGCTTGATTTTTGCATTTTGTCCTGCACTTCTGTGGGGACCTTCTGGGTCCCCTCCGGGGGCTTTTGCCCTCTCAGTTTAGTTCAGCCACTGATGTTTTGTACATTTGCTTTTTCTAGTTTTTTCAGTGGCTGCTGTTTTGATTTTGTTACACCAGAGAACTAATTTAGGTGGTAGAGGTCGTGTGATCTCAGGTGTTTTTGAAATTAGTAGAGTTGGTGCTTTTCAGGGTTTTTTGGGATTGCAGTAAGTGCCCTTCCTATCCTTTTCTATTTAGATAGTTTGGGCCCCAACGTTTGCTCATACTATTTTCTGTCTGTGTCAGTATTTCTTCTTGTCTAACCGCCATTACATGTTTGGGGGCTTTCTATGTTCTTTGGGGATCTGCTCCGGGGCAGATAGCTTTCCTCTTTCTATCTTTAGGTATAGTTAGTTTCTCAGGCTGTGACGAGGCGTCTAGGACCAACGTAGGAACGCTCCACGGCTGCCTCTAGTTGTGGTGGTTAGTCAGGGTACTGCAATCTCATAGATTCCAACTGCTCTGGTGTATTGCCTTTTTTACCTGCACTCCTCCGCTACCAAATCATAACATTAGCACATAAGATGGCCAAATTATGTGTACCTGATAGCCACGTTAAGGCTCTTCTCGTATATCAGGTCCTAACCAATTGGCATTGGTTAGGACCTGATATACGAGAAGAGCCTTAACGTGGCTAAAAGGTACACATAATTTGGCCATCTTATGCGCTAAGACTTCTCAATTTTTCATATTTCTAAGACTGTGATGCAATTCATTTTTCATATTTTGTGTTTGCAAGCTATAGCGCTACAGTGTGCTACCTTTTTCTCTTGGATGTGCATGAGTTGGTGACTCTAGGTTTAGCACCTGTTCACATTGGGTCTATTTTTGGATGTGCCGGTCAGTTTTTTGTTGCTGTACTACAGACTTGCCTGTCCCCGATTGAGTCATTTTTGTGTTCATATGACGTTACGTGATTGTGTAAGCCGATTGCTTTGATACAACATCCATGCTGATGTCACGTTGAAACAATTGGCCCCAATATGTGGGAACACCACCAAATCTGTAATTTACCCTATTTTCAGGTATTGGCCTTGTTAATGCATATATAAATTTAGGGTTATTCTCTTCAGACGTTATCATATCAAGCTGTAGGATAAGTGATAAGTATATTGGTGGGAAGCCATCTGCTGGGCAACCCACCGTTCCCAAGAACAGGACTTTGCAGGCTCCCATCTGAATGGAGTGGAGGTATTGTAGATCTGAAACCTCTGGCACTCGAGCTCTTTTCCTGGCCCAGCACCGCCACTTCCTGTTTGACATCCTCTGTTCTATGTGGCTTCAGGCAAAAGCCATCAGTCAAGCAGCAGGAGGAGGTAGTGATGGGTGTGAAAGAGACAGAGGCTTCAGATCTACCATAGCTCTTCAGCTTCCATGTCAATTCAAAGGCTGATTTCTCAGTAACGAAGGAGCTGACCGGCTACGTAAAGTTATTTCTGGATTTCTGTTTGAAAGAGCTACATGCACATATAAATGGCTTGGGGGTAAAATCCTGCTGACGGATTCCTTTTTAAAGCGCTTCTCTCCTCTTAGGTACCCAATGGCCCTGGGTAATTTGGCAGACCTTGAAGATTTAGCTTTAACTTCTGGACGTCCAAAGCCACTTGAGCTCTATAACAAGGTTCGTTTTTCTCGATGGTGTCGTTTATTTTTCTTTTCTCAATTATCCATCAGAAAAAAAACAAAGGTTAATAAGGGGAACGTGTTATCAGAAACCATTGTTTAAATTAGGTTTTTGTAAAATGTATTTTATTTTTTATTTGAACTTTTCATGTCATTATGAAAAGAAAAAAATGCTGGTTCACAAAGGCCCCTATAAACATTGGACCGTCTGAACTCACAGATATCTGCAGAATCAGTGGACAGTTTAATATGTATAGGTGCATCCCAAATATTGGGGGGATGGGCACATTGGAAGTCCAATCCTTATGTTCACCCTCGACATACGCCTTTTGTTTTTTGGGCATGGAATTATATCACCCATTCATAAGACATTTGAATCTGACTCTGCAATGTCTTTCCTCTACTTTTCCAGGCTATACAGTCTTCTCGAGCACATTATGAAAATCAACATTTGTATCCTCACATTTACTTGGCTGCTTATCATTGCCGAAAAAAGGACGTGCGAGAAGCATTGAAAGCTTGGGCTGAGACGGCTGCAGTTATTCAAGAGTGAGTTGCTATAATATATTATTATTATTATTTATTCAGAAAATATCACTTTGTTCCCTGATGCTGAAATTTGCCAACCATAGTTTTATATGGCTGTACTGTAACTCTACCTCTGATTTCATGCCGAGGCGCCATCTGTCAGATGTGAGATTGCCGGTACGTCCCATCAGATGACATGTTCTAGAACTTTTTCTTGTAGCGTAGAGCAGCACAAGGTGCCTACGGCTCAGCAATGTGCCCTCGTGCAACTGTACAGTGTTCATCAGGCGACATGATTAATGTTTTTTTTTTCTTTTCAGGTATAATTATTGCCGTGAAGATGAAGAGATCTACAAAGATGTCTTCGACATTGCTAATGATTTGTTACCGAACTTACTTAAGGAGGAAGCATCGTCTGACAATCCGGTGAGTTGTTTCACATTTCTGCTTTTTGACTTTTGATATGCGAATAGTTCTTTTGACTTTTTTTTTTTTAATTTTCAGAATGGATCTGCTCTTCAGGATCCTTTGTGCTTTGCAAATCTTCTTCGTTTTTATGATGGGATATGTAAATGGGAAGAAGATAGCCCCACACCCGTGCTACATGTGGGGTGGGCAACATTCCTTGTCCAGTCACTGGGCAGATTTGATGGACTGGTAAGTCAGTATGAATGCAGACTCTTAGCTTCCCCATGTCTATATTCCACTCTTAATAGAGTTTCTAACAGGCCCCGTTTGGTGGCTTCTTGCTTTGTATATTACCCTAAAAAATGTTTATAACTTGCTTAGCTTGCCTCCCTGACAATGTGCACTTAAGCTTGGTGTTCTTACCCCGGCTTAATCTGCGCACTGCACATGGCCATTGTGGCACTGGTCACTTAGGACACAGCATACTGCGGTATTTGCAGTGCTACTGGTAACGGCCGGCTGAGTCCTGTGTCACCAAATCTCCCCTGGCATGCTCAGCACACCGGTGATGCCGGGTTGCATACACCTAGCTTCATTGCTTGTTATAGGAGAGGCAGAGATAGACTCTTGCAAATCATGACTCTCATGCCCATAATGGGGCGATATCATCATTAGTCCAGGGAGATTAACGTCACCATGACTAGTAGCCCACTATGCAACATATAACTGGCCAGCTTATAAACCAGTCACCAGTGTGAAAATTGCAGGATTTCTATTTTTCTTCTTTTAATACAGACTGATATGTTTAAAGGAATATTCCCATCTACAAGGTCCTATCCCAATATGTAGTAGGTGTAATAGCAAACGCCTCCAATTATTAATGTAATGTAGTTCTTCTGTTTATTATGTTGCTTACACCATGTGCAGGGCAGCATTGCAGTAGCTTAGGTATCCATGGTTAGGACCAATAAGTGTCACTATGAGTGGTCGTAATCATAGATACCCAAGCTACATCAGTGCCCTGCACATGGTGTAAGTGACATAGCGAAGGTGCCAAATATTTAATATCTCCACAGCATGGAGGCAAGGTTAAAAAAAAATAATATAAAAAAATTATTCCACTCTGCAGCCACAATTGCATGGGGTGTCAAGTTCAACTGGAAAAATTTGGTCAAGGGCAAACATTTGGATTGGCTATAATGCACCAAAGAGAAGCTGTGTACCCCTTATGGAGAGGCTGAGCCCTTTCATGTTGACAGTTGATAGGGGCCATGTATTGGTTCTGAACAGAATACTGCAGAACAAAATTTCAACTTCAAAATTTTAGCTTTCTAGAAAGTATTAATCTGAAGCCTCGGCTTGGTGGGTCAGTGTTGCCGTGACTAGATAAAATTTGATGTCTTTTTTTAAGGAGGTTGTCTACCTGTGGTGAAATCTTGGCAAGGTGTGTAATGCACACTTTGTTAGGATTCTGCTCCACGTGAAGATTCCAGCGGTCGTCATGTGCAGACTGGAGCCTTGGCTGCGTCTTGCAATGATCTGTTGACTCTTGACTGAACCTCTAGTCATCATGAGATCGCATGATGACTAGTGATGACCGAAAGTTCTCTGATACAGTGTTATCTGAGTATCTCGAGCTCGCCCAAAATACGCAGATAACACCTGGGCATGCTCGGATAACACGATATCTGAGCACGTTCGCTCGTCACTAATGACTCTCGCCGAAACCAGCATTACAGACCATTACTATGAGACAAGCTGCAGCGTATGCCAAAGATGTCACCAGGGGTGGACAACCCCTTTTAACTGTGCCATCGCATGCTCTGAAGAAGGCTTGTACATGCAAATCATCGCAGGGAGATTGAACAAAGACACACTTTGCAGGGGCGTATGGTCCCAAAAGATTTCTCAACATTATGGAAACTTTTTACTGCTAAATGCAAGGACTCGCTTTGTCTCCTTGCACCACAGAGCGTCCTGTGTTGAATCTATATGTACAACTACTTTATATACTTGCATTTTTGCAGTACAGATAAAGGCAAAGTGGTGCAGATCTGATCATCTACGCTGGTTCCATGCTGTCTAACCACATTTGTGTGGGTATAGAAACAGTGGTGATTCCCTAATTCTTGGTCGTCAGTGTAAATACACTGTTATTTTATTTTACTTTTTTTATGTATTTTTTTTTTAGGTGAGACAGCAAGTGACTCTTGTAAACTCCGATTCTGGCAATGAAGATGATGACTCTGATGATAACAGAAGAAGGGCCGCTCGCAGAGAGTCGAGGCCCGGGGAACCTGCTCAGCTCCCACAGCGACCACCTCCAGATCAAAGAGACGACACAGAGGTTACACAGGAACTTACACTCAGTTTCCAGAGCCAGAAAATGAAAGGAATGAAAGAGCTTTTAGTTGCTGCAAAAGTGAACTCTAGTGCTATAAAGCTGCAGCTCACTGCTCAGTCCCAAGTTCAGCCAAAGAGGGCAAGAGGACAGGGGTCGAGAGACTATAACATTGGGTATCTGAAAAGGCAGCGCAAATAAGTTTAAGAAAATACTGAATGTGGTAGTGTTTTTATATGTACAATTAATGTATTTAAGACTGGACATATTAAATGAAATATGAATTTGACCATGTCACTCACGTTATGACATACACAGAAACATTTAGCCAAACTTATCCCTTTACAGATCCTTGTTGCCTGCTTGTTCCTCTTCCTGTGGTTCGGTATATCAGATATTGGGAGGTGGACCAGCCTTGCACAATGGAATTTTTTTTTTTATGTTGCTGTTTGTTCACGTTGCATGGCAGCTCGGTAACTTTGGACTTTATGATTATCCCTCCTGGGTGTTTAGAGGGCTTTGTATTTATTATTTATTATACAGCCATTTATTACATGATATTTTACATGTGAAAAGGGGTGTACATAAAAAAAAAAGTACAATTGTCTAGAAGAAAACGAGTCACTGACTGGTACAGGAGGGGAGAGGGCCGTGCCTGCAAGGGCTCACAATCTACAAGGAATGGGTGAGGATACAGTAGGCGAGGGTAGAGCTGGTCACGCAGCGGTTTGGTGGATCGGTGGATACTGCAGGTTGTAGGCTTGTGGGAAGAGGTGGGTCTTCAGGTTCCTTTTGAAGGTTTCTGTGGTAGGCGAGAGTCTGATATGTTGGGGTAAAGAGTTCCAGAGTAGGGGGGATGTACGGGAAAAATCTTATATGCGATTGTGGGAAGAGGAAATAAGAGAGGAGTAGAGAAGAAGATCTTGTGAGGATTGGAGGTTGCAGGTAAATACCGGGAGACGAGTACACAGGTTGTGGATGGCTTTGTATGTCATGGTTAGGATTGTGAACTGGAGTCTTTGGGCAATGTGGAGCCAGTGAAGGGATTGACAGAGGAGAGGCCGAGTAATAGCGGGGGAATAGGTGGATTAGTCGGGCAGCCGAGTTTAGGATAGGTTATGGAGAGGTGTGAGAGTGTTAGAGGGGAGGCTACAAAGCAGGAGGTTGCAGTACTCGAGGCGGGAGATGATGAGGGCATGTACTAGTGTTTTTGCAGATTCTTGGTTAAGGAATGTGCAGATCCGGGAAATATTTTTGAGTGGGAGTCGGCAGGAAGTGGAAAGGGCTTGGATATGTGGTTTGAAGGAGAGATTAAAGTCAAGGGTTACCCCGAGACAGCGAGCTTGCGGGACTGGGGAGAGTGGGCAGCCATTGACTTTGATATAGGTCTGTTGTTGGGGGTTGAGTGAGATGTTGGTAAGATGATGAATTTTGTTTTATCCATGTTAAGTTTTAAAAATCTAGCAGAGAAGAAAGATAAAATAGCGGACAGATATTGTGGGATTCTGGATTGTAGGGAGGTGATATCGGGTCCAGAGAGGTAGATCTGTGTGTCATCAGCATAGAGGTGATACTGAAAGCTATGAGCTGTCCCTGGCCCAAGGTGTAGATGGAGAAGAGCAGGGGTCGTAGAACTGAACCTTGGGTGACACTTACAAATAGGGGGCGAGGTGAGGAGGTGGTGTGTGAGTGGGAGGCTCTGAATGTCCTGTCTGGTAAGTATGATGAGATCCAAGATAGGGTCATGCCAAGAGATGAAAGAATCTGTATTAAGAAGGAATGGTCCACTGTGTCGAAGGCAGATGACAAGTCCAGGAGGAGGAGAACAGAGAAGTGTAGCTTGGATTTGGCGGTTAATAGGTCATTGGTGACTTTAGTCAGGGCAGTTTCCATGGAATGTTGCGGTCGGAAGCCAGATTGTAAGCGGTCAAAGAGGTAGCAGGAGGAGAGGTAGGAGGACAGTTCAAGATGGACGTGTTCCAGTAGTTCTGAGGCATAGGAAAGAAGTGATATGGGGTGATAGCTAGACAGAGAGCATGGGTCAAGGGAGGGCTTTTTGAGAATGGGTGTATTGAGGCATGTTTGAAGCATGAGGGAAGGACACCAGTTAGTGATGGGTTGAAGACTGGTGAGATTTGGTATGAAGTGGGACGGGATCGGGTCAAGTTCTCAGGTGGTGAGATGTGATTTGGAGAGTAAGGCAGTAAGGCTATGTGCGCATGCTGCGTATTTGCTTGCAGAAATTTCTGCAAGGTTTCTGCATCTCTTGGCAGAAAAACGCAGTGGAAAATCTGCTCAGTTTTTCAAGCGTTTTGGTAAATACATAGAGCTAAACAAAGATGTATTATTTAAAAAAAAAAAAATGTGATTTCCTTGTTCAACCTCCTCTTTTTCATTCTCCATTGAAGACCATAATATTATTACATACAATGTTAAAATTTATAATGTTTACACACACAAAACAAATATGTGAATAATATATATATGTACATATGTAAATGCATGTAATACCAAGCCTGAGGCTTCGTAATGAACAGGTGTCAGCCAGATACCCTCATTAATAAAACGTTACATAAAGAGTTAAATAAAGACACACACACCAGCCTATGTAGGAGCATTAACATAATTAACCTACATATGCTGTAACAAAACAGCAACTATCAGAAATCTGCCTGAAACGCAATATCTGTTTATTTTTCAAAAAATTATAAAAAAAAAAAATTGCGTGGGTTCCCGCATAATTTTCATAACCAGCAGAGGGAAAGCTGAGGGCTGATGTTATATTTCTGGGAAAGAGCCAATAGCTATAAAGGTTCCCAGGCGATTAATATCAGCTCACAGATGTTTGTTTAGAAAGCCTTTACAGACTAGTTTACAGAGGAACCCGAGAAAAAAATTGACATGGGTTCCCCGTATAAAATCGAATCAGCAAAGGCTAGGCAGACAGCTGCGGGCTGATATTAATAGCCGGGAAGGGGCCATGTATGTTGGCACCCCCCCCCCCCCAGGCTAAAAACATCATCTCTCAGCCGCCCCAGAAATGGCACTTAGCCTCGCTCTTCCCACTTGCCCTGTAGCAGTGGCAAGTGGGGTTCATATTTGTGGGGTTGATGTTACCTTTGTATTGTCAGGTTACACCAAGCCCTCAGGTTAGTAATGGAGAGACGTCAATAAGACACCTATCCATTACTAACCCCATAGTGATATTGTATAAAACACAGACACCTAGAATAAAGTCCTTTATTTGAAATAATCACACAGACTTCTTTATTGAATCTTAATTAGCCATACTTACCGAACGCCTAATCCCCGACTGCCTCATCTCCTGCAACAAAAATTAAAATAATAAACCAACATATAATACTATCCTGTCCAACGTGGTCCATTTAATACCCCGACTGCCTCATCTCCTGCAACAAAAATTAAAATAATAAACCAACATATAATACTATCCTGTCCAACGTGGTCCATTTAATACCAAGTGTCCCACGGCGATCTCAGGTGTAGAACAGTCACATCGGGTGATGTGACTGCTCTACCTGACGATGCACTGACAGGAGGCAATCACTCCTGCAGTGTATCACTGTGCTGTCGTGAGAGTTCACCAGAGTTCATCAGCTCCGGTGCTCTCACTTATGGCACTACTGCTGTGTGAGAACTTTCTCATGCAGCGGTGCCATGAGAGCACCGGAGCTGATCAGCATATGTACTCCGGTGAACTCTCATGGAGGCTCAGTGATACACCTTCTGTCAGTGTATCGCCGGCGGCCGTGTGATATCGACATGGGACACTCGGTATTAAATGGACTACGGCAGACAGGGAGTATATGTTGGCTTATTATTTTTGATTGCTTGCAGGAGACGCGGGCATCAGGGATTAGGTGTTCAGTGAGTATGCATATTGTATGTGATTATGTTAATGTTTTGATTTTTTATTTTTAAAATTAAACTCAAGCGCCGGATGATAAGACTATTCTCCCATGTCTGATATATGTGACAGCAGACATAGCCGGATGGGAGTAGTAGTCCCATCAGACGACGCCTAAGTACAATCACTATGGGCTGTTCGTTGCATGGGTACACACACAGACACGCGCACACATTCTCTGCCCACACACTTTCTCCTTCTGACATCATTTCCTTGGACAATTCTGCAGCGTTTTTGGCAGCAAATCCGCAAACCTTTTTACACCTGCGTTTTTGCTGCAGATTTGACTGAGTCAATGGGTGAAAAACGCTGCAGATCCGCAAAAAGAATTGACATGCTGCAGAAAATAAAACGTTGCAAATAAGGATGGAGATTTCCGCAGCATGTGCACAACAATTCAGAAATGTCACTGATTAACATTGCTTAAGTAATCCATTGCGTTTTTGGAGCATTTCAGAGCATAAAAAAACGCTGCGGAAACAACAAATCCGCAACGTGTGCACATAACCTAAGAGTATAAAAATTTTGATAGGAGGAGGAGTGCTACTTTAATTGTAACATGACACAAAATCACTATTCTCTCAATTTAAATGATGGAATGAAGTACACAAAAAAAAAAATTTTCTACTGGCAAAAAATTCTTGACTTATGTAATTTTCTATTAAAAATTATTTCATTTTTGCTGTTGCACAATTTCTTTATAGTTAATGAGACCTACCTGTAATTCCTGGGCACAGCTATGGGAGCTGCTTGTGTGCACTAATTAATTTCTTCCTGGAGCTGCGGGAAAGGAGGACCTCTTTTCTGACCCAGAAAATGATTGACAATGATTGGGAGAAAACTGATTTGGCATGAGGCTGTTAAGATTTTAATCTTTATGTTGTCCCTTAATCATAATGATCTGAACATCTGACTCACAAAATTGAGTACAAGTAATGTGGATTTACTTTATATTTAATTTCTCATCAAGGCTTTATTCAGACTGATCTCTTTTGCAAAAGTACAGTGGCATGTAAAAGTTTGGGTATCCCTGGACTATGGAGATGGCTACTCTTAGTAAGCACCTGTTCACACCTGATTTCTGTTTGGAAGTGACGGGTCAGTCTTTTGATACTTATTTACAACCCAAAACAGCTATTCAACACTTTCAGTTCTCTCCTCTGTCCCCCACAGCACCTCTTCCCTATCTCATCTCGGCTGAAGACTTCGAGCAGAAGATTGACAACATCAGTCAAAGCTTTTGCCTAAAATCCCCACAGCCCTTCCACGTTACTACTCAACCCTCCTCCTCCAAAACCAGCTTTTCTGCCATTACGGAAGATCAACTTTCCTTTATACTCTCCAAATCACATCCCACCACCTGTGAACTTGACTCAATCCCATCATACCTCATCCTAAACCTCACCTCAGTCTTCATCCCAACCCTAACCCATCTCTTCAACTTGTCATTAACTGGTGTCTTCCCCTCATGCTTCAAACATGCCTCAATCACACCCATCCCCCAAAAAGCCCTCCTGTGTCCCATCCTCTATATCCAGCTATCGCCCCATATCACAGGACAGCTATCACCCCATATCACTTCTCCCCTTTGACTAAAAACTACTGGAACAAGTCCATTTTAAAACTGTCCTCCCACTTCTGCTCCCTCTTTGACCGCTTACAATCTGGCTTCCAACTGCACCATTCCACTGAAACTGCCCTGACAAAACTCCCTAATGACCCACTAAGGCCGGCGTCACACTGGCGAGTTTGATGCGAGTTAGTCGCACGACTTTCTCACATCAACACCCGGCACGGCCGCCCGCTCTCGGAGCTGAGTGTGCGGCTGCATGTATTTCTATGCAGCCGCACACTCGGGTCCGAGAGCGGGCGGCCGTGCCGGGTGTTGATGCGAGAAAGTCGTGCGACTAACTCGCATCAAACTCGGCAGTGTGACGCCGGCCTAACTGTCAAATCCAAACAACACTTCTCTGTCCTCATCCTGGACCAGTCATCTGCCTTCAACACAGTGGGTCATTCCCTCACTACAGATTCGCTCATCTTTTGGCATCACAGACTTGGCCCTATCCTGGATCTCTTCATACCTAACAGACCGGACATTCAGCGTCTCCCACTCACACACCACCTTCTGGTCTAGCTGCATATTTGTGGGTGTCCCCCAGGTTCAGTTCTAGGACCCTGCTCTTCTCCATATACACCTTCGGCCTTGGACAGCTCATAGAGTCCCATGGCTTTCAGTATCACCTCTATGCTGATGACACACAGATCTACCTCTCTGGACTCGTATCACCTCCCTACAATGCAGAATCCCACAGTATCTGTCTATTTCATCATCTCTACTAGATTTCTAAAACTTAAACATGGATAAAACAGAATTCATCATCTTTCCATCATCTCACTATCCCTCAAAGTCAATGGCTGCCTACTTTCCCAGTCCTCCAAGCTCACTGCCTCGGGATAACCCTAGCCTCTGATCTCTCCTTCAAACCACACATTCAAGCCCTTTCCACTTCCTGCCAACTCCAAAATATCTCCTGGATCCGCACATTCCTCAACCAAGAATCTGCAAAAACACTAGTGCATGCCCTCAACATCTCCCGCCTTGACTATTGCAACATCCTGTTCTGTGGCCTCCTAACACTCTTGCACCCCTCCAATCTATCCTAAACTCGGCTGCCCGACTAATCCACCTATTCCCCCACTATTACTCGGCCTCTCCTCTGTCAATCCCTCCACTGGCTCCACATTGCCCAAAGACTCCAGTTCAAAACCCTATGTGATAAAAACCCATCCACAACCTGTCTCCTCCATACATCTGTGGCCTCGTCTCCCGGTACTTACCTGCACGAAACCTCAAATCCTCACAAGATCTTCTCTACTCCCCTCTTCCCACAATCGCATTGAAAAAGACTTCTCCCGCGCATCCCCCATACTCTAGAACTCTCTACCCCAACACAACAGACTCTCGCCTACCGTGGAAACCTTCAAAAGGAACCTGAAGACCCACCTCTTCCGACAAGCCTACGACCTGCATTAACCCTTGTTCCACCATACTGCTACATGACCAGCTCTGCCCTCACCTACTGTATCCTCACCCATCCCTTGTAGATTGTGAGCTCTCGCGGGCACGACCGGTCCTCTCTCCTACTGTACCAGTTGGTGACTCGTTTTGTTCAACATTACAATACTTGTTTTTGTTATGTACACCCCTCCTCACATGTAAAGCGCCATGGAATAAATGGGGCTACAATAGTAAATAAAAATAATTGTAGTTCTCCAGATGGCTCACGCTCAACGCGTTTCGAAGTCAATCGACTCCTGATGAAGAACTTAGTCCAACTTCATAAATGCGATGAGAGTAAACTGCATTCTTCATATACCACGTCCTCTCAATTATTTTGGGGGGTGTCTACCTCATCTGCAGCGCAGACCACCTCCCCTCCCCCAAAAACAATGGCTATATGAGAAAGCATCGAGGTCTGTGATTTCCCACTACTACATGGTTGGACACGACTCGTTCTGCCTTTTCCACAAGTCCAATTTTAGTCACACCATTCTGTGGAAAATGAATTCTCAGCTAAGAGACTGGGCCAGAAGAAACCATCCCACAGGATTTACACGCGCTATCACGTTTTACCACAGGACAGGACCAAATAATGAACATTTGCCGCCATTTTCCCACATAAACGCGTCTATAATGAGACGCGAAAAAAAAAAAAAGCCCTCACACACTTTGCAAAATGGCGGCGATAGGCCGGGCAAGAGAAACACATGCGCGGGAAGCGAGCGAGTAATGGAGAAGCGAGCGCGCGTTTCAGGAAGAAGGCGTATCCCGCGCTGTGATAGGCCAGGATGCGACAGATTGCCACGCCTCCTTTGTATCTTTTTTACAGCGCTTTCTTCCACCACCTGCGCCGCCGCGCACTTGATTGGCATAGTCACCGTCCTATCACCGCGCCTTATTGACGTCACGTTTTTTTTCTTCAGACGATAGACAAAATCATTAGCCATCCAATCACAGAATCCGCTTTTACCAACCAATGAACGCCGTAAATTTTCTTCAGCGGGCGGAGTAACGAAGCTTATAAAAGGTCCAACTGGCAACGCAAGCGCGCAGTCATCTTGGAAAAGAGAGCGAGACGGTTGTGAGCAGTCGTGGCCGCAAAATGGGTAAGGGAGAGGCCTAGTGCGCACGACGTTTACGACTTGCTGACCTTTACGGCTGAACGCTTTCCTGCTGCTGATAATATCGCATAAGTAATGGAGCAGGGCTTGGTTTTGGCGGCTGCAGGCCCTAGTGTGGCTGAGACCAGCTGTGGCGGCTCCAGACGGGCTCGGCAGTGATGCTTACACGTGTGCTGCTCATTGTGACCAGGCATAGACTAAAGCATGCTGTTATGTGGTATTTCATGGCACTTGTTGTCATGGTAACAATATAAAAAGAAGGGACCATCTTTATCGGAGTCCAGATAGTTATTGTGTAGCTGCTTTGTGTTTTTGGTTAAAGGGAATCTGTCACCCCATTTTTGCCCTATGAGATAGGGCCACCGCCATCATGGGCTTATCTACAGCATTCTGTAATGCTGCAGATAAGCCCCGATGTCACCTGAAAGATAAGAAAAATGAGTTATATTATACTCACCCAGGGGCGTTCCGCCGTCCGGTCGGGTCCGATGGGCGTCGTGGTCCGGTTTGGCGCCTCCCATCTTGTAGTGAAGCCCTGCTCTTCTTTCCGTCCCATCGCGGCTCCTGCGCAGGCACACTGCTCTGCCCTGGTGAGGGCAGAGTACTGCAGTGCGCAGGAGCCGGGAAAGGTCAGAGGTCCGGTGCCTGCGCACTGCGGTACTCTGCTCTGCCCTCACCAGGGCAGAGCAGTGCGCAGGAGCCGGGACGGAAAGAAGAGGCCGGCTTCTCTACAAGATGGGAGGCCCCGGACTGCAACGCCCATCGGACCGGACGGTGAGTATAATATAACTCGTTTTTCTCTTTCAGGTGACATCAGGGCTTATCTACAGCTTTACAGAATGCTGTAGATAAGCCCCTGATGGTGGTGGCCCTATCTCATAGGGCAAAAATGGGGTGACAGATTCGCTTTAAGTGGCCTGATGTTCCTGGTGTAACTTGAGGGTTCGCATTGTATCGGTCCATACGGTAATGCAGAATTGATTGCAAAATCTGAAGTTTTAAAGGGTTTGTCCATTAAACTTGGTGCAAATCGATTCACCTGACCCATTCCAGCAACTTTGGGGGGAGGTGTGGTTTCATGCTCAGTGGCCCCGTCGAGGCTTACTTCTGAACACCCCCTGCAAAATGGGATTTAAGAGTATTCACTCATAGCTTATAATGGTGCTGACATAGAACGTGCGCTGTTGTACATCATCTTTGGGCGTATACTCCTACTGGATGCGGACAATGAGTAGTGGACTGTCTGGGTGCCCGTCTTTTGTAGGCGTTTATGCCCAAAGGTGAGAGCGCACGTTTGCTCCCCCGACACTATTATAGTCTATGGCCCCATCAGTGCCTATGCCCGAATCCCGTTTGCGGGGGACTTAAACGTATGCCCCGACTAGGCCACCAAGCGTGTAAGTAAACGCAGTGGGAAAGCGCCCCAATCAGTGACCTCCTGGTATCGGGGTCTCTTCCTACCTCCCGGTATCTGCAGCGCTTTTGCTCATCCATCGTTGTGGTATGACGCATGCTTATTGTCGCGCCAGGCCGGACAACCAAAAGCTGCAGATGCTGAGATAGGTGCTGCCGTCCGACGGCCCAAATTGATCAGAGTCCTGTGAATCAATTCACATCAACTATTGTCCAGACAGGCTATAAAATTAAGTAAATTTTCCAGTCCCAGGATGATTTTTCCTCGTCTTAGGCTATGTGCCCACATTGCAGAAATGCTACGGAATTGTCCGCAACTCCCCGCCGCGGGTAAAATGCATGTGGAATTCGCATGCGTTTTCCTGCCAAACACAAGCATTTTGCAAGCATTTTTAGCTTGCGGAATTCAAGCGCTCTTCCGATTTGAAGCATCGCTTGGAAAAGTGATTGACAGGTTGGTCATACTTGTCAAGCATAGTGCTTGATAAGTGTGACTAACTTTTTACTATTGATGCTGCCTATGCAGCATCAGTAGTAAAAGATAAAATGTTAAAAAATAAAAAAAAAATATGGATATACTCACCTCCTGGTGGCCCCGATCTCCTCAGCGGCGATCCCAGTCCTCAACAGCACTGCTGGCAAGTTCTGTGCCCAGGCGTGCTTAGCAAGAATGAACTTGGTGAAGTCTCGGTCACTTGACCGTGACGTCAAAGGTCATTCTCACTAAGCACGTCTGGGAGCAGAACTTGCAGGCAGGACTCCGGGGGCCGACAGAGGGTAAGTATATCCCTATTTTTTATTTTAATTCTATTTTTTACAGGAATATGGCACCCAGGGCCTGGAAGAGAGTCTCCTCTCCTCCAGACCCTGGGTACCATCTGCACATGAAGCGCTCACTTCACGCATGGTGGGCATGGCCACATGTGTAAAGTGAGTGTTTCAATGCAATCCTATGGCGACGGAATCGCCGCAAACCCGCAAAATGAATGAACATGCAGCGGATTTTTCCTCTATGCTATTTAGCGCTGTGGAAAAAAACACAGCATTGGCACAGCAACTGCGGAATCCCATGGGATGCGTTTTGTTAGCGTTTTTTAAGCGTTTCCGCAGCGAAAATGCTTAAAAAATGCAACGTGGGTGCATAGCCTTAACGTGTATCATACGTGAGATGTGAACGCTGCAGACAAAACACTGTAGCGGTGATGCAGTGATTGTCTGCAGTGCTCATATATTTGTTGGAGTGTGAAGAACAAAAACCAGGATTGAAATGTCAACCCTGCAAATTGCCTCTTCAGAGAGGAAGAGAACTAGGACTCTAGTGTCACGTATTGGAAATATTGTAAAAGTCAATATTGACCCTTAACGAGCCTTGTGACATGACTTGGGAGAAAAGCCAAACCAGAATCTCAATTTGCAGATGCACTGTTTCGAGTTGCTGCCCTCATCAGTGCAAAGTGTGAGATCTGATTGGGCTGAGTAAGAGGTGTCTTATCGGGATCAATGAGGTAACGTTTTTGTGGATTGTGGCATGCCAACGTCAACCCTGGAGCGGCAGAGTATTTTACTCTATTACTACTTGTTAAATGTGCTTTTACACTAGGGCAGCACGGTGGCTCAGTGGTCAGCACTACAGCCTTGCAGCGCTGGAGTCCTGGGTTCGAGTCCCAACAAGGACAACATCTGCAAGGAGTTTGTATGTTCTCCCTGTGTTTGCGTGGGTTTCCTCTGGGTTCTCCGGTTTCCTCCCACACTCCAAAAACATACAGATAGAGAATCTAGATTGTGAGCCTCTTCAGGGACAGCGACGATAATGTGTGCAAACTGTAAAGCGCTACAGAATGTTAGCGCTATATAAAAATAAAGATTATTATTATTACACTTGCCGATCATGGCCATTAAAGGGAATTCGTAGTTATGGTGCTCCCCTTCGCAACCACCTATACAGTCAGGTAGCTATTGGATCATCCATGGGTCTTCAGTTAAATACATGTTTTTATCAATAAGCAAATAATGCTGCAAGAGCTCTGGATTGTGACTGATGGCTTCCAGTGCCTCTGGACATGAGTTGGTGTGGTAGAGCCTTAGGAAGTGCAGCCTGATATGCATTTTCATATAACTGGATTATTTGATTATTGATTTTCACATTTTAAAAAGAAAGGTTTGGATTCACTACCTCACCATAAAGGCAGTTTGGGTAGCAGCAGGAGCACAAATGACCTTTTAAACCGATGGTGGTCAATTTGCCTTTTTATAGACTGGTGGACCACACTGCCACACACGGGACGTTTAATACGATCATTCTGTGCTCATAGAATGTAATTGTTCTCGGCAGCACATGTCCTGTTTACACAGGGTAATGTGCTGCTGAAAAAGGCACAAAGATCACTTCATGAGATGAGCGAGCATTTTGCTTGGTTGTTGCGACAAGACAATAATTTGGTTATGTGCCTTTCCTAGGAATTCTCGTAGCCCATTTTCATCCAGTGTAAATGCACCTCAACGTTCTAGCGTTTTAAAATGTATTTAAATAAAATATAAAGGGTTGTTTCCATTGCTATTTTCAATACACTTCCTGCACATGCGCAACTTGAGTTTTGTGTGATGTCTTAAAGGGGGTTGCTCACTACTCATACAGCCCCCTCTCAATCACAGTTTTCCCCCTTGGGAAGCGGGAGCGGGCGGTGATGTGACTGCAAGTGTGTGATTTATACAGTTCCGGTCACATTCCGACTAGACTGTATGTGGCCTCGCTCAATACACTTGCATTGAGCGAGGTTGTGTCCATCTAGTCGGCACAAGGCCCAAATACTGTAGTCGGCAGCACCTAATAGGGATCCTCCTGCAACATGTCCAGTATCAAGTTGAAGTCCATCTAGTCGGCACAGAACCACATGTATGCCAGTCACATACTTGCAGTCACATACACAGGAGAACCTTCATCCTAAAACAGCCTAAAGCTGTGGAGTCGGTAAGCCAAACCTCAGACTCCTCAATTTCCATGACTCCGACTCCCTCATTCCAGGGCTGTGGAGTCGGTAAGCCAAACCTCTGACTCAATTTTCATGACTCCCGACTCTCATTCCAGGGCTGTGGATTCGGTAAGCCAAACCTCCGACTCCTCAATTTCCATGACAGACTCTAATCCGGACTCTCATACCAGGGCTGTGGAGTCGGTAAGCCAAACCTCCGACTCCTCAATTTCCATGACTCCGACTCCCTCATTCCAGGGCTGTGGAGTCGGTAAGCCAAACCTCTGACTCCTCAATTTCCATGACTCCGACTCCCTCATTCCAGGGCTGTGGAGTCGGTAAGCCAAACTTCTGACTCCTCAATTTCCATGACTCCGACTCCCTCATTCCAGGGCTGTGGAGTCAGTAAGCCAAACCTCCGACTCCTCAATTTTCATGACAGACTCCAATTCCGACTCATACCAGGGCTTTGGAGTCGGTAAGCCAAACCTCCGACTCCAACTCCACCAAAATGGGCTCCGACTCCGACTCCACAGTCCTGTAAAGCTGGGCAACCCCTTTTAAGACTTAACTATTTACCCCACACTTTGAAAATTAGTGACTTTTACCCATACATTTCCTACTTTGAAATGTTTTTTTCCCCTGTATTTTCTGCTGTCTCAGCCCATGTAAATCAAGTACAGGCTGCTTTGTAACTCATACTGTGTATTTTGGTTGCAATCTGGAGAAAAGTAGTAAAACCTGTTTGTCTTTCCAGACTTTTCTCGAAAGCGAAAACGCAGTCGCTGGAACGATGAAACTCCAGACCAAAAGACGATCATTCCCGGGATGCCAACAGTAATACCGCCAGGGCTCAGTCGTGATCAGGAGAGAGCATATATAGGTAATGTCAGGTTTCCTCTTTCACCTTGTGTGGTTTTCAAAGTGTTAATCTTTATATGACAATTATTTTAGTGTTTTAGTTTCAGATATTCTCATAAACCTAATTGTATTCAAGAACAGGTTTTGTTTTAGTAACCAAATGTTGTGTTTTTGTTTTTTTTATTTATATAAAGTGATATCTTGTAACTTCTTGATCGTTTGACAGCACACAAGTTTAATTTACTATTATTGAAGTTGGTCAATGAGAATATGAAGGCAAATGTCAGTTTCAACTAGAATCCAACACCAGAACGGTTATCATGTATTTCTGTAACTTGATAATTCACAAAAACTCTTGGTAAATCAGATTTCTGTGTAGTAAAGGTACCATGCAAGTAGCCATCAAGTGAATTGCCGACCATGTACTAAATAATGACTGATCAGAGCAAGGCCTTCTTAGCCGCTGCTCTTCCCTTTGCCTTAATAGGGATTGTCTCATCTTTTACAATGAGTAAGGCTAGGTGCGCACGTTGCGGATTTGCATACAGAGATTTATGCTCAGATTCTGCATCTCTTGGCAGAAAACGCAGTCAAAATTCCTTCCGTTTGTGCGGATTTCATGCGTTTTTGATGCGGATTTGTATGTGGCTTTTTTATGCTCAATAAAGATATATCAATGTAAAAAAAGTCATTTTGAAGTCCAACCTCCATTGTTGATGTGCTTGAACCAAGATAGGCTCTAACACTCTTCCTCCTTCTGACATCTTTTCCTTTTACAAATACGCTGCGCTGTTTTGCACCTGCGTTTTTGTTGCATTTTTCAGTGACCCAGTGGAAGTCAATGGGTGAAAAACGCTGCAGATCCGCAAAAACAATTGACATGCTGCGGAAAATAAAATGCTGCGAATCAGTGACCGAATTTTCCGCATCATGTGCGCAACAATTCTGGATTCTCATTGATTAACCTTGCTTTAGGAATCCTGTGCGGATTTGGTGCAGAAAAAAACGCTGTGGATCCGCAACTAATCTGCAACCTGTGCACGTAGCCTTAAAGTGATTGTTAAAACAAGCAACTTTGCAATTTTTTGCTTATTAAAAATTCCTCTCCATTCTCAATAATTCTGCAGTCTTGAGATTGCAAGCTCTTTGCTTTATAAGGGTTGTCTACTACTAGGACAACCCCTTTCCAATCTGAGCGTTTCCCTCGTTAGTATACAAACCCTTAGGCCGGGATCACACATGCGAGAAACACGGCTGAGTCTCGCATGTGAAATCCCAGCTCTGGCGCCGGCACTCAGGAGTGGAGCGAGCGGCTGCATATAACTACATGCAGCCGCACACTCCACTCCCGAGTGCCGGCGCCAGAGCTGGGATTTCACATGCGAGACTCAGCCGTGTTTCTCGCATGTGTGATCCCGGCCTTATACTCGCCTCCTGCACCTGTGGGACTAGACTTGTTCTGATGACGCTCGCGTGAACCCAGCGCCGGCTTCACTGCCCCCGCCTGCGGACGCATAAGTAATCAAGAGGATGTTAGGACTGCGGCTGGCCGCTCACTACCTATTGAATACTTATGCATCCTTGGGCGGTGGAGCTAAGGTGGGGTATATGAGGTTTTTATATTAACGGGGGCAAACACTCAGCTTGAGAAGGGGTTGTCCTAATAGTGGACATCTCCTTTTAATACTTGTCAATGCTTCTATGGAGCTGAATGGATCAGGCCTGCTTTAGTAACCCTGAGATCCTCGGATGCTGCAAAAGCTGCCTCTGCTTGAACATTGAGCCTTCAGGAGCACACTGACCATTCAGTGATAGACCTGTGCTCCTGAGCAAAAAACACGAGAGATAAAGCCCCTTCATGGGGACAACCTCATTCCACACCGCCGTCTGAAAACAAATCTTTCTCAAAAAGAAGTTGGCGCAGTGATCTGATCACTTCGAGTTCAGCTTTTCCTTCTCCACAAGTTTTAAAGTCGGTAGACTTTAAATTTTTTTTTTGACCCCTATAAACGTTTGCAAGTGGCTGTGAGAAGCCAAAATCGCGCTCTTTGAAATACAAGGCTCTTCATTGTTTAGGTTGGATTTACACCTTTAACAATCTTTGCCTATAGAAGTCATGTGCCCTGCATTGCTGTTATAATGGTTTTAATTTTTTTTTTTACTTAATTTTATTACAGCTTTTAAAAGCTAGTCTCCCCGAGACCACCCCTGTCCTTATGGTGTATTAGGGCCTAAATATCAGACACATCTAATGCTCTAAGTGCTTTATACTGTCATGCCAGACCCAACAAATTATATATTCTTTAGAAAAAGCTGGTTTTCTAATGCAACTTTTATCACCAGGTTTTTGCTCTCTTCCTCTGAGAGCCGCATAATGTAGGTATTTGAAAAATTCGCTCAACTCTAATAATTGGCAGAGTGCTAAGCAGTCAGACCCGCACCAATGTGGTGATACCACCGATCTTTTAACATCCTGTACACACTAGAATAACATTGGCTCTGGCAGACTGAGCATGGCGGTCTCCAAACTTCTCACCCGATAGATAACGTCGGGGTAGAGATCGGGTTGGAATTTAAAGTTTCACGTCCAACACACTTTTTTGTTCTCCCAGAAGACGAACGGCCGATGAAGGAGCCAAGCTACAGCGTGACTGCTCGGCCGAGCCTAATGTTCTGGGAGAGGACTCGCCCAAACTTGGATTGGTGACATCAGTATAGTGGACAAGTGCAGGACCAAACTAGTTCTTGTCTTTACCGACCATCTGACGTGCACGAGCCCGTTGGTTATTTGTGCCGTCTGTTGAGCGCACAGGCAGCATATTGACCACATACCCGCTGGTGTGAAGGGCGAGCCCTTACTGTTACCGGCTGATACATGATTACATTTTCTGGTGTTGGTATTCTTACAATTTGCTTACTATAAAGTTAGTAATATCTAATGTTTTAATTATATTGTGGCTACATTTGAGATTGATCTTAGACCAGATGTTACATTGCATAGTCTTTCGTTACGGATCTTGTTATATGACAGCCCCTTTATTTCCGGGGGCGTAACTAACCAAATTTTAGTTCTGTTGGGGTAAAAAAAAATAACAATCCTATTGAGAATTTCCTGTTTATGGTTAAATGTGTGAAACAGGTAAAAAAAATAACCCTAACCAATTGACAGCCATGTATGAGATTTGTCAACTTTTAACACATTCTTTTCCGGTCATAACTTGTATTGAATCGAAATGTTATGGGTTTGATTTTTCTCCTTTTTGGGTTTTGTAACCATTTTCTCCCGTTCCTTTTGTTTTCTAACCTGCTTTCTTCCAGTTCAACTACAAATTGAGGATCTGACTCGCAAGCTTCGCACGGGAGACCTGGGAATACCCCTAACCCAGAAGACAGGTTGGGATACCCCCTCCGCTCGCTTGTCACCTGACAGTAACCGTTTCTTCTTCTCTTGGGCTTGTTAATATAGTAATCTGTATAGTTTGTGATCTTATGGCATGTGAGCAGGGTTTCCATTTTTTTTTTTTTTTTCACTTAGTGGAATTATCTTGCGCTCTCCGAACACGGAAATGTTACGTTTCTGTTTAATAGTCACAGTAAAAATTAAAAACGAAGTGTGCACGGAGCCTGAGGACGTCGAGGTTAATCTCATCATGGGTCGCCTATGGTATTTTAGTTTTGGGGGTTGCAAATGTGGCAATTGGTCTTGTCTGCCGTGTCATAGTACCAGTACAGCGGATAAGATGTCACACAATCTCATTCACATGTGGCTGAGAAAATGTGCGGCGTAAATTGAGCGGCGCTGCGGATTTGACATCTGTATCTGTCAACTTAGGCTGCAGATTTTTCCTAGATTTCACTTTGTAGTCCAGAGGATAAAACGTGGTAAGTCTGCACAACTATAGGGGAATGTTGTCTCGCCTCAACAAACCTCTTGTCAAATGAAGCTGTACTCGCAAACTAACGAACCCAATGGGTTCTCTTCCGAAACACCGCGCAAAACATGTTTTACGACCAAAGGGCTCGCTTTAAAAAATCCCTATTAAAGGGAACCTGTAAATCGTTTCATGCTGCCCAAACAACGGGCATCATGAATCCACCTGAGTGCATTATCACAGCCAGGTATTCCCTGAAACACCCTGGCAATTGATAAAAAAAAAAAAGTTTGAGAAGCCTTCTGGGGACTTTAGATAGATGTGACTACTTGTCACATCGCTCCCTATAGTCCCCGGCTATCTTTTCAAAAACACCAGAGCATTTCAGAGAAAAGCAGACCTGTCTGCAATCACATAGGCAGGCTCTGATTTATGCTGCCCACGGTTTGGGCAGTATGAATCGGTGACAGATTCCCTTTTAAAAAGATCTGGTCATCATAAAAACAGTCCGGTCTGCAGGCACAATGTTTATAGAGTAGGGGGAGCTGAGTAAATGTATAGTTTTCAGTATCACTCATTGTTTCTTCAGTTAAACCTGTTCTTTGTGGGATTTTTTTTTTGTCCTGTGGTGGTCCGATCATTGACTGATGGCTATCTCTATGTACATAGCTGTCAATCACAATCCACTGGACTGAAACTCACTGGACTGAAAACCCCAGTTCTATATCATTGTGCCTGCAGAATGGACTGCATTTTCATGGTGACCACTTCACTTTAAGATGTGTACCTAGGATAGCCAGACACAATGATTTTTTTTTTTTTTGCTGATTGTCTCACCATTTCCATGAGGAGTTTTGACAAAATACATGGATTCCTTTTTAATGAGACATTCTGAAAATACAGGACTTGATTCCAGCTCTGTAATTTGCCAAGATAGTTTTAACCTTGCTATGGTTGTCCCAAATCTTTCATGAGAAGTTCAGATTAAAGGAAATTTGAATAAATTGTGGAAAAATTGTATGTCTTCATAAGAATAAGTAACTTGCGTAAAACAAAAAGTTGGTTTACAAAGTCATTTAAAAAAAATATCTGAAATTTAGATTAAAACTGCATTTAGAAGTAGGGATTCACTATTGTCAGCAATCGGCAGCTCAGTAGTACTTTAGTCTATGAACTCCTGTCGTACCCACGTAGCAGAATTCATGTAGAAATGAACAATACTGCATGAGTTAGTCTATTGGCACAGAATCACTGTGCAAACCAAGCTCAGGCATGCGGTGCACCCTTTGCTGGGCTGAAGCTGTTCTGTGCATCTTCCCACCTACTTGTTTTGCATCTACCTCTTCCTCCATTTCCTGACTGCAGCTCTTCAGAGGCGAGAGATGGATGGAAAAATAGTAGGTGGGAAGGTACACTGAACTACTTGTCAGTGCCAAGTGTCTGTTTTGGTTTGAATAGTCATTTTGTGCTGACAGATTCCTTTCAAGAAAGCAGTGGATGCTATAACCTGTTCAGAACATAACACTGCATGCACAACCCGTAACATTCCACATCAGCTGCTTGTTCAGGTTCTGCGCAAATCTGACATTGGGCATCATGGGCTTTGTGTAGAGTCAAACTTATCAAAGTATTGTGATACGGTTGATTGAGCAGACCACTATAATAATTTGCCGTCTTCAGTACCCTGCCACAAAATGGAAAACTCTAACTTGCGACTTAAAGGGTTGTCCATTATTGAAACAGCCCCTTTTTCAATCAGTACGTTTGCCTTTGTAAAATAAAACGTATCCCTTCATCCGCTGTTCCAGCCGTGTCGGCGCTCTCAGGGCTCACGTAGCATTGTCGCATGATCCCTGAGCCCTGTCAGTACTGGCTCCTCTCCCAGTCTTCGACGTATCGGGCATCGAGAGGGAGTGAGAACAGTGGACTTCCTCTTATGTCTGGTTTGTCTGAAGGCACCAGAGGGGAGTATAGGTTATATTTTACTGGAGCGACCATGCTGTTGTGGAAGTGTTGTCAGAGTAGCGGACAACCGCTTTTAGACCACTTTTGCTCCAATATCTGGACCTTTAAAGGGAACCTGTCATGTTGGGCGTGCAGCCTGTGTATAGACATCCATGTATAGAGAAGCTGAGCAGAAGGATTATAGGTTTGTTGGAAAAGATTCAATATAACTTGTTTTATTCATTGAAACCCCTGGTGTCTGTGTGCATAAGAGTCCAGGGGGTGGTCCTACTGAGTGATTTACAGCTAGATCTGCATGCAGTCATAGGGTTGACTTGTCAATCACTGAATAGGACCCGCCCACTGGACTCCTACATGCAAACACCACGGATTTCAATCAATTGATCAGTTCCTCCTTCTCTGATGCCTTCCTGCAGGTCAGATACCAATTTTAACATGACTGGTTCCTTTTCAGAACCATCTAGCCAACTCCTGTTTCCAGTTGGACATTTGTATAGCCAAGTTCTCTGTTTTTATCATGTGCAGCGTGGTCAACGTGGAATGGTTTTCTACAGATTCATTCTTGGGTCCAAGTTGTAAGCTATCTCCTTACGGAGAGCCCAAGCTGGAATAGACCATGCAATGTCCCTGCCAAGCAAAATGTCAATAGCCTCCTCAGAGGACGAGGTGGGCGTCTCTAGTGCCGTTATCCCCATTAGGTATTGGCCTTGTCCTATTCATATGGCAATGCTTTTATAGGGTCGCTTATATGGGGCACTGCAGACCCCTTTCTCTTCCTTTGTAGCGAGGAGATTTTGGGTCTGTAACAAACAATCCCAATATCTTCATATAGGTGTAAGCGGCTTATCTCCTCTGAGAATAAAAGGAACAGGCATGTCGATCCTTGCTACCTGACCCTTCTCTTCATTGACATCCTCTTGGGAAAGAGTTGAGAGAAGCCTATAAGGTAGAAAAACTGGAATAACAATAAGCGTGACAATGGGGAGACCAAAGGCAACGGTACTCACCTGGTATGGTGGTGTGACCACAACCACTAAAAGGCTCAAGGCGGCGGTAGACCCACGGCTAAGGTAACAACTGAAATGGAATGATAGGGTTAATTCCGCACTGCCGGTGGTCATAGGATGGAAGTGAACGGAATCCAGGAAAGCCGTTTTTGTCAGCGCATTTCGAAGTTCCAAACTTCATCTGGACAGTCCACAATGTGACACCGGTTTGTCCTGATGAAGTTTGGAGCTTCGAAACGCGTTGACAAACCTCATTCCTCGTTACCGGCCTCCTCTTCCGGAATTAACCCGATCAATGTGTTTCAGTCGAGAGGAGCCTATGCACATTGGATGTCTGTTGTTCGCCTGACTTTAATAGCAGTCTTATGTGCTTTAGTAAAGATACTATGATTACTGGACAATATATATATATATTTATTTTGGCCTAAACATTTTTGCAATTGGGTTTGAAGTCGCTGTTCGGTACTTACAGGTTTGTTATTCCTGCACATTGCTGGCTGCAGCTGTTAGTGAGCAGTTCTGACAGTTTATCCCTTTTTTTATACTGTTCTTTGCTGATTTTTGACCAATTACTTAAAGGTGGAAAGTTGAGCTTAATTTTTAATGTGGTGACAAACCAACTAAGGGGCTCAGAAAGATGGGTTACAAGCTCACTCGCTAACTCATTCTGCAGCCAGCAATGCAAAGAGCCAAAGGAGGCAAAACTTGTAATGAAACCCAATTGCAAATATATTTTTATCCTTGTAATGCGTGCATTTAGATAAAGAAAAAAAATGCCCTAAAGGGCAATAAACCCTCTTTATAACTACAACAGCTGTGAGTATAAGTGTGCACAAGGCCCATTAATCTAAACTGTTCTGGAAAGCAAGCAGATTTCCACTAACTGAGTTATTTGTTATGTCAAAAGTTTTGACAGTTTTGTTTTCACCGATCGTTGCCTGGTCTGTTTTTTTGACCCTCGGCAGATTTGCCGTCTTGTCACTTTAAGCAGCTTTGATTAAACTGTTCGATACTGTTAAAATGCAGAAAAATCTATGGAGGAGTACAGCACAACGTTAAAGCACTACAGGCCAAACTTGTACGTGGTTATGCGGAGTACATTGCCCGAGGGGGCGGTGGGTTCTCGGCAGCGCTCTTTGGATGTCTGTCATGCTCTCCTCGCTCAGCTCGTACTCTAGACTTAACACTATCAGTTTTGCCCGTAGCGTTCCTTTTATGCTGCCAGACTAGTAATCCGACTTCTTACAACTTCATTTTCTGATGGCTTAATCCGCATGTTAAGATTTTCATGTAGGCTAGCGTACGAACATTCGTCTTTTACATTCACATAATGTCTACGTGTTTTCTGAGCTTTGCTAGATTCCTTCACCGTAATGGAAAGGTCTTCACTAACTGCTCATCGTTGGGTCACATCTGACTATGGATCCCACGTGAGGGCAGCTCTTAGGACCCTCCATATGCTCCATTCACACCTTAGTATAAATAATAGAAAACGTTGGCTAATTTAGGGTCTTTATAGATGTCTTGTATGTTAACCCCATGACTTGAGGATTTATTGAAGCTCATTTACTGCTGTAACCCAATATCTCGTCATCAGTTGTCCTGTCCAGTGTTGCGTAGATTGGTACCTTAACCAGTAACCATTTTCTTTTTTTTTTTTTTCCCCTAGCCCAATTTCTTGTGTTCAGTAGCCTTTTCTTTTCACGGTCTCTTATGTCATTGATTGGAAAGTTTTATAGGGCAAATAATCCATATACAGTTGGTTTGTTATATACCACCTTAAAGGGAAATCTGCCACAAAGGTTTTTTGCCACCTAATCTGAGAATAGCATAATGTAAACTGGTGCTAGTAATGTGTCGCCAAGCTGCTTACTACAGTATTGGTAAAATTAGTGTTTTATCAGCTGGAGATTATCACAAGAGGACTAGTAAACCTGCCAGGTAGTCCAGCCACGCCCCCACCACTGACTGGCACAGTGCACAGAGAAAGCTGCCAATCCCTGTGGGGGCGGAGTTATGCAGAGCTCAGTATTCCAAGAACTTGTAGATTGCAGCAGATAAAACAAATGTATCAAAACCGCAGTAAGTGATCCATCGCCGGAATCATGGTCTCTGCCCCTACGTCATGCTGCTCTCAGATGGGGTAGCAAACCTAACTCATTTCCTTTAACCTACCCTGTTCTTCTCAGCTCCTACTTCACTCACCATTGGTTTTGTTAAAAAAAAAAAAAAGCAGGTATTAGAGAGGTCATCTCTTGTCTTAATGGTTAACAGCCTTTGCACTTTTTAAACAGGTTCTAAAACATTGGGCCCAACATAAAAAGGTTTGTGAGCAGATATGAATTAATGACTCTAATGATTTTTATTTTTTTTTCTCAAAGCAGCCTCAAATAATTTGCATTTTCGGCTGAATATTTAACCATATTTACATATTTAACCTGCAGACTTTCTCTCTAGTCAATAGTGACTTTTTTTTTTTCATTACTTAATCAATATTTAAAAAAAAATTTGAAATTATTTTTCTCAGGAGTGATGGAAACGGTAGGACCTTATGAAGAAGTCTGCCAGTTTCCTTACCCCAAATGCTCCCGGTTTTGACCTGGATGTCTGCCATGCGCGTGTTGTGAAAGCAGCACGCAGCGTTCACCTATAACTTAGCAGAGACTCCAGTAATAGCGCCAATAATTGACTGTTTTCCCAGGATATTAGCAATATATTCTAATGTACAGCAGATGTGGACACAGCAATTAAAGCCTTTTTTTTATAGTAGACCACATAAACTTAAAATGTAAAATACC
>JARQOD010000010.1:65173313-65360005 GCA_033576555.1 Oophaga sylvatica | reverse complement strand
CCACAGCTCCTGGCAGGGGAGGAAAGAAAAAAGTATACAGACATTACAGCAGGGGACAGCAAATGATTCTTTCTTTGAAGTAAAACATTGTTTAACCCCTCTCTGACATTAGACGTACTATCCCGTCCATAAAACCCGTGCCATTCTGCCCATGGACGGGATAGTACGTCATAGGCGATCAGCTGCGCTCCTGAGGGGAGCGCAGCTAATCGCCGCCGGGTGTCAGCTGATTATCACAGCTGACACCCGTGACTGTGTGTCAGGAGCGGTCACGGACCGCTCCCGGCACATTAACCCCTAGCACACCGCGATCAAACATGATCGCGGTGTACTGGGGGCACAGGGAAGCATCGCGCAGGGAGTGGGCTCCCTGCGCGCCCCCCTGAGACCCTCAGACCAGCGCGATGTGATCGCGCTGTTCTGAGGGCTTCCTCCCTCCCAGGACCCGGATCCAAGATGGCGCCGGGGTCCTGGAGGGAGGCGGCTTCCTCAGTGCCTGCTGAGAGCAGGCACTGAGAAGCCTGCATCTATGCCTGTGCGATCGCTGGTGTGACAGAGTGCTGTGCACACTGTCACACCAGCGATTTGATGAAATACAGTGATGTCCCACCCTGGGACAAAGTAAAAAAGTTAAAAAAATAAAAATAAACATGTTATAAAAAAAATCCAAAATAAAAAAAAAAAAAAAAAAATATTCCCCAATAAATTCATTTCTTCCTGTAAATAAAAAAAAACAAAACAATAAAAGTACACATATTTGGTATCGCCGCGTCCGTAACGACCCCCCCTATAAAACTGTCCCACTAGTTAACCCCTTTAGTGAACCCCTTAAAAAAAAAAAAAAAAAACGAAGCAAAAAATCAATGCTTTATCATCATACCGCCGAACAAAAAGTGGAATAACGCGCGATCAAAAAGACCGATATAAATAAACATGGTACCGCTGAAAACATCATCTTGTCCCGCAAAAAACGAGCTGCCATACAGCATCATCAGCGAAAAAATAAAAAAGTTATAGCTCGCAGAATAAAGCGATGCAAAAATAATTATTTTTTATATAAAATTGTTTTTATTCTATAAAAGCGCTAAAACATAAAAAAATGATATAAATGAGGTATCGCCATAATCGTACTGACCCGAAGAATAAAACTGCTTTATCAATTTTACCACACGCGGAACAATAAAAACGCCTCCCCCAAAAGAAATTCATGAATTGCTGATTTTTGTTCATTCTAACCTCCCAAAAATCGAAATAAAAAGCGATCAAAAAATGTCACCTGCTCAAAAATGGTACAAATAAAAACGTCAACTCGTACCACAAAAAATAAGACCTCACATGACTCTGTGGGCCAAAATATGCAAAAATTATAGCTCTCAAAATGTGGCGATGCAAAAAACTATTTTTGCAATAAAAAGCGTCTTTTAGCGTGACAGCTGCCAATCATAAAAACCCATTATAAATAGTAAATCAAACCCCCTTTATCACCCCCTTAGTTAGGGAAAAATAATAAAATTAAAAAAATGTATTTATTTCCATTTTCCCATTAGGGTTAGGGTTGCGGCTAAAGTTAGGGTTAGGGTTGGCGCTAAAGTTAGGATTAGGGTTAGGGTTGGGACTAGGGTTAGGGGTGTGTTGGGGTTAGGGTTGGAGTTAGAATTGGGGGGTTTCCGCTGTTTAGGCACATCAGGGGCTCTCCAAATGTGACATGGCGTCTGATCTCAATTCCAGCCAATTCTGCGTTGAAAAAGTCAAACGGTGCTCCTTCACTTCTGAGCTCTGCCATGCGTCCAAACAGTAGTTTATCCCCACATATGGGGTATCAGCGTACTCTGGACCCCAAGAGTTATTGTGCAATTTGTCCTATTTCTTCTGTTACCCTTGGGAAAATAAAAAACTGGGGGCGAAAATATCATTTTTGTACAAAAAAAATTATTTTTTTGTTTTTACGGCTGTACATTATAAACTTCTGTGAAGCACTTGGGGCTTCATAGCGCTCACCACACACCTAGATAAGTTCCTTGTGGGGTCTATTTTCCAAAATGGGGTCACTTGTTGGGGATTTCCACTGTTTAGGCGCATCAGGGGCTCTCCAAATGCGACATGATGCCCCCAGACCATTCCATCAAAGTCTGCAATCCAAAACGTCACTACTTCCCTTCCGAGCCCCAACGTGTACCCATACAGTAGTTTTCTCCCACATATTGGGTATCAGCGTACTCAGGACAAATTGGGCAACAACTTTTGGGGTCCAATTTCTCCTGTTACCCTTGTAAAAATAAAATATTGGGGCGAAAAAATAATGTTTGCAAAAAAAAAAAAGATTTTTTATTTTTACGGCTGTGCGTTATAAACTTCTGTGAAGCACTTCGGGGTTCAAAGTGCTCACCACACATCTAGATAAGTTCCTTGTGGGGTCTATTTTCCAAAATGGGGTCACTTGTGGGGGGTTTCCACTGTTTAGGCGCATCAGGGGCTCTCCAAATGCGACATGACGCACCCAGACCATTCCATCAAAGTCTGCAATCCAAAACGTCACTACTTCCCTTCCGAGCCCTGACGTGCGCCCATACAGTAGTTTTCTCCCACATATTGGGTATCAGCGTACTCAGGACAAATTGGACAACAACTTTTGGGGTCCAATTTCTCCTGTTACCCTTGTGAAAATAAAATATTGGGGGCGAAAAAATCATTTTTGTAAAAAAAAAAAAAAGATTTTTTATTTTTACGGCTGTGCGTTATAAACTTCTGTGAAGCACTTTGGGGTTCAAAGTGCTCACCACACATCTAGATAAGTTCCTTGTGGGGTCTATTTTCCAAAATGGGGTCACTTGTGGGGGGTTTCCACTGTTTAGGCGCATCAGGGGCTCTCCAAATGTGACATGACGCACCCAGACCATTCCATCAAAGTCTGCAATCCAAAACGTCACTACTTCCCTTCCGAGCCCTGACGTGCGCCCATACAGTAGTTTTCTCCCACATATTGGGTATCAGCGTACTCAGGACAAATTGGACAACAACTTTTGTGGTCCAATTTCTCCTGTTACCCTTGTGAAAATAAAATATTGGGGGCGAAAAAATCATTTTTGTAAAAAAAAAAAAAGTTTTTTTATTTTACGGCTGTATGTTATAAACTTTAGTGAAACACCTGGGGGTTCAAAGTTCTCACCACACATCTAGATAAGTTCCTTGAGGGGTCTAGTTTCCAAAATGGTGTCATTTATGGGGGTTTCCACTGTTTAGGCAGATCAGGAGCTCTCCAAACACGACATGGCGTCCAGCCAATTCTGCGTTGAAAAAGTCAGACGGCGCTCCTTCCCTTCCAAACTCTGCCATGCACCCAAACAGTGGTTTACCCCCACATATGGGGTATCAGCGCACTCAGGACAAATTGCACAATAACTTTTGGAGTCTTGTTACCCTTGGAAAAATAAAAATTGGGGTGAAAAGATCATTTTTGTGGAAAAAATATGATTTTTAAATTTTACGGCTCTACGTTAAAAACTTGTGTGAAGCACTTGGGGGTTCAAATTGCTCATCAAAAATCTAGATAAGTTCCTTAGGGGGTCTAGTTTCCCAAATGGGGTCATTTGTGGCGGGTTTCCACTGTTTAGGCACATCAGGGGCTCTCCAAATGCAACATGGCATCCAAACTCAATTCCAGCCAATTTTGGTTGGAAAAAGTCAAATGGTGCTCCTTCCATTCCGAGCTCTGCCGTGCGCCCAAACAGTGGTTCCCCCCACATATGGGGTATCAGCGTACTCAGGACAAATTGTACAACAACTTATGTGGTCCAATTTCTCCTGTTACCCTTGGGAAAATAAAAAATTAGTGACTAAAAGATAATTTTTGTGGGATAAAAATAGGATTTTTTATTTTCATGCCCGGGCATTATAAACTTGTGTGAAGCACTTGGGGTTCAAAGTGCTCACCAAAGATCTAGATAAGTTCCTTAGGGGGTCTAGTTTCCAAAATGGGGTCACTTGTGGGGGGTTTCCACTGTTTAGGCTCATCTGGGGCACTGCAAACGGAACATGACCCCCATTAACGTCTGCATTCCAAAACGTTACTACTTCCTTTCCAAGCCCTGCCGTGCGCCCAAACAGTTTCCCCCCCACATATGGGGTATCAGCGTACTCAGGACAAATTGGACAACAACTTTTGGGGTCCAATTTCCTTGGGAAAATTCAAAAATTTGGGACTAAAAAATCATTTTTGTGGAAAATTGATTTTTTTTTTTCACACCCAGGCTTTATAAACTTTTGTGAAACACTTGAGGGTTCAAAGTGCTCACAACAGATCTAGATAAGTACCTTAGGGGGTCTAGTTTCCAAAATGGTGTCACTTGTGGGGGGTTTCCACTGTTTAGGCGCATCAGGGGCTCTCCAAACGCGACATGGCATCCAATCTAAATTCCAGCCAATTTTAGTTTGAAAAAGTGAAACGTCGCTCCTTCCCTTACGAGCTCTGCCGTGTACCCAAACAGTAGTTTTCCCCCACATATGGGGTATTGGCGTACTCAGGAGAAATTGCATAACAACCTTATCTGTCCATTTTCTCCTTTTACCCTTGTGAAAATAAAAAAAAAGTTTGTAAAAGATAATTTTTGTGGCTAAAAAGTAAAATATTCATTTTTTCCTTCCACGTTGCTTTAGTTACTGTGAAGCACCTGAAGGGTTAATAAACTTCTTGAATGTGGTTTTGAGTACCTTGAGGGGTGCAGTTTTTAGAATGGTGTCACTTTTGGGTATTTTCTGCCATATAGACCCCTCAAAGTGACTTCAAATGTGAGGTGGTCCCTAAAGAAAATGGCTTTGTAAATTTTGCTGTAAAAATGAGAAATCGCTGGTCAACTTTTAACCCTTATAATTTCCTAACAAAAAAAAATTTTGGTTCCAAAATTGTGCTGATGTAAAGTAGACATGTGGGAAATGTTATTTCTTAACTATTTTGTGTGATATATTTCTCTGTTTTAAGGGAATAAAACTTCAAAGTTTGAAAATTGCAAAATTTTAAAAATTTTCGCCATATTTGCGTTTTTTTCAAAAATAAACGCAAGTTATATTGAAGAAATTTTACCACTAACATGAAGTACAATATGTCACGAGAAAACAATCTCAGAATCGCGAAGATCCGTTGAAGCGTTCCAGAGTTATAACCTCATAAAGAGACAGTGGTCAGAATTGTAAAAATTGGCCCGGTCATTAACGTGCAAACCACCCTTGGGGGTGAAGGGGTTAAAAACAGGCAGGGAAATGCTTTACTTTACAAAAAGAATCAGCTGTGATCCCCTGCTGTCCTGTCTGTATACTCTCTTCCTTCCTCCCCTGCCCAGGAGATGTGGAATGATCAGACCATGTCCCTGCACGATCAGACACAGCCATTACACAGTACACAGCAGGGGCGCATTTATAAGATTATCTCAGCGCAGGAACATTTTATGTAAATACATCCAATTGTGGAAATTATTATTATTCCAAGATGTACTGGTTAAAATAAACTTTTGTTTGTGGGAAAAGCCCCTTTAAGCTCTGGAGGCAAATTCTCAGGGAGATCTATGTCCAGCCCATAGATCTTAACAGTTCATTTACATATTGAGAAAAATTTTGATTTTTCTGGAATAAGATGTCGGATCGCCAATATCAAGGTTATCATTTTATTCCGTTTTCTATGACCTGCACACATATAGACATCATGTAGACAGATTCCCTTTCACCCTTTGTTCTTTTGGGGCTGTTCAGTCCAGTGGGCAGTCCCATCAGCTTACTTTGTATAGGTGTACATACGTACATAGCTAACTGCCAGTCACTGATAGGACCGCCCACTGGACTTAAAAAAAAAAAAAAAGTCCCAGAAAGAGCAGAGGTATAAATCATGGAAAAATAGATTGTACTGAATATTTTTTCATAAAACTATATACAGTAGGGAAAAAAGTATTTAGTCATCCACCAATTGTGCAAGTTCTCCCACTTAAAAAGATGAGAGAGGCCTGTAATAGACATCTTAGGTAGACCACCACTATGAGAGTCAAAATGAGAAAACAAATCCAGAAAATCACCTTGTCTGATTTGGCAAGATTTATTTTGCAAATTATGGTGGAAAATAAGTATTTGGTCACCTAAAAACATGCAAGATTTCTGGCTCTCACAGACCTGTAACTTCTACTTTAAGAGGCTCCTCTGTTCTCCACTCATTACCTGTAGTAATGGCTCCTGTATGAACTTGTTATCAGTATAAAAGACACCTGTCCACAACCTCAGACAGTCACACTCCAAACTCCACTATGGTGAAGACCAAAGATCTGTCGAAGGACACCAGAAACAGAATTGTAGCCCTGCACCAGGCTGGGAGACTGAATCTGCAATAGGCAAGCAGCTGGGTGTGATGAAATCAACTGTGGGAGCAATAATAAGAAAATGGAAGACAAACAAGACCACTGATAATCTCCCTCAATCTGAGGCTCCACGCAAGATCTTACCCCGTGGGGTCAAAATGATCACAAGAACGGTGAGCAAAAATCCCAGAACCGCACGGGGGGACCTAGTGAATAGCCTGCATAGAGCTGGGACCACCGTAACAGAAGCTACCATCAGTAACACACTACGCCGCCAGGGACCCAGATCCTGCAGTGCCAGACGCGTCCCCCTGCTTAAGCCAGTACATGTCCGGGCCCGTCTGAAGTTTGCTAGAGAGCATTTGGATTATCCAGAAGAGTATTGGGAGAATGTCATATGGTCTGATGAAACCAAAGTAGAATTGTTTGATAGAAACAAAACTCGTCGTGTTTGGAGGAGACAGAATGCTGAGTTGCATCCAAAGAACACCATACCTACTGTGAAGCATGGGGGTGGCAACATCATGCTTTGGGGCTGTTTCTCTGCAAAGGGATCTGAACAACTGATCCGTATACATGAAAGAATGAGTGGGGCCATGTATCGTGAGATTTTGAGTGCAAACCTCCTTCCGTCATCAAGGGCACTGAAGATGAAACATGGATGGGTCTTTCAGCATGATAATGATCCCAAGCACACCGCCAGGGCAATGAAGGAGTGGCTTCGTAAGAAGCATATGAAGGTCCTGGAGTGGCCTAGCCAGTCTCCAGATCTCAACCCCATAGAAAACCTTTGGAGGGATTTGAAAGTCCGTGTTGCCCAGCGACAGGCCCAAAACATCACTGCTCTAGAGGAGATCTGCATGGAGGAATGGGCCAACATACCACCAACAGTGTGTGCCAACCTTGTGAGGACTTACAGAAAACGTTTCACCTCTGTCATTACCAGCAAAGAATATATAACAAAATATTGAGATGAACTTTTGTTAATGACCAAATACTTATTTCCCACCATAACTTGCAAAATAAATCTTGCCAAATCAGACAAAGTGATTTTCTGGATTTGTTTTCTCATTTTATCTCTCATGGTTGTGGTCTACCTATGATGTCAATTACAGGCCTCTCTCATCTTTTTAAGTGGGAGAACTTGCACAATTGGTGGCTGACTAAATACTTTTTCCCCCACTGTATCAATCTGCTCAGCTTCCCCTGCTCTATAACATGGTACCTGCATTTTCATTTTGACAGGTTCCCTTGCATTATGGCCTAATTTAACTACTTCTGTGAGTAGATTTTTGCAAATATTCCTGGACAACTGTGAGTTACATGGGGCTGTCTTCTGTGTCACCCCTGCTCTCTGCCCTGTAACACATATATCCTACCAGCTGAAGGTCACCACTATATTTAAACACCAGATGGACAGACTAAATACGATCTCCCGTATCCTAGTTAACCCATGTGTTTCCCCCTGCTAGAAAACTATTAGAACCAGTGTTCAACCTCTTTCCTCCTTTGTCTCGCTGCCTTGCTCTGCTCTCACGCTGTATCTAGTACCTGAATGTAGACATCGACACTTGCCGTAACCTTCACCTTTCCAAGATCATGTCAAGAATGTAGAATGTATTAGTGGAACGAGCACATTTGGCTAGACTTCCATGTATACCCAATCCACTTTCCTCCCACCACCTCTTAACCTTCTGTACACCCTGCCTCCTGTGGTCCCGCCCTTTGGTTTTGTAGGAGGGGTTGGCGAAGGGTGTGCTTTTTGGAAGAGATGAGTTGAGTCAGTGAGGCACTCCGAAGTCTTGTCACCTCCACTCTCCCTCTGCACCAGTACCATTCCAACTTTGGTCCTTTTCTTTTATTACTCTTCTTTTTTTTCCTTTTTCCTTTTATTTCCCCTTTACCATGTCTAGACCCCTTACTGACCAGGAGAAGAGAAAGCAGATCAGTGTCCGGGGTTTGGCCGGAGCAGAAAATGTTTCCGACCTGAAGAAGAACTTTAACCGTCACTTACACTTCACCCTCGTGAAGGATCGTAATGTGGCCAATCCCCGTGACTACTACTTTGCCCTCGGGCACACGGTCCGTGATCACCTGGTGGGTCGGTGGATCCGAACACAACAGCACTACTACGAACATGACCCCAAGGTGAGTTGTGAAACACCCCCAAGACATCCGGCAAAAAGATGCAAGATGGCTGTATTTTGGCTTTTGTAAAATCTGTGTGTGCTCCTGTAATTCAGGATCACATGGCATTGGGCACATATTTTTACATGTTACCTTCAAAATAACAAAAAAAAAGGCTAATCATTCTTTTAAAGAGAAACCATGACTAGGTCAAAAGTGGCCATTTTTTGCTCTTGTCTTATTCGCTGCTCCCCTGAATAATTCATTTTTCGTCTTTTTCAAATCGGCCAAACGGTTCCACCGATACGGTCCTTTTTATTTAGTGCTACATTTGATGGTCTTAACCAAGAGGGCGTGTCTCACAGGATTCTCTGGGGGGGTGTCTTTAGGCTTTTCTGGATTATTACCCTGTGAGCCACACCCCTTTGTAAAAAAAAGGTCCAAATCTCTGGAACCATATGGCGGATCTTAGAAAAAAAGCAACAACTGCATACTTGGGGGAGCAGTGGGACTAAAATACGATCTCATCGCAGTGATTGGACTGGCTGACGGCTCTGACAGCTGCATAGAAATACGTGCTGTCACGTTTGGATCGGGATAGCCGCCGACCAGTCCGTGCACTACGATGCGATCATCATCCGTGTTTTATGGCCCTAAAACTTGATGCAAACCCTTTAAGTCTCTGCTGCTTACCTTTGTGTGTATCCTGTGGTCCACATATCAAACAATAGACCATCTTTAATATCCAGGGACCACCATGGCGTATTTATCCTTCACGGGGCGTCTAATCTTGGTATTAGAAGGAACGTTTCAGATGATCAAGATTTCTTAGAAAACTAAGCAATGTGCAATTCTCCAATATTGTTATTGCATATCTCCAAACAAGGGGTGCACTTTAGACCTATTATTGTCATCAATTAAATAATTAAAATAATCCTACATGCGGCACCAGTGAGTGATGATTGTGCTGCAGCTCATCCTGTGCTGAAGTCATAAAATACCCCCAATTTTTAGACTTCAGTAACACATTTTTCCTGTTTTGCTATGTGGACACAGAACTCCACAGCAACTTATAATATCCTTAAAATTAAAGCGTCCGTCTGGTTTAGAAAACCTATTCTGGGGCATTCTTGTTCTTTCATCTAACTCTCCCTTATGGAGGAAAAAGCACATTCATACATTATATAGCAGCTAATGAGTCCTCCTCTGCTGGTGCTGCTACTCCACTTGTTGCTGGGTCCATACATATTACATTTGCTGTCTGACTTTCCTCCAGGACACTCTTGGATAGCCATAGTTTTGATATTTTATTAATATTTTTTTTTTAAAAATGGATGGTTGATAGAAAGATGAATTGAGCATATAAGATATTATTGTATTTAATATATGGTAACTATATATTTAAAAAATAAATAAATTATATATATATATATATATATATATATATATATATATATATATACTGTATGGTATACATGGCATATATTACTACTTTGCTATTATTACTTTCCCACAATAATCCTCCTGGGTAGACAACTTGTTATGGCGCCCCCTAGTGTTTGTCCACTGTACTTGCTGTAAGAGTGAATCAAACACCAGAGGGTGCCATAACATGTGTGTAACAGCAATATCAAGACATAGAAGCATTTACCAAGTATTCAGTAGAGCTGCAGGTCGATCAAAACATAATAAAGTCTATAATCTAAGGCTACGTTCCCACGATGAGTTTTTTTGAGAGTTTTTTACATTGCGTATTTTCAAAAAAAAAAATGCAAATAACTTATCAAAAACTCACCAAAAGCTCAGCGAAGGAACGTAACCAAGTGCATCCAATGGGATCGCGCCAAACAAGCCACCACTTGGAATTTTTTATCTATTAGAAAAATGAAAAACGCTGATGGTAAAGACGGACATATAGACCAAAATCTGGCGCAATGATGAAAAATTTTCTATCATATGCAAAATAAAAGTGGACTTCTGAATGAGGTCTTTTTTTTGCCATGTACAACAAGGGGGTTGGACTCATGAGGGAAATCGGTGTGGCGGAAATTGAGATCTCACATGTCAAAATTGTGCTACAATTTGGTATAGCCTAGAAGAAAGTAAACCAACTGATGAATGGTGTCATCGTAAGGTCCATTTACACTGCACAACTATTTTAGGAAAGCTTGTTTTTCCATAATCGTACACTCTATACAGGATGCCAATCACTCAACAAGTGAGGAGAATGCTTGATCGTCGGGTGAAACGATTATTTGTGCTGCAGAAAAGGTTATCGTTCTTGGCAACACATTGTCTGTGCAACACTGCACGATTACTCTAGGAAAGCTGATTTCGCCATAATCGTGCCGTCTATTACAGGATGCTGATCCATCAATTAAGCAAACGCTTGTTTGTTGGGTGAAATGATCTGCACAAAAGATCATCGTTCTCGGCAGCACCTGTGTAAGCAGTACCTGTGCTGCCGAGAACAATGGCAACTTATGTGCTATTACAGATAGTTCAGTGCGCATTGAAAGTGCAGTCTGTATGTGTAAATTGGCTATTAAATGACCCCGGGTTGGGTAATGGAAACCAACTAGACAGTCTAATGATGCACCAAATTAATTAAAGGGGTTGAGCGCTTCTTGCACGACCCCTTCTCAATCCCTATTTTAACTCTTGGAAAATAATAACAGTTATACTCACTTTTGGTGCCAGCGCTGTTCCAGCGGTGTCGGCACTGGGTCTCCCAGGGATCGTGTGACATTGTTATGTCACGTTATCCTGGCGGTAAATCAGAGGCCACTTCACTCGCCCCACCTTTGGATGAATCACATACATCCGGAAGAAGTGAGAGAGGTGCAGATCTTACTTTGTCTGGATGTATGTGATTTGTTCTAAGGAAGGTGAGGCGATAGAGCCAGTGCTGATTGGCCACAGGTATCGTGAGAGACAGTGCCGCAACTGCTGAAACAGCACCAGCACCAGAGGGGAGTTTAGGTGTTATTATTTTACATGGGGTAAACATAATGATTGAGAAGAGGTTGTCGAGTAGCAAACATCCCTTTAAACAGCATGGGCAACTTTGATAAACTAGTCAGTTTAAGACTGACTAGTAGAGTTGATCATAAAAATTTGAATGAACCTGAAGTCCATAGCCGCTGGACCAGAGCCCTGAGAACCATCCGGCTCCTCTTCTGGTATCCCCAGCCCGGTGTGACGTCATGTGGGCATCACACCGCAACTAAGGCATCCAGTCAAATCTACTAATCAGAAGAGGCACCAGAATGCCAAAAGGTAGATCAAGGGTCGCAGGGTTCGTGGACTGCCAACATGGCCACTGGACCAAGAGTCGTTATGATAAACTCTACTGCCTAGTCTAAAAGTTAGGACAAGCTTTAGAAAATGAGCCCCATTGTGTTAGAATAAAAATGTTACCACATCAATGATTTTGGTATTTAATAGTTTGAAGTTGTGAAATTTTTCATCTTACTAATCAGTCTTGTATTTTTCGGTATGGAAATGTATTAGATGCCGTGTAACCTCATTATGTTGTTAGCCATTTTTAAGAAAAAAAATAACAATCCGTAAAGACGTAACTTAGACGAGCATTCCAATCATAGCTAATCACATAGGCCTCAGATCCCCAGATTTGGCTTGACTGAATTAAGTGAATCTGTGAAGAGGTTTTTTTTTGTCCAAGGCTGTATATACCAAGCAAGTCTTAAAATCACTTGTCAGGGTAATTCATCCTTTTCACACTCCGGTTTGATCAGAGCTTTGTGTGTGATGACAAACAGGGAGCCGGGATTAGGCAATGACTGCATAAGCCGGGCAGAGGTTTATCCGAACAAAACAATTTATGCTGTCTGTCGATGCTACGTTTACAGACATCGCTTTAGAGATCTCAGTAGAGAACGCTAGGCTGGGGCTCCATGACGTGCTCCTTCATATGTTATTCTGTCATGTCGAGTGCCGGAATAATTTTTGGATCCTACGTCTAGAACGGTTTTGGTTTTTCTTTCCCCCGTTTCGTGCATGTACTTCATTAGCAGTAAAGAGATCTTAATGACGGATCTTATCTCACCCATGCCTCAAGCTCGTTCGTTAAAGGTTATACATAGTTAAAGAGGATCTGGCAGCTCTCCTGAAATGTGTTTTAGTAAATACTTGAATTTCCTATGAAATATCAGCCCCGGAGAATCTTTTTCTTACGCATGTAATGACAAGTTCACACTAGGGTTTGGGATCAATTTCTAAAAAATCCAGTTCAAAATACAAATGAAACGGAACAGAAATGGATCCCAAATGGACAGGAACGGAAGACAAATTCTCCGTTTTGGACATATTCGTCTTTACTAAAGGTGTTTCTAAAGGTGTTACTAAAGGTGTTTCTAAAAAGACCCTTTTTTACCAGTTTGAGCATGTTAAACTGGCAACATCAAGGAATAGTGGCCACAGAGTTGAGTAGAACATAGTTTTTATTTTTTGATTTCGCCTCTCCGTTTCGGAGAAATTAGCTTGTAAAGTTTAGGTTATAATTTATGTTCTAGTTCATTTGGGCATTACCAGAGAATTGGCTCTGGGGGTGTGTACATGTTCCCTGCATGAAGCTGACCAATCATGAGCAGACAGTAACACAGAGGGGAGAAAAGAACCTGACTTCCTCTCCTGAGCTATGTATCATTCACTGCATATCCGGGTGAAGTGTCACTGGGTGCGATGCTGGTAAAATTTGACACACAGATGATTTCCTTGAAAACCTTATGTGAACAGTTTTACATTTAAACCTGTTCAAATAAAGTTTTCAAGGAAATCATCTGTGTGTCAAATTTTACCAGCATCGCATCCAGTGACACTTCACCCGGATATGTATTCTCCCTAAGTCCTTTGGACTCGTGTCATGCAGCAGCTGATATATGCAATTTTTACATGTTGCTTAGGTGCAACTTTACCAGGTGAGCAGAATCCTTCTCTGTTTTTTCCGCATGTTTAACAGTTAAAACCCTAATTGGTGCTCTTCTTTCTCCCAGTTTCTACATTTACATGTAGCTGTCAGCTCTCACCCTACCCACATGCTCACTGCCATGAGATGAGATCTGGAATTGGAGGGCGTGTTCATTTTTTCCCCTGTATGTTGCTGCCTGCTTATGATTGGCCAACCCACTGCAGGGGAAGAAGTACATGACTCAAAAAACATCTGCGCACATCCTATGAGTTATAATAAGTGTATCATTTAGGATTTTAAATTTTCCCAGAAGATTTGATTCTCAGCAAAAAAATTGTCGCAAATTGAACATTTCTTATTATGCTCTGGGGTCTCTATAGACCCCAAATCATAAAAAATGTAACATGTGAAAAACAAAAAAACTAATACTCACCTCTCACCTCTCCTGCCGCCCTGCTGCTCGCTATCAGCTATCTGGTCTTCTACTGTCTGCTGTCTTCACCGTAAGCCAGGACAGCTGGCAGTAACTTTGCATTGAAAGGTCACAGCACACATCACAACCTTATTTGCAGTGACCCCCAAAGGCTAAAAATTCCAGATTGTGTCTGGAAAGCCTGGGTCACAGTGTAGAGGCCTGAGATGCGGTGCGTGATGGTAAAAAGAAGAAGACTGGTGGGCAGTCAACAGTATTGCGGCCGGAAAGGTGACCACAATTATAATTTTTTTCCCTTACCATTCGCAGTTCCTAAATGGTTACCAAAATGGTGACGGGGAATTTTTTATTGTAAATTGAGAATTTGAATCGTAAAGAGTTTGAATTCACTGTGAACCGAGAAATTCATGAGATTCGACTTGAACTTGATCCTACACAGAATGATCTACTCATGTCTAGTTACAATTCAGTCAAGTTCACCATTTTTTATACTGGACAGGATAGCACACTATTCTAACCATCAGAATAAGTAGAATGCGTGTTTTTTTATGACTGATTATATGTTGTTTTGTTTTCCAGAGAATTTACTACCTCTCCCTGGAGTTTTACATGGGTCGTACTCTCCAGAACACTATGGTAAATCTGGGTCTTGAAAATGCTTGTGATGAAGCTACATATCAGGTACAGATCATGATGAAAGCAATATGAATACTCCACGTGATAACATGATGGAGAAATGATTGTGTTTTCCAATCTCTGTTTAGCTTGGACTGGACATGGAGGAGCTTGAGGAAATTGAGGAAGATGCAGGTCTTGGAAATGGTGGTCTTGGAAGACTGGCAGGTAAGTAGGACACATTATTAGGATATGTTCACACACTTAGTTAAAAGCCAACATGTATTTCAGCATCAGAAAACCGGAGGGCTATCCGTGGATTTCTGTAACAGTGTTATGCTCACCTGGTGAGGTGGATCCACTAAGCCCAAAGTCCTTGTGGCCACAGGCATCAATGCAGCAGGCAAGTGAGGCACAAAAGAAACAGGTAGCAGAGGTTCTGGAGACCGCAGGTGGACAGGAGACCGGGAGCAGGAGGCAGAGGTCCTGGAGACCTCGGATGGACAGGAGACTGGGAACAGGCAGCAGAGGTCCTGGAGACCTCGGATGGACAGGAGACTGGGAACAGGCAGCAGAGGTCCTGGAGACCGCAGGTGGACAGGAGACTGGGAACAGGCAGCAGAGGTCCTGGAGACCACAGGTGGACAGGAGACTGGGAACAGACAGCAGAGGTCCTGGAGGCTTCGGATGGACAGGACACTGGGAACAGTCAGCAGAGGTCCTAGAAATCGCAGGTGGACAGGAGACCGGGAACAGGTAGCCGAGGTCCTGGAGACCTTGGATGGACAGGAGACTAGGAACAGGCAGCAGAGGTCCTGGAGACCTCGGATGGACAGGAGACTAGGAACAGGCAGCAGAGGTCCTGGAGACCTCGGATGGACAGAAGACTGGGAACAGGCAGCAGAGGTCCTGGAGACCTCGGATGGACAGGAGACTAGGAACAGGCAGCAGAGGTCCTGGAGACCTCGGATGGACAGGAGACTGGGAACAGTCAGCAGAGGTCCTGGAGATTGCAGGTGGACAGAAAACCAGGAACAGGTAGCTGAAGTCCTGTAGGCTGTAGCCACACAGAACTCCGGAGCACTTAACAATCTTAATATCAAGACACAAGTGTGTGTCTTGGTAGGCCTTATATAAGCCCAGGCAGAGGATCCCATGGGATCACACAGGTCCATCTGCAAAGCCCGATGTGATCGCAACAGAGTTCAGTGGATCAGGGTGAGGGAAACAAAGCAAGGATCCAGGACTGGTGTGTAACAAACAGCTCTGCACAAAATGTACCACTAATGGAGCCAATCCTCTGCTCTTCCATGCAAAATAAGTAGCATGTGCTAAAAATACGCCTAGAAATTTTCTGTTGCATGTAAGCAGGGGTGAAAAAATACCATTGCATGGGATATGGACAGTAGTCGAATTCGACTTGGAATTTTGTGTAGAGTCTGTCAATTTCTATATGTGAATGTGTCCTCAGTAAAGTTGTTTTTCTTTTGCTGTGAATGATTATTTGCACATAATTAGACATTCAAAACCTTTCCACAATGTTGGATTTCACCAATATCAAGGTAACAGCCTATACTAGCAATATGCCATCACTTTATGAGATGGGAATACCCTGTTAAAGCCTCCAGATCTCCAGAAGCGTCCCCATATTAGTCCGGGATCACACATGCGACGAATACGTCCGATGCTCGCATGTGAAATCCCAGCTCTGGCGCCGGCACTCGGGAGTGGAATGCGTGGCTGCATGTAGTTATATGCAGCCGCTTGCTCCACTCCCGAGTGCCGGCGCCAGAGCGGGGATTTCACATGCGAGCATCGGACATTTTCGTCGCATGTGTGATCCTGGCCTTAGGGTGCTAGTGGCAGAACACTTAGCAAATCATGGATTACTCATACAAGTCCAATGGTTGAGCCCAAATCCCTGGTGTTTCCTTACCAGACAGAAGTAAGTCACGACTCTTAATACACATACTAGTGACACCAGGGTCCCTTACCGTCAGGGCTTTCGAGAATCTGCACAGTGAATGTATTCAACATTGGAGATATTTTTGCTGAATTATTAATGCACTTTCCGTATTTTTCTCAGCTTGTTTTCTGGACTCCATGGCCACCCTTGGACTGGCTGCATACGGTTATGGAATCCGATATGAGTTTGGAATCTTCAACCAGAAGATAGTAAATGGCTGGCAGGTCTGTGAGATACCTAGATGTTTGCAATAAACATAGACAGTTATTTTTTCTACCAGATCTCTGTTCCCGTCTGCGTCAGGAATTTCCATTTTTTCTGTTCCATAATTGGAGGATAGAGTAGAAGGTAGGATGTGCTACAATCATGCTATTTTAAAATGTTAAAAGCAATCTGTCAGCAGGTTTTTGATATCCTGTAACCTGAGGACAGCATGAGGTAGGGGTTAAAGCACAGATTTCAACGACATGTCACTTATCAGGCTGTGTTGTTTACTTACAGTGAAGGTTTTATCACCTGATGATTATCATTGCTGTGACTAGCAGGCACATGCTTGCTAGTCCAACTCCGCCCCCTCCTCTGATAAGCAGCTCACTATCTATAGACTATGCACATATAGAGCCTGGTGTGGGCGGGGTTAGCTTTCTCAGCTCTGCTGCATTGCTAAATCTAAGAACTCTGATTGTGTCAGAACTGCTACAGCCAGTAAACTAAGTGATGCATCATTGGATTCAGCTTCTCTTTGCCTACATTATGCCATTTAATTGGCCATTTCTGCCATGAGTATTAAACCATCTACAGAAGAATCCAACATGGTGCATTACATTTTCAGTAAATTCCTGGTTAATAATCATTCCTTTGGATGGAAAGCCAGTTGCTGACCAAAGGTTTAGCAAATAGGTAAAAATCGTGGGCTCAGGCTACGGCCACACCACCATATTTTCTCCATTCTAAGATAATCTGTCTGGTTATGCTAATCACACTGATCAAAGTGTCAGCATACTGCGATCTAATTTTCGCGGATGAGGAGAATATGGGAAAAAAAATTCTCCATCTCCATCTTTTCAGTCCATGAAAATCGGACTGCACTCAGATGTCATCTGAGTGCAGTCCGATTTTTTTCACTGACTTATTATAGACTTGCATGGCTGAGTGTGATCCAAATATCGAATTTAAATCGAACATGCTGCGATTTTTTTTTTTTCTCAGACGGAATCTGTCCAAGGAAAAAATTTGACATGTGCACGGCCCCACAGACTAACATTGGTCCCAGGGCAAGCTGATGTTTCGCCAGATTGCACTCGGACTATAAATATGGTCATATGCGCGAGCGATTGAGGTGACATTTATCTCATGTCTCTTTATAAATCACGGTCAATGCTCAGGAGCCTCTTTCCTTAATCACGTGCACTGTCAGGGTTTTCCAGAGCCGGGAGCTGGAGGTCATGTGGCTGCATGTATGTTATTTGCATACTTCCGCTCACATTTTGACTAGACGTGATCGGCCTCGCTCAGCGCACTTCTAATGAGAGAGGGCGCACTGATTTTGAAAGTCAGAATGTGAGCGGAAGTATGCAAATCACAAACATGGGCCAACCCCGTTAACACATACATACAAATCCTCACAAGCTGCAGCATGTATTTGCTTTTTGCAAAGAAGTGATGCGGCAATAAGACCAACCATAAATCATGACTTCATCGAGTATAGCCGATATCCATGAGTATAAAGGGGGGCAAAACCGGATTTCCAGTGCCTGTGTTAGGGTACTTTCACATTGCGCTCCAGCACCCGTTCAGTGGCCCTGTCCGGACACTAGACGCAATGTGGAAGCTCCCTTAATGTTTCCTGCCAAACTGTGGCCTTGTTTCTCTGGCTTCCTTAGGGTATGTTTCCACGGTCCGGATTACATCAGGATTAGCTGCGGATTGAATGCTGCGTAGAGCCGCAGCGTTTAATCCGCAGCGTCCAGATGTTACAGCATAGTGGAGGGGATTTTAAGAAAAACGCGGGTGACACACCCACGAATCCGGACATGCGGCGCGTCTTTATAGAACGCAGCATGTCTGTTTACCTTGTGGAGACGCTCAGCCTCCGCAATATAAATAATACAGTCTATGTATATGATGCGGTGAATCCGCCTGTGTTCAATGAACACTTGCGGAATCACCGCGCATAAAAAGGGGAGCGGCGCTTTGGGCGGAGCGGCCTTTCCGCTGCGTCCAAAGCGCCGGCAATACGGAAAGTGGAAACATACCCTTAGACCTTTGGCTCCAGGCAGTAGACCCAGAGGTGTGACTACTATCACTCTCTCATGCAGCTGGCTAGTGCTCACCTGGATTTGACTATCCTAGTTATTTCAGGCATCGCCCTCCTATCCCATCTCATATCTACACTCAGAGGGACACTCTCTGTCAGGGTGGCCGGTCTCCTATGCCTGAAACAAGTTACAGAGACAATCTCTCCTTTGTAACCTGGCCGGGCACACACAGCTCCAGATGTTTCCACTACCCATCTGCTAGTCATTATTCAGCACTATAGCTCGTGCTCACCACACAGGCTCTCTGCAACTGACACAGGCTCTCTGCAACTGGTACACAGCTTCTGCAACTGACACATGCCCTCTGCAACTGACACAGGCCCTCCGCAACTGACGCAGGCCCTCTACATTGACACAGGCCCTCTGCAACTGACACAGGCCCTCTGCAACTGACACAGGCTCTCTGCAACTGGTACACAGCTTCTGCAACTGACACAGGCCCTCTGCAACTGACACAGACTCTCTGCAACTGACACAGGCCCTCCGCAACTGACGCAGGCCCTCTACATTGACACAGGCCCTCTGCAACTGGCACAGGCCCTCTGCAACTGGCACAGGCCCTCTGCAACTGACACAGGCTCTCTGCAACTGACACAGGCTCTCTGCAACTGACACAGGCTCTCTGCAACTGACACAGGCTCTCTGCAACTGACACAGGCCCTTCTGCAACTGGTACACAGCTTCTGCAACTGACACAGGCTCTCTGTAACTGGTACACAGCTTCTGCAATGCACGCAGGCCCTCCGCAACTGACGCAGGCCCTCCGCAACTGACGCAGGCCCTCTACATTGACACAGGCCCTCTGCAACTCACACAGGCCCTCCGCAACTGACGCAGGCCCTCTACATTGACACAGGCCCTCTGCAACTGACACAAGCTCTCTGCAACTGGCACAGGCCCTCTGCAACTCACACAGGCCCTCTGCAACTCACACAGGCTCTCTGCAACTCACACAGGCTCTCTGCAACTGACACAGGCCCTCTGCAACTGGTACACAGCTTCTGCAACTGACACAGGCTCTCTGCAACTGGTACACAGCTTCTGCAACTCACACAGGCCCTCCGCAACTGACGCAGGCCCTTTGCAACTCACACGGGCCCTCCGCAACTGACGCAGGCCCTCTACATTGACGCAGGCCCTCTACATTGACACAGGCCCTCTACATTGACACAGGCCCTCTGCAACTGACACAAGCTCTCTGCAACTGGCACAGGCCCTCTGCAACTCACACAGGCCCTCTGCAACTCACACAGGCTCTCTGCAACTCACACAGGCTCTCTGCAACTGACACAGGCCCTCTGCAACTGGTACACAGCTTCTGCAACTGACACAGGCTCTCTGCAACTGGTACACAGCTTCTGCAACTCACACAGGCCCTCTGCAACTGACGCAGGCCCTTTGCAACTCACACAGGCCCTCCGCAACTGACGCAGGCCCTCTACATTGACGCAGGCCCTCTACATTGACGCAGGCCCTCTACATTGACACAGGCCCTCTGCAACTGACAGGCTCTCTGCAACTGGCACAGGCCCTCTGCAACTCACACAGGCCCTCTGCAACTGACACAGGCTCTCTGCAATTCACACAGGCCCTCTGCAACTCACGCAGGCGCTCTGCAACTCACGCAGGCCCTCCGCAACTGACACAGGCCCTCTACATTGACACAGGCCCTCTGAAACTGGCACAGGCCCTCTGCAACTGACACAGGCCCTCTGTAACTGACACAGGCCCTCTGTAACCGACACAGGCCCTCTACATTGACACAGGCCCTCTACAACTGACACAGGCCCTTTGAAACTGGCACAGGCCCTCTGCAACTGACGCAGGCCCTCCGCAACTGACACAGGCCCTCTACATTGACACAGGCCCTCTACAACTGACACAGGCTCTCTGCAACTGACATAGGCCCTCTGCAAGCGACACTGGCCCTCTGTAACTGACACAGGCCCTCTACGACAGACACAGACACTCTACAACAAACACAGGCCCTCTGCAACTGACACACACTGAAGAGAAGAAAAGGCAAACCCTAAATAACCTCTATCACTCATACTCTCTGCCCATCTTCTCTGGGACACCAGACTTTTATTCCTATGCTGTGACAGCATTAGAATGACTCAGCACTACTCATATCACCCAGCACACACACTGAATGCATTGCTGGAAATGAGCAGAACATTAAAACCTAGACACTGAACATATGTCTGTGAGGGATGGAAGCACAAAAATCACATAGGTCATCGTCTTCCTGTGGGAAGTCTGTGTTCTGGAAATGAATACAATGCAAAATCATAGGAGCAATGTGACCAACATAACAATAGCAACACCCTAAGTGGCAAGAGTGCGGCACGAGGCCACATTCACCCTCTTGCAAGTATTGTTTTAGATGACTGAATAATAGCTGCATAGTCCTGCTGTAAAATCAGTAGACCTGGATCTCGAAATGTAATTTGACTTATACATCAGAGTCTACGAGATCATGAGATTGGCCAGAGGAAGATTTGTCGATCCCAGCTTAACAAATACACCGCAGGGTAAATTAGCGGTAATACATTGAGAACATCCTTGAGAATTGGTGCACAGTAAAAGAAAAAAAAGACAGTTATCAATGGAAACGGTTTACAAATTTGCTTTTCTTGCCTAAGCCTTTCTAGGAAAATTACAGTGGGAATTCCATTGGTTGGTATGGATTATTGGATTATAATATTCTTTTTTTTTTATGAAGCAGTTTGCGGAAATGTCCCCCAAGGTGCACATCGGCACTGAAACCATAGTAACAATTGGCAATCAATTTTTTTTTTACCTGTCCACTGCAATTTATGCATAAAAAAGCTATTATCTTGTCCTTGATGCTAGATCTACATATACGAGATGTAATATATACTTTATATATGTAAGATGCGTTCTCAGCATTAATTACAGTTATGCATTTTGGGAATAATCTAGATCCATCGATTCACGGAAACATTGTGGTCAATCTACAGTAACGTAAGGCTGGGGCTAGACAGCGACTTTGGTCAACCGCTACATCGCTGCGCAACGGAGTTGCATTGTGACCCCTGTGTACCACGACCACATACGCAAGGTTTCAATCCTTCAACTGGTTCTAAGTTTTTGCAATTTCCGTTTCGTGGCCATGGTACATTATTTTTTCAAGTCATTTTTAGTCTAGTGCTATATGGCAACTTTGGCTGCAACGTAGGACTCTCGGCCAAAAATCGATCTGTGCAGCTCAATGCAAGTGTATTGAGCGAGGCCGGACAAGTCTAGTCAGAATATGACCGGAAGTATGCAAATTACATACTTGCGGTCATGATGTACAATAATAAATTATATTGTGGTACCGTGTTAGCCAGAAAAATCGATGTGAATACTTTTTCGTCCAAAGATGACAAGAGTATTCTTAGAGTGATACCTTTATTGGCTAACCAGAAAATGATATGTTCGCAAGCTTTCAGAGCACACAGGCTCTGCTATTTGTAATCCTGCCTGAAGAAGGAGCCTGTGTGCTCTGAAAGCTTGCAAACATATAATTTTCTGGTTAGCCAATAAAGGTATCACTCTAAGAATACTCTTGTCATCTTTGGACGGAAAAGTATTCACATCGATACTTGCGGTATCGACCTCCTGTGTGCGATGTGAAGATTCACAAGTCTACAGTCAAATACAGTGACTGCATACTTCATCCCCAAATCTGTTTAAGGCCACGTTCATACAGTCAGTATTTGATCACTCTTTTAAATATTTATTTTTTTAAGCCAAAATTAGGAGTGGAATAATTAGAGGAAAAGTATAATAGAAACACGTCACCATTTCTGGATTTTCCACCCACTCCTGGTTCTGGCTTACAAATACTGATGTAAAACACTGACCAAATACTGAACATGTGAACCTAACCTATATTCGGTACAAAAAAAAAGGTTATGGGTGGAGAACATGTAATACTTACAGTATATAAGTGGCTGAAAATCTTGTCCCCAATATAAAAATGTTGAAAATGAATAAAGTTTGTAAAGATAAAGTGGACAACTGATTTTAACAAACAAAAAAAATAGAACTAAGAAAAGGTTGTAGGTTGTATAAAGAGGTTGTATGAGGATGTATTATTTCAGCCAGAGCAGTCTACAAGGCTCTGCTCTACCCCTGAATGCCCATGATTTCATATTGTGGCACACGGATTACCCACGGCTCCACAGTCCATAGCCGCAGGGATTCCTTTTGCCTATGCATTGGCTCTGATTTATGTGTCTTTTACCATTCAAAATCTTGCAAAAATGGTTTATAAATGTGCTTGATTGTACAATCATGTATCAACCTGGGATTCTAGAAACACAAAGTGACGTCCGTGGTTCCGTTTTTTTGTGCTCATTTTTTTTTTATCTGTGTAGCTTTTCCTTAAAAAAATATTCTTTGTGGGTGAATACGAGATCTGACCTGAATCACTCAGTATTGCGGTTTTGTTATACCACGAAAAAAACATTTATTTTTTCTGTAATATCAATTAAGGACTCTGGAAATTAAAGACTGCAATTTTTCACTAATAAATGAATGGCTGCTAAATGTATCCTGATTTGAATGCATAGAGACTCTCGGTGGCGTTAGAAAGCAATAGTGAAGGGTCTGAAATATTAATCGCACGCAGTCTGCGCTTCTTATGATCTCGTGCTGAATGATACGTTTGGCACATTGTCCAACGTTACACCACCTCTTAGTTAGTTTACTTTTAGACCAATTTTTTCAAAATATTGGCGCCATTTAGGCCATGCCCCTTTCAGATAAGTCACACCCTCAAGTTAAGCCAGGCCCTCCTTTTGCGTGAGCACATAATAAAAAAGTCTAAATTTGACAGTGTGTATAAAAAAACGCAATAAAATGTTCAGATGTGCTCACGCTACTAAATTTGTATTTGTGTTTTGTAATAATCATGCACACACTTTGAAAATTGAAGAAAACATTTCAATAAGACTCGAAATAAAAGCCTCTATACACAGTAGATTAAAGTTGGCCGAATCCATCGACTTGATGTGTGTCGTCCATGACAAATGAAGGAAAAATAAGGATCGGGTAGATTTATTTCAAATGCCCCATCCCTTGTATCCTCCAGACTTCGCTCCTGATAGAGGACACAAAGCCCAGTTGGCCAAGTAGAGCGTTCATGTGAATGGGGGGAGTGGGGAGCGATACAGGGAGATTCACTGAAAAGAGGTTCCGAATATCCTGCTGTAGCTCCCGTTAGGATGTGGCAATCAACCAAAAAATTACGCTACCTACCTTGACCTATCTGTAATCGATGGCATTGCATACGATGCCGGTCGTTTTCTGCATTTTCTGCCAGACACATTTTGACATACGCATAAAATTTTGCCCTTTCTGTAGCTCTTTGACATGTAGAAAAAGATCTCCCAGACTCCTGTGCTAGGCGTCCCAGAGCATTCGGATGGCTTCTGCCATGAGAAGGGATCAATGATCCAGTCATTTCGGAATAACACTCTTTGAGAATATGTCACGAGCACCGTATTTCTTCCAAAATTCACTCTGACATCGCTTAAACAGATTGGTGACCCAATATCTTTGCACCGAGAAGACACGCGGACATCTCGACACTGTACACCACCATCCTGATGAGAAGTCAAGTCAATAACTTGAAAGGTATTCAGGTATGCACCTGTAAGTCACAAATGGAGGTTGAACGTCGCAACAGCTGTCTGGCGCCTACATCATTGCTCCGACGCGGAGACATCCTGGCTTGTTCGAAGCACCATGGAGCACTCTGCACATTTCGTTTAGATCGTTTTGCCCTGGAAAAATGGAATAAAAAAGAAGTTTGAACCAGACTTTGTTCCACCATTTTTTTCTACCCTAGAAGACAGCACCATCGTGAAGGTGACCACTCCAGGAAGAGCAGCCTCTTCTCCAATTAGAGAGCGTACAGGAATTGGAGTGAGCTCCTACCATCCAACCATCACTATCACTATCTAAATTATCTTTTAACTCCCCGTTTTTGAAGGCACCTACGTTCTGTGTTTTTTTGTTAATATATATATACAAATATCTAATATATGGACGCCCAAAGTCATTGTCTTTCAGGATGGATGGTCTCGAAATTCGCATTGCTTCCTGTAGTTACACGTATTATGTGAGGCACACATGCATGGATGTGACCAGGAATTGGTCTTAGTTTCCAGTTTTTTTAATTTATATAGATCTTATACTGTATTTGCTATTTTTGCCAACTTGGTGCACTAGTGTGCGAGTGCCAGTTACAACTAGAAAAAGTCTTATGACCAGTGTCTTCATTTATTATAGGTGGAAGAGGCTGATGACTGGTTGAGGTATGGAAACCCATGGGAAAAGGCTCGACCAGAGTACATGATTCCTGTACACTTCTTTGGTAAAGTTCAACACACCCCACAAGGTGTAGAGTGGGTGGACACGCAGGTGAGAAAAATGAATTTCAGTCTTATTTTGACAATGTTGAGAATTAAAGAGGATCTGTCAATTGACTTTACAATGCCAACTGCATACATAATTAAAGCAATGTCTAAGACCTAAGAAGCTGGTGTAAATCCAAATCACGAGGGCTCTACTACCCTTTCTGGAGTTTTAATATGAGTATTTTAAGACTCCTTTAAGATCCATTCCTATCACACAAAGCAGGAAAATCAAAATCCTGGTTGTCCTTTTCAGATTGTCCATTATTCTGCATCTCCTCTCTTTCACTCATAAGAACTTCACCTTCTGACTAAAATGATCTCTAAATACTAAAGGTGCCCATACACCTTAACTAGCAGTCAGCCGACATCTATTCTACACAAAGACAGTATATAGATGCTCAGCTAAGTGGGCATGTGTTCATGATGGGTAAAGTGGAGTAAAGCCGCTGGCAGTCACCTCTGGCGGCAGCTTATCTACCAGAGAAAAAGTATTCGGAGTTGTAGTTTTGGTTTTTTTTATGCCTTTTGTCTCTGATTTATTTCTACTACTTTTTTATGCTACATTATTGATTATTATTTTTTTTCTATTGTTTTTTACAGGTTGTTCTTGCTCTTCCATATGATACCCCTGTCCCAGGATATAAAAATAACACATGTAACACCATGAGACTGTGGTCAGCAAAAGCCCCCAATGAATTCAACTTGAAGGACTGTGAGTATCTTATGACAAATGATCACTTTGTCACCACTTCTGTGCCTTGTGTCCGGCAGTGTATAAAAATCGGTTCAGGGAACTGTGAGGTGTAGACTACTAGGCACTCACTTCCTTTGCCGTCCCTGTACTCTGGCCTGAAAATGGAGCTATAATCAATACAAGTTTAAAAACTTAGGAAATGCATAAAATTGTGCTTCAGTAACCAGAGAAACATCCGACTAAAAGATCTAAAAACGATGAAACACAAAACTTTATGAAAACCTAAGTTTTGGCCAGAACTGACATTAGATAACACAGGATCCAGCATTCACAATAGGGGATGTCACAGCTCACCTCCTCCTCTGTACAGTGACTGATAACACCTCTATATACAGTAGATAACACAGGATCCAGCATTCACAATAGGGGATGTCACAGCTCACCTCCTCCTCCTGTACAGTGACTGATAACACCTCTATATACAGTAGATAACACAGGATCCAGCATTCACAATAGGGGATGTCACAGCTCACCTCCTCCTCCTGTACAATGACTGATAACACCTCTATATACAGTAGATAACTCAGGATACAGCATTCACAATAGGTGATGTCACAGCTCACCTCCTCCTCCTGTACAAAGACTGATAACACCTCTATATACAGTAGATAACACAGGATCCACCATTCACAATAGGTGATATCACAGCTCACCTCCTCCTCCTGTACAATGACTGATAACACCTCTATATACAGTAGATAACACAGGATCCACCATTCACAATAGGTGATGTCACAGCTCACCTCCTCCTCCTGTACAATGACTGATAACACCTCTATATACAGTAGATAACACAAGATCCACCATTCACAATAGGTGATGTCACAGCTCACCTCCTCCTCCTGTATAATGACTGATAACACCTCTATATACAGTAGATAACACAGGATCCACCATTCACAATAGGTGATGTCACAGCTCACCTCCTCCTCCTGTACAATGACTGATAACACCTCTATATACAGTAGATAACACAGGATCCACCATTCACAATAGGTGATGTCACAGCTCACCTCCTCCTCCTGTACAATGACTGATAACACCTCTATATACAGTAGATAACACAAGATCCACCATTCACAATAGGTGATGTCACAGCTCATCTCCTCCTCCTGTACAATGACTGATAACACCTCTATATACAGTAGATAACACAGGATCCACCATTCACAATAGGTGATGTCACAGCTCACCTCCTCCTCCTGTACAATGACTGATAACACCTCTATATACAGTAGATAACACAGGATCCACCATTCACAATAGGTGATGTCACAGCTCACCTCCTCCTCCTCCTGTACAATGACTGATAACACCTCTATATACAGTAGATAACACAGGATCCACCATTCACAATAGGTGATGTCACAGCTCACCTCCTCCTCCTGTACAATGACTGATAACACCTCTATATACAGTAGATAACACAGGATCCACCATTCACAATAGGTGATATCACAGCTCACCTCCTCCTCCTGTACAATGACTGATAACACCTCTATATACAGTAGATAACACAGGATCCACCATTCACAATAGGTGATGACACAGCTCACTTCCTCCTCCTGTACAATGACTGATAACACCTCTATACAGTAGATAACACAGGATCCACCATTCACAATAGGTGATGTCACAGCTCACCTCCTCCTGTACAATGACTGATAACACCTCTATATACAGTAGATAACACAGGATCCATCATTCACAATAGGAGATGTCATAGCTCACCTCCTCCTCCTGTACAATGACTGATAACACCTCTATACAGTAGATAACACAGGATCCACCATTCACAATAGGTGATGTCACAGCTCACCTCCTCCTGTACAATGACTGATAACACCTCTATATACAGTAGATAACACAGGATCCATCATTCACAATAGGAGATGTCATAGCTCACCTCCTCCTCCTGTACAATGACTGATAACACCTCTATATACAGTAGATAACACAGGATCCACCATTCACAATAGGTGATGTTACAGCTCACCTCCTCCTCCTGTACAATGACTGATAACACCTCTATATACAGTAGATAACACAGGATCCACCATTCACAATAGGTGATGTCATAGCTCACCTCCTCCTCCTGTACAATGACTGATAACACCTCTATATACAGTAGATAACACAGGATCCACCATTCACAATAGGTGATGTTACAGCTCACCTCCTCCTCCTGTACAATGACTGATAACACCTCTATATACAGTAGATAACACAGGATCCACCATTCACAATAGGTGATATCACAGCTCACCTCCTCCTCCTGTACAATGACTGATAACACCTCTATATACAGTAGATAACACAGGATCCACCATTCACAATAGGTGATGTCACAGCTCACCTCCTCCTCCTGTATAATGACTGATAACACCTCTATATACAGTAGATAACACAGGATCCATCATTCACAATAGGAGATGTCATAGCTCACCTCCTCCTCCTGTACAATGACTGATAACACCTCTATATACAGTAGATAACACAGGATCCACCATTCACAATAGGTGATGTTACAGCTCACCTCCTCCTCCTGTACAATGACTGATAACACCTCTATATACAGTAGATAACACAGGATCCACCATTCACAATAGGTGATATCACAGCTCACCTCCTCCTCCTGTACAATGACTGATAACACCTCTATATACAGTAGATAACACAGGATCCACCATTCACAATAGGTGACGTCACAGCTCACCTCCTCCTCCTCCTGTATAATGACCCTGATTAGAGCATGCACAATTTTTACTTCTATGCAAACAAATAGGGTCTGACCCAGTCTATTGTTGCAAATGCACATTGAAGAGCAGGACGTAGGGGTCTAATATTAGGTCTAGTGGCCAATATGAAAATTGTATGATTTTTTTATATATTTATTAACCAGGTAGTGATTTAAAAAAAAGAAAAAAATGAATAAATAAAAAAAATACAATTTGAATTAAATAGGTCATTTTCTGATGACACATTCCCTTGTAATTCGTTTTATGGGCTCACACCAATGCGTTCATCATATTTCTACATTTCTTGCTGGCACGATCATTTTCTTAGTACACTTCCTTTCTGCGGATTCCGTCTTGGAGTACTTTTATCCAGAAATGTGTAAATCCAATTCTTACCTCTCGTTCTTCACTCCTCAGTCAATGTGGGCGGCTACATCCAGGCTGTGTTAGATCGTAACCTTGCGGAGAACATCTCCCGCGTCCTCTACCCAAATGATAATGTGAGTAGCAATTATCCGTGACGCTAATTCGGAATGGGATATTTAATATCCAGGATGAGTTTGTGTAAACCCTTAATATACAAACGTGCTGCAGTCGCCGTGTTTTTCTCATGGGCATCTACCTGGAAGAAACAATTTCTTCTTGCAAAGATCATTACTGCATATATCAGATAAAGTCCCTAGAGGACGACATGCCTACATGCTCGAAGGCAGAGTAGTATATCGCTGCGCTCACGGTGAAGAACGAGCGGCCATTACCTTATAGTGACCATTACCACCTCTTTGGGGCATTCCCAAAGATCGTATAAGTATCACTGTTAACAACATGAACATTTACAACTGATGAAAATCCAATTAAAATAGGTTGACTTGCTTAACCCCCGAGCCCCTTCATGACCGAGTAATTTTTCACTTTTGTTCTACCGGTTTTTCCTCTCCTTCCTCCAAGAGTTATACATTTTTAATTTTTGCCTTTAGCATAGCCATTTCATGGCTTGTGGTTTTTTTTTTTCATTCATTCCACCATATGATCAACAGGAAAAAAAAATTCCATGTGCAGTGAAACGGCGGAAAAAAAACCCTACTATTGTGCCGTTGGTTTTTGGGTTATGTTTTTATGGAGTTTCATTGATTAGTGAAAGTGTTCCGGCATCATGATTTCCCAGGACGGTACGATTCTGGCGATACCAAACATGAATATATAGATTTTTTTTACTTTTATTTAAGTGGTGGAAAAAAAAATTGTGTCCCCATTTTATGGGACACATAAGATTTGAAAATTTGCCATCGGCGGACCTTTTTTGCGCTGTTGTTTATTAAGTTGTTTACACAGGTGACCACACTTTATAGCAGGCAATTGCCGCGCGTAAAATGCCATTGTTTTTGACAGCAGAAGTCCTGTTTACAAAGGACGATGATCTCTTGTTCAAACCAAAAAATAATTTAATCCGACGACCGAATGTATTGCCTGTTTGTCGGGTGGTTAGCAAACCTTTTTACACTGCCAGATTATGGGGAAAAGAGTATTCTAGGAATAGGACAACCTTACAGTGTAACCACACTTTAAAAGTAGATTTGCACCACGCCGCTAATCACTTGACAAACAAAAAAATGTTTCACCCGACGAACGAGCGTATTGCTTGTTTGTGGGTGGATTAGAGGCTTGTTTATACTGCTCGATTATCGGAAAACAAGCTTTCCAAGGAAAGCTAGTTAATGACAACCATATAGTGTAAACACGCCTTAAAAGTAGATTTGCACCCTCGACAAACCAAAAAATCATTTCACCAGACGAACAAGTGTATTGCTCATTTGTCGGGTGATTAGCGCTCTGTTTACATAACTGGATTACCGGGAAACGAGTGTTCCTTGGAATGTTAGTTTATGACAACTTTACAGTGTAAACGCACCTTAAATGTAGATTTGCACCAGGCCGTTAATCACTCGGCAAACTTGTTTCACCCTACGAACGAGCATTTTTTTTGCTCTCAATAATTACCAGTGAAAATCTAAACTAGTGAATGCTCTTTTCCCGATAATCGAGCAGGGCAAATAGTCTGCTAATCACTTGACAAATGAACAATACGCTCGTTCGTCGGGTGAAATGATTTTTTGATTTGCACATAAGATCATCGTTCTCAGCAGCGACTTTACAGAAGTTTATATTATTGAGGCAGTTTGCAGAATTATCTTTTCGTATGCAGAGCTCAGCACAGATTTAACAGAACATTTTTTTTTTTTTCGGAAAAAAAATCTACGCGTGGATTGTTTTGCAGTATTCTCCATGAAAGAACGCGCGCATTAAACCCAACTTGGAAATTTTGGTTAGATTAGCATTTTATGAAGACGATAATTAACTTGGCCGAAAGAATGTTTTAAGGCTAATAATTTTGTGCCGCTACCCCACATATTCACTGCACGTATACGACTAGGATTAGATTGGGTTCTATAGCTCTTTTGCTAAATTACATTTTTTTTCTCAAATTTTCAATTGTTTCCAAACTCTGCTTTTTCTAGTTCTTTGAAGGTAAAGAATTGCGTCTGAAGCAGGAATATTTTGTTGTGGCGGCTACCCTTCAAGATATCATCAGGCGCTTTAAATCCTCTAAATTTGGGTGCCGCGATGCAGTCCGCACATCCTTCGAAGCATTTCCCGATAAGGTAAACTTCTCTACTCCTGCGTTTGTCTTCTCAATAATCTCCAAATTAATTTTTCACTGTTTTTATTTTATTGTATTTTATTTTTTGTTTAGGTGGCCATTCAACTAAACGACACTCACCCATCACTGGCCATCCCTGAACTTATGAGGTTATTTGTAGATGTTGAAAAGCTGGATTGGGACAAGGTAATGAAATATTTATTATTTACGGATTTTTTTAATATGATTTTAACTCGCTTTTCTTTTCTTGTCTTGTGTGCGTTAACTTTTTTTTGCACCAAATTCGTCAACACGGTGCACGCGGTTCAGGGATTTGATTTGAAATGTTCTTTATTTTTGTCTTTAACCTTATGCAACTTTTTAGTACAATAAGTCTAAAATGTTGCAAAATTTGCAGAATTTTGTTCAAGATTTACATGTAACCTGGGGCACATTTGCGTAAAAAACGTTGCAACTTTTTAAAAAGTCGTAATTGGTAAATCAGCCGAAAACATCCAGAAATCCCAAAACTTGCCCACAACGGCGAACACCATAAACAAACACAAATAAAATAGAAGTTAAAAAAAGGCGGAAAATAAAAGGAGAATAAGACGCAAATGAAAAATAGGCGAAAAACAACAAAAACTAGAAAAAAAGTACAAATAAAATAACGAATTGGTCCAGATTTTCCTTCACCTCGCCATTTATTCTAGCTTCTGCCTTTACCATCACCCCTATTTAATTTTGGTCTTATTAATCACCGCTCACATATCTATGGATGCATCGTCTCTGGAAATGCTCTGACAAGTAGATTTTACACTAATTATTCATTACAAAACTGAGCCACCCTACGATGCTAACTACTGAGCCGCCATACAATGCTACCCACTGAGCCGCCATACAATGCTAACTACTGAGCCACCATACAGTGCTACCCACTGAGCCACCATTCAGTGCTACCCATTGAGCCACCATACAATGCTAACTACTGAGCCACCATACAATGCTTACCACCGAGCCACCATACAGTGCTACCCACTAAGCCACCATACAGTGCTACCCATTGAGCCACCATACAATGCTAACTACTGAGCCATAATACAGTGCTACCCACTGAGCCACCATACAGTGCTACCCACTGAGCCACCATGCAATGCTAACTACTGAGCTACCATGCTGTTATCAATAGAAAGTATCAGTTTAATCACTTTTGAAGATCTTTACGTTGTGCGAAACCTCTGGAACAATTGCTTAGAATATAAGAAGCTATCGATCCCCGTTCCTTGCTTCGCATGCTTTTTCCCTCCATAGACGAGCATATCCATTGCTAAAAAGTCACCCTCATTTTAATTTTTATTTTGCAAATCAATATTACACATGAAAATAAGAAACTTTGTAATAAATCTTATCAGAGGAATCGGCTCCTTTCTCCTCTTGGACTGATCTTCATTCTCAATTCATCGGTAAAATGTGTATTCAGTGAGGACAGCTTTTCCCATTACTGAGATAGGAGATGACAGTTAGTGCTTGTAAAATTCTATGGAAGTAGGAAGGGGCAGAGCCAGAGACGTTCTGTTGCAAGTTCCATAAGACTTTAGTGAGCAACAGTCATTTCTTATCTCTGTAAAAACCATAGACGAGGGTAAAATATGTACAATCTTTATTCAGTAAAACAGATTTCCCCATTATCAATATAGGAGATGACAGTTGGTGCTTTTAAAATTCTATGGAGGAGGGAGGAGCTAGAATCAGGCACAGACTTTCTGCTGCAAATTCACCTGAAACAACAGTTACAGATCTCCATAGAATGTTATGAGCATCAACTGGTGCTTTTAAAATTCTATGGAGGCAGGAAGGGGAGGAGCTAGATCTACATTCTATTGCAATTTTCATTGAACTTTATGAGCACCAACTGTCATTTCCTATCTTAGTTATGAGAAAGTCTATATTCACTGAAGACTGATTTTTTTCCTTTTTTTACCCAGGAATTGAGAATTTTAAGAATGAATGATCAGTCCAGGAGGAGAAAGAAGCTGATTTATATGATAAGCTATATTACAAAGTTTCTTATTTTCACATGAACTATTGATTTCTGAAAAAAATAAATAAGACGTATGATATGATACCAGTACCTTTGATATGTTCAGATCTGCCGAATTGTGACGGCTATTGTCACTGTCCCTTTAAGAGCAGACAGCCTATTGGATAACGTGAAAAAAAGAAAAATGGGACCTAATATAGAATATTGAATGATCTGAACGCTTACGGTAAGCAGGGCTGAATGACGCCGCTAGGTGAAAATATATTAAGCCCAACGTGTGACGCCTGAACGTTGCGGGGTTTCTGCATGTGGATAAAAGCGCCTAACCCCTTCCGTGTCCTATAACCGCTATACCCCTCCAGAATCGTCATTTATTCGGCCATACATTTTCTCCTCTTTTGTCTTTTATCTGCCGATCGTCCTTTGTCATCATTAGCTACCTGCTGTCTTTTTCCTTCTCGGTAGATCTTTCTTCCGCAGCGTGCTTTCTCCATAACTCCCGTCCTTACATTAATCAAATCAAGTGCGCCGAGTAATAAGCAGAGACATTCATAACCGAAATATCTTGTGACAGTTCATATGGGATCTGAGAATCCGAAGACCGGCTGCAATTCACAGAAGTAATCAGCAGCATTTAATATCGTTCACTCCGTTCCTATAAACAGATGGTTGTAAATGATCCCTTTATAAGTAATCGCCGCGTTTAGTAACAGCGCGTATAGTCTGCGACTGAAAACGCGGGAGGAACGACAGCACCCCCCCCCCCGTCATGGCGGATCTGCGGCAGCTAACACTGACGTTAATTGGGAAATAATAGTGAAAAGTCGTTATAGTCCCGATATCTCGACTCTACACGATTAAGGGTCCTCCTCGTACTATTGGTAAGATTTCGAGTTCACCACTAAAGTCCCTTCTATTACAACAGTATAAAAGTCGTACAGATTCATTTTTGAGACTCATTTGTTGGAAATTGCTCCAAGCTACAAAATGAGGTTTAGGCTGTGTTCACACGTTGCTTCTTTGCTGCATTTTTTTTTCCTGCAGCCAAAACCTGCTCTCTTGGCACTAAAACAAAAAGCTGCTTATTAAAAGCAGATTTTGCTGCGTTTTTAGTGTAAGTCATGTGTCATTTGTCTACAGTAGATGTTTAACCCAAGTTGGAAGTGGGGTGTATGGCGCAGGCTCACAGCTACAAAATGAGGTTTAGGCTGTGTTCACACGTTGCATTTTTTTTCCTGCAGCCAAAACCTGCTCTCTTGGCACTAAAACAAAAAGCTTCTTATTAAAAGCATATTTTGCTGCGTTTTTAGCGTAAGTCATGTGTCATTTGTCTACAGTAGATGTTTAACCCAAGTTGGAAGCGGGGTGTATGGCGCGGGCTCACGGGCCGACCTCGCCCCATACCCAGCAGGACCTGACTGTCAAATTCAGACAGTGGCATTTCACACACGCCGGCATAGGGATTCGTCACTCCATGCGTCTATCGGTGCGCCTGTGAAGTGATCGGGGTCGCTGATGGGTTACTACGACAGCTGCGGGGGTCTGTTGAAGACCCCCCATGCTTGTCATTATGTAGCTTGTGTCCGGGCTTCAAAGGAGACTGTGATTGCTGATACATGCAGCGATATTGTGACATCCCTGTATATAGAACAAGCGATCGGACGATCGAATCTTCATGTCCCCTAAGGGGACTAATAAAAACAGTGAAAAGTAAAAAAAAAACATAAAAGAAAAATATGAAAAAAATAAAAGTTCAAATCACCCCATATTTTGCCATGCAGAACCATTAATGCTCATGTGACAATACTAAACGTCCGCCCACTGACATGATTCTTTTCTTCTCTTGTGTGCTTTAGGCCTGGGACCTGACTGTCCGGACCTGCGCTTATACCAACCACACGGTGTTGCCCGAGGCTTTAGAGCGCTGGCCGGTTCATCTGCTGCAGAATTTGCTCCCAAGACACTTGGATATCATCTATGAAATTAATCTGAGACACCTCAATGTACGATCTTATTTGAAATATTTAAAGAACATGTTTTGCACCCTGCCACATATAGTTTTTTACTTAAAGGGGTTGTCAGGTGGAAAAAAAAGTAATCACTTATCCACAGGATAGAGTCTTAATTGATTGGAGAGGGTCCAAGTGCCGGGCCTCGCTCTGGTTGGCGGAATGATGAATTTTTATCCCTGTAACAAAATGGAGTTGCGAGTTGGACGCCCAATAGCTACTTCATTCATTTCCTACCAAGTACACCTATATGGGGAATAAATGGAGCGGCGGTAGGCCATGCCAAGCGCCGCTCCATTCTAGTAGATAAAAGTGCCCCAACAGTCGGATCCCCACCAATCAATAATTTTTCACTGGACTGCCCTTCTCTTTTCTGCCCCACTTCCGGTGTTTTTTTTTTGCCTGCCCTAACGCTTCTCTCCCTTCCGATGCAGCGAGTCTCTTCCTTGTTTCCTGGAGATGTAGACCGCATGCGCAGGATGTCTCTCGTTGAAGAGGGCTCGGTAAAGAGGATTAACATGGCTCATTTGTGCATTGTGGGGTCACATGCCGTAAATGGCGTCGCTCAGATTCACTCCGACATCATAAAAGACACCGTGTGAGTATGCGCGCCGGGGCGCAGGACACGTTTCCCTCTTTAATCGAATTCTTTGTTTTCACTTTAGTCTTTTATGATTTCAGCTTTCACGATTTCTACGAAATGGACCCTCATAAGTTCCAGAACAAGACTAACGGTATCACTCCCCGGCGCTGGTTGGTGCTGTGTAACCCAGGCCTGGCCGAAGTCATTGCAGAGGTAAGAGGTGTAGAACACCCACCCACATGCGCTCCAGGAGGCATCTAATGGACACACAACGTCCAGAAGACTATGGCCTCATCCTATGCCGACTTTTCGGTAAAAAGCTTCAGTCCTCATCTGATATCTTATTTCCGTATGATAAAAGATCGTAAAGGTCTACTTTACCTAAAATGAAAACTAGTTGACCACATGATTTAGCAGGAAAAAATTGTTTTCAGAACATCAACCTGCGGTTTGGAAACCCTAAAGTGGTCAAAACAAGTGGCAATCTCACTCTTCAGGCGGTTTCCACTGAGAATTTGCCCACTCTCTATACTTAATGATATAGAGCAAAAGATGCCGGTGAAGTCACCTCCGGAAAACGCCCGCTGGCATTTTCCTAACGTAAAACCTGGGAAAACTCCGGCATGTAAAAGACACTGTGTGTACGTATCCTCCGACATTTTTTTTTTTCCCAGCTGAAAAAAATCTAACATGGCTTTCAAAATAAATCCACGCCAGAATGTGTTTTTTTCCAATATTTTTAGTTGTAATGCATTTTTTTTTATTAGGCATTTAAAGAAAATTTTTAATCTGAGATTTTTTTTCACTTTTATTTTGAGCAAACAATTTTGATTTCAGTGTCAAATGATAAATTACATGTCATTTCTTTTTATCCCTTTATATGGTTTTCAAAACTCTGTGTGAACAGCCATATGGATTTCTCATTGAAATCAATAGGAAACTTATTATTATTTTTTTTTTATTATTTAATGTGGATTTTAGAGCAGATCCACTTCCAAATCCGCATTAGAAAACATACGGCATAAAACTTTGCATATCCACCTATAATGCCGCTACTAATTTGCAGTGGATTTTCCATCTGGAAAATCAGGGTGGAGTGGCTAATAGCACACAAAAATATTTAGAGTTGAGAGTCCTCAGTGGTTGATACCTTTTAATGGCTAACTGAAAAGATGGTAACAAATTGCAAGCTTTCGAGACTACTCAGGTCTCTTCATCAGGCGAAGACTAATACAAAATCTGAAGAATCACATATTTATACACAACACAGCACAGAAATAATGCAATAGGTAAGACAAGTGACGTAAAGCAGAATAGTCATTATGGCAGAGGGATGAACATAAATATTGGAACAGTTCATAGATAAGGAGAGAAAGTTTTATTGCCCTCTGATTGGGGTCTGGTAATGTTTTGTGATGCTCTCACAGGGTCTTTGGAGTAAATTCCTTAATTGATGTAAAACGTCATAAATCCATGTGATAGGTTCATTCCAGCATTAAGAGTGTCAAAGGTCACCATCAGTTTGTATTCACAAACTCTTCTGTGTCTCTGAGATGTGAAACTACCTTTCAGTACAAGTAATTTCATATCCAACATGCTATGACCAGGGGAAGAAAAATGTTTTGCCACAGGTAGATCCATTCTCTTTTCTCTTATTGTGTGGCGATGAGAATTCATCCTTGTTCTCAGTTTATGCCCTGTTTCCCCCACATACAGACCCCCAGTTGGACATTTTGTACAAATAATTAGGTACACCACATTAGATGTGATGTCTATCTACTGGCTAACACGGTACTTAGATATACATCTTTCCAGTATCATAATAGCACACAGAGATTTTCCAGGAATTTTTGGATAGGAATCTGAGCGGAAACTCTCCAAATCTCTAAGACTTGGAGGTTCTGCTCTGTTTCTGCTGTGAAAACTCTGCAAAAAAGACTCTGCACATAGCCAATATTTCTCGGCTATACGCCCTGTGTGCAGATACCGTCATGTGCAATGCTGTAATTTATTCCGATCACTTTTCTTTTTCCAGCGCATTGGAGAGGATTATATCACTAATCTCGACCAGCTGAAGAAGCTGCTGAACTTTGTCAACGATGATGCTTTCATCAGAGATGTTGCGAAAGTCAAGCAGGTTGGTAAAAAATGAAAACCGTATGCAATAAAGATGATACGAACGTCGCGCTTCTGTGATCTTTGACAGACGGTTGACATAACGCACTATCTTTTTCCCAGCTCTGATACCACCGCGTAAAGAGAAGCATCTGAGCTTGTAGGGTTGTTGCTTCCAATAGGCAGCTATAGTGTTCTAGTCCTCTTCCCCTCTGAAGGGACAATTTGCATATTTAATTTCCCAGAGGAGCATGCATGGCCTATAAGTCTCCTCACTCTGACATGCCAAGCTTGGCATGTCACTCTCCACAAGGAGAAACTGTTACCCCTTTGACCCCAGAGCTTACAGACATAAATCCATTATCTCACGTAGCATAAATACAGCATTTTTTTTCCTCTCCTTTTTTTTATCTAGCCATGCTGTTGAATGTTTTTGGAGCAGTTTTTTTTTCACGCTTTCAAGCAGTTGAAATTTGTGTCTGGCAGCTAAATTTTTTTCACTTTTTGATGAAAACACATGAACACTTCGTGAGCCTAAGAGCTCATTCACACACCGATTTTCTCAGACTGATTATTTTGATCAGCGTTTGGTCCTTATGGCATCAGTTTTTCTTGTACGTGTAGAAAAAAAAAAGTTTCTCCACCTTCTCCTTTCCGACAGTCTGTGAAAATCGGAAATCAATTGGATGTTATCCAAGTGCAGTAGATTTTTTTTCACAGACCCATAGACTTGCATTGTAAATTTTTATCCAATGTTCAGATAAAAATACAACATGTTTCTGATATTTTCCACAGACCACTCGGTCCGAGGAAAAAAATCGGATATGTGCACAGCCACAAATAGCACTCGTACGAGAGAATCTAACGTGTGAGCGAGCCCTTAGAAGACAGATGAGATAGATGTCTGCCAAACCAACATTCAGCCGACTGCCATCTCATGTATGGCCAGCTTTATTGTAGGGTATCTCTAAATAAATATATATGGAGGGAGCTCTGTCATACAGGTGCACATTAGTGAAGCCATTGTGGGTTTTCATGTGTAATTGATCCAAGTGAAAGAAAATGTATTGAGGCAAACATGCTATCTCATGTGTGACCATTTTTCTTGTAGGGTATCTCTAAGTAAATATATGTGGAGGGAGCTCTGGCGTACAGGTGCACATTAGTGTAGCTATTGTGTGTTTTCACATGTAATTTTTGCAAGTGAAAGAAAATGTAGCAAGCCAAACATGATATTTCACGTATGGCCAGCTTTATTGTGGGGTATGTCTAAGAAAATATATATATGGAAGTAGCTCCAGCATACAGGTGCACATTAGTGAAGCTATTGTGGGTTTTCACATGTAATTGGCCCAAGTGAAAGAAAATGTAGCAAGCCAAACACCACAGCTCACCCAGCTGGCATCAGCTTTCATTACAGCCTTGTTGTAGAGTGAACAGAGAATATCTCTTATTGTCTGATCCCATAAAACTCTGTCTCGTGCAGGAAAACAAGCTGAAGTTTGCACGGTACTTGGAGAATGAATACAAAGTGAAGATTAATCCAAACTCGATGTTTGATATCCACGTGAAGAGAATCCACGAATACAAGCGGCAGTTGCTGAACTGCCTGCACGTGATCACCTTATACAACCGTGAGTAAATGTATATGGAGGGAGCTCCGGCGTACAGGTGCAAATAAGTGATGTTCATTTTAGCTTTTCACATATAATTGTCCCAAAAGATAGAAAACGCACGGGATTGGTTATTGCGTTTGCACCTTTTTGGTCTGGTTTTCGCCTGATTTTCATTTGCACCTTAGTCTCTTAATTTGCATCCTTTTTAAAGTTTTATTTTTTTAATACGTATTTGCCTTTTTTATGTGCGTCATTGTGTACTGTGGCTAAGATATTCATTAATTGAATTTTTTTTTTTTAAAAAAAAAGACACTTTTTTTGCAAATATACTCCACATCACTCATGGAGTAGTTTTAGGCACGCTTGAAATTCTATGCCAATTTTGCCAAATTATAGCGGAAAATGCGACTTTTAATGCTAAAAAGTTTAAGAAAAGGGTAAAGACAAAAATAAAAAGCATTTTTAATTTGACATATAATTCATGAATTACTTGCGTCATTTTTTAATAAAATGGAGTTAAAAACCGTAACGAATACCACATAACAAAAAAAAAATAAAATTGACTTTAAAAACAATAATTTTATTTTTTATTAATAATTTTTATTTTACGCAAATTTCGCGAACAGCCATTTTGAAGAATATACAGCTAGTAATGCCAATGAATACCACAAGACAAAAAAAAAAGACAAGCCGTAGATTATGAACCGAGCCCATAGTGGCAAATTTACTAAAATTTTCCAATTAAAAGGCGTCAGATTTATCAAAAGGGATTCCAGAAAAAACGCAAATTGTTTCTTCAGAGAGGAAGAGGACTAGGCGGCACTAGAGTTCTAGTCCTCTTCCTCTCTGAAGATACAATTTGTATTTATAACTTCCCAGAGGAGCATGCATGGCCTATAAGTCTCCTCTCTCTGACATGCCAGGCTTGGCATGTCACTATCCACAAGGAGAAACATTGCCCCTTGGATCCCAGTATTCCACTAAGAAGACAGCTCAGCTCGCCCTGCTTTTTTAAATGCTATGGCCTAATTTGTGACCTACTGAAATTTTAAGAAATTTGGTTTATGGTACAGAACTGATGCTGATTTATCAATCTTCTAGGCATAAAGAAGGATCCAAGCAAGCAGTGGGTACCCCGGACTGTGATGATTGGAGGAAAGGTAAGTACGCCCAGGTTATAGCTTATGTACATCAGCTTTCATGGTATCATTCAGTGGATGTCACGGTAAACTATTGGTTCCCCGCTAGTGCATCATGGGGGGCCAACGAGAGACGGTGCACCGGTAATTACTCCACTGCATCAGCCCCAAACGCTGCTGTTACAGGCAGCATAGGCTCGGTATGGCGCAACCTCAGCTTCTTGGCCCCCTCCTCACACCCTCACACGACCTTCGATGAATATGTACATCACAGGTCGTCAAGGAGTTAACATTTTTTCATAATGTTGTTTTCAGTTTTCTATATAACTAAATAAAAAAAATCGGATATATTTAAATCTTTATGCTGCCCACTAAACTTAATATTAGGCTCATATTTCCTATTCTGTACAGAAGACTTCTCAGCAGACTCATTATCATCACAGACAGGAATGCAACAAAAGGTAACACCTCTATATACAGTAGATAACACAGGATCCACCATTCACAATAGGTGATGTCACAGCTCACCTCCTCCTCCTCCTGTACAATGACTGATAACACCTCTATATACAGTAGATAACACAGAATCCACCATTCACAATAGGTGATGTCACAGATCACCTCCTCCTCCTGTACAATGACTGATAACACCTCTATATACAGTAGATAACACAGGATCCACCATTCACAATAGGTGATATCACAGCTCACCTCCTCCTCCTGTACAATGACTGATAATACCTCTATATACAGTAGATAACACAGGAAACCACCATTCACAATAGGTGATGTCACAGCTCACCTCCTCCTCCTGTACAATGACTGATAACACCTCTATATACAGTAGATAACACAGGATCCACCATTCACAATAGGTGATGTCACAGCTCACCTTCTTCTCCTGTACAATGACTGATAACACCTCTATATACAGTAGATAACACAGGATCCACCATTCACAATAGATGATATCACAGCTCACCTCCTCCTCCTGTACAATGACTGATAACACCTCTATATACAGTAGATAACACAGGATCCACCATTCACAATAGGTGATGTCACAGCTCACCTCCTCCTCCTGTACAATGACTGATAACACCTCTATATACAGTAGGTAACACAGAATCCACCATTCATAATAGGTGATGTCACAGCTCACCTCCTCCTCCTGTACAATGACTGATAACACCTCTATATACAGTAGATAACACAGGATCCACCATTCACAATAGGTGATGTCACAGCTCACCTCCTCCTCCTCCTGTACAATGACTGATAACACCTCTATATACTGTAGATAACACAGGATCCAGCATTCACAATAGGTGATGTCACAGCTCACCTCCTCCTCCTCCTGTACAATGACTGATAACACCTGTATATACAGTAGATAACACAGGATCCACCATTCACAATAGGTGATATCACAGCTCACCTCCTCCTCCTGTACAATGACTGATAACACCTCTATATACAGTAGGTAACACAGGATCCACCATTCACAATAGGTGATGTCACAGCTCACCTCCTCCTCCTGTACAATGACTGATAACACCTCTATATACAGTAGATAACACAGGATCCACCATTCACAATAGGTGATGTCACAGCTCACCTCCTCCTCCTGTACAATGACTGATAACACCTCTATATACAGTAGGTAACACAGAATCCACCATTCATAATAGGTGATGTCACAGCTCACCTCCTCCTCCTGTACAATGACTGATAACACCTCTATATACAGTAGATAACACAGGATCCACCATTCACAATAGGTGATATCACAGCTCACCTCCTCCTGTACAATGACTGATAACACCTCTATATACAGTAGGTAACACAGAATCCACCATTCATAATAGGTGATGTCACAGCTCACCTCCTCCTCCTGAACAATGACTGATAACACCTCTATATACAGTAGATAACACAGGATCCACCATTCACAATAGGTGATGTCACAGCTCACCTCCTCCTCCTGTACAATGACTGATAACACCTCTATATACAGTAGATAACACAGGATCCACCATTCACAATAGGTGATGTCACAGCTAACCTCCTCCTCCTGTACAATGACTGATAACACCTCTATATACAGTAGAAAACACAGGATCCACCATTCACAATAGTGATGTCACAGATCACCTCCTCCTCCTGTACAATGACTGATAACACCTCTATATACAGTAGATAACACAGGATCCACCATTCACAATAGGTGATGTCACAGCTAACCTCCTCCTCCTGTACAATGACTGATAACACCTCTATATACAGTAGATAACACAGGATCCACCATTCACAATAGGTGATGTCACAGATCACCTCCTCCTCCTGTACAATGACTGATAACACCTCTATATACAGTAGATAACACAGGATCCACCATTCACAATAGGTGATGTCACAGCTCACCTCCTCCCCCTCTCTACACAATTACATTTACTCAGATTACAGCATGCTTAGATATAGTGTTTATACAGAGAAGTATGATCTGAGTCAGTCTATTGCTGCTAAAATCAATGTGAAGAAGAGGAAGTAATAGCCTAATATAATTTCTAGCGGTCAGTGTGAAAGGTGCAAGGCTTTTTTTATTGATATAGATAGTGATAAAGTGATGCAAAAAATAAAAATAATAATAAAAAATACTCTTAATATAAAAACCTGATTTAAGCTGTAGGCCATTTTCTGACGACTCATTCTCTTTAAATCATTCCTAGTGATGACGAGCAAACATGCTGGGATAAAGTGTTATCTGAGCATGCTCTTCGGCGTGCTCGAATAATATGATCGAGTCCTCACGGCTGCATATCTCGAGGCTGTTCGATAGCCATAACTCATGTAGGGATTTTCTGTTTGTTAGGTGATCCCTGCATGTGTTGCTGCTGTCAAACAGCCGCAGGGACTCGAACATATTATTCAAGCACATCAAAAACACTCGATTACTACCGGAGCATGCTCAGATAACACCTTATCCCAGCACGTTCGCTCATCACTAATCCTTTCCACAGGGTAAAACACATATGAAGACGATTCAATCAGCCCTTTAAATTCAACATATTATGATTATATCAGTTTGTGATTACATTATCTCGTCGGGGGTTTCTAATCTACATGAAAGCAATTTTGTCTCCTTTTTATTTACTGTCGTGTCGCGGGAATCTTTTTGGATTTCCAATATTCCTTTATTTCAGAGCCAGGAAATCCATTCTGCACGATATACAGGAGTGTAAATACTGTGATGTTTTATGTTCTCCATATGCAAGTGCTGCAGCCGAGAGTTTGTCACTTGTTATTAATTGACTTAATATTTAGCAACACGAGGGCTAAAGATGTCGACATATGATAATGCAGAGAGCAACACAATTACAGATGTGTACATTTATTATCTCTATCCATCTCTCTGTTTACGCTCTTACTTTTATGCAGTGTATCCCCTTTCATCCATCACTGTCTAATTTATTCTGTCTCCCTCCCTCCTTCACGTTCTCCGTTTTCCTTTCTTCCTTCTTGTATCATTGGTCTCTCTGTCATCCGTTGATAGGCTGCTCCTGGGTATCATATGGCCAAGATGATCATCAAATTGATCACTTCTGTGGGAGACGTCATCAACAATGACCCCGCCGTGGGAGACAGGCTCAAACTTATATTCTTGGAGAACTATCGTGTCTCACTTGCAGAGAAAGGTGCGTTTGCAGTGTTAGATCATATACATACTTTCGTCCTACCATGATAATGCCCTTTAAATGAATGGGAACCAGTCCTCAGGTTCCTCATACTAAACAGTCGCCCCCCTTTTATTAGCCCTTTAAACAGCTTTCTAATTATCACCGTATCTCATCACCGTAGCCAGGTATTCCATGTATAGTTACATAAATTGTAAAAGACACAGGACCAGCAAGTTCAGCCTTTCTACACAAGTTATACATGTCCTGATATAGTATTTGTCATTACTACTTCTGGCAGTCTGGCATTCCAGTGTTACTACTCTAATTGTAGAGAACCCTTTACTTAGCTGATGGACTCTCCTTTTCTCCACATTTAACGAATGCCCCCTGGTCCTTTGTAACTGTTATGGACTGACCTGAGTTGGAGTATTGATATTGCAACCACTAAAGGCAGCTCTGGCAGGTAGCATCATCAGGAAATAGCCAGAGGTTGGTACACAGAGCAGCAGTATAGTTGGGAGGATAAGCAGGTATCATAGTCAGGAGATAGCCAGAGGTCGGTGCACGGAGCAGCAATATAGTTGAGACGATAAGCAGATATCATAGTCAGGAGATAGCCAGAGATCGGTACACAAAGCAGCAGTATAGTTGGGAGGATAAGCAGGTATCATAGTCAGAAGATAGCCAGAGGTCGGTACACGGAGCAGCAGTATAGTTGGGAGGATAAGCAGGTATCATAGTCAGGAGACAGCCAGAGGTCGGTATACAGAGCAGCAGTATAGTTGGGAGGATAAGCAGGTATCATAGTCAGGAGATAGCCAGAGGTCAGTGCACGGAGCAGCAGTATAGTTGGGAGGATAAGCAGGTATCATAGTCAGGAGATAGCCAGAGGTCGGTACACGGAGCAGCAGTATAGTTGGGAGGATAAGCAGGTATCATAGTCAGGAGATAGCCAGAGGTCGGTACAGGAGCAGCAGTATAGTTGGAAGGATAAGCAGGTATCATAGTCAGGAGATAGCCAGAGGTCGGTACACAGAGCAGCATTGTAGTTGGGAGGATAAGTAGGTATCATAGTCAAGAAACAGTCAGAGGTCGGTACATGGAGCAGTATAGTTGGGAGGATAAGCAGGTATTGCAGTCATAAGATAGCCACAGGTCAGTACACAGAGCAGCAGTATATTTGGGAGGATAATCAGGTATTGTAGTCAAGAGACTAGCCAGTGGTTGGTACACGGTAGCAGCAGTAGAATCTTCAGGATAAGCAGGTATCGTAGTCAGGAAATAGCCAAAGGTCAGTACATAGAGCAGCAGTGTAATTGGAAGGATGAGCAGGAATCATAGTCAGGAAATAGCCAGAGGTTGGTACATGGAGCAGCAGTAGAATCTTGAGGATAAGCAGCAGATGGAAAGAAGCTAGACTAAAGGCTGGGAGCTCAATAATCTCGCAAGGAAGTGCAATGCCAGGCCTAAGTAGAGTGTTCAATCAGGACATCACAGGGTTGAGCCAATCAGGAACTTGGTTGGAGACAATCATGAACAACAAAGGTACTAGTATCTGATTTAGCAAGGAACTGTCCAGAGAGCTGAATAGCTCAGAGAGAATAGCTGCCGCATGGTGCACTACAACTGCTGCGTTCAAGTCCTGACAGTAAGATTCCTGGATGTCCTAGATCTTTGTATTAACCACACATATATTTATACCTGGAAATTAGCGTTTTATTCCAAGCTAAACAAGCTCAACTTTTCTAAGCCAATGGCTAAGGATTGTGTCTGAAACGTGTCCACTTTTTCCTTATGGTGTGGGATGGATTTTTCTGGATTTTAATATTTTTTTAAATAAAGGTGATTTTTTTAGGATTTCTTTTTGCTGTATTTTTTTTGTTTCCTTCTGGACCTTGCAGTATTGCAAGTTTTCCGTGCAATTTGTATATTTAGGGCCATTTCATACTGGGTTTCGTCCCACATTCGTTGGTACCGTCGGGGCTTACGGCCGAACCCACCCCACAAAATGGGATTCCGGCATATATGCCGACAGTGCCATACACTATAATGGTGCTGACAGAGTCAACGTGTGCTCTGTTGTGCATCATTTTCGGATGCATACGCCTACTATAGGGGGTCACTAAGAAGCAGTCTACTACGTCTGAGTGTCCGCCTCCAGTAGGCTTATACTCCTGAAAATGATGCAAGACTGAGCACAAGTTCACGTTGTCTGCACCATTATAGTCAAAGGACCTTTCGGCACGTATGCCCAAATCCCGTTTTGCGTGTTTGAACGTAAGCCCTGACGGGAATACTAAGCATGGGGATGAGCGCATTGTGAAAGGAGACCTAACCTTCAGATGAGCTGATCTTCCCTTTCATCTAACTTTTCCAAATGAGAGGCCTTGCGTCCCATGTAATAATCTAGTTGCCGCCTTTGAACCGACCCTAAGTTTCCAATATCCTTTCTAAAATGTAGAGCTCAAAATTGAATCCCATATTCAAGATTTCATTAAAAAATTAATTAATTCTCCTCTGATTCCGAATAGTGTAAAATGCGCATGCGCCGGCCTCTAGGTGAACGGCGATGGGTCAAGATTTACAGCTAGATTTGGATGGGGGTGAGGACTTCATCAGCATTAATCACATACGTAGGCCCATGCTCCTCCATCAGAGCACTCACCGATGATTTACATGTGGCATGGGGCATCTATAGAGTCAGTTTTTTTTCAGCTTTCCAGGCAGTAGGAGTGATATCAGAGCACAAAAAAATGTTTATTGGGCTAACCAACTGTTAGTACCGGACAACCTGATAATAGAAAGAAAGCCACAATTGGTCAGACCTCCGAAAGGCAAAAATTTGAGTTCAAAAGCTTACAAAAAAAACTTTTTTTTCCGAATGATTATTAATAACCCTTCTGTCGTTCAGTACCATCATCTCGGCTTTGAACGATCCATACTTCTGATAAAGGGGTTTAGATTCCCCAAGAATAACTTGCCAGATTCCTTATCTGCTTCTTCTTAGTGGTTCCGGCTGCCGACCTATCTGAGCAGATCTCAACTGCTGGCACTGAGGCATCCGGCACCGGAAACATGAAGTTTATGCTAAATGGTGCTCTGACTATCGGCACCATGGATGGTGCCAACGTGGAAATGGCTGAAGAAGCTGGAGAAGACAACCTCTTCATCTTCGGCATGAGAGTACCTGATGTGGAACGTGTAGACCGTGAAGGGTAAGAGATGACCCGTTTCAGCCATAATATTACTGTTGAAGGGTAAAAAATAACAGAAACCGGTGGACAATCCCATTTTCACTGGTCACAAGCTCTACGCATCCCAGTCCGCCCAGTGCTGAGGTCATGTACCAGACATCGGCTACAATGAGAGCGCATGCCTCCGCTTATGGATTGCTAACATTCACACCAACTGATCATTGTAACTGTGATAAATTACTGAGCTCTTTAAATTTCTACTGCACCAGTCACTTGCCATAAATTTATATTTTTTTTAGATGGTGTAAATGCCGCTGTTCTCCTGAATCCGGCGATGTTTTTCTTTTGTTTCTATGCCTCTCCATTCTCGAGATATGGCCTGTATATAAACTCTAGACTTTTTATCCAAGTGGGCTTGGTCAGCAACACCGCTATAGGCGTCTTCTTGATGACCACACCCAGTTGGCTAAAAAAAGGCAAGATTATGTAAAGGAAAGAGAGGGCAGTATCTCAGGAACAGAGAGTCGCAGGAACAAAAGAAAAACTATGTCTGATTCAGGAGAACGGCGGCTTTTACACTAGCGAAGAAAAAAGTGTAAAATGTTTAAAAAAAATAAAAAAAAACATAAAAAGATTGAATACCACCTCTTTTCTCTAACTAAAAATAAATGTTAAAAATAAAAATAAGCCTATATGGTACTGCCGCATCTGTAAAAGAATTTGATAAAATTGTTTTAACCCGTTTGTAAAGAAAAAAAAGTTTGAATGCCAAACTTACCATTTTTTTTTGCAATAAATTTGATAAAAACATTGAATGTACCCTAAAAAAACTACAGGATGGCACACGAAAAGAAGCCATTGTACAGCCCCATTGATGAAGAGATAAACAAGTTTCGTAAAATGGCGACACAAACTAATTTTTTCTTTCACAACATTTAAAATTGCTTTAAACCACTAAAATAGTAAAAAAAAAAAAATACTGCAAAAAAAAAAAGCCCCCATTACTGCTTATGTCTACGGGAAAATAAAAAAGCTACGCGTCTTGGAAGGAGGGGGGAGAAAAATGAAAAATGCAAAAATTTAAATTTTCCTTAAAGGATGTTGAACTGAATATTTGCATTGGGTTCTTTGTGCATTTTTATTTTTATGGTTTGCATGCATAAATTAGGTACATAGACGCTAAATGCTTCTCATAACACTAAGATGTCTGTGATTTCTGCACAGCTACAATGCCCGGTCGTATTATGAGAGGATTCCTGAGCTCAAGCAAGTGATTGATCAGCTTAATTCAGGATATTTCTCCCCAAAACAACCTGACCTCTTCAAGGACATTGTCAACATGTTGATGAATCATGACAGGTACCAATTTTTCTTTCTTTCGCTCTGTCTCTTCTCTCGCACTTCATATTTTCCTCTCGTCTTTCCTGCTCTTCAGATTTTATTCCCTTTTCCTCCGCTGGTTCTTCCAGCTTTCTACTATCTCCCTGCTCACAAATATTCGTTTATTCTCTTCAGGTTCAAAGTGTTTGCAGATTATGAAGATTATATCAGATGTCAAGAATCTGTCAGCGCTCTTTACAAGGTGAACTGTCATGGTCCAGACTGTCACAGTGACACACATTGCACAGAGATAACGGGATGACACATGGATGGATATGCTTCCATAAGCGCCCTGCAGCAGTGCGGGAGCAATAAAATCCTACAGCTGCTACAGGAGCTTGTAGCAGTGAAAGCTGGTCACATATGCAAATGTATCTGGACATCATCAAAGCTGAGATATTAGAGATAACCCCGACACTAATCCTGTTATAAGGCAATGGAATATAATATTATATTATATATATATATATATATATTTATATTTATATATATATATTACTGGTTACATTAAGTTGATAAATTTGCACTGGCTTTCTGTCCCCAATCTTCATTCCTTTCCTCATTTTCAGACCCACTGATTTGCAATCTGCAGTTTGATCCATGTCTCATCTTTTTATCGTGCGGGAGCATTTCTCTCAGTAATATAGGCTGGATGTGAGATTGTCCCTACCAGTAATACAGGCTGGATGTTAGTTCTGTGTGTCTCAAGGTTGTCGATTCTCCCCGCTTCACTCCCCTAGACTGACAGGTCTCTTTTTATGCATTAACATCTATAAACGAGGGTAATAGCATAAATTGTGGACTACTAAATAAGTCAGCTGAAAATGTAAAGAACCATAATAACGTCTCCACAAATCCAGCACAAGAATGAAATAATAAAATAATCTTTACTGAAAATACAGTGGACAAGATACATTCATTAAAACCATACACGACAAAACAGATAAGATAAAATAAATGGAGGCGGACGAATACAGTGCAAAAGTTATGATGTAAATATATAGTAAAGAGTGACCCAAGCAAACTAATGAATCAGATAGAAGATCCTATAGACTTTGTCAATAATTAAAAGCTGCTTTGCTCTTGATATCTCTATCTATAAATATAGTAGTAAAAAAAAGTGCAAGCGTATGAATATATAAATGCAATAAATAAAGTGCCAGCGCAGACACACCAATATGCTATTTGCAGTTTGATCTTTTTATCTTGTGGGAACATTTCTCTCAGTAATATAGTCTGGATGCGAGATTGTCCCTCCAAGTAATACAGGCTGGATGTCAGCTCTGTGTTTCCTCTGTTTAATCCAGAGGATGTGTACTTCATGACTTGCATGATCTGCTTTAACCTCTGATCCATCACTTCATTTTCCAGCTCTTTGCTAACTTTTTCTTTCTCTTCTATGCAGAACACCAAAGAATGGACTCGCAAAGTGATCCACAACATTGCTGGCTCAGGAAAGTTCTCCAGTGACAGGACAATTTCTCAGTACGCCCGGGAAATATGGGGTGTCGAGCCCAGCACCTTAAAAATTCCTCCACCTGATGTTCCACGCGAATAACTTCCTTCCAGTTATCGGAAGCCCCGCAATGTCATACTGTTCCTTTTCAGACCCCCGTACTCAAATCCAATCCCAAAATATGGAAAGCATAAATAAGCTTTCCTTCCATTTTAGTTAACTACCGCCTCATGCTGAATTACCAGCCACGTTCTACCCTCATTTTGGGGTCTTCAGCATCTGGATGTGATGGGTTATAGCTGAGTTTTCCAGTTACCAATAAGTTAGAAATGTAAGAATATCCTATTAATAATATTGTTAATAGGAACAGTAATGGAAGCCGGATAGACCCTAACTGTCCCCTGCACACGGTCAGAGTATACAGTAAGGGTACGCTAATGGCTTACGCTGAATTTTTGGATAGCAGTTTGAAATGTCTTATTTAATAAAGTTGTAGTATAATCCTGTTCTGTGTCTGTAATCATCTAACATGGTGGACAAAAAAAACCCTCTCCATCTCTCCTGCTCCTTCCTGCCCACTCCCCTCTTCCTTCTCCTCTCTCTTTCTCCCCTTATCAGTCTGACACAGGCCTGCCCTCCCCTTCCCTTTGGGACTAAAGTGTATATCCGATCCTGGCTCTTTTTTTTTTCTATTTCAGTCAACATGAAGGACATCAATTAACCAACTTTTTTTTTTCTGAGCCTCAAACACCATACAATAACTTCCATTAGTTTTCATCTTTCCGAAACATTGATACCAGGTTGGTGCGCAGATAAATGTTGATGACTGGCCTGTCCATGATCAAGAAAAAATTAGTACAATGCAATAAAGTCATTAAATTAGAATTTTTTTCTGAGTTATTTGTAAACTAGATCCACCTACGGGATTCTTACAGGAATGTACTTATTGTAAGGCTTGTGCTCTGTGTCCTCCCTTGGCACATGCACCATGCGTTCGTGTACTCTGCTTCTTGTCAACTTCTGTTCACATGTTGACTAGGTGATGTGACGGTCTTCCGATGGTTATGACGTCACGGCTGTTGAGAGCCTGTTCCAGTTCTTCTGATGGTTGTGACGTTACTACCATTGACAGCCTGTTCCAGTTCTTCTGATGGTTGTAACGTTACCACCATTGACAGCCTGTTCCAGTTCTTCCGATGGTTGTGACGTTACAACCTTTGGGAGCCTATTGCGGTTCTTCTGATGGTTATGACATCACGACTATTGAGACCCTGTTCCAGTTTTTCTGATGGTTGTGATGTCCCGACCATTGAGAGTCTGTTCCAGTTCTTCTAATGGTTGTGATGTCCCAACCATTGAGAGTCTGTTCCAGTTCTTCTAATGGTTGTGATGTCCCAACCATTGAGAGTCTGTTCCAGTTCTTCTAATGGTTGTGATGTCCCGACCATTGAGAGTCTGTTCCAGTTCTTCTAATGGTTGTGATGTCCCGCCCATTGAGAGTCTGTTCCAGTTCTTCTAATGGTTGTGATGTCATGGTCATTCAGAGCTTATTCTGGTTCCTCTGATGGTTGTTACATCCCGACTTTTGAGAACCTATTCTGGTTCTTCCCACGATTGTGATGTCACGACCATTGAGAGACTATTCTGGTTCTTCCAACAATTATAATTGGTCATTATTATATTTACTACTTTTATGGGGAAAAAAAAATTATGTTTCTTTACTTCAGTATACAGGGACCATAGTTATGGTTATATATCCAATGAATCTCTATGAATATGCATAGTGTGTTACTGCGTTCAGTTAGTGGTCAAAAGGACCAAATTCTCTACTTGGCTCACGTAATGATCTGTGGCTCAGTGGTAGAGCAACAGCCTATGAATGTGTAGACATGAGTTCAAGTCCTGGTGGAGTCCTTATTTTTTTTTTACTACTTTTATAGGAAAAAAAAATATTTACCTTCTCTACAGTATACAGGGACCATAGAAATACATTGTTATATATCCAATGTATCTCTATGGATATGTATATTGTGTTACTGGGTTCTGTGCCTGCAATAGTGGTCGAGAGGACCGAATTCTCTGCTTGGCTCTCCTTACAAGTTGTGGCTCAGTGGTAGAGCAACACCCTATGAACATGGAGACATGAGTTTAAGTTCTGGTGGAGCCCTGATTACAGGGAAAAAAAAAGCAAGTATATATGTTAGGTAGTGTTTTTATAATTGGTCATTATTATTTTTACTACTTTTATAGGAAAAAAAATATGTTTCTTCACTTCAGTATACAGGCAACATTGTTATATAACCATAGTGGCAACTGGGGACCGAGTACCTTGGGAAAGCTTCTGTGGTGCCCCTGAGGGTTCAGTTGCCACAGAGGTATTGCACCTCATCCTGCACCTTGCAGGTGTGATACTCCACTCTCAGTTAAGGAGGGAGCACCACCCAGGACTCTAACACCTGTACCCAACACAGACTATAGCAGCCGGGCACCCTGGACGTACACTATGGGAGGATGGTCTCATCCCAGGCTGGGTAGTAAAGAGTGTATGGGTGGGTGGAGCTAATAGGTAGGAGGAGTTGAAGCTTTAGGAAGCAGTGAACAGAGTCTAGAGAGACCTGAGGAGGAAGTGGAAGGAGACAGATGTGTGGTGAAGCAGCTCCCTGTCAAGAGGAGCTGAAGAGGAAAGGAGTCTAGAGACAGACTCAGAGCTGGGAAGAGCTCGGTCCCAGACGTGGAAAGTGAAAGTGAGAGAAGCAGAAAAGGAGAGAAGGGGTCCTAGGGACATGGAGAGAGCGAGATCCATCCATGGGGCCCAATCTGTTTGCAGAGGGACCAGGTCGCAGAGGGGACTTGGCCCCTTAGCCTAGTGGAGAACTTTAGGAGTCAGCTAGCAAGCCGACTGCTGTGGTAACTTTAGGGATCACAGACAACAACCACATTCATCTTCGCCAGAGAGGTAGCTATGTAGAATCAAGGAAACGCAGAGAGAGAAGACGTTATCCGACAGGATTCGCAGCCGCTGATCTGGGACACTGTTTGTGAAGGTGCTAGAAAGGTAGAAGGCGAGGAAATCAGCACAGTGAGACGGCCAGTGAAAGGAACACATATAGAAAGGACCATAGAAATACATTGCTATATAACCAATGTATCTCTATGGATATGTTGTATGTTGTGTTACTGGGTTCAGTTAGTGGTCAAGAGGACAAAATTCTTTAATTGGCTCTCATTACAATCTGTGGCTCAGTGGTAGAGCAACAGCCTATGAATATGGAGACATGAGTATGAGTCCTGAACACAGGAATGAAAGTAAAGTTATATTTTTATAATTATTCAATATTTTTTTTTTACTACTTTTATAGGGAAAAAAATTATTTATCTTCTCTACTGTACAGTATACAGGTACCATAGAAATACATTGTTATATATCCAATGTATCTCTATGGATATGTATATTGTGTTACTGGGTTCAGTTAGTGGTCAAGAGGACCAAATTCTCAACTTGGCTCTCATTACAAGTTGTGGCTCAGTGGTAGAGCAACAGCCTATATACATCATCACCCAACCCACACCCAACCTACAGAGCCCAGCAGCTGTATATACAGGAAGAATTTGCAGTCCTCTATCCACCAAATGGTGTCATCCCTTTCCATGGATTCTCTATGTATGTTGCACCCTTGTGCTTTTTGTATCACGAGTTGGCCAAATTGTATCAAGTTGTGTCAAGCAGCCCACTAAGCCCAGCACCTGTATATATCTTGCAGGAACTGCAAGGCAGAGGTAGCAGTCCTGCTGCTGGGGTGTTGCCCTCCTACGGCCCCCTCCACATCTCCTGATGTAATGGTCTCCTGGTAGAACCTCCAGCCTCTGGACACTAAGCTGACAGACACAGCAAACCTTCTTGCCACAGCTCGCATTGATGTGCCATCCTGGATGAGCCTGGATTGTGTGAGTTGTAGAGTCTCTCTCATGCTACCACGAGTGTGAAAGCACAGCCACCATTCAAAAGTGACCAAAACATCAGCCAGAAAGTATTGGTGCTGAGATGTGGTCTGTGGTCCCCACCTGCAGGACCACTCCTTTATTGAGTGTGTCTTGATAATTGCCAATAATTTCCATCTGTTGTCTATTCCATTTGCACAACAGCATGTGAAATTGATTGTCAATCAGTGGCAGCTTCCTAAGTGGACAGTTTCATTTCACCGAAGTTTGATTTACTTGGAGTTATATTCTGTTGTTTAAGTGTTCCCTTTATTTTTTGAGCAGTGATATTGCATATTCCTAATAGGAAGAAAACATCCTATATGCATATATATCAAAAGAAACATAGTTCATAGTAATTGCTGTACCTGATCAAAAAGGAAGGGAATGATTCAGAGGGCGCCCTCCCGGACGCGCGCTTCGGCTATACAGCCTTTGTCAAGGGGTGATGTCAACTGGAAAGGGACGGGTTTAAAAAGCGTCACCAATGTGAGTGGCTGTAAGGCTATCTACAATGCGCGCACTGTCATATCAAGCTAGCTGCATCGCCCTAAAGAGACTCATTGTACAGACAATGAACATGTAAACAGTGATGAACTACAATCAATTAAGAAAAATAAGATATATACTTGGATGCTAATTAGCACCCACAAAGGTTTTGACCGTCACATGAACCATACATGAAATACAGAAATCTATAAATAAATAATGGGCAAATATTAGTAGACATATTGTACCCCCATCCAGATGACGCGAATGATGTCTATCAAAATGACAACTTGTCCGCAAAAACAACAATCCGTCATACGACAATGTCAATGGGGATATAAAAAAAAAGTTACGACTCTTAGAAGATGGAGGAGGAAAAAGACAAAAGCGCAAAAATGAAAATTTTCTGCATTCACAAGGTCTTAAAATGACATATCTTAATCTCATATTACAGGATCTGGGAAGAGTTATGACTGATGTAGCCTTTTGCTGTAATTATTAATAACATGAAGGATGTGTTGATAATCGTTAATATTGATACAGTGTATATCTTGGGGAATAGCAAGCAAGTGAATAAGGGGAAGTATCATAAGTAAAAGCCAGCTAGAGAGAAGCCTATGATAATTCAGTAAATAATTAATATTTGTAAATATTGAAACATTGTAACAAAGTGGAAAACATCAGATAAATCCCATCTCCCTACTTTATTTTGCAGGTGTTTCTGCACCATCACCATTTTTCTGCAGCTCCGCACTTGGCCTGTTCTCTGCCAATTCTCTGTCCCCTCCTGCATCAGTTTATTTAACCCCTCTCCAACCACAAGCCCAGGGCCTCATAAAGAGACAAAGTTAAAGATCAGAAAAACAGATTCCAGCTCTGACCTTTCCCATGAGCTATTAATACAGTCACTTCCCACACAGTGAAGCTCCAAGAGACATTATAGAGTTTCCTCCCCCTTGTTGATGCCCCTTCAAACTGTGGTAATTGCCTCCTGGGTGGTATGTACCAATTCATGCATAAGTCACATCACAGAAGAGAAGGATACATTAAAAAGTAAATAAAAGAAATAAAAAAAAACTGCTGGGAAAAGAGAACGAAAATAGAACTCAAAAAAGAGAAGACGCGCACGAAAGAAGAACCAAAACAAGTCAACGAGGAAAGGGTTGAGACGAGAGTACGGGTCCGAATCATCGCTGAACTTGTGCCTGAAAAAAATGATGCGCATTTTTGACTTTGCGCCATTTTGAAGGATTTTGGTCAAAAAAACAGCAACGAATGTCACAAGACAAAAAAGAAAAGTGACAAAAAAAATAAATCCATAAATGATGAAAAGGGGGGGATATGTGTATAAATTCAACAAGATGTGGATTTATTGGAGAGGTCACCCCCAACTACATACATTGGAGAAGATTTAATATTAAAAAGGCACAATGCTGTGTACAACTCTTTTGACAATGGTGTGTGACTTAGAATCATAGAATCCTAGAATGTTAGAGTTGGAAAGATCCTCCTGCTCAGACAGATGTCTGTCCGGCCTCTGTGTGAAGACTTCCATTGAAGGAGAACTCATCACCTCTCCTGGCAGCCTGTTCCACTCATTGATCACCCGCACTGTCAAAAAGTTTTTTCTAATATCTAATCTGTGTCTTCTCCTTTTCAGTTTAATTCCATTGCTTCTCGTGTTTCCTTGTGCAAATGAGAATAAAGATGATCCCTCTACAATGTGACAGCCCTTCAGATATTTGTAGACAGCTATTACGTCTCCTCGAGGCGCCTAAAGAGGCCCCTAAAAGGATTAAAAAAGGCAAAAAAAAAGGTTGAAAAAATTATTAAAAATTATAAAATACTAAATAAACATAACAGTGAAAAAAATAAAGTTTTCTTTTGTTATGTAAAGAATCAAAACAATAAAAAAATATATAATTTGTATTAACAAGTCAGGAAGGGTCCAAAGTTTTACATCATGTTCTTTATCCTGCATGGTGGGCAGAAGGTATTAGAACTTTATCAGCCTCCTATAGACACTTTAATGATGCCCGTATTATCCCTCATCAGTAAATTAAAGAAGTCAGCAGGTTTTCGCTATGTAATCTGAGAGCAGCAGACCCTGATTCCAGCATCATATCACTTACTGGGCTGCTTGCTGTTGTTTTGATAGAATCGCTGTTTTCTCTGCTGTAAATGTAGCAGTGTTATGAATGCTGAGCTCTGTATAACCCCGCCCACACCACTGATTGGCAGCTTACTAATCAAAAGCTATCAAATCAGTGGTGGAGGTGGGGTTACACAGATTAGCCTGACTGGCCTGCATGTGAGATCTAGTCCTGCAGTGATAATCTCCTGCTGATAAAACACTGATTGTATTGAAACTACACCACACAGCCTAATAAGTGACACATCCCTGGAATCAGGGTCTCTTTCCCTATCTTACGTTGCTCTCAGATTATATAGAAAAAGCCTACTAACAGATTCCTTATTATCATCCCTGCTTTCCCTACCTGCAATTAACGGACTAGTCCAGGCTCACTGTCAATCAATGCTACTGAGCAGTAGTAATACGCCCACAGTGGTGTGACTGATGTTCAAATGTGTGTGGGGAAAGTAGAGAGACTGAGAAGAAGACACCCCTCTTCTCCTTCTCCCTGCATAGTGGGATGCCAGCCACACTGCTATGGGCATGCTCCCGCTATGCTGTAGCATTGAATGACAGCGGTCCTGAACTAGTCCACTTACTGCAATCCGAGAGAGCAGGGACGATTGATCATTGTTTTTAACACACATACATTTAGTTTTAGGGATAACACAGGCTGATAAAGTGCTCTAATACCATCTATGGGCACATCCTGATTTCAGCTTCCCTTTAAAATGGATCTGTCACCAAATTTTACAAAAGAAATGTCATACATTATTAAATAGACTTCTTAGACCCAATGAGGTTGATGTACTTACTTTGAAAAATTCTAGATCAGCATGTCTGTATATTCCTGATATTAAAATGAGCACTTTATTAGTCCAAATAAAGAATGATAAAGCTCCTGAGTATTCAGACTCCGCGCACCCACCCACCCACCCAGCCTGACTGACAGCTGCAGCTTGTATTTAGCAAGGTGAGATCTCAGCAGCAGGGAGGAGGGTCACTTTTACATCTGGACTTCCTCAACCAGTTTTGCATCCGTGCTTCAAGGATCTGTTGCTTAGAGACACATTTGAAAAAAACAAAAAAAGTGTAGAAAAATGTCATCTTTTTATTAGCTTGGGAACAAATACTTCTCTTCAGTGAAAAAAAAAGGATGAGAAAACGAAAAACAGATACAACTATGATGACACCTGAGCAAAAAAAGCAAACAGTAAATGGTAAAATTCACAGAGGTGTGAATGGACAAAAAGTCAAAAGAACAGCGCTGCATCCAGGTGTATAGTGTAGAAAAAATTATTTTATTCAGCCATAAGAACACGACGTTTCGACCACAACTGGTCTTTGTCAAGTATATACTTGACAAAGACCAGTTGTGGTCGAAACGTCGTGTTCTTATGGCTAAATAAAATAATTTTTTCTACACTATACACCTGGATGTAGCGCTGTTCTTTTGACTTTTTGCCTATTGCGATTTCCAAGTGGGTTCCTTGGACCTGGACTTGCGCCAGACGTACTAGGTGAGTGTGAGCACTGTACTATGTGAGTGTGTGAGAGTTGTACTAGGCGAGTCTGAGAGTCGTATTAGGTCAGTGTGCGAGTTGTACTAGGTGAGTGTGAGCATTGCACTAGGTCAGTGTGAGAGTTGTACTAGGTCAGTGTGAGAGTGTGTGAGTTGTTCTAGGTGAGTGTAAGAGTTGTACTAGGTGAATGTGAGCATTGTACTATGTGAGAGTGTGAGAGTTGTACTAGGCGAGTGTGAGTGTTGTACTATGTAAGTGTGAGAGTTGTACTAGGCGAGTCTGAGAGTCGTATTAGGTCAGTGTGCGAGTTGTACTAGGTGAGTGTGGAGCGTTGCAGTGTGAGAGTTGTACTAGTGAGTGTAGAGTTGTACTAGGTGAGTTCAGAGTTGTACTGGTAGTGTGAGAGTTGATTGGTCAGTGTCAGAATTGACTAGGTAGTGTAGAGTTGTACTAGGTGAGTGTGGAGTTGACTAGGTAGTGTGAGAGTGTATAGGTGAGTGTAGAGTTGTACTAGGTGTGAGTTGACTAGGTCAGTGTGAGAGTTGTACTAGTAGTGTAGAGTTGACTAGGTCAGTGTGAGAGTTGCACTAGGTCAGTGTCAGAGTTGTACTAGGTCAGTGTAGAGTTGACTAGGTGAGTGTGAGAGTTGACTAGGTCAGTGTAGAGTTGCACTAGGTGTGTCAGAGTTGTACTAGGTCAGTGTGAGAGTTGCACTAGGTCAGTGTCAGAGTTGCACTAGGTCAGTGTGAGAGTTGCACTAGTGAGTGTGAGAGTTGCACTAGGTCAGTGTAGAGTTGTACTAGGTAGTGTCAGAGTTGACTAGGTAGTTCAGAGTTGACTGGTCAGTGTAGAGTTGTACTAGGTCAGTGTCAGATTGACTAGGAGTGTAGAGTTGTACTAGGTCAGTGTGAGTGTGTGAGTTGCTAGGTGAGTGTGAGAGTGTACTAGGTAGTGTGAGATTGTACTAGTGTGAGTGTAAGTTGTACTAGGTCAGTGTGAGAGTTGACTAGGTCAGTGTAGAGTTGTACTAGGTCAGTGTGAGTATGACTAGGTGAGTGTAGAGTTGTACTAGGTCAGTGTCGAGTTGTACTAGGTATGTGAGAGTTGACTAGTCAGTGTGAGAGTTGCACTAGGTCAGTGTCAGAGTTGCACTGGTCAGTGTCAGGTTGTACTAGTAAGTGTGAGAGTTGTACTAGTAGTGTGAGAGTGTGTGAGTTGACTAGTCAGTGTAGAGTTGACTAGGTCAGTGTGAGTTGTACTAGGTGAGTGTGAGAGTTGTACTAGGTCAGTGTCAGAGTTGTACTAGGTCAGTGTGAGAGTTGACTAGTAGTGTGAGAGTTGCACTAGGTCAGTGTCAGAGTTGCATAGGTAGTGTCAGAGTTGTACTAGGTGAGTGTCAGAGTTGTACTAGGTCAGTGTGAGAGTTGCACTAGGTCAGTGTCAGAGTTGCACTAGGTCAGTGTAGAGTTGCATAGGTAGTGTCAGAGTGCACTAGGTGAGTGTGAGTTGTACTAGGTCAGTGTCAGAGTTGCACTAGGTCAGTGTAGAGTTGCACTAGGTGAGTGTCAGAGTTGTACAGGTCAGTGTAAGAGTTGCACTAGGTCAGTGTCAGAGTTGCACTAGGTCAGTGTCAGAGTTGCACTAGGTGAGTGTCAGAGTTGTACTGGGTTTATCTAGGTCAGTGTAGAGTTGCACTAGGTCAGTGTCAGAGTTGCACTAGGTCAGTGTGAGAGTTGCACTGGGGTTAGTCACTAGTCGTGAGAGTTGCACTAGGTCAGTGTCAGAGTTGCACTAGGTCAGTGTCAGAGTTGCACTAGGTGAGTGTAGAGTTGTACTAGGTCAGTGTAGAGTTGTACTAGGTCAGTGTGAGAGTTGCACTAGGTCAGTGTGAGAGTTGCACTAGGTCAGTGTGAGAGTTGCACTTGGTCAGTGGTCAGTCAGTTCAGTTGCACGAGGTCAGTGTAAGAGTTGTACTAGGTGAGTGTCAGAGTTGTACTTGGTGAGTCTCAGAGTTGTACTTGGTCAGTGTGAGAGTTGTACTAGGTCAGTGTCAGAATTGCACTAGGTGAGTGTCAGAGTTGTACTAGGTCAGTGTGAGTGTGTGAGTTGTTCTAGGTGAGTGTGAGCATTGTACTATGTGAGAGTGTGAGAGTTGTACTAGGCGAGTGTGAGTGTTGTACTATGTAAGTGTGAGAGTTGTACTAGGTGAGTGTGAGAGTGTGTGAGTTGCACTAGGTCAGTGTCAGAGTTGTACTAGGTCAGTGTGAGTTGTACTAGGTGAGTGTGAGAGTTGACAAAGACCAGTTGTGGTCGAAACGTCGTGTTCTTATGGCTAAATAAAATAATTTTTTCTACACTATACACCTGGATGCAGCGCTGTTCTTTTGACTTTTTGCCTATTGCGATTTCCAAGTGGGTTCCTTGGACCTGACTTGCGCCAGTCGTACTAGGTGAGTGTGAGCACTGTACTATGTGAGTGTGTGAGAGTTGTACAAGGCGAGTCTGAGAGTCGTATTAGGTCAGTGTGCGAGTTGTACTAGGTGAGTGTGAGCATTGCACTAGGTCAGTGTGAGAGTTGTACTAGGTCAGTGTGAGAGTGTGTGAGTTGTTCTAGGTGAGTGTAAGAGTCGTACTAGGTGAATGTGAGCATTGTACTATGTGAGAGTGTGAGAGTTGTACTAGGCGAGTGTGAGTGTTGTACTATGTAAGTGTGAGAGTTGTACTAGGCGAGTCTGAGAGTCGTATTAGGTCAGTGTGCGAGTTGTACTAGGTGAGTGTGAGCGTTGCACTAGGTCAGTGTGAGCGTTGCACTAGGTCAGTGTCAGAGTTGTACTAGGTCAGTGTGAGAGTGTGTGAGTTGTACTAGGTCAGTGTCAGAGTTGCACTAGGTCAGTGTGAGAGTTGTACTAGGTCAGTGTGAGAGTTGTACTAGGTCAGTGTGAGAGTTGAACTAGGTGAGTGTCAGAGTTGCACTAGTCAGTGTGAGAGTTGTACTAGGTCAGTGTGAGAGTTGTACTAGGTCAGTGTGAGAGTTGCACTAGGTGAGTGTCAGAGTTGCACGAGGTCAGTGTAAGAGTTGTACTAGGTGAGTGTCAGAGTTGTACTAGGTGAGTCTCAGAGTTGTACTTGGTCAGTGTGAGAGTTGTACTAGTCAGTGTCAGAATTGCACTAGGTGAGTGTCAGAGTTTACTAGGTCAGTGTGAGTGTGTGAGTTGTTCTAGGTGAGTGTGAGAGTCGTACTAGGTGAGTGTGAGCATTGTACTATGTGAGAGTGTGAGAGTTGTACTAGGCGAGTGTGAGTGTTGTACTATGTAAGTGTGAGAGTTGTACTAGGTGAGTGTGAGAGTGTGTGAGTTGCACTAGGTCAGTGTCAGAGTTGTACTAGGTCAGTGTGAGTTGTACTAGGTGAGTGTGAGAGTTGTAGGTCAGTGTGAGCGTTGCACTAGGTCAGTGTCAGAGTTGTACTAGGTCAGTGTGAGAGTGTGTGAGTTGTACTAGGTCCAGTGTCTGAGTTGCACTAGGTCAGTGTGAGAGTTGTACTAGGTCAGTGTGAGATGTTGTACTAGGTCAGTGTGAGAGTTGACTAGGTGAGTGTCAGAGTTGCACTAGGTCAGTGTGAGAGTTGCACTAGGTCAGTGTGAGAGTTGTACTAGGTCAGTGTGAGAGTTGCACTAGGTCAGTGTGAGTAGTTGCACTAGGTGAGTGTCAGAGTTGCACGAGGTCAGTGTAGAGTTGTACTAGGTGAGTGTAAGTTGTACTAGGTCAGTCTCAGAGTTGTACTTGGTCGTGTGAGAGTTGTACTAGGTCAGTGTCAGAATTGCACTAGGTGAGTGTCAGAGTTGTACTAGGTCAGTGTGAGTGTGTGAGTTGTTCTAGGTGAGTGTGAGAGTGTACTAGGTGAGTGTGAGCATTGTACTATGTGAGAGTGTGAGAGTTGTACTAGGCGAGTGTGAGTGTTGTACTATGTAAGTGTGAGAGTTGTACTAGGTGAGTGTGAGAGTGTGTGAGTTGCACTAGGTTCAGTGTCAGAGTATGTACTAGGTCAGTGTGAGTTGTACTAGGTGAGTGTGAGAGTTGTACTAGGTCAGTGTCAGAGTTGCACTAGGTCAGTGTGAGAGTTGCACTAGGTCAGTGTCAGAGTTGCACGAGGTCAGTGTGAGAGTTGTACTAGGCGATGTGTGATGTTGTCATGTTAAGTGTGTGAGATGTACTAGGTGAGTGTCAGAGTTGTACTAGGTGAGTCTAGAGTTGTACTTGGTCAGTGTGAGAGTTGTACTAGGTCAGTGTCGAATTGCACTAGGTGAGTGTCAGAGTTGTACTAGGTCAGTGTGAGTGTGTGAGTTGTTCTAGGTGAGTGTGAGAGTCGTACTAGGTGAGTGTGAGCATTGTACTATGTGAGAGTGTGAGAGTTGTACTAGGCGAGTGTGAGTGTTGTACTATGTAAGTGTGAGAGTTGTACTAGGTGAGTGTGAGAGTGTGTGAGTTGCACTAGGTCAGTGTCAGAGTTGTACTAGGTCAGTGTGAGTTGTACTAGGTGAGTGTGAGAGTTGTACTAGGTCAGTGTCAGAGTTGCACTAGGTCAGTGTCAGAGTTGCACTAGGTGAGTGTGAGAGTTGTACTAGGTCAGTGTGAGAGTTGTACTAGGTCAGTGTGAGAGTTGTACTAGGTCAGTGTGAGAGTTGTACTAGGTCAGTGTGAGAGTTGCACTAGGTGAGTGTCAGAGTTGCACTAGGTCAGTGTGAGAGTTGTACTAGGTCAGTGTGAGAGTTGCACTAGGTGAGTGTGAGAGTTGTACTAGGTCAGTGTGAGAGTTGTACTAGGTCAGTGTGAGAGTGTGTGAGTTGTACTAGGTGAGTGTGAGAATTGTACTAGGTCAGTGTAAGAGTTGTACTAGGTGAGTGTGAGAGTGTGTGAGTTGCACTAGGTCAGTGTCAGAGTTGTACTAGGTCAGTGTGAGGGTGTGTGAGTTGTACTAGGTGAGTGTGAGAGTTGTACTAGGTGAGTGTGAGAGTTGTACTAGGTCAGTGTCAGAGTTGCACTAGGTCAGTGTCAGAGTTGCACTAGGTGAGTGTGAGAGTTGTACTAGGTCAGTGTGAGAGTTGTACTAGGTCAGTGTGAGAGTTGCACTAGGTCAGTGTGAGAGTTGCACTAGGTCAGTGTCAGAGTTGCACTAGGTCAGTGTCAGAGTTGCACTAGGTCAGTGTGAGAGTTGCACTAGGTCAGTGTGAGAGTTGCACTAGGTCAGTGTGAGCGTTGCACTAGTCAGTGTGAGGTTGCTCTAGGTCAGTGTGAGAGTTGCTCTAGGTCAGTGTGAGAGTTGTTCTAGGTCAGTGTGAGAGTTGCACTAGGTCAGTGTGAGAGTTGCACTAGGTCAGTGCGAGAGTTGCACTAGGTCAGTGTGAGAGTTGCACTAGGTCAGTGTGAGAGTTGCACTAGGTCAGTGTGAGAGTTGCACTAGGTCAGTGTCAGAGTTGCACTAGGTCAGTGTCAGAGTTGCACTAGGTCAGTGTAGAGTTGCACTAGGTCAGTGTGAGAGTTGCACTAGGTCAGTGTAGAGTTGCACTAGGTCAGTGTCAGAGTTGCACTAGGTCAGTGTCAGAGTTGCACTAGGTCAGTGTCAGAGTTGCACTAGGTGAGTGTGAGAGTTGCACTAGGTCTGTAAGGTTCTTTGTCTCTGTTGACATGTTCCTTGAAACTCAGTTTTCCGTCGGCCATTTTGCTTTCTGTCTTTCTGCAGCTCTTGCCCTCAGTTAATATGGAGTTTCCAGTTTTCATGTTCCTGCCCTGATTCTTCCCTCTTGCTTCTTAAGCAGCCTCAGCTGAACAATCAGTGCTCCTGAATCAAACCTCAGTCAGTCTGTGACCTGACTCCTGGAAGCCTTGGACTTGTACTCCAGCTAATCCCTACTGAGGAACCTTGGAACACTTTTGGACTCTGGAAACCTGCTGTTTGGTGAATCCATGTTTGCAGAGGAATTATGGTACAGAGAAGAGATCCTGAACCTGCTTTGGAGATTTATTGTAGTGCTTGAAGTTACTCTGGCCTGCTGTGTCTCCTGTCGCTGTTCCTGCAAACTGTGTGAACTTTTCAGCATGCTTGTATGAAGTAATACAAGTCATTTCATTTCAACCTATGTCTCCTGTGTTTTCCTCGCACCCAAGCACAAGACGCTATAGGAACTGTACACTATACATGACAAGATTCAGGAGCCAATGTTTAGTGTCTGCTGGGTCTGGGAAAGCCGTGTCTGCTGTGACTGTGGATATCAGATGTCCGTTTAATACCTTATGTGATGACAGTGGTTGTGACTTCTCACAACCATTCCAGGTGAGCGCATTCCCTTAAAATTTTACTCTGGAGTGTTACCACAGGTAAACACTATTGTTTTTTTTTTTTTTTTTTCCTTTCCTCTTCTCCTTCCAGCACTTCTGCCTTAAAAGATCTGGAAGATGGAGGCCCGCATAAAGGAACTTTGCGGAGTGACTGATACAATCCTTTCAGATGTACAGACTTTAAAAACCCGTTTTGCAAGCCTACAGGACCTCACTAATCATAATTTGCAAGTGTTTGGACAGACTACCCAGGAATTGCGAGCCAGGATTGAGGCTCTAGAGGAACGAGCCCAGGCTCCTGCCATAACCCCGAGTTCTGGGATCCCCAAATTACCTCCTTTACGTTTTGGCGGTGAACGTGAGAAATTCAGGGGATTTATTAATCAATGCAATTTATTTTTCTCTGCACATGCTTCACAATTTCCCACTGAACGATCCAAAGTGCTTACTATAATCATGTTGCTTACCAATAAGGCTTTGATGTGGGCAAACCCTCTGATTGAGACTGAGGATGATTGTTTGAATCACCTTGATGCTTTTATTTCAGCCATGGGGCAGGTGTTTGATGACCCCAATCGAGGTGCAACAGCTGAAGCAGCCATGTTAACTTTGCGCCAAGGTAAGCGTTCAGTAGCCGAATATGCCCTGGATTTCAGGAGATGGGCTCTTGATACCACTTGGGACACTTCCGCTAAAAAATCTATTTTTCGGAAAGGGTTGTCTCCACTGATTAAGGATGAACTTGCTCGTGCCGACCCTCCCACTGCGTTAGGTGACTTTATTAACTATTGTATCCGTATTGATGCTCGTCTGACTGAACGCAGACAAGAGAGATGGTTCGAAAATAATCGCACTAACCTTTTACTACCTCCCTCCTCAGCTAAGGAACCTTTGAGTAGGATCACAAGGGAACCAGAACCTGAACCCATGCAGGTGGACTCTTTACAAAGACGGGTTAGTGATGCACGCAAAGAACATCGTATAAAGGAAAATCTATGTTTCTACTGTGGTAAGTCAGGGCACTTCATTATAAACTGCCCCAGCCGTTCTCGTAAGACTACTGCAGCAGTCATTCACTGTGAGTGTTGCGAGAGGAGCTCTGTCATGTCCGAGCCTCAGGCTCCAGAGAGATCTGCTGCAAGAGATGTTGATTTCTCGGACTTAAACTTTGTTAGTTCTGGGGACGATGACGGTATAAACGCTGCAATTTTTCAAGTTTCCTCAGCGGTGTCCCAGCTGAGTTGTAAAAGAAACAATTCTCATTGCTTCCTTTCCATCAAACTCTGGGTTGACTCAGTCTGGGTGTCTAGCTCTGCTATGATCGACCCAGGAGCAAGTGGAAATTTTATGGATATCTCCTTTGCTCTGAAACAGGGGATACATTCAGTGAAGAAGGCTACTCCAGTACAGATGGAGACTGTGGATGGCTCTCTACTGACTTCTGGACCAGTGGATCAAGAAACAGAGCCTTTGAGGGTCCTTATGGGTAAAGATCATCAGGAGAAAATGTCTTTTATGCTTATCTCTTCTCCCCACTTTCCCATTATTCTAGGGCTACCATGGCTGCAGGTGCAGAATCCTACGATTAACTGGGAGACCAAGGAATTACACTTTCCGGAGAAACAGATGAGTCAAGGAGTTTCAGCTTGCTCTGTTCCTAAAGGAACCATGTCAGTCCCTGAACTACCAGCTGTATACCAGGACTATGTGGATTTATGTGACAAGAAGAACGCTGATCAGCTTCCTCCTCACCGTCCATATGATTGTCCAATTGAATTATTGCCTGGAGCCGAGATACCTTTTGGTAAGATCTACCCCCTAGCGGGGCCCGAGCTAAAAGCTTTGAAGGATTATATAGACGAAAATTTAGCCAAGGGCTTCATACGCCCCTCTTCATCTCCCGCAGGTGCACCCATCTTCTTTGTGAAGAAGAAAGATGGATCTCTGAGACCCTGCATAGACTATAGGGAACTCAATAAGGTTACTATTAGAAACCGTTATCCATTGCCTTTAATCCCTGAATTGTTGGAGAGAGTGCGGCATGCCAAAATTTTCTCTAAACTGGATCTCCGTGGGGCCTATAACTTGGTCCGTATCAGACCTGGGGATGAATGGAAGACTGCTTTCAGGTCACGCTATGGACACTTTGAATATCTAGTTATGCCTTTTGGTCTGAGTACCGCCCCAGCCACTTTCCAACACTTCGTGAATGATATCTTCAGGGATCTCCTAGATACATTTGTGGTGATTTATCTGGATGATATTCTAATTTTTTCTAACTCCACAGAGGAACATCATGGACATGTGAGAATGGTCTTAGAACGCCTGAGACAAAACCATCTCTACATCAAACTTGAAAAATGTGAATTCCATAGGACCGAAATTCAATTTCTGGGGTATGTACTATCTACGCAAGGGATTAGTATGGATGGAAGCAAGACCCAAGCCATCAAGGATTGGCCAATTCCTAGAAATGTGAAGGAGGTGCAGCGTTTCATCGGGTTTGCCAACTTCTATAGACGTTTCATTAAGAATTTTTCTGAGGTAGTGTCACCTATCACCCAACTTACCCGGAAACAGTCTAGGTTCTCCTGGACCCCGCAAGCTCAGGAAGCATTTTCCTGTTTAAAGGATAAATTTACCACCGCACCTATCTTAGTACATCCCAACCCCGAGCTTGCCTTCATAATAGAGGTGGATGCTTCAGACTGTGCCGTTGGGCTATACTCTCTCAGAGAACAGGTGAGAAGAATGTCTTGCATCCCTGTGCCTTCTTTTCCCAGCAGTTGTCTTCGGCTGAGAGGAACTACGATGTGGGCAATAGAGAATTGTTGGCCATTATTGCCGCCTTCAAGGAATGGAGACACCTTCTTCAGGGAGCTGCACAGCAAATAGTCGTCCTGACAGACCATCGTAACCTTGAATTTATCAGGTCGGCTAAGTGCCTGACTCCTCGCCAGGCTCGCTGGAATCTTTTCCTAAACCAATTTAATTTTGTCATTTCTTATAGACCAGGATCGCGCAATGGAAAGGCTGATGCACTCTCTAGGATTCATTCAGCAGAGACACGTCCACTTACTCCTCCTAAGACTATTCTTCCTGACTCTAGATTCCTGGGAGTGATTCATAATCAAGACCTACTTAAGGACATCAAGGAAGCATACCATGCGGATTCTTTGTTGGCTCAACCCCCAAGGGACGTAAGTCTTGTCTTTAAGAATGGTGTGTGGATTCAGGGACAACGTCTGTATATACCTGAAACAGTCAGATTGAGAGTATTGCAACTCATCCACGATTCCAAGATAGCCGGGCATAAGGGAATTCTAAAGACACAAGAATTTCTTTCTCGTTTCTTTTGGTGGCCCACTTACAGGAAAGATGTCTTAAACTATGTTACTTCATGTGAAGTCTGTGCAAGATGCAAAACACCTCGCTCCTCACCAACTGGTCTGTTGCAACCTCTTCCCACCCCGTCCCGCCCGTGGGGATCCATTTCTATGGACTTCATTGTGGAGTTACCAACCTCTCAAGGGAAGAACACCATTCTAGTGGTGGTTGACCGTCTAACAAAGGCAGCTCATTTTATCCCTTGTGTCGGCTTACCCACTGCAAAACAGACATCAGACTTGATGATTAAGAATGTGTTTCGCTTACATGGAGTACCGGATGAGGTCATTTCGGATCGAGGGGTGCAATTCACTTCAAGGTTTTGGCAAAATTTCTGTGCAGCATTGGACATTAAAGTGAACCTTTCTTCTGCTTTTCATCCTCAGACTAATGGACAGACAGAACGAACCAATCAGACCCTGGAGCAGTATCTTCGCTGCTTTATCTGCCACCTACAGGATGATTGGGTGGATCTACTTCCACTGGCTGAGTTCTCTTATAACAACTCTCAGAGCGCCTCCACTAAGCAGTCTCCTTTTTACTCCAATCTAGGTTATCATCCTAACATTCTTCCTCGATTTCCCATAGATACGTCCTTGCCGGCAGTGGCTGAAAGAATCACTTCTTTACAAAAGAATATGGATCTTCTAAAGGAAAATCTAGAATTGGCTCAGGAAAGGTACAAGAAAGCAGCAGATAAATTTCGTAAACCTGCACCAGCTTTCAAGGTAGGAGATTTGGTCTGGCTGTCAACCAGAAATCTTAAATTAAAGATTCCATCGTCTAAATTGGGACATAAGTACATTGGACCTTATAAGATCAATAAGATTATAAGTCCTGTGCTTGTCGTCTTCAACTGCCCAGAATTATGAGAATCCACCCTGTCTTTCATGTATCCCTACTAAAGGCTGCAACACCCAATACGTTTCCTGGACGTTCTTCTCCTTGCCCTGACCCAGTGCTGGTCGATGGTCAGGAAGAATTTATGGTGGAAAGGATTCTAGATTCCAGGTTGTACAGAAATCAGTTGCAATATTTGATTAAATGGCAGGGCTACCCAGTGGAGGACAACTCATGGGAACCAGTCAATAATGTTAATGCTCCTCGCCTGCTCCGCCAGTTTCATCAGAGGTACCCTGACAAGCCTGGTCTGAGGTCATCCGGAGGTTGTCCCTAAGGGGGGAGTAATGTAAGGTTCTTTGTCTCTGTTGACATGTTCCTTGAAACTCAGTTTTCCGTCGGCCATTTTGCTTTCTGTCTTTCTGCAGCTCTTGCCCTCAGTTAATATGGAGTTTCCAGTTTTCATGTTCCCGCCCTGATTCTTCCCTCTTGCTTCTTAAGCAGCCTACAGCTGAACAATCAGTGCTCCTGAATCAAGCCTCAGTCAGTCTGTGACCTGACTCCTGGAAGCCTTGGACTTGTACTCCAGCTATTCCCTACTGAGGAACCTTGGAACACTTTTGGACTCTGGAAACCTGCTGTTTGGTGAATCCATGTTTGCAGAGGAATTACGGTACAGAGAAGAGATCCTGAACCTGCTTTGGAGATTTATTGTAGTGCTTGAAGTTACTCTGGCCTGCTGTGTCTCCTGTCGCTGTTCCTGCAAACTGTGTGAACTTTTCAGCATGCTTGTATGAAGTAATACAAGTCATTTCATTTCAACCTATGTCTCCTGTGTTTTCCTCGCACCCAAGCACAAGACGCTATAGGAACTGTACACTATACATGACAAGGTCAGTGTCAGAGTTGTACTAGGTCAGTGTCAGAGTTGCACTAGGTCAGTGTGAGAGTTGCTCTAGGTCAGTGTGAGAGTTGCTCTAGGTCAGTGTGAGAGTTGCACTAGGTCAGTGTGAGAGTTGCACTAGGTCAGTGTGAGAGTTGCATTAGGTCAGTGTGAAAGTTGCACTAGGTCAGTGTGAGAGTTGCACTAGGTCAGTGTGAGAGTTGAACTAGGTCAGTGTGAGAGTTGCACTAGGTCAGTGTGAGAGTTGCACTGGGTCAGTGTGAGAGTTGCACGAGGTGTTAGAGTTGTACTAGGTCAGTGTGAGAGTTGTACTAGTAGTGGAGAGTTGTACTAGGTCAGTGTGAGAGTTGCCTAGGTGTGTAGAGTTGTACTAGTGAGTGTGAGAGTTTGCACTAGGTCAGTGTGAGATTGTACTAGTCAGTGTGAGAGTTTGTACTAGGTCAGTGTGAGAGTTGACTAGGTTCAGTGTGAGAGTTGTACTAGGTCATGTGAGAGTTGTCACTATGTTCAGTGTCAGGTTTACTAGGTCGTGTGAGAGTTGTACTAGGTAGGTCAAGTGCACTAGGTCATGAGAGTTGTACTAGGTCAGTGTCAGAGTTGCACTAGGTCAGTGTGAGAGTTGCACTAGGTCAGTGTGAGAGTTGAACTAGGTCAGTGTGAGAGTTGACTAGGTCAGTGTGAGAGTTGACTAGGTGCAGGTTGATAGTAGTTGCACTAGGTCAGTGTGAGAGTTACTAGGTCAGTGTAGAGTTGCACTAGGTCAGTGTGAGAGTTGCACTCAGAGTCAGTGTGAGAGTTGCACTAGGTCAGTGTGAGAGTTGCACTAGGTCAGTGTGAGAGTTGCACTAGGTCAGTGTGAGAGTTGCACTAGGTCAGTGTGAGAGTTGCACTAGGTCAGTGTGAGAGTTGCACTAGGTCAGTGTGAGAGTTGCACTAGGTCATGTGAGAGTTGCACTAGGTCATGTGAGAGTTGCACTAGGTCAGTGTGAGAGTTGCACTAGGTCAGTGTCAGAGTTGCTCTAGGTAGTGTGAGAGTTGCACTAGGTGAGTGTCAGAGTTGACTAGGTGAGTGTGAGAGTTGCACTAGGTCAGTGTCAGAGTTGCACTAGGTCAGTGTGAGAGTTGTACTAGGTCAGTGTGAGAGTTGCTCTAGGTCAGTGTGAGAATTGTACTAGGTCAGTGTCAGAGTTGCACTAGGTCAGTGTAGAGTTGCACTAGGTCAGTGTCAGAGTTGCACTAGGTGGAGTGTGAGAGTTGTACTAGGTGAGTGTGAGAGTTGTACTAGGTCAGTGTGAGAGTTGTACTAGGTCAGTGTGAGAGTTGTACTAGGTCAGTGTGAGAGTTGTCACTAGGTCAGTGTAGAGTTGCACTAGGTGAGTGTGAGAGTTGCACTAGGTCAGTGTAGAGTTGTACTAGGTCAGTGTAGAGTTGCACTAGGTGATGTGTCAGAGTTGACTAGGTCAGTGTAGAGTTGTACTAGGTCAGTGTAGAGTTGCACTAGGTCAGTGTGAGAGTTGCACTAGGTCAGTGTGAGAGTTGCACTAGGTGAGTGTGAGAGTTGCACTAGGTGAGTGTGAGAGTTGCACTAGGTGAGTGTGAGAGTTGACTAGGTCAGTGTGAGAGTTGTCTAGGTCAGTGTGAGAGTTGCTACTAGGTCAGTGTGAGAGTTGCACTAGGTCAGTGTGAGAGTTGTCTAGGTCAGTGTGAAGTTGCATCTAGGTCAGTGTGAGAGTTTGCACTAGGTCAGTGTCAGAGTTGTACTAGGTCAGTGTGATGTACTGGTGGTGTGAGATTGTACTAGGTCAGTGTGAGAGTTGTACTAGGTCAGTGTGAGAGTTGTACTAGGTAGTGTGAGAGTTGTACTAGGTCAGTGTGAGAGTTGACTAGGTCAGTGTAGAGTTGCTAGGTAGTGTGAGAGTTGACTAGGTCAGTGTGAGAGTTGACTAGGTGAGTGTAGAGTTGCACTAGGTAGTGTAGAGTTGCACTAGGTCAGTGTGAGAGTTGCTCTAGGTCAGTGTGAGAGTTGTCTAGGTCAGTGTGAGAGTTGTACTAGGTCAGTGTCAGAGTTGTCTAGGTCAGTGTGAGAGTTGCACTAGGTCAGTGTCAGAGTTGCACTAGGTAGTGTGAGAGTTGTACTAGGTGAGTGTAGAGTTGACTAGGTCAGTGTAGAGTTGTACTAGGTCAGTGTGAGAGTTGCACTAGGTCAGTGTGAGAGTTGCACTAGGTCAGTGTGAGAGTTGACTAGGTAGTGTGAGAGTTGCACTAGGTCAGTGTGAGAGTTGACTAGGTCAGTGTGAGAGTTGCACTAGGTCAGTGTAGAGTTGCACTAGGTCAGTGTCAGAGTTGTTAGGTCAGTGTAGAGTTGCACTAGGTCAGTGTGAGAGTTGCACTAGGTCAGTGTGAGAGTTGCACTAGGTCAGTGTGAGAGTTGCACTAGGTAGTGTGAGAGTTGCACTAGGTCAGTGTGAGAGTTGCACTAGGTCAGTGTGAGAGTTGCACTAGGTCAGTGTCAGAGTTGCACTAGGTCAGTGTGAGAGTTGCACTAGGTCAGTGTCAGAGTTGCACTAGGTCAGTGTAGAGTTGCACTAGGTCAGTGTCAGAGTTGCACTAGGTCAGTGTGAGAGTTGCACTAGGTCAGTGTGAGAGTTGCACTAGGTCAGTGTGAGAGTTGCACTAGGTCAGTGTCAGAGTTGCTCTAGGTCAGTGTGAGAGTTGCACTAGGTGAGTGTCAGAGTTGCACTAGGTCAGTGTGAGAGTTGCACTAGGTCAGTGTCAGAGTTGCACTAGGTCAGTGTGAGAGTTGCTCTAGGTCAGTGTGAGAGTTGCTCTAGGTCAGTGTGAGAGTTGCTACTAGGTCAGTGTGGAGTTGTCTAGGTCAGTGTCAGTAGAGTTGTCTAGGTCAGTGTGAGAGTTGTACTAGGTCAGTGTCAGAGTTGCACTAGGTCAGTGTGAGAGTTGCACTAGGTCAGTGTCAGAGTTGCACTAGGTCAGTGGAGAGTTGCACTAGGTCAGTGTCAGAGTTGTACTAGGTCAGTGTCAGAGTTGCACTAGGTCAGTGTGAGAGTTGCACTAGGTCAGTGTCAGAGTTGTCTAGGTCAGTGTCAGAGTTGCACTAGGTCAGTGTCAGAGTTGCACTAGGTCAGTGTCAGAGTTGCACTAGGTCAGTGTAGAGTTGCACTAGGTCAGTGTCAGAGTTGTACTAGGTCAGTGTGAGAGTTGCACTAGGTCAGTGTGAGAGTTGCACTAGTAGTGTCAGGTTGCTCTAGGTCAGTGTGAGAGTTGCACTAGGTCAGTGTCAGAGTTGTACTAGGTCAGTGTAGAGTTGCACTAGGTCAGTGTGAGAGTTGACTAGGTTCAGTTGCTTAGGTCAGTGTGAGAGTTGCACTAGGTCAGTGTGAGAGTTGCACTAGGTCAGTGTAGAGTTGCATCTAGGTCAGTGTGAGAGTTGCACTAGGTCAGTGTGAGAGTTGCACTAGGTCAGTGTGAGAGTTGTACTAGGTCAGTGTCAGAGTTGCTCTAGGTCAGTGTGAGAGTTGCACTAGGTCAGTGTCAGAGTTGCACTAGGTCAGTGTCAGAGTTGCACTAGGTCAGTGTCAGAGTTGTACTAGGTCAGTGTCAGAGTTGCACTAGGTCAGTGTCAGAGTTGCACTAGGTCAGTGTAGAGTTGTACTAGGTCAGTGTCAGAGTTGCACTAGGTCAGTGTCAGAGTTGCACTAGGTGCAGTGTCAGAGTTGCACTAGGTCAGTGTCAGAGTTGCACTAGGTCAGTGTCAGAGTTGCACTAGGTCAGTGTCAGAGTTGCACTAGGTCAGTGTCAGAGTTGCTCTAGGTCAGTGTGAGAGTTGCACTAGGTGAGTGTCAGAGTTGCACTAGGTGAGGTGAGAGTTGCACTAGGTAAGTGTCAGAGTTGCACTAGGTCAGTGTGAGAGTTGCTCTAGGTCAGTGTGAGAGTTGCTCTAGGTCAGTGTGAGAGTTGCTCTAGGTCATGTGTGGAGTTAGTTCTAGGTCAGTGTGAGAGTTGTCTAGGTCAGTGTGAGAGTTGTACTAGGTCAGTGTCAGAGTTGTTCTAGGTCAGTGTGAGAGTTGCACTAGGTCAGTGTCAGAGTTGCACTAGGTCAGTGTGAGAGTTGTACTAGGTCAGTGTCAGAGTTGTTCTAGGTCAGTGTCAGAGTTGCACTAGGTCAGTGTCAGAGTTGCACTAGGTCAGTGTCAGAGTTGCACTAGGTCAGTGTCAGAGTTGCACTAGGTCAGTGTCAGAGTTGACTAGGTCAGTGTCAGAGTTGCTACTAGGTCAGTGTCAGAGTTGCACTAGGTCAGTGTCAGAGTTGTACTAGGTCAGTGTGAGTCAAGGTTGCACTAGGTCAGTGTGAGAGTTGTACAGTGTCAGTTGCTCTAGGTCAGTGTAGAGTTGCACTAGGTCAGTGATGAGGTTTGCACTAGGTCAGTGTAGAGTTGCACTAGGTCAGTGTGAGAGTTGACTAGGTGTAGTTGCTCTAGGTCAGTGTGTGAGTTGCACTAGGTCAGTGTGAGAGTTGCACTAGGTCAGTGTGAGTTGCTCTAGGTCAGTGTGAGAGTTGCACTAGGTCAGTGTGAGAGTTGCACTAGGTCAGTGTGAGAGTTGTACTAGGTCAGTGTCAGAGTTGTTCTAGGTCAGTGTCAGAGTTGCACTAGGTCAGTGTCAGAGTTGCACTAGGTCAGTGTCAGAGTTGCACTAGGTCAGTGTCAGAGTTGTTCTAGGTCAGTGTCAGAGTTGCACTAGGTCAGTGTCAAAGTTGCACTAGGTCAGTGTCAGAGTTGTACTAGGTCAGTGTCAGAGTTGCACTAGGTCAGTGTCAGAGTTGTACTAGGTCAGTGTCAGAGTTGCACTAGGTCAGTGTGAGAGTTGTACTAGGTGTCAGTTGCTCTAGGTCAGTGTGAGAGTTGTACTAGGTGTCAGTTGCTCTAGGTCAGTGTCAGAGTTGCACTAGGTCAGTGTGAGTTGCTCTAGGTCAGTGTGAGAGTTGTACTAGGTCAGTGTGAGAGTTGCACTAGGTCAGTGTGAGAGTTGCACTAGGTCAGTGTGAGAGTTGTACTAGGTCAGTGTGAGAGTTGCACTAGGTCAGTGTCAGAGTTGTTCTAGGGCTTATTTTGGGGCAGAGGAGGTCACTGCTGATACAGCACCGAGCTGATTATTGAATTGCAGCTTCTGCCCTCAGGGTGCTGGGATCAGTGTGACTGGCACAGGGCTGGGCACACACACTGGCTGCTGCTGTGTCAGCTGGGTGGCACTGGCCTCACTCCTCACATACCAGCAAAGGATGTTGTTGTGTTGGGGTTAAACGCAATATGTTCATTATCTGTTGCTGTTTCCTGGCCAGATGCACAGGGAGGAAGTGTAACTCTCATCCTACCACAGGAGGGGGAGGCTGGGCGCAGAAAAGTGACACAGAGGGGCTGAGTCCCATCACAAGCCCTGGGCTGAGGTAGGTGCACTGCTGCTCTGCTGTCAGGCTGGATGCTGGGGGTTGTAGTCCCTGGTGCACCCCTCTGCTGTGTCTGCATCCATTACCTCTACATTCCCCTGGGTTCACTCTGTTTATGGCTTTATCTGAGTTATTTGTACACAGATCTCTATGTTACACTAATATTGAGACACTGTGTTATACACAGACATTTCTTCTAGTTTAACCCTCTGGGGGCTGCATTTTTTTAAATATAAAACTATATAAAACAACAGCTAATAACACATGGAACCTGATGACTGGACTGGCTCTGCTACATCTGACACTAAATCTACGTTAAAATTAGGCTGTGTTCACACTTTGCAAAAAAAAAAAGAAAAATGAACGCAGCCTTTTTGCATGGGACACACTCACTGTCATGTAGTTATTTTTTTTTCTCCTGTTTTTTGGGGGGTGAATTTAGCCAATACGTCCAGCAGAATGCGATGTATAAATGTGAACTGGGGCTTACTGGTAAAAAAATAAATAAAAAAATAGATGTGGCTGGAAAGAGCGTCACTTCCACTAGAGAGAGGTTCAATGCGTTGTGTAAGAATGGCGGAGAGGAAACGGCGCACGCCAGCTTGTAACTTTTTGCGATCTCGCAGGTGCCGATCTTGGGGTCCATGTTTGTGTTTTGGGGTCCGTGCTGTTAACATGTAGACAATGTATTCATATGTATATGTTTTTTCTATTTACGCGGACTGAATGATCATAAGAAAAAAATTGCGGCATACGCCATTCTCTTCCCTATTCAAGTCTATGGGTGTGCCAAAAAAAGAAAAATTGAATCACATACGGATCAACTTTATGACGTCAGAATTTTGCGATTCCTAATATGGGAAACTGTTTTTGGTCTTGTCATTTTTATTCATTGCTGAGGTATAAAAACTGATGGCAGATAACACCTTATCCCGGCAGGTTCGCTCATCACTACTTCTTTTATAGTTATTTTTTTCCGATCGGTCTTTTTAAAATTTGGCCCAATTGGCAATACATTGGTGTAAATGCTTTGACAGTGTCCTCTGTTTCCACCACAAATAATATTACCCTGTACCTGCAGCTAGTTTATGCTGGTCACAGTAGGAGTTATATGAATCTATGCTGTGAGCGCCACGTAGTGTGACGGTGGCTTCTGATATTGTTATTATTATTTATTAATATTTAAAAATTTATATAAAAATGAAGCAATTTTCAAAAGAAATTATAGTATACTTATTGATCACAGGGGAGTTCCAATTGTTGGGACCCCCCAGTCATCGGAAGAATAGGGCTCTGGCACACGGAACCAGTCATGAATGGAGCGGATGTGCGCATGCTTGACCTCCAAGCAATGTGCTCCACTGGCACAAGAATTCGGGACATGATGCCGCATATAATATTCGAATCACAATATTTGCCCACTAGGTTAGAATAACTCCTAGGCTTTATACCACATAATCTAGCAATATCACTTTAGTGGCGATCAAAATCAGTAGACCCCACAAAATGGTATAAAATTACAAAATACTTTATTAATAATTATTGGACATAGAGAATACATAAAAACATAATGGAAGGCACAAGAAGAAGCAGTGCGAAACGCGCGTCGGGGCAGCGGGACATCCGGTGAGATCCCCAGCAGCTTAAGTGGTAGGTTTTCGGTGACCACAATAATATCTGGTATTGGTTTTTATTGCCCTGTTTGTTATTCATTGCATATTCATTAAGGTGATACCTTTGATACCTGGCTTGTAGAGGTGTATGTTATAATGACAGCACGAATTTGGATAATCATAGCTATGGGATTGCAATTTTTGCAGTAGTAAGGGTATCATTCCTTGCTGTATTAGATTAAATTAAGCATTCCTGGTTGTGTATGGGAACACAGGATATGCAATATATGGTTAACTTCATGGGCAGTTATACAATATATAGTCTTAAGCTGCTGTTGTGGAATTTTTTCCTATGGATTAGTGTCCCTCTTTTTTGTGCTCTTGTGCCTTCCATTATGTTTTTATGTATTTTCTATGTACAATAATTATTAATAAAGTATTTTGTAATTTTATACCATTTTGTGGGGTCTACTGATTTTGATCGCCACTAAAGTGATATCGCATATAATATTCGTAGGACTGGTCATTAATATCAGACCGGTAGGAGTCCGAGACCCGGCAATCTCCACCGATCAGCTGTTATTAGCTCCGTTCTGTGTGTAGTAGCTGCTGCAGGGTGCTGCAGAGCGTTGCTGTTCACGCGGCGTTGATGCGTCTACTGCATCCATTGCGGAGTAGGATGGCGTATTACAGAAAAACTAACCGGTCTGTGAGAGCCAGAATTCTTGCTGGTTGGTCGGTGATCAAATACTTATTTCATGCAATAAAATGCAATTTAATTATGTAAAAATCATAAAAATCCAGAAAATGATATTGTATTTTTAGATTCTGTCTCTCACAGGTGATAAAAATTACAGATCTCCTCCATTCTTTGCAGTGGGAAAACTTGCAAAATCGGCAGTGTATCAAATACTTATTGTCCCCACTGTATAACAATATGTGTGGTCAATACAAAGGATGGACTGATCAGATGAATCAATGATTTAGGAAATATAGAGTAGATAATGTGGCAATCAGGTGAACTGATCTGCCTGGGAGTCATCATTCAGCCTTTTCCACCGATTTAGGGCTCACTCGGACGTCATATGAAACAATCAGTCTGAGTTTCATCAGAGTATTTTATCAGAGTTTCCTCATAAGTTTAGTCAGTGTCAGTTTTTATCGGCAAAAATTGGTCAGAGTTTCATCAGTTTTTCTCAGATGAAAAAAAAAACAAAAAAACAAACTGTTCAAGGTTTCTCCAGCTTCTCTTATCAGACAGTCCATGAAAAATGACTACACGGATGGCATCCGAGTGCGTTCTGATTTTTTTCAAGGATCCATTGACTTACATTGTCGGGTATGATCTAACACTTGGATCAAGTCTCCAAACTTTTGTGTGGACCACTCAAAATCAGTAGGTATGAGTGCCGTCCAAGAAAAATATAGATGGCACTCGTACGAGAAAAACTGACTTCTGAAGGAGCCCTAAGGTGCAGAATAATTAAATTGATGGGAGATATTCTATATATTCAGTGCAATATGTTTCGCCAAAAACGATGCAACCTCTGAGGCTCCAACACAGATGTGATACTCTTCTGAGATCTTGGGTTCCTCGTAGTTCACTTTTTTTTTTCAATGAGAAATTGTGCCGATGTGAAGAAGGTCTCGCTTTACATAACTTTAGAAGTTTACTCTCTGCTCTTTTGCACTTTTAATTTGCTCAATTACCAAAACAAACATGTATATATTCCTCGATCCTCTCCTTCCCTGGTAAATTTGTATTTTATGTGTGGGAAAAATGTTGACAATTTAAATAGGTTTTCCGAGATGGGAAAAAAAATTGCCTAAAGGGAGGGAATGGCATAAAGTAAAAAAAAAAAAGAAACCTTCCTTTACTAACTAGAGGCATCTTTCCTAAGTAATGTTTTTTTTGTTATGTTTTTGGCATTTTTTTCTGATCTGGAAAAACTCCTATAAATTTGCCCGCTCACAATCTGTCATTTTTAGCGGACAGCCAGCAAACAACCCAAAAAGTTATTGTCATCCAAGCCAACTGCCCCAAATTTGCAGGGACTGTCCCAACTATTTGGAAACAATCATGACATTTTTTTACAGCGTTAAGGGTTGAAAAAGGCTCTGTCTACCCAAACCCAACTTAAAATTTGGGGTTTTAGTTGAAAATTGGTGGCTGACTCAGACAGGAATAGAGGCGGAACTAAAGTATCTCCAAATTGCCAACAGTGGTCATCTCACGGGATAGTAAACCATAAACACTCAACATCTAGGTGCATTAGGATCTGTGCTCATTAGATTATTTCAAATACATTTAGTTATTTATTGGAGTTGGTCTTTTCCCATAATCAAATTTAGGACCTCTGGTATGGATGACAGAAACCTTAAAAGTGAACCACGAGCTACGGTATACAGAATTTTCTCTGCCTAAATATCTAAATCGTATTCTTCGTCTTTACAGGCATAATGTGCTGGTAAAAAATAAAGACCTCGTATAGTGCAGTTATGACTGTGAAAGCTATAAGGCCGGAGTCACACTGGCGACAAAATCGGACGACTGCAATGCGATGAAATATCGCATTGCAGTCGGACCTATGTTAATCTATGGAGCAGCTCCCAGTATCCGATTTTTTGTGGTCCGTTTTAAACGTCCGTGTACAATCGCAGCATGCTGCGATTGTCACCGATTGTCGGTCGACAATCGCCAATGCAAGTCTATGGGAGCGATGAAAAATCGGATTACAAACGGACCACACTGTGTGACTTGCGATGAAATCGCATCGGTGTCCTTTAGAAAAGCCGGCAATTCATCCCCGGCTATACTGTAAAATCACACTGACAGCTTTAATAAAGACTAGAAAGAATAGATATATACACATAGAAAAATACATATATATATATACATGTCATTGTGACATGTACATATACATATATTTATAGTTCCTAGACTTCTACATACTGTAATAGCCGCTAATTCAATTGCCGGGTTTTGTGAAATCACAGAAGCCGACATGAAATGATACATTGTTTCCACACATTTAACCATGTAATTTCATGTATTTTTATATATGTTTGAAACATACAATTACATGAGTGTATTTGTGCAAAATTTCAGACATGTAGGGGTTAATTAAAGGTGTAATTTCGTTGAAAAAAAATGCGTGGGCTCCCGCTGTATTTTCTCCACCAGACAGACAAAGCAAAGCGAGTGGGGGCAGATAATAATAGCCTAGGGAGGGTACATTTTTTTTGTGCCCCCCCTGGCTACTAACATCTGCCCCCAGACACCCCAGAAAGGGCAAATCTATAATTAGATTCGCCCTTTCTGGCACTTTGCCCGTCTATTCCCATTGCCCTGTAGCGGTGGCGAATGGGTTAATAATCTCACCTTACTGTCACCTTGCAATTGAAAGGTGACCTTAAGGCAGGTTAATAATTGATAGCTGTCAATTAGACAACTATCAATTATTAATCCTATTGAAGTAAATAAAAAAACACACACACTTTAAGAATAAATAATTTTAATGAAATAAAAACACATTTTTTTGACCATATTTTATTTTACACTTAATCCGTGCGAAGCCATTGATCTCCTAAAATAAAGAAAAAGAAATAAAACAACATTATTCTTACCTATTCCGCCGATCTGTCACGTCCCACGCTGTAATCCTTCACAAAGGGTTAACTAGCTTTGAGCCAAGCAGTGCAAGTAATCCTGCATGCTCAGCTCAAAGCTCATGAATGAATAAGTTCCTCTCCTGGCGACAGGAGAGGATGTGTTTCATGAATGAAGCTTAATTGATTGTGTCCACTTTCCCTTTAGGTCAGGTCACTACAGTTAAATTGGCCAATAAATCAATTAAGCTCCATTCATGAATCTATTCCTCTACTTTCGCTGGGAGAGGAACTTATTCATTCAGGGGAATACAGGTCTGAGACAGCATTATTAGCTCTCTGCGACCTGTAACCTGTTAACCCTTTCTGATGGATTACACCGTGGGACCTGACTGTACATCGGATTGGTAAGTATAATTTTGCTTTTTTATTTTATTTTTATTACAGGAAATGGTTTTAGCAGGAAAATAAAATATGGTCAAAAACTGTGTGATTATTTAATTAAACTTATTTTTTATTAAACTGTGTGTGTTTGATTTTTCTTTCATACAATAGGATTAATAATTGATAGTTGTCTAATTGACAGCTATCAATTATTAACCTGCCTTAGGTCACCTTTCAATACTAAGGTGACAGTAAGGTGAGATTAACCCATTCGCCACCGCTACAGGGCAATGGGAATAGACGGGCAAAGTGCCAGAAAGGGCGAATCTAATTATAGATTTGCCCTTTCTGGGGTGTCTGGGGGCAGATGTTAGTAGCCAGGGGGGGCACAAAAAAAATTTACCCTCCCTAGGCTATTATTATCTGCCCCCACTCGCTTTGCTTTGTCTGTCTGGTGGAGAAAATACAGCGGGAGCCCACGCATTTTTTTCAACGAATTTACACCTTTAATTAACCCCTACATGTCTGAAATTTAGCACACATATACTCATGTAATTGTATGTTTCAAACATATATAAAAATACATGAAATTACATGGTTAAATGTGTGGAAACAATGTATCATTTCATGTCGGCTTCTGTGATTTCACTGAAGCCGGCAATTGAATTAGCGGCTATAACAGTATGTAGAAGTGTAAGAACTATAAATATATGTATATATATATGTCACAATGACATTATATATATATATTATATATGTGTTCTATGTGTATATATCTATTCTTTCTTTTGGCATTAAATACTATTCTTTTGGATCCATTATATGTCAGTTTTGCAAGCCTGCGAGAAAATCTGCAAGTCGGATGAAAATCGGATGTTACAAGGTACACACACATGCGACTAAATCGCATCTTTGAAGGAAAATCGGATGCCAGAAGGACGTGTGATGTTTTTATTTTGATCCGATTGTCGACCGTCTAAAACGGACCGATTTTTTGTGGTTGTGTGTGACTCCGGCCTAAATGTAAAAAATCCAAGCTAAAAAAATATCTTCTGGCCATCTGGATAACTGTATCACCAAAGTGTGCGTGTTCGGTATATGTGTGCCTAATCTGATAGTATATGCAAATGTGCACAGGTGCGACATGACGTTTTGCACTTTTGTCACTGCCCGCCACAGTGCCATGTTACCGGTCAATGGTGAATAAACTCCGTAGAATAAACTTGTACTTTAGTAATATTTTTGTGTAGTCTGGCATTATATGAAGGATCTGATACTGAAATAAAAAATACCGACTTACTGAGATAAATTCTTCTTCTTTTCGGGTTGTCGCAAGGATTTACTGTTCCGCAAACATGGCAGTTTCTGTGACAGTTCCCACGACCCACAGTTTAATTTCCATCTCATGTCTATGATCAGGTAAAATTATAAGGGTAAGTTTCAATATTATTGATGTGGAAGTAGAAAGTCTCATTGTTACCGCCTAGAAAAACTGCAGTCGTGACCTGTAACCTTTTCCCGCTTAGTGACAACGGTATACACAGTGATAGAGAAAATGTCTTGGGTAGGAAGTTGTTCTAGCGCTAAGGTCGGTTTCATCCAACATTTATGGCTCCAGTTTGGACCACAATGTATTTACTGGTTGTGGATTTCCTTATCTGAGCTTTCAGGGGTTGTCCAGACTTGGGGTTCAAGTCTTCATTCACTCTATGCAACTGCAGACTTGGGAATCCTCACAGTGTACACGGTGCGCACTGTCAGGAGTCGCCAGTGCCGACATCGGAGGTAGGCGGTCAGGTAATCACAAATATGCGATTAGCATACTTCAGGCCACATTCCAACTAGACATGTCCAGCTTCTCTCATTTCACTTCTATTGAGTGAGGCAGAGCACGTCTAGTCGGCATGTGACCCCCATGTACGCAAACTGCATACTTGTGGTCAAGTGACTGCCCGTTCCTGGAAAATCCTGACTGCTTGCACAATGGGCGCTATGAGGAGTCACAAGACTGTAATCACATAGCGCCACTGCAGACTTGAACCCGAAGCATGGACAAGCCCTTTAACAGCCCAATATTTGCATTTGAGGCTGTTGAGTCCAGGTCAGCAAACCCGCTGCCAGTCTGGACATTACGGACCGTGAATGTCTGATGTTTGAAAACCAGCCCAATTTATACATACTAAATATCCAAGGGATCATGTACAGCACGAGACCACTGTAACAAGTGACCTCAGGGGTCCGGTAAATGTATCGCATGTTAATTTTGCAGGAAAATAAACAAAAATGTACAAAACCTACAAACTACATATCATAACGGGAAAGCGATAAAGGGAATTTATTCTAATACTCTGTTTTAGTATAAATCTATAATTCTTAAGAAATAAAAAATTATAAATGATAACAAGAAAACTTTTTTTTTTGCATGAATTGTCCCTAATTAAAATTAAAATAGAGAAACAAAAATAAAAAAAGGAAAAGGAAAAACAACCTAGTGTCCTGAAAGAAAAAAAATGCAAAAATAATTTTAATAGTCCTAAAAATGATGCAACGCATGGAAAATACGTGGAACTTCTGGGTGGAGAATTAACTGTGTATTTGGGCATGTGCCCACAGAGTTTTGTTTGCAGCGGATCTGCTTAAAAAGTGCTTTAAATCGGGGCCATGGAGCTTTTTTAGGGAGGTTTTGGAGCAGAAAGTGGCATGTCGTTTTTACATTACTTTGCATGCTTTCCATTTTTGTTTAGGGAGTTTCGCCATGCTTTTTCAGGCGGAATCCTCCTGAAAAAGATGTCATGTACACACAGCGAAGAAGGGGAAACTCTTCAAATGCTCCTCAAAACTCCACAAAACTCCTCAAAACCTTGGAGTTTCTGCTCAGTAGCTGCTTCCAAAATTTTACCAAAAGACTCCGCATGTGCGTATCCAAAGAGTAAGCATTTTCTGAACCAGTTTCCACTGGAAAACTTGTTGCTTTTGACCTCCTCAAAAACTTGTCGTTTTTGACCTCCTCATATTCTAAAAGTAGCGGCATTATGGAAGAGATTTTGCAAAATTTCATACGCATGCTGTGGAGAAAATCTGCAAATGTAAATTAACCGTCGCTGTAGAATTGAAATCCGCAGTATGTCAATTTTTGTTGTGGATTACACCACAAATTTCAAGATACAACAAATCAAACAGCATTTTTGACACTGCTTTTTTCTCTGTGGAGTTTTCTCTGTGGAAAGTCGTGTGTGAACATACCCGTACAAAAGGCATGGCAGGGACCAGGGAAGTGAAATGGTACATATAATACGGTTTATTATTTTACCCTCCTGGTACCTGTTGGGGGTTATTTCCAGCGTTTCACATTATCATATAAATTACACTTTGGAAACACTCGGCGTTCACACATACAGAGTAGATCATTGCTTGCAGAGTGACATGGAATTTTTGGAAACATGATTATTTTCATTAGGCTGGTGCATGCTGGAAATGATTCGAGTACGGCAATGTTTTGCTGTCATGTATTTGGATGCTAGGAGCAATCAGATTAAAGGCTTCGGCACACTTTTTAGCAATGTCTATTTTTAGCCCGCAACAAAAAAACTCCACCATGAATTTTGTACATTATTAGGCCTCTTTCACACGTCAGTGGCTCCAGTACGTATAGTGACATTTTTTTTCACGTACTGGAGACACTCACACACGTAGACCCATTAAAAGTAATGGGTCTATGCACATGTCAGCATGTTTTCATGGACCCTTTTCTTACAATAGGATTAGTAATGAATAGGTGTCTTATTGACACCTCATCATTACTAAAGGTACTGCCACACTACACAATCCCGCTAGCGATCTCGTTAGCGTCGCATACTAATGAGATCGCTAGCGGGATTGTTTCTATATCGCTAGTAGCTACCTATTTTAGCGATGTCGTTAGGACGCTATCGCGGTTAGCGATCTCCTTAACGACTTTAGCGGTACAAAAGTACCGCTAAATCGCTAAAAAAGGTGCCACACTCAGCGATTAGATACTTACAGCGGGGCGCCAGCGACGAAAATAGGGTCCGGAACGATTCCAGCGACGAGCGAGATCACAGCAGGAAGCTCGTCGCTGGCAGATGCCGCACACAACAACATCGCTAACGGGATCGCTAAATAGTGACTTTTTAGCGATCCCGTTAGCGATGTTGTTTAGTGTGGCATACCCTTAAGCCTGGCTTAATGTCACCTGACAATAGAAAGGTGACATTAACCCCTTATTAACCCCACTTGCCACCTCTACAGGACAAGTGGGAAGAACCCGGCAAAAAACATAAGTCAACAAAGACAGAACGGCACAAGAAACAGGGGAAAAAAATGCTTGTAAGGCTGTGGTTCCACGGTCCGGAACCACAGCGCTTTGGACGGAGCGGAAATTCCGCTCCGTCTAAGCCCCGCCCCCTTTATGACGCGCGATCTTTCCGGAGGTGTTCAGGACACCTCCGGAACACCTCCGGAAAGAGCGCAGGGCTACATAGCCCTGTGTTAATTCTGTTGCGGCGACGCACCGTCGCCGCAATACGCGAGGACATGCTGCGGTCTAAAAAGACGCGCCGCATGTCCGTTTACGCAGGTTTGCCACCTGCGTATTGTTACGCATAGTAGAGACGGGATTTCTTGAAATCCCCTCCACTATGCTGTAACATCTGGACGCTGCGTGTTTGGCGCTGCGCCAGCGCACAGCACCAAACACGCAGCGTTTCCTGACCGTGGAAACTCACCCTTAGGCCAGTTTCCACATCCAGATATTTCCAGTACCGGTAAACAAGGTACCGGAGATATCAGTGTCCGAGTAAATACGTGGTATATCCGTGTGGCACACGTGTGCCGCATGTGTGCCGCATCGGGACCACAGGGACGGGCGCAGGGGAAGAAGCTCTACAGTAAGCGCTGTTCCCCTGCCTGTGGTGCTGAAGCTCCCTGCCATTATTCTCCCTGCTCTGCCGGCAACAGCGAGCAGGGAGAATGAATGAAATAAAACCCGAAGTGGGGTCCCCCCTTGCATCTAGTAGATGCGCCTTTTCTGGGCAGCTGCGGGCTGCTGTTTTTAGGCTGGGGGGGACCCATATTCATGGCCCCTTACCAGCCTGAGAATAGCAGCCCGCAGCTGTATAGTTTTGCCGGGTTGGTTCAAAAACTAAGGGGGACCCCACTTCGGGTTTTATTTCATTCATTCTCCCTGCTCGCTGTTGCCGGCAGAGCAGGGAGAATAATGGCAGGGAGCTTCAGCACCACAGGCAGGGGGAACAGCGCTTACTGTAGAGCTTCTTCCCCTGTGCCCGTCCCGATGCGGCACACAAGTGCCACACGGATATACCACGTATTTACTCAGACACGGATATCTCCGGTACCTTGTTTACCGGTACTGGAAATATCTGGATGTGGAAACTGGCCTTACAAGCATTTTTTTCCCCTGTTTCTTGTGCCGTTCTGTCTTTGTTGACTTATGTTTTTTGTCACTCATAATTTTTTTTTTTTCCTATAGAGAAGCCTTTGGGATAACGCATGACACCAACCCCAGCGTTTTCAGAAAAAAATGCCCAAAATGGTAGAATAGTAAAAATACTAACGTGTGTTCAAACTAACATTCGGCTCTAGCATTTTTAAAACATGGCAAAAATTGTAGGAAAACATACCTAAAAAGTGCCATTTTTCAATTATATACAATGAGGAAAAATTTTGAATTTGTTTTGCACTTTTTTTACCGTATTTTGTATCATTTCTAGGGTAAGTTCACACCAGGCGTTTCGTCAGTGTTTTTTTTTTTCTGCGGCAAAACCTGATCTCTTGGCAGGAAAGATGCTGCAGAAGAAAACATGTTTTCCTTGTTTTTTTCTTGGGTTTTTGCAGAGTTTTTTATGCGTTTTTATGCGGCTGTTTTGACATGCTAGATTTGCCTCTTGTGCGTGCTGATAAAGTTTTATGTTGAAAAAAAGTCCGATTCCATAGAAACAGGTTTTGGCACAAAAAATGGAGCAAAATCTGATAACTGCATTTTTTTGGTGCGTTTTTTTCACCACCCAATCAAGTCAATGGGTAAAAAATGCTGAAAGAAGTGACATGCTCTATGTCCAAATAACCAAGCAACGCACAAAATACTGATGACAAAAAAAAAACAATGTGTGAATGAGATTTCTGAAATCTCATAGGCTTTGGTACTGTAAAACGCAACTGAAAATTTGCAAACGCTTCAAAAAACGCAGCAAAAACTCCTAGTGTGAACTTAGCCTTAGGAACATTTATAGAATTTGTGTGACATTTTATGCCAAGTTTGTATTTTAAGATTGTCTAAGGAGGTGGCTCCTCGACATTTTCCCGGTTTTAGCCATTTTTATGATTTGTCATTAGAGATGATACAAAAGATTTGAAGGACCCTAGTCCAGGACCAAAGCTTTGTGAACCTTCTACCTGCCGGCATCATGACATCTCATCTGACTAGTAGCCCGGTGTGACGTCAAGCATACAACGATGTCATACTTACTAATCAGAAGAGGTGCCAGAGACTCTTGCGGATGCGGCAAAGTTATCAAACAATGTGCATCCCCTTAAAAATTTGGCACAAATAACGGCGTTGCAGAAACAAGTAAACTAAATCTCCCCTATGACTTTCTGTAAAGAGCATTTTTTTGTAAAAAAAATAAATTTTGTAAAAATGCTGCATTTTTCGCAACCTTTTTGTTACATCTGTCAGAGGCTCAGACAGACTTGGCGCAAGCCAATCCATTTGGCGTTGACCGCCTTTAACACCTGTACAAGATCTGGTCTTAAAATGGAGTCCACTGGATTGCTTCGACAAAAGAATTGCTATCCAGAAGAGCGAACCAGAGGCTAGACAATAGTTGGGTAGCCGGGTCAGAATCAGGAGCTTGACGTAGGGACCAAATCGTGAAAAAGGAGAATAGGCAAAAAGCAAGACGAGGTAAAAAATCAGGACTGTCCAGTGGAGAGAAGCAAGGCACAAGTTACACAGAAGAAATCTGATTATAACTAGCAGTGGACAGCAGGATTTCAGGAGCTTAAATAGCTTGCAGTCCTACCCAAACCATAGAGCATTACCGTAACTCTAATCTTCCAGTATGGATGGGAGTACAAGTCCCAGAGATACAATGAACTGTCATCCGCAACAAGAACATGGCGCCACCTGGCGACTTAAGCAGAGGCAGGAAGGGCAGGCACGGTACAGATGTCACAATTTTTTGTCTCTTTTTTTTGCACCAAAAACCATAGTGGTCAGATGTTGACTGTAAGGTAAATATGAAGCACACTACAAACAGTCTTCTTTTAAAGCAGATTTTCAGATTTGGTGCCTTTTCCGTGTCTTTGGCATTTTTTTCCCAAACACGGCATGGTCTAAGTGATTTATAACGACATAAAAGTTGAATTTTGATGTGGTCTTAAGGAGTTTAGAAGAAGGGAGATAAGGGTTATGTACTGGTTTACATAGAGGATGGGTTATGTACTGTTATACATAGAGGATGCAGAAGTGAAAAAAAAAATGCAAAAATAGTTTTTAGCCAAAACAACTTGCATTTAAAAAAATGCCCCCAAAGGTTTTAAAGGCCTGAAGATCCACCCATTAATTGAAAGCCCTCAATAACCACCCCGAAGGATGATCATTGCCGCCCTGACTGTATACTTTACATAGTATAAAATATGCTTATTTGTGCTGGAAAAATGTAGTTTCATAGCTTTCATAATTTACATTTTTTTCTGGTCTACATCTGGTTTGCTGAACCCCGCCGTGGTGACTTTATACACGTACTGTGGTTTAGGACTTTTTTTTGTAACCTTTTTAAAGCTGTGAAGTGAAGAAGGCAGCGGCTCAACTGGTGAGTAAACCAAAGTGGTTACAAGTGCAATTTTTATGACTTTCCTATTTAATCCTTCCTTACTGTATATGTAGCAGTATATTTTCTAGTTCTTAAAGGATTATTACCAAAAACACAAGTTATTCCTCATCCGCATGATTGTGGATAACCTGCTTACTGCTCGGGGTTCTGACTACCGGGACCCCTGTAATCCCAAGATCGGGGAGAATGGGTCTTTACAACCCTGTGTTGAGTGGAGCAGATGTGCACATGCTCGATATTCACTCTATTTATTGGCTTTGGGACTGCTGGAGAAAGCCGAGCGCAGTTCTCTGCTATTGTCTACAGCCCATTGACAATGGGGCGGCGGCTTAACATGTGCATCTCTGCTTGATTGAAGATGGGGCTCTCAGTCTCGGGATTCCAGAGCCCCGATCCTGGGAACAATGTAGGTCCCAGTGGACGAATCCCCACTGATCAGCAAGTAATCCTTTTTCAGTTAAAGGGTTATTCCCAAAATACTGACCTACTGACTATCCATTACTTGGTAGGGATAATGCGCATACGTTTGTGGGTCAGAATTCTGTGGCCTCTCGATGAAAACCCTGCTAATCGTCTTCTACCTGTTGGCATCCCCGACTCTTTCTTATCTGGCCTGGTATGATGTCAAATGTGAATCACACCGCAACAATGACGTCTGCCCAGACCAGTAAAAGGCCAGTCCAGGCTTGATGCTTAAGTCTGCATCACTCTGTGACTGCAAACTTGTGAATCCTCACAGCATGGAGTGGGCGGCAGTGTGACTACAGGTATGCGATAGGCATACTTCCAGGCACATTCCGACTAGACGTGTCTGGCCTCACTCAATGCATTGAGGGACGCTGCATACGTCTAGACGGCATGTGACTGCGTGTATGCACACAGAGTGACTGCAGACTTGAACCCCAAGCCTGGACAACCCTTCTTAAGAGGAGTCAGTGACATTGGTAGGTACTAGGTGATCCACAGGGCTCTCACCCAGCAGCCATGGGTTACTGATCTGTCCAAGGGAGATGTGTCCTGAGAATCTGGTAGGTAGTAGGTGTTCCACAGGCCTATCACCCAGCAGCCATGGGTTACTGACCTGGCCAAGGGAGAAGTGTCCTGTGTATCGGTAGGTAGTAGGTGATCCACATGGCTCCCACCCAGCAGCCATAGGTTACTGACCTGGCCAATGGAGAAGGGTCCTGTGAATCTGGTAAGTAGTAGGTGATCCACAGGGTTCCCATCCAGCAATCATCGCTTACTGACCTGGCCAAGGGAGACGTGTCCTGCGAATCGGTAGGTAGTAGGTGATCCACATGGCTTCCACCCAGCAGCCATAGGTTATTGACTTGGCCAAGGGAGGAGGGTCCTGCAAATCTCTATTACTGACCGTTTGCCTGATTCTGGCTTCTGGGCCACCCAAGGAACTAGAGAATGGGGCTCTGGAACCTCGCAGAATCCTGGTTTGAATGTAGCGGTGAGTCGGTGATGCACATGCTCGACCTCTGCTCCATTTATTGTCTATGGGACGTCAGAGAAACCGAAACGCAGCCGCATTGAAATTAATATAATCTGAACTGCAGGATCCGGGAGCGGCTACTACACAGTATACACAGCCATGATGTTCTGCTCCATACACTGCTAACATCCGGCCACCGCAGACCTGGCGACAGCCGGACAGTGCGTATGTCAACTGCTGGACCCCCACTGACCTAAGGGTCATCAATATCGTATTAGTGGACATCCATATTTATATACTTTACTGTTTACATGAGATTGGGTAGTCTACTGAAGGAAGTACCGTAATCGTCCTCCTATCTACAGAAGCGGCAGCCTCCCATCCAGCCTCCATCACTAAGGTGTGCACTTGTTGGTCGGTGGGATGAGTTGTTTTGTTCACCTTCTTACGTCTTACAGTCTAGTACTTCACACTTGTTTCTACATTTTGTGCAAGTCATATGAGCTACAGACTTTCGGCTTCCAAAACAGGAAGCGATAAATGGAGAGTATGCAGTTCACATGAATCCGCTGAACAGCAACTCAGCAGTAGCGTGAAAATTTATTATAAAAGTGTAACTTGATTACTGAGTCAACTGTTTCTGCTTGGAACACGAGCACATCGTGGGCACCGGTTACGTTTCCTCTTGAAAAATAATTTTCTTTTACAAGATAATTACATTTTTTTTGCAAATGGAACATTTCTTTATAAGGATGTTGAAAAACTCTGCACAGGGGAAGTTTGTTTTCCAATTTTCAATCAGCCTTGATGGACAGATTTGGTCTCATGATCCTCCATCAATGGTCAGATTGTGGTCTGTACATCAGGTCAGGCACTGAGGAAGGATGCGCTAATAAGTGCAGGAGGAAAACCTGCCCCCAACACATTGGTTAAAAAATATATTGGACAATCCCTTTTAAAAAGTGGGGAGATATGAGTTTATACACAGAATCGCAGTCGATGCATTTTCCACGGCTTGGAGACATGTTTCCAATGGGTGGCTCTAGACACCTCCACCTCCTTTCTCTTTGTGTCTGACATATACTTCCTGGCACATGGCAGATGACATGGAGACAGATATTTGCATAGAGAAATACTTCCCAGGAGACAAGACCTGAATAGGCGGCCATAGTCTAGTGCAGACTCCCATGGATCTCTGTAATGGCGGAGTCCAAATCTGTAATCCAGGGGTTGGTCATATTTTTTTCTCCACTGCATTTTCTAAATTTTTCCACTTTAGAGGGAGCTTGTCACTCATAATTTAAAGTAAAATACTCAAACAGTTATATAGGGGACTTAGCCCATATAAAAATCATACCAGCAGCATGCATTTTACTGTTCTAAGCCTTCTTCACGCATCTGTTTTATGTGTTGCGTTTTTTAACGGCCACAAATACATAATGGTGGTGTGCTCACATGTCATATTTTTCACAAGGACCGTGTGTCCTTGTGAAAAACCCGCAGACATTTTATGTTTTTTTACGCAGTACGGACAAAATGCGTGCGGCACACTTGCACACTGATGACATCAACCCCAACCCCATTTACCACCGCCACAGGGTGAGGCTAAGCTCCAGATTTTTGCATTTTTTGGATATGCCATTTCTGGGGCGACTGAGGGCTGATGTTGATAGCATGGGGCAATATTTCTGACCCCATCCCAGGCTAGTAATATCAACCCACAGCTGTCTGCTTTGCCTTGGCTGGTTTGAATTTACAAGGAGACCCTATGTCTTTTTTTTTTCTGCGGTCCCTTCGTAAATTCACCAGGAAAGGCTCAGCAAACAGCTCTGAGCTGTTATTAATAGCGTGGGAACCTTATAGGGTATTGTCCCTTGTCACAGATTATTAACATCAGTTCCTAGCCATTTTAATTGAATTCTTTATTTTACACAGGAGTAAAATAATTTTTATTGTTTCCTGGTCGAACTGCGATAATGATGAGAGATGCCTTCAACAGTTGGAGCCTGGGATAAGCGTAAACTTTACTGCTTTACCCAGGCGCCGGTATGTGTCACGCTGATAACAACTCCCATCATTGTCTCCTGGTGGAGCTGTGACAATGATGATCGATGCCTTCATCAGTTGGAGCCTGGGATAAGTGCAAACATTACTGCTTTTCCCAGGCACCGGTAAGTGTCACACGGACACATGGACAGCACAGGGATGTCACAAGGATGTCAAATACATATACACGGACTTGTACCATGGTTCTCACCAGTACTGGTTTTTGCTGTACGGGAATCACCAGGACGGGTGAAGGCGACCTTGGTTGCAGAGAAATCAAAATGTATTTCATATGCCAATGAGGGCACTTTTGTGAGTGTGCACCCTTGGTGTGGCCCAGGGCTCAGTGCACATTATTCCCTCCAATTTGCAAAGCAATGTGTCACTTATTGGGCTGCTTGCTGCAGTTTTGATAAAATCACTGTTTTCTCTGCTGCAAATCTACCAGTTTTTTGAATGTTAAGCTATGTATAACCCCTCCCACACCACTGATTGGTAATTTTCTGTGTGCTCTGTGCCAATCAGTGGTGGGGGTGTGGCTGGACTACATGACAGCAGGTTTACTAGTCTTCTAGTGATAATCTCCTGCTGATAAAGCAATAATCCACTTTTGCTGTGTTTTTTTTCCGATCACACCATTCTTGGTCCGTTTTATAAATATTGGTCCCGGCTTGTGGACTCTGATAACCTTGTCTTGTCCAAACAGTTTTAGATCGCATTATTTTCCCTTTCTAGTGTGGATTTACACTGAAACTAATCCACGGAAGGGCAGGTGCAGATGAGTGTGTGTTCTCCCATCGGAGAGAATCGGGGTCGATTATGCAAATCATACTCTCATCAGAATTCTCTCAACTAATGAGAAGATGGAGAAAAAAAGTCTCCATCTTCTCCATTGTGTCAGTCCAATGTTTTCCATGCACTCATTGATTTCCATCAGATCAAACTCAGACATGCTGCGATTTTTTTTATTTTTTTTCCCACAGATCGGCTCTGTCCGGAGAAAGAATCTGACATGGGAATAACACGGGGACAAGCGCTAGCCGTCAAAATGATGGATAGCACTTGTCCGATTATGGCGGTCGTTGGCACAAGCTCGGACACCGATCACTTTATTTTATGCTGCACTCCGGGGTCACAGGTCTAATTTTCATGCAGAGAAGCTCCAATGGCGAAAGGGCACAAGTCTCTGATGAAGTGGCCATTTATTGTCTATCACAGGTCATTTGTGCGTCCAACAAGAGGAAGAAGAACTTGGCAATGGAAGAAAGTGGTAGAACAAAAGGAGCTTTCATTTTTTTGAGGTCTTAACAAGTTTTATACTTTAAAGGGAACCTGTCTGGTCGGATAACACTATTAATCTGTAGATATGGAGTGAATCTGCAGGATAATAGAGTTTGACAGGTGCCGTATCACCGCACCTAAAGCCTATGTTCCCACCATGAGCTTTTGATGAGTTTTTGTTGCTTCAGATTTTCTGCAGCATTTCTAGCGTTTTTTTGAAAATCTGCAACATCGAAAATTTACCGAAAGCTCATGGTGGGAACATAGCCAAAGTGTTGCTCTTGGAAGAAAATGAACTTTATTCCTCCCAGGAGCTGCCGCTTTCAGTCGTAGAGACGTACTGGCGTTTACTGTGCATTTGTGCAGAGCGAGCTGTCATCAAAGTGTCGGGGCGTGCTCGTAGTGACTGCAGCCATGGATGCAGTAAATTTGTGTTTTTAGGTTTGCTGTTGGCTTCCTTTCCTTGCTTGCTAGTCTCCTAAAATGCATGCGAGCAGAGTTTTGTAAAGTTTTGTATTCGTAGCATGGGCAACCTGCAAATGCCTGGTTCAAACAATTGCTTACAACGAAAGCAAACATCTAAAACGGGGAAGTCAAACTCAAATACACAGCTTTAAATTAAAAGCTTGGACAAAGTCGCGGGCCAACCTCGATATTTATTATAAAAAATGTCAACAATTGAGGAAGTTTTTCCTTATCATCGAATATAACAATGAACCTTTTCAAATGGAAACAAACTTAACGGGTTGTCCCATGAACAAAGTACATTTTAATTAATAGGTAGTAGAATAAAATATTGGAATAATATAATATGTAAGAGCAGTAAAAAGCATATGGCCCAATGGCCTAATTTAAATAAGTACGGTAATAACAATAGATATAAAAAACCTTAATAACGAAGATAAAGTATGATGCAAACAAAAGTGCTCCCAAACACAGTATGATGCCCCCACAGTGCCCTCCACATTCATGATATGATGACCCTGCTGTACTTCCCCTCCCTCAATTACCCCAGCAAAGTACGGTGACACCATCACAGTATGCTTCCCCAACTGTAATCCTCACACAAAATAATGGACCCCACATAGTCCTCCATACAGTATAATAGACCATACCTTGCCTTTCATATTGTATATTGGCCCCACATAGTCGTCCATAAGTATAATGGACCCTGCAATGCCTTCCATACATTATAATAGTCCGACATAGTCCTCCATACAGTATAATGTGCCTTGCATTGCCTTTCATTAATTATAATAGTCCCACATAGTCCTCCATACAGTATAATGGGCCTTGCATTGCCTTTCATATAGTATAATGGTCCCATATAGTCCTCCATGAGTATAATGGCCCTACATTGCCTTCCATACAGTACAATTGCCCCACATAGTCCCTCATAAAATATAATGGGCTCTACATTGCCTTCCTTATAGTATAATGTCCAACATAGTCCTCCATACAGTATAATGGCCTTGCAATTTCCTTTCAATATAGTAATAAGGTCTCACATAGTCCATCCGTAAAGTATAATGGGCCCTGCATTGCCTTTCATACAGTATAATGGTGCCCACATAGTGCTCCATACAGTATAATGGGCCTCAATGCCTTTCATACAGTACAATGGCCCACAAAGTCCTCCATGCAGTATAATGGGCCCTACATTGCCTTTCATACATACAATGGCCCCACATAGTCATCCGTAAGTATAATGGACTCTCATTGCCTTCCATACAGTATAATGGTCACACATAGTCCTCCATACAGTATAATGGGCCCTGCATTGCCTTCCATATACTATAATGCCCTACATAGTCCTCCATGCATATAATGGGCTCTACATTGCCTTCCTTATAGTATAATTGTCTAACATAGTCCTCCATACAGTATAATGGGCCTTGCATTGCCTTTCATATAGTATAAAGGTCTCACATAGTCATCCGTAAAGTATAATGGGCCCTGCATTGCCTTTCATACAGTATAATGGTGCCACATAGTGCTCCATACAGTATAATGGGCCCTACATTGCCTTTCATACAGTACAATGGCCCCACATAGTCCCATGCGTTAATGGCTACAGTATACAGTATGGCCCATTCATCCGTAAGTATAATGGCCTCTACAGTTGCCTATCCATACAGTATAATGGCCTCACACTATCTCTAAAGTATAATGGTCTCACATAGTCTTCCATACAGTATAATGGCACACAGCCTCCATTCTATAAGTGCCTTACTTCCCCATCATATAGTAATAGTAAAGTGCTCCATACAGTATAATGGGCCCCACATAAAGAAAAAAAAAATACTCACCTGTCCTTGTTCTCTCGCTTCTCCAGTCTCTGCATCTTTTGATCCTCTGCACTGCTTGGTACAGTGGGCGAGGTGTAATGATGTCATCGCGTTGAGACGTTAGATGCACAGGGAGAATGATGGTGGACGGGGTGTCAGCTGACGCTCCCTTCTCCATCATTGCTTTCTACTGTATCGGCATCCAGAATGCTGATACTATTGAAAGTGCGATGCCGGGCGGTGGTCTTGTCCAGCATCGCAGGCCCCACCTGGCGTCGCAGGCCAGATATACTCCCCCTGCAGGCCAGAGATTGACATGCATGTCCTAAACTAATATGTAAGCTTCAACGTCATAACGGCTCAGCATGGAATGTTACATTAATTCTGCATTTGTGCATAAGGTAATATTGACATCATTTTTATTCTTGCTCCACAATTAGTAATTCCAGCACTGAACCAACAATGTGGGAACGTGGGGTTGGCCCAGAGGTGAAATGTTCTTGCAAACACGTCTTGACCTGGCGGCCGCCCATTCATTCATAACTAACTTGTGTAGAGCTGTAAATGCAAATCGTCTTCCGAGATAGAAACAACAGGTTAGTGTTCGGAAACTTTGTAAAAAAAAACAAAAGAAACAGCAACAAACAATAAATATTCATACATGGTTTAATACTTTGTTTCTGTTGGGCGCATTTTTGCCACCAGAAGTGACAGGTACAGATTGTCCGATCACTTGTTACATCTATTAAGTAGATTTATGAAAAGGTGTAATGTATCTGGTGCAGTTATGGTGACGCCGCCGGATGAGGTTGGAGCTGTTATGGGGCGATGTGTTTGGATTTCTTATCAGGACACCCTTGGCCGTGACTCATATTACTATTACAGCACTGCGCCTGACACTATGAGAATATCATGGCTGCCTCTATAAACCGCATCTATTAAAGCAGTGTAAAAGAAAGACGGCAGCTAATCAGGGCTCAGGTTTTATGTCTCAGCAGTTGTCTTACTGTTTAAATTACGGTAGATCTTTATGTTAAATGCATTTTTGAATTTCGATTTTTTTTTTCACATCACTGCCTACAGAAAAAGAATAAAAATCTTGCAATTTTCACACTGGCCACTAAGAATAATTTAAGACTTCTTCTTCCTGTTGGGTATGTGGACATTAGCAGCGATAGACTGACTCAAATTCCTGTTTATATAATATATGTAAGTATTCTATAATCTGGGCAAAGGTCAGTCTAATTAAAAGGGGGGGAAGGTGAGCTGTGATATTACATATTTGTAATTGTTTAGTCCCTATTTTGTACATAAAATAGATGTGTTATCAGTCATTATACAGGAGGAGGAGGTGAGCTGTGACATCACCTATTGTGAATGGAGGATCCTGTGTTATCTACTGTATATAGAGGTGTTATCAGTCATTATACAGGAGGAGGAGGTGAGCTGTGATATCACCTATTGTGAATGGAGGATCCTGTGTTATCTACTGTATATAGAGGTGTTATCAGTCATTATACAGGAGGAGGAGGTGAGCTGTGATATCACCTATTGTGAATGGAGGATCCTGTGTTATCTACTGTATATAGAGGTGTTATCAGTCATTATACAGGAGGAGGAGGTGAGCTGTGACATCACCTATTGTGAATGGTGGATGCTGTGTTATCTACTGTATATAGAGGTGTTATCAGTCATTCTACAGGAGGAGGAGGTGAGCTGTGATATCACCTATTGTAAATAATGGATCCTGTGTTATCTACTGTATATAGAGGTGTTATCAGTCATTGTACAGGAGGAGGAGGTGAACTGTGACATCACCTATTGTGAATGGTGGATCCTGTGTTATCTACTGTATATAGAGGTGTTATCAGTCATTGTACAGGAGGAGGAGGTGAGCTGTGACATCACCTATTGTGAATGGGGGATCCTGTGTTATCTACTGTATATAGAGTTGTTATCAGTCATTGTACAGGAGGAGGAGGTGAGCTGTGACATCACCTATTGTGAATGGTGGATCCTGTGTTATCTACTGTATATAGAGGTGTTATCAGTCATTGTACAGGAGGAAGTGAGCTGTGACATCACCTGTTGTGAATGGTGGATCCTGTGTTATCTACTGTATATAGAGGTGTTATCAGTCATTGTACAGGAGGAGGAGGTGAGCTGTGACATCACCTATTGTGAATGATGGGTCCTGTGTTATCTACTGTGTATAGAGGTGTTATCAGTCATTATACAGGAGGAGGAGGTGAGCTGTGACATCACCTATTGTGAATGGTGGATCATGTGTTATCTACTGTATATAGAGGTGTTATCAGTCATTGTACAGGAGGAGGTGAGCTGTGACATCACCTATTGTGAATGGTGGATCCTGTGTTATCTACTGTATATAGAGGTGTTATCAGTCATTGTACAGGAGGAGGAGGAGGTGAGCTGTGACGTCACCTATTGTGAATGGTGGATCCTGTGTTATCTACTGTATATAGAGGTGTTATCAGTCATTGTACAGGAGGAGGAGGTGAGCTGTGACATCACCTATTGTGAATGGTGGATCCTGTGTTATCTACTGTATATAGAGGTGTTATCAGTCATTGTACAGGAGGAGGAGGTGAGCTGTGATATCACCTATTGTGAATGGTGGATCCTGTGTTATCTACTGTATATAGAGGTGTTATCAGTCATTGTACAGGAGGAGGAGGTGAGCTGTGACATCACCTATTGTGAATGGTGGATCCTGTGTTATCAGTCACTGTACATTATACAGTGTAATAATGATAATAAGACTAATAATAATGATAATAAGACTACCAAAAAGTGATCTGTAGAAAACTAGCAATGTGAGCTGGTCGCATGGAGAGGTGAGCAGCACTATTCTTCCGAAGGTGCCAGTTAGGACACCTGCCCAGCTAGGAAGCCTTATTCCTATAAGCAGGACCGGTGCACGATGCCTGCCAACCATACATATGTTATGGTAGACACCTGTCGATGCAACATGTACGCCGCTCACCTTTGTTGCAAAAGTGGATGGCGCTGGAGAAATCCTTTAAATAACCGTGCTTATTTTAGCTCCTTCTAATACCACAGAAATGCATTCAGGAATAGATATTTTGAGGAACTCGATAACTGTAATGATACTGCACTAAATCAGGAAGTTTTGCAGAGTTGATGTTTTCACCTGTATAGTTCCTGTAGGGGAAGTACAATACATTTGTGCTACACAGTTGGGTTGTTTAGCATGATAGTTTTGGCTTGTTAAACAATGTCAGTTTTTAGTAACTACACGTGTGGAACCAATATAACAACTACAGCCCAAGTGGTGTCTGAGCGGCCTAAGGCCGGGTTCACACCTCTGTCTTTCATAATCCAAGTTCTGACGGTAAAGTACAGACTGATTTTTGTCTCCTGACACAAACTTAACAACCCCATACATGCTAAGAAGACTGAGTTCATGTTGGGAAATCCGCGACAGGTCCACACATCACGGCCCATACCTGACCTAACACTGCCCTGTGACTCAGCCTTGTCACCATCGTCTTCATGCCCAACTCTTTAAAGGACAGCGCAACCATCACTCCAAATCACACTCATAAGAGGCACTTCAGACAGGTATAGAATGTGTGACCGGTGGAGGCAAGGCAAGTATTTGGTGCCCCTTAATCCATGAACCTAAGTTCCTTCCACCAGTACAGTATGGTACCCTTTATTGCTCGAGCTCAAACCCCTTAACCCCAGCCACTTATTTCTCAAGAACTTGGTGCCCCTTAACCAACAAGCCTGAATCCCTTCCACCAGTCCAGTATGGTACCCCTTGTCCCTCAAGCTCAAACCCTTATTTCTCAAGAATTTGGTACCCCTTAACCCACGAACCTGAATCCCTTCCACCAGTCCAGTATGGTACCCCTTCTCCCTCAAGCTCAAACCCCTTATTTCTCAAGAATTTGGTACCCCTTAACCCACGAGCCTGAATCCATTCCACCAGTCCAGTATGATACCCCTTGTCACTCAAGCTCAAACCTCTTATTTCTCAAGAATTTGGTACCCCTTAACCCACAAACCTGAATCACTTCCACCAGTCCAGTATGGTAACCATTGTCCCTCAAGCTCAAACCCCTTATTTCTCAAGAATTTGGTGCCCCTTTACCCACGAACCTGAATCCCTTCCACCAGACCAGTATGGTGCCTTTATCCCTTATCCCTCAAACCCAAACCCCTTAATCCCCAATCTTTTATTTCTCAAGAACTTGGTGCTCCTTAACCCATGAACGTAATATCTTCCACAGTCCAATGTGTCTTGATTGATTTTAGCACCTTTGGCAACTGTCCATGAGTCCCCCTATATGTTATGCCCTCGTCACACTAAGTGAGATCTCTAACGAGATCGCTGAAGCGTCACCGATTTTGTGACGCAACAGCGACCTAGCCAGCGATCTCGCTTAGTGTGACACGCAGCGACGACCAGCCCCCCTGCTGGGTATCGCTGATCGTCGTTGAATGGCCTGGACCATTTTTTCATCGTTGGTCTCCCACTGGCCAGCGCGCATCGCTGCGTGTGACAGCGGGAGACCAACGATCAGCAAGCTTCCAGCATTGCACATCAGACGCTGGGACCTGGTATCCAGTGTACACATCGGGTAACTAGGTGCCGCGCGGTGCTTAGTTACCCGATGTGTACATTGGATACCAGCGTGCTTGCTGGTCCTGATCGCTGGTGAGTCTGCCAATGTGACAGCTCACCAGCGATCAGCTAACGATGTCCCAACGATCCCATCCACGTCGTATCGTTGGTGGGATCGCTGGGACATTGAAGCGTGTGACGGGACCCTAACTGAACTTAGACCTCCCAATCACTACTGATGGCATCCTGTTGGGCATGAGTTGGGCATCCTGTTGGGGCATTTCTCCTATAAATATATTATTTACTCTCATCACTCATGCGGCGTTCCTATTTTGGCTGCACGATATGTTGCCCATCAATGCTACCTAGCAACAATTCTCGACAAAAGCTATATATTAAGGAAAACATCAACGTTGAGAGCTGGCACTGCGCTGGAGAACCTCGCTGTAGAACCACAGCAAGGTCGGAACCTCGCTAGGTGAGGCACCGTATACGATCAGCTGTTCAAATAGTATATACTGTATAGTCCCTGCAAATCTAATCCACGGAACATAAGACCACGGCACTCATCAAATAGGCATCCGTTATTCTTCATTGTAATTATGAGGTTGCAGGAGTGTTGTGAATGGGTTTGAGGTGAGTTCTGAGCAGAGGCTCCCTCTGGTGGTTACAAGCGGTACTAGTGAGGATTGTGAGGACTGGGAATCAGGTGTTACTGATTGGTCTTATATAAGGGAGTCATTTTCCCATCAGGGTTGCCGGTGATCAATTGTTCTGGTCTGAATCCTTCTTTCCAGTTTCCCTTGTAGCCTGCTGTGTCGTGTCTGCATCTCCTGCTATCAGATAAGACAATTTCTTATTTTGTGTTTTTGCTATATTTTTGCATTTTGTCCTGCACTTCTGTGGGGGCCTTCAGGGTCCCCTCCGGGGGCTTTTGCCCTCTCAGTTTAGTCCAGCCACTGTGTTTTGTACTTTTGCTTTTTCCAGTTTTTTTTCAGTGGCTGCTGTTTTGTTTTTGTTACACCAGAGAACTAATTTAGGTGGTAGAGGTCGTGTGATCTCAGGTGATTTTGAAATTAGTAGAGTTGGTGTTCTTTCAGGGTTTTCTGAGATTGCAGTAAGTACCCTTCCTATCCTTTTCTATTTAGATAGTTTGGGCCCCAGCGTTTGCTCATACTATTTTCTTTCTGTGTCAGTATTTCCTCTTGTCTAACCGCCATTACATGTTTGGGGGCTTTCTATTATCTTTGGGGTTCTGCTCCGGGGCAGATGGCTTTCCTGTTTCTATCTTTAGGTGTAGTTAGTTTCTCAGGCTGTGACGAGGCGTCTAGGACCAACGTAGGAACGCTCCACAGCTGCCTCTAGTTGTGGTGGTTAGTCAGGGTACTGCAATCTCATAGATTCCAACTGCTCTGGTGTATTGCCTTTTTTACCTGCACTCCTCAGCTACCGTAATATAACAGAATCACCGGCCATAAAAATTGTATGGTACTCACAGAAGGGAAAAAATATTTTGAAGGAAGAAAAGTTGTCAGAGATATTTTTCTGTTTGTTGCATTTTTTTTTTTTTTCCCTCTGTATCTCTGGGTGCTGGGGAGGATCTTTTCTCCCAATGGAGTTTGCACAGTTGTCTGGCCGTGTGGATCAGCTTGCCACTGAGGTTCGAGTATTGCTGCATATCTTGCTAGGTTGCCTGTTGTGGAACCTAGGATCCCCATGCCAGATTTGTTTTTAGGGGATCGAGCTAAGTTTCAGAATTTCAAAAATAATTGTAAATTGTTTCTTGCCTTAAAATCTAAGTCCTCAGGAAACGCAGCGCAGCAGGTTCAAATTATCATCTCTCTCCTGCGCGGCGATCCTCAGGATTGGGTTTTTTCCCTGACACCTGGGGATCCTGTTTTGAGTGATGTTGATGCATTTTTTCAGGCTTTGGGGTTATTGTACGATGAGCCTAATGTCACTGATCAAGCTGAAAAAGCCTTGTTGGCATTAAATCAGGGGCTTGATGACGCTGAGTTATACTGTCAGAGATTCCGTAGGTGGGCAGTCCTGACCAAGTGGAATGACGACGCTTTGGCGGCCCTTTTCCGGAAGGGTCTGTCGGATAATGTAAAGGATGTTATGGTGGGATTCCCTGTCCCCTCTGGTCTCAATGATTCTATGTCATTAGCGATTCAAATTGACAGACGTTTGCGTGAGCGGAGAAGTATGCGTGGAGTGGTGTTGCCTTGTGAGCCAGCTGCTGAGCCCATGCAGTGTGATGGAGTGGTGTCTGGGGCACAGCGTCATGAGTTTCGAAAGCGCAATGGGTTATGTTTCTACTGTGGTGATGCCTCTCATGCTATTTCAGTCTGCCCTAAGCGGGGAAGACATTTTGCACGCTCAGTTGTCTTGGGTAGTGTTCAGACTAAGTTTTTATTAACTGTCACTCTGATATGCTCTCTGTCCTCATTTTCTGCTCAGGGTTTCGTTGATTCTGGAGCAGCTATTAACCTGATGGATTATGATTTTGCTAAACGTTGTGGGTTTCCCTTGATACCCCTACAGAAGTTTATTCCTTTACTGGGGATCGATTCTACCCCTTTGGCTGAGAATAAACCCCAGTTTTCTACTCAGGTGATAATGAGGGTTGAACCTGATCACCAGGAGTGCTGCAAATTTTTGGTTCTATATAATCTGCATGACATTATAGTGCTGGGTTTCCCTTGGTTACAGTCTCATAATCCTGTTTTGGATTGGAAATCTGTGTCTGTAACCAGTTGGGGTTGCCAATGTGTTAATACCAACACTCCTGTTTTTTCTGCCTCCCCCAGGCTGAGGATGTTCCTGACTTTTTGTTTGATTTTTCTGATGTGTTTAGCGAAAGTAAATCTGCATCCTTACCTCCCCATAGGAGCTATGACTGCGCTATTGAATTAGTGCCAGGTAGTAAATTCCCTAAAGGTCGCCTTTTTAACTTGTCTGTACCTGAACATGACGCTATGCGGTCTTATATCAAGGAATCATTGGAGAAGGGTCATATCAGACCATCCTCTTCACCCTTAGGTGCCGGTTTTTTCTTTGTGGCCAAAAAAGATGGTTCATTAAGGCCGTGTATTGATTATCGTCTCTTGAACAATATTACTGTGAAATATCAATACCCGTTACCCTTGATTTCTGACCTGTTTTCCAGGGTGAAAAACGCTACTTGGTTTACCAAGCTTGACCTCAGGGGGGTGTATAACCTTATTCGCATTAAGCACGGGGATGAATGGAAGACGGCATTCATACCCCTGAAGGGCATTTTGAGTACCTTGTGATGCCCTTTGGGCTCACTAATGCTCCTTCCGTCTTCCAGTCCTTCATGAATGACATTTTCAGGGATTTTGTGGACAAGTTTCTGATTGTTTATTTGGATGATATCTTGATTTTTTCTAATGACTGGGACTCTCATGTGAAACATGTTCGAACTGTATTCCAGATTTTGAGAGAGAATGCTCTGTATGTGAAGGGATCAAAGTGTCTTTTTGGCGTACAGAAGATCTCATTTCTGGGATTCATTTTGTCCCCATCTGTTATTGAAATGGACCCGGTCAAGGTTCAGGCCATCTGTGATTGGGTCCAACCTACTTCATTAAAGGCTCTTCAGAGATTTTTGGGTTTTGCCAATTTTTATCGTAAATTTATTGGTAATTTCTCGGTTATTGTTAAACCATTAACTGATTTGACCAGAAAGGGTTCTGATGTGGTGAATTGGCCTCCTGAGGCAGTCTCTGCGTTTCAGGAACTTAAGCAGAGATTCACTTCTGCTCCTGTTCTACGGCAGCCTGATGTTTCTCTGCCATTTCAGGTGGAGGTTGATGCCTCTGAAATTGGGGCAGGTGCCGTTTTGTCCCAAAAAGATCCAGAGACATCTAAAAGTAACCCTTGTGCCTTTTTCTCTCGAAAATTTTCTCCTACTGAACGTAATTATGACGTGGGTAATCGGGAGTTATTGGCCATGAAGTGGGCTTTTGAAGAGTGGAGACATTGGCTGGAGGGAGCCAAACATCAGGTGGTGGTCCTTACGGACCATAAGAATCTGGTCTATCTGGAATCTGCCAAGCGACTCAATCCTAGACAGGCCAGGTGGGCCTTGTTTTTCACACGTTTTAATTTTGTGGTTTCCTTTCTTCCTGGCACTAAGAATGTTAAGGCGGATGCCCTCTCGAGGAGTTTCCTTGCGGACTCTCCTGAGCTATCTGATCCCTCTGTTATTTTGAAGGAGGGTGTAGTTCTTTCCGCCATCTCGCCCAATTTGAGACTTGCTCTGGAGGGGTGTCAGGAGGATAGGCCCGAGCGCTGCCCTGTTGGAAAATTGTTTGTCCCGGACCAGTGGAAAAAGAGTGTGATGTCTGAGATTCATTGTTCCGCATTGGCTGGGCATCCCGGAATTTTTGGTACCAGAGACTTGGTTAGTCGGTCCTTTTGGTGGCCTACCTTGTCTCGCGATGTCAGGGAATTTGTGCAGTCCTGCGGGACTTGCTCTCGCTCCAAGCCTTGCTCTCGCTCTAGTGGTTTGTTGATGCCATTGCCTGTGCCCAAGAGACCATGGACCCATATCTCTATGGATTTCATTTCCGATCTTCCTGTTTCTCAGAGAATGACCACCATCTGGGTAATTTGTGATAGGTTTTCCAAAATGATACATCTTGTGCCATTACCTAAGTTGCCTTCCTCCTCTGAATTGGTGCCGTTGTTCCTTCAGACACGTGGTTCGTTTACACGGCATTCCTGAGAACATTGTGTCTGACAGAGGAGTCCAGTTTGTTTCCAGATTTTGGAGGACTTTTTGTTCTAAACTGGGTGTTCAATTGTCTTTCTCCTCGGCATTTCATCCTCAGACCAATGGTCAAACTGAGAGAACAAACCAGACATTGGAGACTTATCTAAGATGCTTTGTGTCTGCTGATCAGGATGACTGGGTCTCTTTTTTGCCTTTGGCTGAGTTTGCTCTTAATAATAGGGCTAGCTCTGCCACTTTGATGTCTCCGTTTTTCTGTAATTCTGGGTTTCACCCTCGATTTTCTTCAGGACAGACGGAGGCTTCTGTCTGTCCAGGTGTTGACTCTGTTGTTGAGCGTATGCAGCAGATTTGGGACCAGGTAGTGGAGAGGTTGTCCCTCTCTCAGGAGAAGGCCCAGCGGTTTGCTAACCGGCATAGGACTGATGGTCCTCGGTTTAAAGTGGGGGACTTGGTCTGGTTGTCCTCAAAGAATATTCCTATGAGAGTAGCATCTCCTAAATTTAAGCCTAGGTTCATTGGACCTTATAAGATCATGGAGATTATTAATCCTGTTTCTTTTCGTTTGCTTCTTCCAGGGACATTTAAGATCCATAACGTGTTCCACAAGTCCTTGTTGAAGAGGTTTGTTGAGCCAGTGGTTCCTGCTGCTGTGCCTCCTGACCTTGTTTTGGTTGAGGGCAATCTGGAGTATGTGGTTGAGAAAATATTGGATTCTCGTTTTTCTAGACGAAGACTCCAGTATTTGGTTAAATGGAGAGGTTATGGTCAGGAAGACAATTCTTGGGTGTTTGCTTTGGACATCCATGCTAGGAGACTTATCCGTGCGTATCATAGAACTCATCCTGACCGACCTGGTTGCTCAAATGAGGGTTCGGTGACCCCTCTTCAAGGGGGGGGTACTGTTGTGAATGGGTTTGAGATGAGTTCTGAGCAGAGGCTCCCTCTGGTGGTTACAAGCGGTACTAGTGAGGATTGTGAGGACTGGGAATCAGGTGTTACTGATTGGTCTTATATAAGGGAGTCATTTTCCCATCAGGGTTGCCGGTGATCAATTGTTCTGGTCTGAATCCTTCTTTCCAGTTTCCCTTGTAGCCTGCTGTGTCGTGTCTGCATCTCCTGCTATCAGATAAGACAATTTCTTATTTTGTGTTTTTGCTATATTTTTGCATTTTGTCCTGCACTTCTGTGGGGGCCTTCAGGGTCCCCTCCGGGGGCTTTTGCCCTCTCAGTTTAGTCCAGCCACTGTGTTTTGTACTTTTGCTTTTTCCAGTTTTTTTTCAGTGGCTGCTGTTTTGTTTTTGTTACACCAGAGAACTAATTTAGGTGGTAGAGGTCGTGTGATCTCAGGTGATTTTGAAATTAGTAGAGTTGGTGTTCTTTCAGGGTTTTCTGAGATTGCAGTAAGTACCCTTCCTATCCTTTTCTATTTAGATAGTTTGGGCCCCAGCGTTTGCTCATACTATTTTCTTTCTGTGTCAGTATTTCCTCTTGTCTAACCGCCATTACATGTTTGGGGGCTTTCTATTATCTTTGGGGTTCTGCTCCGGGGCAGATGGCTTTCCTGTTTCTATCTTTAGGTGTAGTTAGTTTCTCAGGCTGTGACGAGGCGTCTAGGACCAACGTAGGAACGCTCCACGGCTGCCTCTAGTTGCGGTGGTTAGTCAGGGTACTGCAATCTCATAGATTCCAACTGCTCTGGTGTATTTCCTTTTTTACCTGCACTCCTCAGCTACCGTAATATAACACAGGAGATTATCACCTGAGGACTAGTGGACCTGCTGTATGTAGTCCTCCATATTCATGAGCTCTGCACAACCACACCCCCACCTCTCATTGGCAGCATTCTGCCTATGAACAGTGTACACAGAAAGCTTCCAATCAGTGGTGTGGGCGGGGTTATAATACAGAGCTCAGCATTCTGAGAACTGCTAGATCTACAGCAGTTAAAATAGGGATTATATAAAAACTGCAGCAAGCAGCTCAGTAAGTGACACATCGCTAAAATCAGGGTCTCTGGCTCTACATTATGCTGCTCTTAGATGGGGATCAAAAATCTGGTGACACATTCCCTTTAAGTTAACTTAAATAACCATGTAGTGTCTCTTACCACAACAGGAAAAATGTAAGTTCTTGAAAGTCCAGAGCAGAACAGTGAAATTCTTGCAAGATAAGTTCTCAAGTTTTGTAAAAGGGTAGCGGACCCATATTTAACCCTTTTACAAGACCGCCCCTGTAGATGACCACTACGTAATGTAATATTCCTTGTCTGTGTGAACTGTGAGGCATCTGTGCCTTTTTATTACGATAGATTTCATGTAATTATGTTCCCCAGCGTGCACTGTCGTCTATATGGAGTTGGATATTTATTATCTGAGAGTCGACATGAAATTTTGGTCTTTTTTCAAGCTCTACAATTCCCATTCACTGGCAGGAAACTATTCCATTCGCCAGGACTAATTATCACAATTTTTCAATTTCATCAAATCGTTCTGCGTTTTGTTAGAAAAAGTTCATAATATATTGAATTAGGTGTCGCAAAGTCATTTGTCTTGAGACGCCGTCATCACTATTAGTCTGTTAATAACTTCATTCTTTGAAAGTGCGCTCCTCTATCAAAGTTTTTATCCTCTTATTATAATGCAGTCATCATATTATATAGCACTGTGTACTTACAATTGCTCTTTTTGCCTTTCTACATAGATAATTCTCTATTTTCCATTAGGTCTATGACATCATGTAATTATAAACTGACTAGCTGAATCCTTCTATGCTCTATGTAAAAACAGGAAGCTGTAGCTCCGACGTCGCTGCATGTTGCTCCGCTCCCCGGCAGGGACGCCGACTCACTCAACGCCGCGACCCCGTCCTGCATTTCCTCCTTCCTCTCCTTCTCCTACCCGGGGTCCACACACTGCATGCAGATCCCCAGGCGCTGTGCCTAGGGCGCGCTCCCTCCTTCCTTAAAGAGGCTGCGCGCGCCGTCTGTCCATCCGTGCCTAACCTCCTTTCTAGTACCGGCCTTGTCAGTCTGTATATCTGCCAGACCTGCCGGCACTTGCTGTGCCAGTCTGTATACTAGCCGGACCCGCCTCACCTGCCGTGCCAGTCTGTATATCAGCCGTACTCTCCTACTGGGCTATTTCAGCTACCTGTCCCTTGGGGTCAGACGCCGTGCGTCCGAGGTCTGCTCTGGAGTAGCATCTGGTGTCCATCAGAAGCCAAGCCGAACCCCACCAGCGGCTCTAGTGAAGAGTCAGGTGCTCACCTAGTCACATCCCTCCAGGCTCGCTTTGGACTATGGCACAGTGGTTCCACCACTCACGTTACAGAAGTCTATTTTCCCTGCATGCGTCATCATTAGAACTACAATTCTATGTCACTGAAATCACTTTGTAAGTTCTATTGAAGAGTCAGGCAGGGAAAATAGACTTCCTGTTTCTACATAGACCTTAGAGCAGGGGTGGGCAATTAATTTTGCCAGGGGGCCGCATGAGAAATTGGGATGGTTTTAGAGGGCCGGACTAATATAATTAACTCCGTTCTACCCAATACTGTATATATACATATATATATATATATATATATATATATATATACTGTATACTGTATACATACCTGCCCATTATCATCATCTTCTCCCCATCATCATCAATGCCTCCCCATTATCAGCAATGCCTGCCCATCATCATCTTCTCCCCATCATCAATGCCTGCCCATTATCATCAATGCCTGCCCATTATCATCATCTTCTCCCCATCATCATCAATGCCTCCCCATTATCAGCAATGCCTGCCCATCATCATCTTCTCCCCATCATCAATGCCTGCCCATTATCATCAATACCTGCCCATTATCATCATCTTCTCCCCATCATCATCAATGCCTGCCCATCATCATCATCATCTTCTCCCCATCATCAATGCCTGCCCATTATCATCAATACCTGCCCATTATCATCATCTTCTCCCCATCATCATCAATGCCTGCCCATCATCATCATCATCATCTTCTCCCCATCATCAATGCCTGCCATTATCATCAATACCTGCCCATTATCATCATCTTCTCCCCATCATCATCAATGCCTCCCCATTATCAGCAATGCCTGCCCATCATCATCTTCTCCCCATCATCAATGCCTGCCCATTATCATCAATACCTGCCCATTATCATCATCTTCTCCCCATCATCATCAATGCCTGCCCATCATCATCATCATCATCTTCTCCCCATCATCAATGCCTGCCCATTATCATCAATACCTGCCCATTATCATCATCTTCTCCCATCATCATCAATGCCTCCCCATTATCAGCAATGCCTGCCCATCATCATCTTCTCCCCATCATCAATACCTGCCCATTATCATCATCTTCTCCCCATCATCATCAATGCCTGCCCATCATCATCATCATCTTCTCCCCATCATCAATGCCTGCCCATTATCATCAATACCTGCCCATTATCATCATCTTCTCCCCATCATCATCAATGCCTGCCCATCATCATCATCATCATCTTCTCCCCATCATCAATGCCTGCCCATTATCATCATCTTCTCCCCATCATCATCAATGCCTCCCCATTATCAGCAATGCCTGCCCATCATCATCTTCTCCCCATCATCAATGCCTGCCCATTATCATCAATGCCTGCCCATTATCATCATCTTCTCCCCATCATCATCAATGCCTCCCCATTATCAGCAATGCCTGCCCATCATCACACACAGACAGTACATAAGCACTCTCTCACATACATACACACACACACACACACACACACAAAGCACCGCACTACATAGACACAGACACACACAGAGACACGTCTTACCTGTCCAGCGTCCCCGCTCTCTGACACAGCCGGCCGCTGAATGATGACGTCATTCAGCGGCCGGCTGTGAGAGGAAGCGCCGGTGGAGCCCGGAGCTGCAGCAGCGGAGGCACGGGAGAGGTAAGTATTGTGCCAGCTGATGCCGGGGCCCTGAGACTGCCGGAGCGCCTCCGCGGGCCGGTCACTGACAGCCGGCGGGCCGGATGCGGCCCGCGGGCCGCCCCTTGCCCGGGTCTGCCTTAGAGGGATTCACCTAGTCAGTTTTTAATCTCATGAAGTCATATACCTAATGGAAAAGAGAAGAATTAACTGGGTAGAAAGGCAAAATGAGCAATTGTAAGTGCTTAGTGCTGTATAATATGATGATTGCAAAATATTAAGAAGATCAAAACTTTGACCAAAGTTCCTCTTTAAATAAAAAAATGCATACCGCTTCATCACCTCATTAGCAAAGTTGTCATTGGTTGGAAGTTAGTACATACCCAAGATGCCACATTAGGAATGTTTATAGGACTTGTGCAATACATCATTATTTTTTGCAAGAAATAGCTGTTATGTACTTCTTATGTTTCCCCCTGATGTTCGTCTAATCTCCTCTTAGAACATCTGTCTAATGTGTCCAGTGCTGGTGGTCACACATGCTCAGTACAGCTCAGTCCCACTCTATGAATCCTCGGGTGCAGCCTTTAAATGTTCACTGCTGGATTCAGTTATACTGCTCACTACTGATGTATAACATTCTTCATGCTACTGGTTGTGAATATATGACCCAGGAGGGCTGGAATATGTCATGTGTCTGTGTACGCTATGTGGGAGGCAGAATACCTGATTGTTGTACTTTTATAGCAAGTGTTTTATTGCACCCAACTGCTGGATTCACAGCTACACTGCTAAGTACTGCTGTATAACATTCAACATGGTGCTGCTTTGCTGCTTCTGAACATAAGACACAGGAGAGCAGGAATATATCATGTGCCTGTGTGCACTGTATGGGAGGCAAGGAGCTGATAGTTGTACTTCTGGATTCACAGCTATATTGCTCAGTACTACTGTATGACATACTCTAGGCTGCTGCTATTGAACATGAGACACAGGAGCGCAGGAATCCCTCATGTCTCTGTGTACACTGTATGAGAGGCAGATGTACTGCTTGAATATTAAGTGTTCTGTTTCTCCCAACTGCTGGATTCACAGCTATACTGCTTAGTACAGCTGTATAACATTCTTCATGCTGCTGATTTTGAACATAACACACAGGAGACCAGGAATCCCTTATGTCTCTGTCTACTCTGTATGGGACACATCAAAGCAGTAGCTGAAAATTAAGGATAAATCGTAGAAGGCAAAAGTTTTGAAAAATGCAAGATACAAGTCATATAATGGCCATCAATAGCACTGATCCTCATGTATACACACGACAGCTTAATCTGAACAGTCACCTGACATGACAGTGACATTTTAATAACTGGGGCACTAGAAGAGGCTTCTTTTTTTCCAGAGCTGAATATATTAGGTGGACATTATGACAGGGAAATAAAAAAAATGGAATAGTGGCGATAAAACAAGTACTAAACAACAGCAAGAGCTGAACATACGAGCGCTTTATAAATGATTCCAATTGAAAAATTGTGCTTTTCAGAATCTTACAGTAAATTAATATTTAATCAGTTTAGAGGTTAAAAAAAAACTACATAAAATCTGGTAGCTAAGCAGTCCGTGCTCTGGAGGCTAGAAATGTATATTTTGATAAACTAGTGCAAAAACGTATCCAAGTAAATGATTGCTGCTTGGCAGTAGATGCAGAAAGTAACAGAAGCACTACAGGAAAATGGATTGTACTGAATGTACTGCTTGCTGTTTTCTACAGCCGTATGTAACTTATGAAATATGCCTTGTGTGTTATATACACTTGATAATATATATCAGGGACACTATTAGATACTTATACACCTAGAACAATCTTGGGCACCATGATTGGAAGTAGTGGTGCAAAGAGTGAATAGTTATGTTATATCTCTTGCTTCTATACTCCAAGACACTTGGATCTGTAGGTAATATTAATTTTCCCATACATATTATTATGATATCACATATAAAAGCATAGAATGGGATAAGTGAGAGCAGAATAATAATATTAAACTTAGCTATGAAGGTAAAATGTTGTCCCTGATGATGTCTACCTGCATGTTATGATTTGGTAGCTGAGGAGGGCAAGAGCAAAAAACCGCAAAGGCAGCCAAACACCAGAGAGGTTGGGATCTAATAGGTTGCAGACCCCTAAACTAACCGCACAACTAGAAGCAGCCGTGGGACGTTCCTACGGTGTCCTAGATGCCTCGTCACAGCCGGAGAGATAGCTATCCCTGAAGATGGAAAAAGAATAGGAAGCCCCCAAACATATAATGGCGGTTAGACAAGATGAAAACACGAACGCAGACAGAAAATAGATTGAGCAAACGCTGGGGCCAAAACTGTCTAGATAGGACAGTACAGGAGAGAATACTGTCTGCAACCCAGAAAAACCCTAGGAAAAACTCTTAACAATTCTGATTACAAAAATGCTGAGACCACACGGTCTCGACCACCTATATCAGATCTCTGGTGTGAACACGCAGCTACCCAGCAGTAAAAAATCACAGGAACAGAGCAAATGAATAAATACAAAAAGAGAACAGAGACCAGCCCAACCCCCAAAGGGGACCCGTCTGAACTCAAAAGCAAGGCAGCAAAAACAAGAAAAATCAAATCACAGAAAAAAACCAGAAAGTAACTTATCTGAATGATAGCAGGAGACAGCAGAATGCAAGCTGAATTCCAACCAAGACCAGGAAGTAACAATTGATCACCGGCGAGGATCATGGGAGGTCAGCTCACTTATATCAGGCCAGTCCGTCCCCCCTGATAACCATTCATCAATTGCAGGTGGTGGACTTTTGCTGTTCAACATAGGTTCAATACCCTCAGCAACCACCAGAGGGAGCCTCAGCTCCAAAGTCGTCTCCAACACGTTGACAACACCTGCAGCTGCGTGGTTGTATGTGCCGATTTATCTCTACACAATAGCAAATGTAGACTAATTTTTTTGTAGAAGTTATGGGAGGAATTTACTCCTTTGCTTTATGATTTGGTACAATAATAATTGACTTAATTCTAGTTTAAAAATGGCACACTACTTCTCCAATATGTGCGGCACAACGCTCAAACAGTTGCTATAACTTACGTAGTTTCAGCTTAGCTCTTCACAATCAGATGACACAATAACATGCGAGGATCTCGCTTTAGACTGAGCTTTCACATGGATTTCTCCATTTTTTTGCCCATGAATTTATTTATTTGGTTGGCAACTGTACAATGCAATACTGCGGTATTCGTCTTATTGGCTCTGTCCAACCAGAGGCGCCAAAATTGGGCAACCTCTCAAATGACTTCCTCGGAGAGGAGCGCCTTTAGTTTTGGGACAACTTTCCTGGAAGGCATCACTAGCGCTTCCATGCATTAGTTAGGTGCAGCTAAAGTTGCTTCTTACCTGTGGTGGCACACAGCGTGCAAAAAATGACTTTCTAGAAAAGCAAATCTTGAAGGTCACACCAGATGGTAGTGTATTCATGCCCTATGCTTCGAATCATAAATGGTGAACAGACGTGGTCAATATTATTTGGACCCTTGATTATTATAACAAATCTAGGAATTTCACAAAGAAGTACTACAGACCAACGATGTAACTTCAGCAAAATGACAGTGCATGTGCAGATTGACATCCATTGGTTCTCAGCAAAATGGCGCTGGTAGCGGCTTATGCTTAGATTCAGACCTCAGCTCAATGACGAGCCAAGATCTCCATCTGCACATGCAACATCACCGGCGCCCTTTTGCCGAAGACCATCGGAAGTCAACATCCACATGTTACACCTCTTCATTTTGCTGAAGATCATCGGATGGCAATCTGCGCATTCGCCGCCACCACCAGTGCCATTTTGCTGAAGACCACCAGGGCAAGGGCGGCGCTATTGCAAACTTTAAAAAAAGAAGGCTCATGCAAACGCAGAGGTGCTACAGGAGAGCCAAAAACCCTGCCCACAGTCCCGTCCCACATTCCACTCCAATGCACGAAAAGGATATTGCACCAAAACTGTAACGTGAATTAATCAAGAACCAAGATGCACATTTCTTTCCTACAGGTATGTTTTAAATCAGTATATCAGCGTCATTATGACCATACTGTTACTTTAACATACTAAATCATGATGACAGGTTCCCTTTAAGTTTTTTTACTGGGTTCCCTTTCCCAAATGCAGATCTCGGCTTTCTGCAAACTTTATTAATGGGATTAGAAGAAGGATTCAATTTCTGGCCAGTTCATGATGGTGCATTTTTTTCTTCTTAACCATTACTTTTGGACAGTTTCATGTGTGCTTTAGGTCGTTCTCCTGCTGTAGGACATTTTTCTTTGGACATAAACCTCATTTTCTTACACTTTAGAGCACATTTTGTTCTAATGGTTTGATACTCGTCAGTCACTAACATAGTCAAAGGATCCAGAGGCTGTAAATCAGCCCACAACATTATGTATCCTCCACCATGTTTCACTGTAGGTAGGCAGAACTTTTCATTATAGGCTTCACCTTGTCGTCTATAGAGATGAGCAAATTTGTTCGGATTCGGTTCCGAATACGATTGGAATTGAATATTGTTTTTGCAATATTCGTCGCACACAGCCGAACGACATTAGAGTCAATGGGAGTAGAAATTACCCAATATGTTTGAAACCAATTATAAGACATACATTCGGCCCAAATAGTGTTCAAATATGGCTCAAATATGTCAAAATCAGATTCAGGGCCAAAATCCTAACACATTTTATATATAAGGCTGGTATGCATTACCAAAGAGCTCTAGTTTGGTTTTATCTATCCATAAAACATTTTCTCAGAAGTATTCGGGTTTGCCCATGTAACTGTTTGCAATTTTTCAGTGTGAGGTGTATGGTACAGGTTGAAATCATCTTTGAAGATTTCTCCAATATGTTCTGAAGTTATTTGGATGTTGTATGCATTTGTTTGCCACATTTATAACCAACTATTCTTGGCTTCTCATCAATTCTCCACTTTAAAGGTTCTAGACTGTTCCCTGAGTAGTAAACTCCTTCATAACATTTTGATCCATAAAGAAAAGGGCTATGGAGATAGTCTTGATACATTTAGACTGCTTGTGCGTGGTAGTAATAACATTTCTGATCTGCACAGAGAACTTTCTTGTCCTTGCCATTTGGAACAAGGAACACCGAGTAAAACAAATGTCACGACACAGCTGTCGGGTGACCATGGACCAGGGCTACTTCCCTGTCCCTAACACTAGGGGGCGCCTTAACTTGCATTGCTCAATGGGATACTTCAGATGGTGAAGATGCTGGGCCTCCGCCCTTGCCTTAGCTCCTGAATCAGCCGTCCATCTGTTCTCTTCCCTCACCCAGAGAAGAGGGGGCGCTACTGTGCCCCGTAGTACACCAACCCGACAAACAAGGCAACACAAACAAGGGTTAAGAGAAAACTCCAAGCATACAAAATATTCTCTCACATATAACAGAGGAATACACCAGGGTGTGAAGGTAGGGGAAAAAACAAAATAGAGAAGGATAAGGAATTTCCACGCATTCAAACCAAGCAACAGTCACTAATAACTCCTTCAGCTCTCCTCACATGCACTTCTCTCACACCGTTAGCCATGCAGCTAATGCTAGCTCTGACAAGGATTAGCAACAGAGCCCATATTATAAAGGGAAAAGGAGTGGCTAACCGAGCTCAGCTGCGAGCACAGAGATTTCCCACATGACCGATTAACTGTCACGCGGTCTTATGATATGTGTACGATGTCAGTAAACTATTCTTAAAAGAACAACACTCTATACATATAGATTAGCAACATCAGCATGTAAATATAGAATAGATTTACCTGACACGATATCCGTTGAACTCAGGGTTAATCTTGAGGACTTGATACACTGTCACAGCAAAGAGGAGGACCGGGGGTCTAACCTGACCCTAAACTGGGGTCCTAACTAATCCCTCACCTTGGAGGTACTGATAATGGTTCAGAGGTCCAAGTCTCCAGCCTAAAGGGTATGCCACACTAAACAATATCGCTAACGGGATCGCTAAAAAACGTCACTATTTAGCGATCCCGTTAGCGATATTGTTCAGTGCGGCAGCTTCCAGCGACGAGCTTCCTGCTGTGATCTCGCTCGTCGCTGGAATCGTTCCGGGCCCTATTTCATCGCTGGTGCTCCCGCTGGGTAAGTATCTAATCGCTGTGTGGCACCTTTTCTTAGCGATTTAGCGGTACTTTTGTACCGCTAAAGTCGTTAAGAAGATCGCTAACGGCGATAGCGTCGTTAACTATATCGCTAAATGTGGCCGCATTTAGCGATATAGAAACAATCCCGCTAGCGATCTCATTAGTATGCAACGCTAACGAGATCGCTAGCGGGATAGCTTAGTGTGGCAGTACCTTAACCCTGTCTCCTATCAGTCCCTGAACCCTGTAATCAGTCCTAAGAAGGATACTGATTACCACCAAAGGGATATGGGCTGATCTCTGCTAAATACACAGATTAGACATATAAGACAGACTGGAGAAAACACAGACTTGCATACACACTCAAACACAGAAGGAACATAAATGATCTGGGATATTAAACTCTAAGCAAGGTGAGCTTAAAACAACTAAGGAGCTCTTTAACTTAAGTCTATACAGATACAATCCTATCTGTGGTCTGCATGAAGAATTTCACTGGCAACTCCCAACACAGACAACCAGAGATTTAAAGGAAACCAATCAACAAATAATTAATTGCAGCCGGGAGAAAACTGCACCCAGTCCCAGAACTGAGCACAGACAGAATTAACTCCCTAACTGCCAAACACAAAGAAACAGCAACTCAGCTGTGAGAAGTCAGAATGTGCAACCGCGACGATCTTCGTGGCGATGCACACATGACAGTACCCCCCCTTCTACGAGGGGCCTCCGGACCCTCAGGGCCAGGTTTGCCCGGGTGAGTTCTGTGGAAGGTCCGCACCAAACGATCTGCGTTAATGTCAGACGCAGGAACCCACGTCCTCTCCTCTGGACCATACCCCTTCCAATGCACCAAGTACTGAAGGGACCGGCGATTCAGACCTGAGTCAATGATCTTTGACACTTGAAACTCCAAGTTACCATTGACCACCACTGGAGGAGGAGGTAGAGGTGATGGTATGACTGGTGCCACGTACCTCTTAAGTAATGACTTGTGGAACACATTATGAATTTTAAACGTAGGAGGGAGGTCCAGACGAAATGCCACAGGATTAATTATGGAACTGATCCTGTACGGCCCGATGAATCTGGGGCCCAGCTTCCAGGAGGGAACTTTAAGTTTTATATTCCTGGTAGACAACCATACCAGATCGTTCACATTAAGATCTGGACCAGAAACTCTCCTCCTATCAGCCATACGTTTATAACGGTTCCCCATAGCACTCAGATTATTCAATACACCTCTCCACACTGAAGCAAGTGACGACGAGAAACGCTCCTCCTCAGGAACCCCAGAAGGGCCCCCCCCCATTGAATGTACAAAACTGGGGATGAAAACCATATGCCCCAAAAAACGGGGACTTACCAGTGGACTCGCTCCGCCTGTTGTTAAGAGCGAACTCTGCCAGAGGCAAGAAAGAAGACCAGTCCTCCTGGTTCTCTGAGACAAAACACCGAAGATAAGTCTCTAGGCTTTGATTCAGACGCTCTGTCTGACCATTGGTCTGCGGATGAAAAGCCGAGGAAAATGACAATTGCATCCCCCGACGTAAACAAAATGCCCTCCAAAACTTGGACACAAACTGAGACCCCCTATCTGACACCACATCAGAAGGCAACCCATGAAGTCTCACAATCTCCCCAATGAACACCTGCGCCAGAGTTTTAGCATTAGGGAGGGCAGGAAGAGCAATGAAATGTGCCATCTTACTGAACCTGTCAACAACCACCAGTATGACAGTCTTCCCTGACGACTGAGGAAGGTCCGTGATGAAGTCCATAGACAAATGAGTCCATGGACGCTCCGGAAGTTTCAAGGGTAAGAGGGTCCCAGACGGACGGGTATGAGGGGTCTTAGAGCGAGCACAAACCCCACAGGACGCGACAAAAGTTAAAACATCTTTATTAATGTTAGGCCACCAAAACCGGCGAGAAAGGAGATCTAAAGTAGCCTTACTCCCTGGATGTCCTGCTAAAGCAGAATTATGATGTGCCTCAATAACCTTTTGTCTCAACTGATTTGGGACAAACAGTCTCCCTGGAGGTCCTGCAGGGGCGTCCCCCTGAGCCTCTAACACCTCCTCCTCAAGCTCAGAACATACAGCCGACACTACCACCCCCTCCTGAAGGATAGGAATCGGGTCATCCATTTTCCCGGCCCCTGGGAAACTGCGAGACAAGGCATCCGCCTTAACATTCTTAGATCCAGGGCGATAAGTGACAACAAAATTAAACCTGGTAAAAAACAACGACCATCGAGCTTGTCTGGAATTCAGACGCTTAGCAGATTCCAAATACAGCAGGTTCTTGTGATCAGTAATGACGGTGACCGGGTGGACTGCCCCCTCCAAAAAGTGACGCCATTCTTCAAAAGCCAACTTAATGGCCAAAAGTTCCCTATTGCCGATATCATAATTCCTTTCGGCGGACGACAATTTTTTAGAAAAGAAAGCGCACGGATGCCATTTACCAGGGGACGGACCCTGGGACAATATTGCACCCACCCCTACGTCAGACGCGTCCACCTCCACAACGAACGGCTGTGATGCATCTGGTTGGATGAGAACGGGTGCCGAAGCAAAACATTTTTTCAAAGAGGAAAAAGCTTGGCAAGCTTTGTCCGACCATTTAGAAAAATCCGTCCCTTTTCTTGTCATGTCAGTGAGAGGTTTGACAACAGATGAGAAATTACAAATAAATTTCCGGTAGTAGTTAGCAAACCCCAGAAAACGCTGCAGAGCCTTAAGATCCTCTGGCTGATCCCATTCAAGCACTGCTCTCACCTTTTCAGGGTCCATACGGAAACCGGAGGCTGACACCAAGAAACCCAAAAACTGAAGTTCCTGTACGGCGAATACACACTTTTCCAGTTTGGCGTATAGTTTATTGTCTCGCAAGATCTGCAACACCTGTCTCACATGCTCCTGGTGAGACACAAGATCTGGTGAGTAAATTAAAATGTCATCCAAATATACGACCACAAACAGCCCCACCAGATGACGAAAAATGTCATTAACAAAATGTTGGAATACTGCTGGTGCAGTAGTCAGACCAAAAGGCATGACAAGGTTCTCATAATGTCCCTCCGGCGTGTTAAACGCCGTTTTCCACTCATCCCCCTCTTTTATCCTAATCAGATTATACGCCCCCCTGAGATCCAATTTAGAGAACCATTTGGCGCCAACAATTTGATTGAAGAGATCAGGAATCAGAGGGAGTGGATACGGATCTCGAACAGTAATCCGATTAAGTTCGCGGAAATCCAAGCAAGGGCGTAGGCCTCCATCTTTTTTCTTCACAAAGAAGAACCCTGCGGCCACTGGGGAAGATGAAGGTCTAATATGCCCTTTGGCCAGACTTTCCGAAATATAATCTTTCATAGCCTGCCTCTCAGGACCAGAAAGGTTATATAACCTAGCTTTAGGTAACTTAGCATCAGGAAGTAAATTAATAGAGCAGTCATACACGCGATGAGGAGGCAACTCCTGACACCCCTCCTCAGAGAACACATCCCCAAAGTCCTCCAAAAAAGGAGGCAAAGTACTAGGCACGACCGCACTGATGACTGTGTTCATGCAGTTACTTTTGCAAAACTCCCCCCATTGGCTTATATCTCTGGACTGCCACAGGGTTATGTTTAACCAACCAAGGAAGTCCCAACACAATAGGAGTAGGTAGACCCTCCAACACATAACAAGATAATAGTTCCCTATGTATTGCCCCTACCCGAAGGTTAATGTTATGAACCTCATGAACAAAGCTACCTTGGCCGAGAGGCCTGGCGTCAATGGAGAATATAGGGATCGGTTTGACCAATACACTCAGATGCATACCTTGAGCCTGAGCAAACTGAGCGTCAACCAGATTAGCCCCGGACCCACTATCAAGAAGAACAGAAAATCTCTCCACTCTCGTACCAACCACCACCTCCACTGGTACAAGGAACTGAGAAGAACTAGCGGACGAAATACATACTCCCAGGTTGTCGTCCACCACACAACCTGGGATTAACAGTTTTCCGGCGACTTTTTGCTCAACAAGGCACGGGATGGACATCCCCCAACAAAATGTCCCTCTTTCCCGCAGAAGAAACACCTTCTAGTCCTGCGGCGTACCGCCAATCCCCTCCTACGAAATGATGTCCCTCCCAACTGCATAGGCTCCTCCGAACAGACAAGGGAACCTCAACATAAGGGACTTTAGTAGTAGGTGGAGTAACAACAGGGGGCGGAGTTACCTCGCACCTCTCCCGGAGCCGTCTATCAGTACGGATAGCTAGGGCCATAGCAGCCTCCAGTGATGGAGGAGAATCATACTGAGCCAAAACGTCCTTTAATTTGTCAGAAAGCCCATGACAAAACTGGCTCCTAAGAGCTGGGTCATTCCACTGAGTATCTGTGGCCCATCTACGGAACTCAGAAGCAAATTCCTCCGCCGGACGATCTCCCTGCTGTATCTTACGTAATTTTGTCTCAGCAAGAGAGACCCGATCTGGGTCATCATATACCAAACCCAGGGCAGTAAAAAATCGATCTACTGACTGTAGAGCCGGGGATCCCGGAGGAAGGGAGAAGGCCCAGGATTGAGGGTCCCCTTGTAGGAGCGAGATAACAATTCCCACTCTCTGCTCTTCACTCCCTGATGATCGAGGCCGAAGCCGAAAATACAATTTACATGCTTCCCTGAAGGTAAAAAATTTGTCTCGCCCACCAGTGAACCTGTCCGGGAGAGCTACTTTAGGTTCAAATCTGGTTTGCTCCGAGGGAGACAAAACTTTGGACTTAATGTCCGTCAGCTCCATGGATAATCCCTGCAACTGCAGAGCCAGCTGGGCTACTGGATCCATGGCAACTGGGAATAATTTTATGGGCCAGTGAAAATGTCACGCGGTCTTATGATATGTGTACGATGTCAGTAAACTATTCTTAAAAGAACAACACTCTATACATATAGATTAGCAACATCAGCATGTAAATATAGAATAGATTTACCTGACACGATATCCGTTGAACTCAGGGTTAATCTTGAGGACTTGATACACTGTCACAGGAAAGAGGAGGACCGGGGGTCTAACCTGACCCTAAACTGGGGTCCTAACTAATCCCTCACCTTGGAGGTACTGATAATGGTTCAGAGGTCCAAGTCTCCAGCCTAACCCTGTCTCCTATCAGTCCCTGAACCCTGTAATCAGTCCTAAGAAGGATACTGATTACCACCAAAGGGATATGGGCTGATCTCTGCTAAATACACAGATTAGACATATAAGACAGACTGGAGAAAACACAGACTTGCATACACACTCAAACACAGAAGGAACATAAATGATCTGGGATATTAAACTCTAAGCAAGGTGAGCTTAAAACAACTAAGGAGCTCTTTAACTTAAGTCTATACAGATACAATCCTATCTGTGGTCTGCATGAAGAATTTCACTGGCAACTCCCAACACAGACAACCAGAGATTTAAAGGAAACCAATCAACAAATAATTAATTGCAGCCGGGAGAAAACTGCACCCAGTCCCAGAACTGAGCACAGACAGAATTAACTCCCTAACTGCCAAACACAAAGAAACAGCAACTCAGCTGTGAGAAGTCAGAATGTGCAACCGCGACGATCTTCGTGGCGATGCACACATGACATTAACCCCTGTTCTGCTAGAAGAAATAAACACATTTAAAATGAAGGAGAAGTGCTTCTTCTCAGCTCTGGAGTAGGAGCAATCAGACGCTGCGGTCTTCTGGCTCCATACTGTCACGGTAACCCTGTGACAACAAGGTTTCCTAAGCATTAAAAACCACCATTCATAGGCTTTTATTGTCATGAGAGCACTGACAAGGTGGGGACAGATGAGTCTTGTATCGAATTAATAACAGGTTAGTCTGGTTTTTGTTTATTGTTTCAAACTGAACCGTGGGTACTATTAATTGGTACATTGTTTTCAATTTTATTTTTTCTCTGCTAAATTTTTATTATGTTATTTTAGTGTCTTCTCCTTTTCTGTATTAAACATATGAGTTTATATATATCCAAACAGTTTCACTGAATACTTCCTTTTTCAGGAGATTTATTACATTGTGTACTTAATATTCAGAGGTGCCAATATTGTTGACCGAAAATGTAACTTGCCCACTGGCATCTAGTTCATTTGGCGCCAAGGTCAGTGAGACTCTGTCTGCCTTGAAAAGACATTACTCAAACTTTTCACCATAACATGTCCCAAATAAAACATTTTCTAGCCACTAAAACAAGATAATAAAGCTGGACAACCTCTTCAGGAGTGATCTCGATGCCTCCAAGAACATCAGACTGTATCTCCCGTTGAACTCGGCCTGTTATGTAAGAAGTATAAGCCGACAACAAATCCACATTAAACTCATTGGTCTTTTTTACTCCAGATGTCGATCCGGTGTCGTTCTTGGAAACAAATATTCGTGTAAAAATGTTGCCTGAAAGTTGGCAACAACTATTAGAAGAATCATTATTAAAGCAGATTTTCACTCAGTGTCTATTGCCAGCTACTTGAGACTGAAAGGTTTTGCCATGTGTTCCTTCATGTAATTAAAGCTGCTCAGAGTTTCGTAGCTTTTCGTTTCCTGTGGTAGGTCTTTATTTGTAGTGCTAGCATTGTGTAAATGTGTAGATACTTAAATATGTCTCCTATAAAGTATAATATAAGCGGCCATCGTTTTGCATTTCACACCATACTGCTATATGGCACTGAGGCTGCACTAATGGGACAGCCAACAATCTGTCCACTCTTGTGAGCATATATACAGTTGTGTTCTAAAGTTTACATACCCCGGCACACCTTTTGCTTTCTTGGCCTTTTTTCAAAGAATATGAATGATAACACCAAAACGTTTTCTCCACTCATGGTTAGTGGTTTGGTGAAGCCATTTATTGTCAAACTACTGTGTTTTCTCTTTTTAAATCCTAATGACAGCCCAAAACATCCAAATAACCCTGATCAAAAGTTCACGTACCCTGGTGATTTTGGCCTAATAACATGAGCAGAAGTTGACACAAATGGGTTTGAATGGCTACTAAAGGTAACATCCTCACCTGTGACCTGTTTGCTGGTAATCTGTGTGTGTACATAAAAGCTGAGCGAGTTTCTGGGATCCAGACAGACTCTTGCATCTTTCATCCAGCCACTGGCGCATGCGCAGTGTGCACTCCTGCTCTGCCGATTACGGTGCACAGTCATAAAGTCGATCACTTGGCTGCTTGATAGGTTGATAAAAGTAGCTAGTTATCCAGGCTGAATGTGTAGTTTAATCTCTGCGGTGCCATTTATTGGTGCTATTGACCTGCTGACCCTGAGATTTCATCAGTCCCATTGCTACTGCACACTCTCTGCATTGTGAAAATACCAGTTTCTGACCTTTGACTAGAACCTGACCATTTTCTTGCCTTATCTTCAGACTTCATGCTTGGTTTCCGTAATGTCTCTCCTGGTTCTGACCCATGTACTCCCGAAAACTCACTCATCCCAACCGCAACTTTGCTTCAGATCAACTGCGACTAACTTGTTTTTGACCCAAACTATTTATAACTTTTCTACTTCTGAGGTAGAGTTCATCTTATTGTCCACTTGCTCGACCATCATCCTGATACCACACGATGACTATTTTGGGGTCCGCGATGTAAGGAATCCATTGCATTCTGCACTTCCAATTAGTCAGGGTCAAGGTAACTTTGGCACTCAGGTCTTCATACATAAGATACAGGTGAGCAATAGTTACATATATCATAATGAGGAGGTATGGTGGGGTAAGATGTGCCGAATTCAGCAGGGTATGCCCACCACTTAATGCAGTGTTTCCCAATCTCCAATCCTCACGGCCCCAACAGGTCATGTTTTCAGGATTTCCATAGTATTGCCCAGGTGACAGAAGTATGATCAAGGCATCAGGAAATCTCTCACCTATGTAATACTAGTAATACTATGGAAATCCTGAAAACATGACCTGTGGGGGGACGTGAGGACTGGAGTTTGGGAAACACTGACTTAATGGAGACGGTGCATCTTCTCAGTAGCGTGCACCTCCATGACCCTCGCCATAAGTGCTACTCCCGCCAGGAACTGGATTACATTTAGGGCATAAATTAGGCCACTAAAGTGGTCTAGCTTACGACCAATTTGACGGGCAAATGCCACCCTACCCCGTCCAACTTTGATGGAGCTTGCCAAGACTAGTGTCAAAACAGCAAGAGTTGTAAAATTTTGCTACTTTTCATAGTTTTTTACTCTAGAAAACTGTCGAACACTTGGATGGATCGGCCCCTATGTTTTACCTAAATAATTGTAGTTTTTCTCAATCACTATAAATATTCTAGTTCTTAGGTCATCTCAGGTGTTCAGGTGTCCTTGCTGGGTAAAAGTGAGGCTTCATGTTTTCTAAGCCTCGCAGACTTATCATGGAACAATTAGAATTTCCATAACCATGGACGTTATTCTTTCTACAGTCAGTCACTTAAGTACATCGTAATTTATTGAAGTGAATTATGTATTTCCTAACCAGTTAGTCTATTGACAGATGCAGTCCTTGTCTGATTAAGTGTTGGACTGTAAGGAGCTGCCATGAATGCAAGAAATATAATGGTTTGCGCTACCTTTATGCTATAATACAGAATTACTGTCATTAGGGAACAGCTGAGATTTCGTAGCCTGCAAATTTTGTACAAAAGAATTTCACATTTACACAATTAAAATTATTCCTAAGCATTGCAATTATATCTTTTATACTTTGGTTTTATTGATTGATATTAATACAATGCAATGGTGAGAGCTGACTTTTCAATAAGTGTCTCCTATTACGGGACAATCTGTTTAATTTTTGATCTCCATCAATTAAAATGTAAGTCATTTCAGGCAACTTTTCAGGACAAGCTATCATGTGTGTGTATGTGAGGAATAACACTACTTATATGACTTGTATCTTGCATTTTTGCCAGTTCTGTAGCCTCGATCATTAATTTTCAGTTCTCTCTGAGCTGGTAGGTGTAAACTAGCTGATATGAAGTCTGCCATACACAGTACACAGAAACAGAGGGATTTCTGCATCTTTCTCTTTGTAGCAGATGCTCTAAAGCAGTAACAACATGGAAGACGATATGCAGCTGTGTAGCTGTGAATCCAGCACTTAGGTTTAACAGGTGTAGAATCTGCAGCGCAAGTCTGTGTCTTACTGTGCTTGTTATGATAGTGTAGCAACTCACTTGGGCAAATAAGTAGCACACTAAAAACCGCAACTGACCCTGCCAGTTCCTGTACAGACTAGAGATCCTGACCCCGCAGTCCCTAGTGAATCCTGCTTGAGATAGCCTTAACCACAGACTAGACAATGGCAACTTGGACCTATGCTGCATGAAAGTCCGACGAGCACTTCACGTTCTTCCTAAAGAACAGGAGGGCAAAGCAGAGTGCAAATTACCTACAGAAGGGAAAGTGTGCTGAAATAGGAAAAGATCCCAGAGTGAGAAAAACAAACCATGAGAAACAAAATAAAGAATTAAGTATGTGCTCTTAGAGAATATGTTGCCCACTTCCTAAAAAGAAACAGAAGATAGGTGCAGGGTAAAGAACATAAAAAAAACAGAGCTAAACCCTAGCTGGTCTTTCACTGACTAACTTAAACTACAGCAGTATGGCTGGACATCCAAATAAGACTATCACCAGCAGGAAATACCAGCAGGGAAAAGTATATGAAGCCGCACCCGAAAGGTGATAAGATAGACAAATGAGAAAATGAAAACACCTGTTACTTGGAAAATACTGAAGCAAGGATAGCAAACTAAACACCCAGAGAAAAGGTGCATCTGCTGTGGCTTGGCGGAGAGAGAAGCCGACCACAGAGCTCAGGCTCAAGGGTTCAACCAGACGCATGACAGTGCTCCTCCTCCCCATAGAATTTAATTGGAGCTGTAATGTGACACCTCACTGTGTTAGCAGCCCACTTTGATGGTTTTGAGATTTTTTCCAAAGTGGCTTATGAGTTCAGATGAGAGGGGAGAAAGGGAAGAAGTGGCTCATAAATGGAGAGAGAAACAGATTTCTTTGATAAGATGTATTATATAGTTTCTTATATTAGCCTGTACTATTGATTTATGCATTTTTTAAAACAAGATAATTTAAGGATGATTGGGCATTGAAATTCCAACTGCCTGATTCTTTTGGAGGAGAGTCGGGAGGCACACATCAGATGGTCGGCTGATCCCTTTATGTGTTTTCTTCCTACAGGCTTCAGAGATGTAAATCTGATACTGTCACCATAATTAAGATTAAGATTTACCTGGGCACCAAGTATTGCGTGTCTACGGACCCCTGAAATGTCAATCTGCTGCTATCACCATAATTAAAATTTTTGAAAATTTGTGCTTAAAGGGGTTGTTTGAGCTAAATGAAAATTTAACTGGGGGCAAAAATGTAGCTAAAAAACAAACAGCTATACTCACCTGATGTGGATCTAGCGCAGGCTACTCTGGTGGGCTGCACCAGGCCCGGAAGTTATGACTGTTCTTCTGTCACATGACTGCTGAGGCCAGTGATTGGTTGAAGCTGTCAGGTGACGAGACCATATATATCTGGCGCCATGCTGCAGCTAATCACAGACCTTGGTGCTCCTTTGATTTTAGAAAGATCACTTTCGGGGATTAAATTAATTTTATGTATCCAGACAACCCCTTCAGTTTGCGATATTTAAGTGAATTGTTAATAATTATGCATTAGATACAAATTTTCCTGTAATTTCATGATACATTTTCAATTTCTGTATCCAGATAATTTTTTGTGTTAATTAAAAAATAGTAAGCTTTTGAAAAAAGAAATGGATCTTTTACTTGTACCTAGCAAGGACTATGTAAAAGTAATATAAAACCTCATGTCTTAATAATTAAGAATTTCTTGTGTATCACCCATGGATATTATTCTTGCCTTCGTCATTCCGATCGCAGTTTTCTCTTCCTTCTGTCAATCACCTACACACATCATAATCCCAGTGAATTATATATTTCCTAAATAGTCTATCGGCAGTGAAGAAATGTAATGGTGTAAGAAAATTTAACGGTTTAACGCTATGTTCATGCTAAATAATAAAGAGTTACTATCATTAAGGGAAAAGGTGAGAATTCATGGCTTGTAAGGTTTATTGAAAAGACTTTCACACTTTCACAATCAGTTATATCTACACGTAGGGATTTTCTTTTCGATGATAGAGTTTTTTTTTTGAACTGATGTTAATACAATTTACTGCTGGATTTTTAGTAAGAGGACCCCGCTAAGGGTTGACCTCTTACATATTTTCTAATAGATGGACATCCACAAAATGTAAGTAAATAGTAGTAGTACATGTAAATAACATAGGGTACTTAGTTAACACGATTTTTATAAAAGAAGCGTAAAAGCCATCCTACCGCGACAAGGTGTACCCAATCGGGACAGTCCTACCCTCTAAGGCTGTGGTTCCACGGTCCGGAACCACAGCGCATTTGACGGAGCGGAAATTCCGCTCCGTCCTAAGCCCCGCCCCCTTTTTGACGCGCGCTCTTTCCGGAGGTGTTCAGGACACCTCCGGAACACATCCGGAAAGAACGCAGGGCTACATAGCCCTGTGTTAAATTCCGTTGCGGCGACGCAGCGTCGCCGCAAGACGCTAGGACATGCTGCGGTCTGAAAAGACGCGCCGCATGTCCGTAAATGCAGGTCTTCCGCCTGCGTGTTGTTACGCATAGTGGAGACGGGATTTCTTGAAATCCCCTCCACTATGCTGTAACATCTGGACGCTGCGTGTTTGGGCTGCGCCAACGCACAGCGCCAAACACGCAGCATTTCCTGAAGGAATCCTGATCGTGGAAACTCACCCTAATATTAAAACCCTCACCTTGTGTCACCTAGGGGGTAGACCAGGACCCAGGCCTGACTGTTCAGACCCCTGCCCACGGGAAGCTATATAGATGAAATGCACAGTTCAGAACGGGTGGTCAGATCTTGTTTGTATAAAGTTCAAGAAACTACAGCAAAACCAAAAAATGAGCCGGAGCATAAGTTGGTATACGTGCATTGCGTATGAGTATGTTCACACCGTGGCCATTTAAAAGACAAAATCCAAGAAAAAACAAACAAATTGTCCATATAACCTACAGCAAAGTAAGTATGGGTATACAGCAGTATCTTAAAGTTCTTACATGTACAGTATATTGCTATTACGACCCTAAGGACTCGATTCATTATTGCTTTTGCGCCTGATTTTTGACGAGTTTTTGGTGTTTTGCCCCTTTTTCTGCACCAAATTTCTCTTCCTTTTGAAGTCTATTTTATATGTGGTCACTTTTTTTTTTTAGTTTGCCAATGTGCGTGTGGTTTAGGGTTTCCTAATATTTTCACCTAATTCATCAATTGCAAATTTTGTAACAAAGTTGCAAAATTTGTCGCACACAAACTCCAGCCCCTCCAGAGTGATTTTATGTTTGAAAAACGTGACTTTTTGCTATAAAAGATCACAAAAATTGTTAGCATAAATTACTATTTTTGATATTTTGCAAAACATGCGTCCTCTTGCTCTAAAAAGTCCCAAAAATGGATAAAGACAGAAAAAAATAATTATTTTTAACTTTGTACAAAATCCATTAGTTCACCCATATTGAAGAATTTGGTCCAAAAAGCGTTAGACAGTGCCACAAGATTAAAAAAAAGGGACTTAAAAAACATTTTTAAATTGAGATTATGTCGTCAGTGAAACACTGTTAATAAAATTCAGCTTCTTGTCCTCCCTCCCACAAAAAAAAATGTAATTTACATTTCAGTTAGAATTTGGGAATGTTTCATCGGAATATAACTGATACTTCTTTTTTTCCACTTTTTCAAGGATTAGAAGTTAAAAGACCATCTAGGGCACAACACACAAGTAATGTATTTTTAAAATATGTGAAATGTGTCTTTTTATTAGACTTTATATGTTAGGGCAATTCATTTTAGACTAAATGAGGTGCTGTTATTTTTTTTATTTAAATTTTTTATTTTTTTTTGCAACTTTTCAAGGGTTAGAAGTTATCAAAGGGTTAGACCATCTAGGGCATAGAACACGAGTAGGTTATCTTTAAAGCTTGTGAGATATAGGTGAAATTATTATTTTTCTCTGAATTTTTTTTTATCTTTTACTTGCGTAGATATTGTGTTATCACCATATGTTTTTGTTAAATGTATTCTTTTTAATATTTTCATTAGGTTTTTTCTTAATTTTTTCAAAGGTTAGAATAAGAAGCTGAAAGACCATCTAGGGCAGAAATATGCTGTTGCATATCTTTAAAAGATGTAGAATTTTAGAGGAAAGACGTCTTTGGCCATAAGCATCTTTTTTTTGATTCTCTCTCGTCTCACTAGTTATTATCGTTCTATTTTCCGGAGCTGACAACTGAGATGACAACGTAGTATTTACCCCGGCTCCTGCCTGTCAGTGTAGCCGCGTAAAGGAAATCATTACCGCAGACCCGCGATGCTATCAGCGTTCAGTAAGGCACTTTACCCACCGGTATGATTGTCAATGGTCCTGTTAACAACAGAAAAAAAGAAAAAGAAAAACTCTCGGAAGCTTTTTATTGGTTTGCGGCAAATCTTCAGTCTTACGGATTGAATCATGTATCAATGTCATGATACGGTTGCAATGTCTGGGATATACTGTGACCTTCCGTCGGTCGCGCATACATGTCGGTGCTTTCCTGAAAGAGGAAGCAAAAGTTATTTCGGAGGCGGAAAAAGTTAGTGACTTTGCGGAGTTATTTCCATACATTGATCCATTGTTGCCGCATTGTTTTGACACCTTCTTCATCACCGTATTCTTCAGAAAAGTCTTAAGGATTTCTCCTGCGAGTTAAGATCTGACTATTTTAGGATGTCGGCGGAAAATAAGAACCCATTTAAAATAGCTGTTCGTTTCCGTAAATTATCGTATCTTTTAACGATATTGTTGATGTGAATACTTTTCCGTCAAATTATGACAAGAGCATTCTTAAAGTGATACCTTTATTGGCTAACCAGAAAATTATATGTTTGCAAGCTTTCAGAGTTCAAAGGCTCCTTCTTCAGCCAAGATTACATTTGGAATAAAGTAATCTTGCCTGAAGAAGGAGCCTTTGAGCTCTGAAAGCTTGCGAACATATAATTTTCTGGTTAGCCAATAAAGGTATCACTTTAAGAATGCTCTTATCATAATTGGACGGAAAAGTATTCACATCGATTTTTCTGGCTAACATGGTACCACAATATAATTATTATTGTACACCAACGATATTGTTGGTAACACAATAAACAAACTCATTCATCACTATTAGTGCGAATGCCGAAAGTACGGCACCGGGTTGGTGTACCGCGCGACGCTGGGAATCCTGACGACTGTGCTATGTAAAAAATGTACCGAAGTCACGGGGAATTAATGTATAGTATGTGAGCTGAAAAAAGCGGATAGAGCGGAGGAGGTGGAGAGAAGAATAAGGCTTAGTTCACATTGACTTCCGTTTTTCTTTTTAATTTATGACAAACGCATTATAATCTCATCTTTCGGGTTGACATGTCTGTTATAACACATAAAAATCCTTTTTTTTTCTTTTTTTTTTTCTCCCCTTGGACTTATGTTGTGTCTGTTATGATGTGGTATTGTGGCCATCAGGGAGCAATGGAAAAGAACGAAAGCGTAGGATCGGAGGCTTATTGCTATTCTTCATCAATGTCAGGACTGTCCATGATGGAGCGCAGGAGTCTCGGAGCTGGCTAGCGATAAACCTATGATCATCAATGCAATAGTATATCCCATGCTTTATTCACAGCAGACTAGGAATGTCCTCCACATATATTGCTTCCGTACATGAAGATGTTCGCGTGTACATTATGTCATTTATTAGTCTGCTAATGCCTCTTTCACACATCCGGCGGGCGCCTGGCGGCGCCCCCGGCATTTTGCCGCAGCGCCACATTTGAAAAGCTTTCACACTTCCGGCGCCCAAAATGCGGTTTTTTGCCGGATGATTTCTGATGCTTGGAGAGATAAGAAATCATCCGGCAAAAAAAAAAACGTTACATGCAGCGTTTTGTCCGGCCGCCGCAATGTACATTTGCGCCGCATCCGGACAAAACCGCATGCAACGCATTGACATGCGGCGCCATCCGGCGCTAATGCATGTCAATGCGAAAAAAGCCGCATGCGGCGCATCAGATTTTCAGATGCGGCGCTGCGGGAAAATGCCGGGGGCGCCGCAAGGCGCCCGCCGGATGTGTGAAAGAGGCCTTATCTGCTCGGGACACTTGTTTCCTTCAGTTGGGACACATGTATATCTTATACTGTCTGGACCCGGACATTAGCATATTATTTGTATTTATTATTGTCTTTATTTATAAAAAAAAAAGGGGAAACATTAAATGGATTTTTCATGTACAGTTTTGTTAGTATTTTGTTTATCACTGTTTTTCCTAAATGTGGTGATAGTTTTATGGTCGTCAGAATTCAGTCTAAAAAAAAAAGATACAGTAAAAAACAACAGTCATTGGCATACACAAAATTCCATTAAATGGAATGTGTTATTGTAAAATATATAATTTATAAAAAATCAGATCTCTAACAATTTTCTCTCTGGCTAACTGGGCATAAATCAGACTAATTCTGTTCTGTACAAAGGGCTTTTGTGCACTCTCATTTTCATCGCAGAGAGGATTACAGTTCATAACACAAAATCCACTATTCACTATAGCTGGTGTCACAGCTCACCTCATCCTCCTTTATACTGTAGATCACACAGGATGCACCACTCACAATAGATGATATCACAGCTCACCTCCTCCTGTACAATGACTGATAACACCTCTATATACAGTACATAACACAGGATCCACCATTCACAATAGGTGATATCACAGCTCACCTCCTCCTCCTGTACAATGACTGATAACAACTCTATATACAGTAGATAACACAAGATCCACCATTCACAATAGGTGATATCACAGCTCACCTCCTCCTCCTGTACAATGACTGATGGCACCTCTATATACAATAGATAACACAGGATCCACCATTCACAATAGGTGATATCACAGATCACCTCCTCCTCCTGTACAATGACTGATAACACCTCTATATACAGTAGATAACACAGGATCCACCATTCACAATAGGCGATGTCACAGCTCACCTCCTCCTCCTGTACAATGGCTGATAACACCTCTATATACAGTACATAACACAGGATCCACCATTCACAATAGGTGATATCACAGCTCACCTCCTCCTGTAGAATGACTGATAACACCTCTATATACAGTACATAACACAGGATCCACCATTCACAATAGATGATGTCACAGCTCACCTCCTCCTCCTGTACAATGACTGATAACAGCTCTATATACAGCAGATAACACAGGATCCACCATTCACATAGGTGATGTCACAGCTCACCTCCTCCTCCTGTACAATGACTGATAACACCTCTATATACAGTAGATAACACAGGATCCACCATTCACAATAGATGATGTCACAGCTCACCTCCTCCTCCTGTACAATGACTGATAACAACTCTATATACAGTAGATAACACAGGATCCACCATTCACAATAGGTGATGTCACAGCTCACCTCCTCCTCCTGTTACATGACTGATAACACCTCTATATACAGTATATAACACAGGATCCACCATTCACAATAGATTATGTCACAGCTCACCTCCTCCTCCTGTACAATGACTGATAACAGCTCTATATACAGCAGATAACACAGGATACCACCATTCACAATAGGTGATGTCACAGCTCACCTCCTCCTCCTGTACAATGACTGATAAGACCTCTATATACAGTAGATAACACAGGATCCACCATTCACAATAGGTGATGTCACAGCTCACCTCCTCCTGTACAATGACTGATAACACCTCTATATACAGTAGATAACACAGGATCCACCATTCACAATAGATTATATCACAGCTCACCTCCTCCTCCTGTGCAATGACTGATAACACCTCTATATACAGTAGATAACACAGGATCCACCATTCCCAATAGGTGATATCACAGCTCACCTCCTCCTCCTGTATAATGACTGATAACACCTCTATATACAGTAGATAACACAGGATCCACCATTCACAATAGGTGACGTCACAGCTCACCTCTTCCTGTACAATGACTGATAACACCTCTATATACCGTAGATAACACAGGATCCACCATTCACAATAGGGATGTCACAGCTCACCTCCTCCTGTGCAATGACTGATAACACCTCTATATACAGTAGATAACACAGGATCCACCATTCACAATAGGTGATGTCACAGCTCACCTCCTCTTCCTGTACACTGACTGATAACACCTCTATATACAGTAGATAACACAGGATCTACCATTCACAATAGGTGATATCACAGCTCACCTCCTCCTCCTGTACAATGACTGATAACACCTCTATATACAGTAGATAACACAGGATCCATCATTCACAATAGGTGATGTCACAGCTCACCTCCTCCTGTACAATGACTGATAACACCTCTATATACAGTAGATAACACAGGATCCACCATTCACAATAGATTATATCACAGCTCACCTCCTCCTCCTGTGCAATGACTGATAACACCTCTATATACAGTAGATAACACAGGATCCACCATTCACAATAGGTGATGTCACAGCTCACCTCCTCCTCCTGTACAATGACTGATAACACCTCTATATACAGTAGATAACACAGGATCCACCATTCACAATAGATTATATCACAGCTCACCTCCTCCTCCTGTGCAATGACTGATAACACCTCTATATACAGTAGATAACACAGGATCCACCATTCACAATAGGGGATGTCACAGCTCACCTCCTCCTGTGCAATGACTGATAACACCTCTATATACAGTAGATAACACAGGATCCACCATTCACAATAGGTTGATGTCACAGCTCACCTCCTCTTCCTGTACACTGACTGATAACACCTCTATATACAGTAGATAACACAGGATCTACCATTCACAATAGGTGATATCACAGCTCACCTCCTCCTCCTCCTGTACAATGACTGATAACACATCTATATACAGTAGATAACACAGGATCCACCATTCACAATAGGCGATGTCACAGCTCACCTCCTCCTCCTGTACAATGACTGATAACACCTCTATATACAGTAGATAACACAGGATCCACCATTCACAATAGGTGATGTCACAGATCACCTTCTCCTCCTGTACAATGACTGATAACACCTCTATATACAGTAGATAACACAGGATCCACCATTCACAATAGGTGATATCACAGCTCACCTCCTCCTCCTCCTGTACAATGACTGATAACACCTCTATATACAGTAGATAACACAGGATCCACCATTCACAATAGGTGATGTCACAGCTCACCTCCTCCTCCTGTACAATGACTGATAACACCTCTATATACAGTAGATAACACAGGATCCACCATTCACAATAGGTGATATCACAGCTCACCTCCTCCTCCTGTACAATGACTGATAACACCTCTATATACAGTAGATAAGACAGGATCCACCATTCACAATAGGTGATGTCACAGCTCACCTCCTCCTCCTGTACAATGACTGATAACACCTCTTATACAGTAGATAACACAGGATCCACCATTCACAATAGGTGATGTCACAGCTCACCTCCTCCTCCTGTACAGTGACTGATAACACCTCTATATACAGTAGATAACACAGGATCCACCATTCACAATAGGTGATGTCACAGCTCACCTCCCCTCCTGTACAATGACTGATAACACCTCTATATACAGCAGATAACACAGGATTCACCATTCACAATAGGTGATGTCACAGATCACCTCCTCCTCCTGTACAATGACTGATAACACCTCTATATACAGTAGATAACACAGGATCCACCATTCACAATAGGTGATGTCACAGCTCACCTCCTCCTCCTGTACAATGACTGATAACACCTCTATATACAGTAGATAACACAGGATTCACCATTCACAATAGGGGATGTCACAGCTCACCTCCTCCTCCTGTACAATGACTGATAACACCTCTATATACAGTAGATAACACAGGATCCACCATTCACAATAGGAGATGTCACAGCTCACCTCCTCCTCCTGTACAATGACTGGTAACACCTCTATATACAGTAGATAACACAGGATCCACCATTCACAATAGGTGATGTCACAGCTCACCTCCTCCTCCTGTACAATGACTGATAACACCTCTATATACAGTAGATAACACAGGATCCACCATTCACAATAGGTGATGTCACAGATCACCTCCTCCTCCTGTACAATGACTGATAACACCTCTATATACAGTAGATAACACAGGATCCACCATTCACAATAGGTGATATCACAGATCACCTCCTCCTCCTGTACAATGACTGATAACACCCCTATATACAGTAGATAACACAGGATCCACCATTCACAATAGGTGATGTCACAGCTCACCTCCTCCTGTATAATGACTGATAACACCTCTATATACAGTAGAAAACACAGGATCCACCATTCACAATAGGAGATGTCACAGCTCACCTCCTCTCATGACTGATAACACCTCTATATACAGTAGATAACAGGATTTTTGATGAAATATTAAGCTCATTTGATCTGGCCACTAGGTGACTGGTCTAATAGTTGTGCCCACACCACCTTCTCCACACCCAACTGACTGACATATCTCTCCTTATACACACACAGAGGTAATAACCTGTCTGTAGCTGAGTGGGTGGAGAGAAGTATCAGGGACCTTTCTCTTGGTCTGGTACCTTGTCCCTGGTCGCACTTACAATTATGTTTCTCTCTAAAATGCTGCAGCGTTCCAGATTAAAGCATAGATTTTTGAGTCTTGCTGTCGGGGGTCCGGACATCACTAATACGGACAGGTTCTCTTTAATTATATGAAATGCTGGTAATGTTCCAAGAAACCCCACGGGATAAGATTTTAGGGCTTTGTAATGCCAGAGGAAGTAAGCTGTGAAAACAGGAAGATACATCAGAGAAATCACAACTGACAGAGGAAGAGGTTACCCAAAATCTGGGAGGGGTAGTGTTATTGCATGTTTATACTTCACCATTTAAAAGGAGAAATAATACAGAATCCGTCGTACGAAACACTCGCGACTCGTCACTTTCTAAACTAAAGTTTCATGCAAAAATTAAAAGTAACAATAACTTTTTTTTTTTAAACTTCATTGCCGGTCCTTCATCAGTCCAAATCATCATTCGGGAACCTTGCTGCAGTCAATGAAAAGGCAGAAATGGATCACTTGGATCTGGAGAAAGGTCATACTATTGATGAAATGATAGAAATCTGCATCCAAAACTTTGGTAAGTGCCTGAGTGCGTGCAATGTTCGATTTCCTAGATAGAATGTAAGTTTTCATTTTCTTTCATGGTCTCCTTACTGTAACTGTTTTCGAACATTAGCTCATAAATGACATGGAAAAATGATTTTTACTTATGTTAGTCGTTACCTTTAGTTAATAAATCTGCACTAAGTTTCAGTCTGCAATCTCCATTCCTTTATTCATTTTCACACCCCCAATTTGCAGCATGATCCAAGATTTTCCAAGATTTTTTTTTTCCTTGCTGGAGTGTCCCTCCCAGGAATAAAGGCTGGATGTGAGGTCTTTGTGCATTCAGGATGCTACTGCCTTCATTTGCTTTTATGTATCAACACTAAGGGCGCAGTCAAGGCAGTCGTATAACTCGAGCTGAGATCGGACTGGCCGGCGGCTTAACCCACCTGAGCCTGACAGCCTCATATATTTTTATGTTGCTGTCAGGCTTGGGTCAGAAGAGCCGACGACCAGTCCGAGCATTGATGTCCGATTTCAGTCTGATTTATACTGCCGTCTAACTGCGCCCTGAGCAAATCTTCTAAAATTCAAATTCAAAGTAAATTTGAAAGTGTTTGTTTGGTGTTAAAAAAAAGCTCTTTAATACGCACTGATGTCTCTAAACCGTAATATTTAATGTTTTTTTTAATATATATTTTTTTAAATTAATTATTTTTTTTTTTAACCCTTTTCAAGCCCATTTCTAAAAATGTGCTTAGCCTTTAAAAGGAAAGTGGACATTGAATTGGAAATCTGCCGCCAAGAGTCAATACACTGACCATATGGCGAAATTCACCGCAAACTACCGTAGTTAACAAAACAAATAACATATTTAGAATATTACCTGTTTAGCTCATTATTTTTTGCTCCTTAACATTTAGGGTGCATTTAGCACCAATAAGCTTTATTCAAGTGTTCTGACCCTTGTTTATAGGGCTTTTTACACAGACTGACGAAGAATGATTGGGACCGAACGAGCTCTAATAATTTGCTCTATCCCTGTCATATTGTCGGCAGTTCATTTCCTATATACACGGTAGAAATGTGCTGCCAAGAATGATGATCTTTGCTTCAGTGTAAATGATCCAACTATCTGACATTTTGCTCGTTTGGGTGATTGCTAGCATGTTCACACCTACAAACGCTCAGTGGCATTGCTTGTATATTAAAATGTGGATGGTGCAAACACACACACATACACACACATACGGTTGTGCTCAAAAGTTTACACACCACAGAAAAATTTTTGCTTTCTTGGCCTTTTTTTCAGAGAATATGAATGAGAACACCAAAACTTTTCCTTCACTCATGGTTAGTGGTTGGGTGAAGCCATTTATTGTCAAACTACTGTGTTTTCTCTTTTTAAATCATAATGACAACCCAAAGCATCCAAATGACCCTGATCCAAAGTTTACACACCCCATTTCCTAATACCGTGTATTGCCCCTTCTAACATCAATGACAGCTTGAAGTCTTTTTGTGGATGAGATTCTTTATTTTCTCAGATGGTAAAGCTGCCCACTCTTCTTGGCAAAAAAGCCTCCAGTTCCTGTAATTTCCTGGGCTGTCTAGCATGAACTGTGCGCTTGAGATCTCCCCAGAGTGGCTCAATGATATTGAGGTCAGGAGACTGAGATGGCCACTCCAGAACCTTCACTTTCTTCTGCTGTAGCCAATGACAGGTCGACTTGGCCTTGTGTTTTGGATCGTTGTCATGTTGGAACGTCCAAGTATGTCCCATTCGCAGCTTCCGGGCTGATGATTGCAAATTTGCCTTCAGTATTTGCTGATAATGTGCTGCATTCATCTTTCCTTCAACTTTGACCAAGTTTCCTGTGCCTTTATAGCTCACACATCCCCAAAACATCAGTGATTCACCTCCGTGCTTTACAGTAGGAATGGTGTTCCTTTCATCATAGGCCTTGTTGACCTCTCTCCAAATGTAACGTTTATGGTTTTGGCAAAAAAGTTCAATTTTGGTCTCATCACTCCAAATTACCTTGTTCCAGAAGTTTTGAGGCTTGTCTCTGTGCTGTTTTGCATATTGTAGCCAAGATACTTTGTGGAATTTACACAGTAATGACTTTCTTCTGGCGACTCGACCATGCAGCCAATTTTTCTTCAAGTGGCTCCTTATTGTGCATCTTGAAACAGCCACACCGCTAGTTTTCAGAAAGTCCAGTATTTCAGCTGATGTTATTTGTGGTTTTTTTTTTGCATCCCAAATAATTTTCCTGAGAGTTGTGGATTACATTTTTGTTGGTCTACCTGACCGTGGATTTGTGTTTACAGAGCCCCTGATTTTCCATTTGTTAATCACAGTTGAATGTTGCTGACTGGCATTATCAATTCCTTGGATATCTTTTTTTTATCCCTTTCCTGTTTTATACAGTTCAACTACCTTTTCCCGTAGATCCATTAACAATTATTTTTCTTTCCTCATGACTCACAATCCAGAAACATCAGTGGCTGGATGAAAGATGCAAGACTCTGTCTGGATCCCAGAATCTCACTCATCTTTTATGCACACACACTCATTACAAGCAAACAGGTCTCAGGTGAGGATGTTACCTTTAGTAGCCATTCAAACCCATTTGTGTCAACTTCTGTGCATGTTATCAGGCCAAAATCACCAGGGTATGTAAACTTTTGATCAGTGTCATTTGGATGTTTTGGGTTGTCATTATGATTTAAAAAGAGAAAACACAGTAGTTTGACAATAAATGGCTTCACCCATCCACTAACCGTGAGTGGAGAAAGTTTTGGTGTTATCATTCATATTCTCTGAAAAAAAGGCCAAGAAGGCAGAAATTTTGCCGGGATTATGTAAAGTTTTGAGCACAGCTGTACATGTTATACACACTGCCTCTTACACACAGACATACATGCACAAACACTACATGTTACACATATGCTATGTGGTGTAGTGACACCTGATGCAGCTAGGGGGCACTGTGTGTGCTCCTCGAGGTATGCATGGAAGCATGGTTTGTGTTGTGGTGAAGGACCTGTGATGAGGTCATGATCAGGTGACCTAACCATGTGATCCTGACCTCACTTATGTTATGTGTATCAAAAGGACCTGTGATGAGGTCATGATCAGGTGACCTAACCATGTGATCCTGACCTCACCTATGGGTGGGGTTACACCTATGTAATGGAGTTTGTTTTGCACCTGTGAGAGAGTGTGTGGGAGTCTGTGAGTGTGAACAGACTTCCATGTGTCCAAGGCAGGACATTACAGAGAGGTCTCTGTGAATGAAGAGTGAGGCTCCAGGCAGGAGCTGAAGCATTGAAGAGCTGTATTATATGTTACCATATGGTTTATGATGTAATAAACCTAAGGACTTTTTGCATAAGATCGAGTCTCCTGATTTACCTCTGAAGCAGCCGAGTGAGTGAAACCTTACAATTGGTGGAGAATGCAGGCAGCGACCCAAGGAGCACATGTTCCAGGACTGGGAATGAGGAATCAGAGGAGGAACGGACGGTCTGTGAAAACCGTGAGTGTGACCAGTGGTCACGAATAAACTGTGCATTTATGTTGATGTGGTGCCTCTGAAGATATGAGGTATCTGAAGAAACTGTTAAGCAGTGGTGACAGACAGGAGTCTGTGTTATGTTGACCGGGGTCATTGAAAATTGAAGTAAGCAAAAAAAGCATGCTGAGATGATACCTCAGAGGAGGTGTCCGGAAACCTGCATGGCCAACAGGTAACAGACAGGAGTCTGTGGTGTACTGATGGGTCAGTGAGACTGTTTTTTTCCTTTTTGGGATGCCTCTCTGAGAGAGGAGGTGTCCGGAAATCTCTGTGGCCAAGAGTGACAGACAGGAGTCTGTGTTGTGCTGACGGGTCAGTGAAAGACTGTTTTTTTTCCTTTGTGGGATATCTCTGCGAGAAGAGGTGTCCGGAAAATCTCTCTGGCTGAGAGTGGTGACAGACAGGAGTCTGTGTTGTGCTGACGGGTCAGTGGAAGACTGTTTTTTTTTCTGGGACACGTGTGAGGTGTTTGCTGTGGCTCGTGGAGTCATGAAGGTGACAAGCGGCTGGCTGTGACTCGTGGGGTCACGAAGGTGACAAGCGGCAAGACAGCGCAGCGTGCAGAGACTTGTGGTGGCAGGAGCTACAGTGACTGTTGCAGCAAGAGGTTCTGCAGCAGCCGGAGCTGCAGTGGCAGCCACAGCAGCTTGGGAGTAGCATCTGGAGGTGCTGGTTGTTGGTGGCTGCAACGGAAGCGGTAGCAGTACCACCAGGAGCTGGTGTGGTAAAGAGGACAGTGTGAACCGAGGCACACGGACTCTTAAAGGGCCGGTACACGCCCTGGGTGGAAGACACTGTCTGAGGGTACTGTGTGGACTGGGGCCTGTGGGAGCCGTGGTGTGTACCCCAGTGATGGGTGGTGTCCCAAAAGGGGGGCGGCAACCCAAAACAGGGATGGTTACCCAAAAGGGGGCAGAGTCCCAAAAGGGGGCGGTAACCCAAAAAAAAATTTGGGATTGTGGCCCGAAAGGGGGTGGAGTCTCAAAAGGGGGTGGTAGCCCAAATCAGAAAAGTGGCCCGAAAGGGGGCGGAGTCCCAAAAGGGGGTGGCACCGGTTTCCTCAGTGGACATAGCTGAGGAACAGCGGTGTGGGTGTTATAACGTATTCCGCATGTGGCATAGACTTCCCGTTTGATAACAGCCCACAGGTGTGTACGGTAATGTTACATAGGGAAGGAGTCTCTGGACAGTTGGACTCAAAGAGTCAGGTGACTCTGAAAGGAACTCCGCTAGTTCTCTGTCTGACCGAGAAAAAGGTCCAGGTGTGCTGCATCCACGGGCTCATTGTGGACTATTTGGTAGACAGGGTGACGCTTGAGATGTCCACAAGTGTCGAGGATCAAGATGGCGGTATACCACTGAACGTATTGTACCCCTATGAGAGGGCACGGGACTTTGTATTTTTTGAAAATGCATGGGAACTTGATAAAGTGTGTTGTTGTTTAGAGGAGGGAGCCCCATCACAGCAGGCAGCTGTAGTGGTTCCTTGCCGTGTGAAGTGTGAAAAGGAGGTAAACCCTAATAGCGATAGTCCGAGCCCCAGGTGACCAGAAGAAAGTGTGGGTCAGACGAACTCGGGGACTTGGAGGTGACGAGACGTGTGACCGTGGGAAACGGTTTAGCTCTAGCGCAGGGGTCTGACACCTGTCTAGGTGGGGACGTGCTGTTCCAGGATGACAGGGGGAGTGGGAGTGACTCCTGTGCAGACTGTGACTCGACCGCAAGGGAAAGCGAGTGCAGTAAGGTGGAGCCAAGTAAAAATGGTAGATCTTCCTCTCACCGCAGGGGCCGCGGAAAGGCGGGACAGGCTACAGCCTCTAAGAAGAGAAATGATGAGGAAGAGTCAGGGTCAGGTACCGGTCAGGTTACTGTCCTTGATAAAGAGGCCACGTTATCTCTGACAAATCCCAGCACAGAGGTAGGGCTGGAGGTAGAACAGACCTGTAGTAGATCCACATCTGCAATGCCCGGAAAGGGTGAAATGGCTCAGTATGATGAAGGCTCCAGGGTACCGGAGGTAGAGCTGTTGAAAGAAACAGTAAAAGAGGCAGTTGAGCAAGAAAGGGTCCTGAGACGAATAATTGAGCACAGAATGGAGGAGCTGGAGAAAGAAGTCTCTAAGCTCAGAGATCATCTGTCAGCGTGTCATAGTATGAACAAGGCCCTATGGAAAGATATGGAGGTGCTCAGAGAGGCCCAGGAGAAGCATCAGCAGGAACTTCTCCGGAGGGAGGATGAGTGTCGCGGCTTGGCAGAGGAGCGAGATAAAGTTCTTCGTAAGCTCAAGATGGAGAAAGAGACTAATGTCCAGCTCCAGAAATCCACGGGAGACGAAGTACAGCAAGCAAAGTGCCACACAGATGGCCACACAAGAAATGCTGAGGTCTTGGAGAACTGCGCTGATGCTCAGGAGGAGGAGGTCCAACAGCATGTTCAGGAAAAGGAGACATCGCTTTTCAAGTGTATGATAGAGGTACCCGAAGACATGCAAGAAGCTTGTGCCAGTGAGGATGTACATGAGGCCTTTAGAAAAGCGGTAGAAGCATGTAGTGTTGTCACGCGGTCTTATGATATGTGTACGATGTCAGTAAACTATTCTTAAAAGAACAACACTCTATACAACATATAGATTAGCAACATCAGCATGTAAATATAGAATAGATTTACCTGACACGATATCCGTTGAACTCAGGGTTAATCTTGAGGACTTGATACACTGTCACAGGAAAGAGGAGGACCGGGGGTCTAACCTGACCCTAAACTGGGGTCCTAACTAATCCCTCACCTTGGAGGTACTGATAATGGTTCAGAGGTCCAAGTCTCCAGCCTAACCCTGTCTCCTATCAGTCCCTGAACCCTGTAATCAGTCCTAAGAAGGATACTGATTACCACCAAAGGGATATGGGCTGATCTCTGCTAAATACACAGATTAGACATATAAGACAGACTGGAGAAAACACAGACTTGCATACACACTCAAACACAGAAGGAACATAAATGATCTGGGATATTAAACTCTAAGCAAGGTGAGCTTAAAACAACTAAGGAGCTCTTTAACTTAAGTCTATACAGATACAATCCTATCTGTGGTCTGCATGAAGAATTTCACTGGCAACTCCCAACACAGACAACCAGAGATTTAAAGGAAACCAATCAACAAATAATTAATTGCAGCCGGGAGAAACTGCACCCAGTCCCAGAACTGAGCACAGACAGAATTAACTCCCTAACTGCCAAACACAAAGAAACAGCAACTGAGCTGTGAGAAGTCAGAATGTGCAACCGCGACGATCTTCGTGGCGATGCACACATGACAGTACCCCCCCTTCTACGAGGGGCCTCCGGACCCTCAGGGCCAGGTTTGCCGGGTGAGTTCTGTGGAAGGTCCGCACCAAACGATCTGCGTTAATGTCAGACGCAGGAACCCACGTCCTCTCCTCTGGACCATACCCCTTCCAATGCACCAAGTACTGAAGGGACCGGCGATTCAGACGTGAGTCAATGATCTTTGACACTTGAAACTCCAAGTTACCATTGACCACCACTGGAGGAGGAGGTAGAGGTGATGGTATGACTGGTGCCACGTACCTCTTAAGTAATGACTTGTGAAACACATTGTGGATTTTAAACGTAGGAGGGAGGTCCAGACGAAATGCCACAGGATTAATTATGGAACTGATCCTGTACGGCCCGATGAATCTGGGGCCCAGCTTCCAGGAGGGCACTTTAAGTTTTATATTCCTGGTAGACAACCATACCAGATCGTTCACATTCAGATCTGGACCAGAAACTCTCCTCCTATCAGCCATACGTTTATAACGGTTCCCCATAGCACTCAGATTATTCAATACACCTCTCCACACTGAAGCAAGTGACGACGAGAAACGCTCCTCCTCAGGAACCCCAGAAGGGCCCCCCCCATTGAATGTACAAAACTGGGGATGAAAACCATATGCCCCAAAAAACGGGGACTTACCAGTGGACTCGCTCCGCCTGTTGTTAAGAGCGAACTCTGCCAGAGGCAAGAAAGAAGACCAGTCCTCCTGGTTCTCTGAGACAAAACACCGAAGATAAGTCTCTAGGCTTTGATTCAGACGCTCTGTCTGACCATTGGTCTGCGGATGAAAAGCCGAGGAAAATGACAATTGCATCCCCCGACGTAAACAAAATGCCCTCCAAAACTTGGACACAAACTGAGACCCCCTATCTGACACCACATCAGAAGGCAACCCATGAAGTCTCACAATCTCCCCAATGAACACCTGCGCCAGAGTTTTAGCATTAGGGAGGGCAGGAAGAGCAATGAAATGTGCCATCTTACTGAACCTGTCAACAACCACCAGTATGACAGTCTTCCCTGACGACTGAGGAAGGTCCGTGATGAAGTCCATAGACAAATGAGTCCATGGACGCTCCGGAAGTTTCAAGGGTAAGAGGGTCCCAGACGGACGGGTATGAGGGGTCTTAGAGCGAGCACAAACCCCACAGGACGCGACAAAAGTTAAAACATCTTTATTAACGTTAGGCCACCAAAACCGGCGAGAAAGGAGATCTAAAGTAGCCTTACTCCCTGGATGTCCTGCTAAAGCAGAATTATGATGTGCCTCAATAACCTTTTGTCTCAACTGATTTGGGACAAACAGTCTCCCTGGAGGTCCTGCAGGGGCGTCCCCCTGAGCCTCTAACACCTCCTCCTCAAGCTCAGAACATACAGCCGACACTACCACCCCTCCTGAAGGATAGGAATCGGTCATCCATTTTCCCGGCCCCTGGGAAACTGCGAGACAAGGCATCCGCCTTAACATTCTTAGATCCAGGGCGATAAGTGACAACAAAATTAAACCTGGTAAAAAACAACGACCATCGAGCTTGTCTGGAATTCAGACGCTTAGCAGATTCCAAATACAGCAGGTTCTTGTGATCAGTAATGACGGTGACCGGGTGGACTGCCCCCTCCAAAAAGTGACGCCATTCTTCAAAAGCCAACTTAATGGCCAAAAGTTCCCTATTGCCGATATCATAATTCCTTTCGGCGGACGACAATTTTTTAGAAAAGAAAGCGCACGGATGCCATTTACCAGGGGACGGACCCTGGGACAATATTGCACCCACCCCTACGTCAGACGCGTCCACCTCCACAACGAACGGCTGTGATGCATCTGGTTGGATGAGAACGGGTGCCGAAGCAAAACATTTTTTCAAAGAGGAAAAAGCTTGGCAAGCTTTGTCCGACCATTTAGAAAAATCCGTCCCTTTTCTTGTCATGTCAGTGAGAGGTTTGACAACAGATGAGAAATTACAAATAAATTTCCGGTAGTAGTTAGCAAACCCCAGAAAACGCTGCAGAGCCTTAAGATCCTCTGGCTGATCCCATTCAAGCACTGCTCTCACCTTTTCAGGGTCCATACGGAAACCGGAGGCTGACACCAAGAAACCCAAAAACTGAAGTTCCTGTACGGCGAATACACACTTTTCCAGTTTGGCGTATAGTTTATTGTCTCGCAAGATCTGCAACACCTGTCTCACATGCTCCTGGTGAGACACAAGATCTGGCGAGTAAATTAAAATGTCATCCAAATATACGACCACAAACAGCCCCACCAGATGACGAAAAATGTCATTAACAAAATGTTGGAATACTGCTGGTGCAGTAGTCAGACCAAAAGGCATGACAAGGTTCTCATAATGTCCCTCCGGCGTGTTAAACGCCGTTTTCCACTCATCCCCCTCTTTTATCCTAATCAGATTATACGCCCCCCTGAGATCCAATTTACAGAACCATTTGGCGCCAACAATTTGATTGAAGAGATCAGGAATCAGAGGGAGTGGATACGGATCTCGAACAGTAATCCGATTAAGTTCGCGGAAATCCAAGCAAGGGCGTAGGCCTCCATCTTTTTTCTTCACAAAGAAGAACCCCGCGGCCACTGGGGAAGATGAAGGTCTAATATGCCCTTTGGCCAGTGAAAATGTCACGCGGTCTTATGATATGTGTACGATGTCAGTAAACTATTCTTAAAAGAACAACACTCTATACAACATATAGATTAGCAACATCAGCATGTAAATATAGAAATAGATTTACCTGACACGATATCCGTTGAACTCAGGGTTAATCTTGAGGACTTGATACACTGTCACAGGAAAGAGGAGGACCGGGGGTCTAACCTGACCCTAAACTGGGGTCCTAACTAATCCCTCACCTTGGAGGTACTGATAATGGTTCAGAGGTCCAAGTCTCCAGCCTAAAGGTACTGCCACACTAAGCTATCCCGCTAGCGATCTCGTTAGCGTTGCATACTAATGAGATCGCTAGCGGGATTGTTTCTATATCGCTAAATGCGGTCACATTTAGCGATATAGTTAACGACGCTATCGCCGTTAGCGATCTTCTTAACGACTTTAGCGGTACAAAAGTACCGCTAAATCGCTAAGAAAAGGTGCCACACAGCGATTAGATACTTACCCAGCGGGAGCGCCGACGATAAAATAGGGTCCGGAGCGATTCCAGCGACGAGCGAGATCACAGCAGGAAGCTCGTCGCTGGAAGCTGCCGCACTGAACAATATCGCTAACGGGATCGCTAAATAGTGACGTTTTTTAGCGATCCCGTTAGCGATATTGTTTAGTGTGGCATACCCTTAACCCTGTCTCCTATCAGTCCCTGAACCCTGTAATCAGTCCTAAGAAGGATACTGATTACCACCAAAGGGATATGGGCTGATCTCTGCTAAATACACAGATTAGACATATAAGACAGACTGGAGAAAACACAGACTTGCATACACACTCAAACACAGAAGGAACATAAATGATCTGGGATATTAAACTCTAAGCAAGGTGAGCTTAAAACAACTAAGGAGCTCTTTAACTTAAGTCTATACAGATACAATCCTATCTGTGGTCTGCATGAAGAATTTCACTGGCAACTCCCAACACAGACAACCAGAGATTTAAAGGAAACCAATCAACAAATAATTAATTGCAGCCGGGAGAAACTGCACCCAGTCCCAGAACTGAGCACAGACAGAATTAACTCCCTAACTGCCAAACACAAAGAAACAGCAACTCAGCTGTGAGAAGTCAGAATGTGCAACCGCGACGATCTTCGTGGCGATGCACACATGACAAGTGTGAACTGGGTGCCAGAGATGAAACAGTTAGTCATACTGTCGACTAAGGAAGTCACACTGAAGCGAGTGGCTGTCCTGAGAGACATGCACCTACATTGTCTCCGCACAAAGCAACTGATCCTGTTGAGAAATCACGAAGCCACTCGACGTTTGGAGCAAGCAAGAAAGGCTCAAAGTCAGCTTGGATTAATGGAGGACATCATTCAAGTGCCCAGAGGTATGGTGAAGAAAGTCATCGGAAGACTTGGGAAAATGATGCAGGAGATGGTGAATAAGTCCGGTGTGACGAGAGTTAGGATTCCGGCTGATGACGAAGTCCAGGTCGTGGGTGAAGACGGGATGGTTCCGTTCCTCATTGTCGGATCCAGGGAGAGCCTTGGGAATATCCGGATGCTCCTGGAGTATCGTGTGTCCTACCTGAGAGAAGTAGAGCAACTACGACTTGAGAGGGACCAGGTCAACAGGAACCTGCAGAAAATAGAAAGAAGATGGCCTCCACCTTCAACCCGTGGTATTGAGAGGAGAAGAGATAGAAGTAGTGATGCCTCAGTTAGCTCAGTGATGAGTGACTTAAGCAGGAGAACCTATAGTGGAAAAAATGAAAAGGACGCAGACCAGACAGGACGTATGGGTGCAAGTGAATTGCGACGCCGTACTGACCGCTGGGGAGGCGGGTGGTCTGACAGAGGGCCCGACTTAGCCAGACGGTTTGACTGGCAGAGACGACCGAGAAGGATCTCTGGTCGGGTAATAAGTGTTCAACCCCACAAGTTTGAACAGAGGGGGGAGGTATGTGGTGTAGTGACACCTGATGCAGCTAGGGGGCACTGTGTATGCTCCCTCGAGGTATGCATGGAAGCATGGTTTGTGTTGTGGTGAAGGACCTGTGATGAGGTCATGATCAGGTGACCTAACCATGTGATCCTGACCTCACTTATGTTATGTGTATCAAAAGGACCTGTGATGAGGTCATGATCAGGTGACCTAACCATGTGATCCTGACCTCACCTATGGGTGGGGTTACACCTATGTAATGGAGTTTGTTTTGCACCTGTGAGAGAGTGTGTGGGAGTCTGTGAGTGTGAACAGACTTCCATGTGTCCAAGGCAGGACATTACAGAGAGGTCTCTGTGAATGAAGAGTGAGGCTCCAGGCAGGAGCTGAAGCATTGAAGAGCTGTATTATATGTTACCATATGGTTTATGATGTAATAAACCTAAGGACTTTTTGCATAAGATCGAGTCTCCTGATTTACCTCTGAAGCAGCCGAGTGAGTGAAACCTTACAGCTGCTTATTATACACACAAACACACACGCAGTACTGAGGATATAAAAGGCTCTCCACTCCGTACTGATGTCACCAGGACCTTCTACACTTCTAATCTTGGAAACTGCACTGATAATTCAGGACTGGCATTATCAGTGCAGTATCTGGACAATTTCCCTGTTTTTCCCCTCCTAAAGTCAGCCCTGATGTGAACAGGCAAACAGCATTGAAGGAGATAAGACTAGCACCTGTCCGCCATCCCGCATATATACCATAAACGTTGAAGATGGCGGTACCCATTTAAAGGGGTCAGCCTGAAAGCAAGACCCGACACTGTGTGGATCTAGAAGTTGACATGTCCACAGTATTGAGCTATTTCTGGTCTCTTTTAGCACAGGGCCGGCTCTGCATGCCGTCTCATCTCTCTATTAAAATAAATTGGATTTACGGATTCCTATGAGAAATTCTCAGTCTGCAGTAAATAGTACTTTGGTGTAGAGTGATAAAATGCCCCAAAAATAGAAGCAAAATTTAATGCAAAAATAATCCATGCAATACATGTCTAGCCCAAATCTGTAGTTTTAGCTAGTCGTTAATGTTAACCATGCTTTACACTGCAGCGCGGTACCAAGTAGTAGTCTCTTTTTTTTCAAAGCTGCTGTATAGTCCGCGTACCACTTACATTTTTTAGGATAGTGTCATGATGGGATCCATCAGAAGGGAAGTAGAGAAGAATGAGTTCCTATGATATCTTTAGTCCCTTCATTAATTTTATTTACTGGAACTCTCTGTAGCCTGCAGTGAAATTGTTCTGCTCAGTTGGAGAAGCTTTTTTTTTTCGGCTAAACTGTCGTTCTGCTGCAGCCGAGTAGTACAGACCGCGGTGGACATATTTTGCTAGTGATGTAATTGCTTAGCCGAACTAAAAAAAAAATATATATATATTTGCTATTATGTGGACCGTGCGGGGAAGCATATGTGCTAACTTTATCCAGTGCCAAGATTTTGTGACATATATACTCATAATTATGCTGTACGCCATCACAGTACGGGAACTCCGGTTTAGAGATTATCTTGCAGAAAGGCTTTTCTTGCCGTCTTTACAAATATGAATTATAGTCTTTCGGAATACAGATTCCTAAATAAAGGCATAATTGCCTTGAAATATCCTATATGCTCCAAGGAATCAGCGGCTTTTGGGGCCAGACGAGACCGTACAGTAATCGGATGGCCTTTCATTTCATAACAGGGAAAGCAGGTTTTTGACACCTAATTTGAGAGCAGCATGATGTAGGGGCAGAGACCCTGATTGCAGTGATGCATCACTTACTGGGCTGCTACATGTAGTTTCGATAAAATCACAGTTTTATCAGCAGGAGATTATCACTACAGGACAAGTAAATCTGATGCCGTTTAGTCTAAGCACGCCCCCATCACTGATTGGCAGATTGTATACAGGAAACTGCCAATCAGTGGTGTGGGCGGGGTTATACAGAGCTCAGCATTCAGAGAACTGCTGGATCTGCTGCAGATAAAACAGGAATTTTATCAAAACTGTAGCAAGCAGCCCAGTAAGTGATACATCACTGGAATGAGGATCTCTGCTTCTACATCATGATGCTGTCAGATGGGACGTGCTGATAGACAGACTGACTTTAATTTTAATAGTCCTTTTCATTGCGGTTGCCGAATGACTTCCTGCTTTCTACTTTTTCACTTGGGAGCCGGCCCGTGATCTCTGTCCGTGCACCGCACCCTTATTAGATTGAACGATGCCGAATGTGATGTTTTTCTTTCCCTTGTTCACACTGTAAAGGTGCCCCCATAGCTGAGAACTGTCAGGGCTACTACTTGTTCGGCCAACAGCGATCTCTCCCAGTTCCTCCATGCACATGCATGCTCGGTTCGTGTGAGCGTGCATACATTTTCAGTTGGGAGACACTTCTGATAGCAGCTTCTCTCATGGGGAAATTGAAATTTAGTGTATCTGACGTCATCTGTTGGAGAATAAATGTTAGACCCTCTCTAATGGATATGGGGACATTTGATCCCTACAGCGCTCAGTTTTTTTGTATCTGGTTGATCCATTGGTAAATAGGAGCTTATATGTTGATGTATTAATGCATTGCTATAGAAGAACTTTTCCTAATGTGAGCCCATAGCATTAATATATATCGAACCTCAGATTACACACGATTCATAATTATGTTAATTCTTTTTTTTACAATAATCTTATTTTTTTATTCTTTTCTTTGTTTAGACTCGGATGGGAATCCTAAGGATCGGGAACTGGTTCAGATGTTTCTCATGATGCACCCTTGGTACATCCCATCTGGGGATCTTGCCAAGAAGCTCTTTGCTCTATATCCTTTTAAAAGATTTGATATTTTGCCTTCTGATGTAACTTGTTTATTATTATGGAAACTTTAGACTCAGTTGGACGGTTGTCAGGAGCCTCTGCTCAATTGGTTTGATTTCTTTTGATAACTTGGGAAGAGAAACAAAATAATGTCAAAAACACATCATTTGCATAACAATGGTATTGATTTTTTTATTTGGGTCTGTAAGGGTTATATTGTGTGTCAATTATTAGAATGGAAGAAAAAGTTTGGCATGCCCTTTTCCTTCAGTTAAAAAAAAATGGATATACAGCTCCTCAGTGTCCCTCTTCCCTGCTGAGATCTCACACTGCTCAGTGCAAGCTGCAGCTGTCAGTCAGGGTGGATGGTCGAAGACTGAAAACACTTGGACTCATTAGCTATTTTATTGGGTCTATATGGGTTCTGTTATGTGTCAATTTTTAGAATGGAAGAAAAAGTTTTTGCATGCTACTCTTCTTCTTCCATTCAAAAATGGAAACATAACAGACCCACAAATAATGGGATCCTGTTACAAAGACAAAAAGTACATAAATGCAGTAACACATGGTGCAGAGCTGTAGTAAACCAAGGTTATGAAAGTTTAACTCGGTCTCCACCCATCTAGCCTAGCCTGATTGACAGCTCCTCAGTGTCCCTCTTCCCTGCTGAGATCTCACACTGCTCAGTGCAAGCTGCAGCTGTCAGTTAGGGTGGGTGGACGAATGTATGCAGTTTGAATGAAATAGTGGTACTTAGGCTGACAGCTGGCGCACGTGTATGGCCACTTTTAATTATAATAATAATAATAATAATAATAATAATAATAAAATAAAAATACTACTAATAAAAATAATAATAAAAAATTAATAAAATTAATAAAATAAAATTTTTCGTTCTGGAAACCCCTGCCTCTTGGCTGCAGTTCTGTTTTGAAAAAATAAAATAAAAAATAAATAGTTTACTCATCATCCCCAGCTCCAGTGCAAAGTCTTCTTCTCTGCTCCCAATGTCTGTTATTGTCTGCAGCATTGACAGTCATGTTGACAGCGCTTTACTCATCCTCCCCTATTCCAGTGCTAAGTCTCCTCCATTGCTCCCAGTGTCTGTTATTGTATGCAGCAATGACGTCACGTTGACAATGCTTTACTCGTCCTCCCCAGGTCCAGTGCTAAGTCTGCTCCCCTGCTCCTGGTGTTGTTGTCTGCAGCATTGACGTCATGTCTACAGTGATTTACTCATACTCCCCAGGTCCAGTGCTAAGTCTCCTCCACTGCTCCCAGTGTCCGTTATTGTCTGCAGTATTGACGTCATGTCTACAGTGCATTACTCATACTCCCCAGGTCCAGTGCTGTCTCCTCCGCTGCTCACGGTGTCTGTTATTGTCTGCAGCATTGACGTCACGTTGACAGCGCTGCAGCCAATATCTGAGCTCAGAGGCTGTGCCTGAATTGACTGCCTTGAGAAGCTGTTGTCAATAATTGGCTGCAGCATTGTCAACTGATGTCATGGACCTGGGAAGGGTGAGTAAAGGACATTTTTGTATATATACAAATTGAAGCCGGAGAAAAAAAGAAAATTACTTTATGTGTCACATTTAGCAGAGGAGAGCTAGTGACAGATGGTTCAGTGAGACGTGTGTCAGTTTAACCTCAGAGGGCTGAAAGGGGGGGAAGTATCCTGTTCTGACCCACCCATCTCCCCCCATCGGTGCAGTCCCCAGATCTGTCATCTTATTAGTTTTGCATCTTGTATATCTTTTCATATATTTCATATCTTTTCTATATATATATATATATCTTCTGGCCAAATCGCGCTTAATCAGGTTGCGCTGGAGAATTAATATGTGCAGTATTATAAGTGTTAGATTTCGCACATTGCTCCTTTCATGCGAGTTCTCCCCCAAAGTGAAAAATATATTTTCCTTGACCATTTTCTACTTCAGAGGCTGGCGATAATGCAGAACGGGAACGCATCTGTCACCTTGTCAGGTAGCCGCACATTTCACCGCTATTAGCATTAATTAAATGGTTGCTGTGTATCCTCGGCCGGTCGCATTACACAGGATTATTTCTCTTGTATCCGCAGGTTCTGGATAGCGGAGTACCCGGCGGAGTTTGATTTAAATCCAGAATTGGGGGAGCAGATTCGGGATCTGAAGAGGGCCCTGGAAAACAAAGGGAACCGGCGGGAGAGCAGTCTGATAGACATTGAGAGTGTGTATGTAATGGTCGTCCTGAGATCAGGAAAAGTGTAACGATCACGTTTGTGTTGGCCACTACAACGTATATAAGGGGTTCTGCAGGGGCGGAGATATCATTGCTGTAACCTGTTTGGCCGCACAGGGGCCCATTTTCTGATAATAGTTTTCCCTTTAATTGCAAAGTTAGAGGATTACTTTTTAAGATTATGTTCACACAGTGCGATTCTACTGTTGTTCTTTTTTTTTTTTTGCTGCGATTTTCTAAACTGAATTTTTTTAAACTAATTTTTGAAAATCACAGCAAAATCGATGCGTTTTTTTACTTCAATTTTGGAAAATCACTGTAATTAAAGGGAGCATTATCGCTCTGTGTGAACAGACTGTATGTGCATTTTTATACCCTTATTCCCATATGTAATGGGATCTGTCAGGGTTTCCCTGTATTTTCAGCCAGTAAAGGAATACAGCCTAACACGTCAAGATGAACAAAGCCTAAAAACAAATGAAACACCCCAATATATGTAACACCCACCGATGACGTTTTAGTTATTAAACTCATTATTGGTACTCCCCATTGTAAACTCTGTAGCAGAGAATAGGGGAGCAAGTTTCTTTTATTTGTGACAGTATGTTAGACCTTGTTTGCATAAGTCTAGGTTTTCTGAATTTTTAGTCAACGGATGATCATGAGAATTTCGGAACTTCATGAGAATTCCGGAACTGGTGGTCAGGATGTCATCCCTAACGGACCTGTGGTGGCCTTTGGAGCACCAGTGCTGGAGCAAGAAGCCAATTCCTGGGGTGTAAATTACTTAATTTTCTTCTTTTATCGTGATGGATTCCCTGGGTAATAATTTCTTCAAAAATTAAATAAAGTACCTTTATTTTTTTACATTTCAGTTACCGGTAATTCTTCTATTCCTGTGTGCAGTTCTGCAGCATCTAGAAATCTATTTTTGATTTTTTTTTTCACCCTGCAAAATCCCAATTACGTCCTAGGTTTGCGATTAAAAAGCCATTGATGCCTGTCTTAGGTGACCAATGTATTGCTCTGTATGAATGCTGTTCCATTTTTATAGATTTTGTGCGTGCCAAATATTTAAATATTATAGCATGATATGACTTCTATACTGACTCCTACAAGTTGGGGTCTTTTTTTCTGTGCCCCTTGAGCTATATGTATATAGTTATTTCTCTACAATCTCACCCGATCTCATGTAAAATTAGGCCATAGGTTTCAGGGGAAAGCGAGAGAAGCGGTACTCATCACTGGCAATTTCAATAAAAGGCAATTTTTTTCAGTCGCAGGGTTGCAGACGGACTGAAATGAGCAACAGCTGTTTCGCATGAGTACATGCTTCTTCTGGCTCACAGTGTGATCCAGAAGAAGCTTGTCCTCACGCGAAACAGACGTTGCTCATTTCATTGATATATGTCTGCATAAAAGGCAATTTTTTTTCAGTCGCAGGATTGCAGACGGACTGAAATGAGCAACAGCTGTTTCGCATGAGTACATGCTTTTTCTGGCTCACAGTGTGATCCAGAAGAAGCATGTCCTCACGCGAAAAAGCCGTTGCTCATTTTATTGATATCTGTCTGCATAAAAGGCAATTTTTTTTCAGTCGCAGGGTTGCAGACAGACTGAAATGAGCAACAGCTGTTTCGCATGAGTACATGCTTCTTCTGGCTCACAGTGTGATCCAGAAGAAGCATGTCCTCACGCGAAAACAGCCGTTGCTCATTTCATTGATATCTGTCTGCAACCCTGCGATTGGAATAAAGTGCCCTTTATTGAAATTGCCGGTGGTGAGTACCGCTTCTCTCCGAAACCCATGATTTAATACATGTTTTAAGCTGAGTACCACAAAATATGGCAATTGTAATCTGAATATTTTTTGTATTTTCTTTTTATTCCAACTTTCTTTGAATCAAGTGTGGTAGTAATGCCAGCGTTTTGTTTTTTTTCTGGTCTCTATGTAGAATTAGGCATTTTTAGGGAAATGTCTAGATGATGTAAGCTGTTATGTGAATTAAGTCATATTGTTTTATCTTACAGTCCTTCTTATGGCTGGAAAAGACAAGTTACACAACGAGGGCAAGGAAGCGGCCGAATAAGGAAAACTTCTCTGCTGTTTGATCACTTGGATCCTGCTGAACTGGCAGAACATTTAACGCATCTAGAATTTCACTCGTTTTCCAAGATCTTGGTAAGAAGACTGGCTTTGTTGCATTCCATGTGTGAAAATGAAATAACTTTTCTCTCTTCCATGATCGATAATCACTATTAAGATGTATAGAGAAATTTATTGCGACACAATCAGCGTTCACTATATATATTTTTTTTACGTTAAAAACTTACTGGAAACACCACCGTTTATCAATAGAAATGTATTGTGACGCTGGTCACTTCTCATGACCAAGCCGTGAGTCAGAATAGTTAAGGAGTTCAAATTCAGACAGAAGCCAGGAAGTACGTCTTAAACAGAAGTAAGAGACAAAGGCATAGTCAGGTAACGTTCGGAGATCAGAATACTAGGATAGTGGATCAGAGGAGAAGGGTTAAACAGACAGATGGTCAGAATGGGGTCCAAGGTCAGGCGACTAAAAATCTGCAAATAGAACGCAAGGCACAGAGAGACAAACCACACAGTAGCTGAATGTTTGTCTGGCAGAGGTCTGGGAGTAACAGCCTAGTTAAGTAGCCTGGCAATCACCTGGGACAATGAACACCTGGAGACAGCCAGCACTTCCCAGTCTCAGATTGATCAGCTGAGCTGCCAATCAACACACTGACAGCTCTGCAGTTAAGGAGTTCAAATTCAGACAGAAGCCAGGAAAGTACGTCTTAAACAGAAGTAAGAGACAAAAGCATAGTCAGGTAATGTTCGGAGATCAGAATACTAGGAGGATAGTGGATCAGAGGAGAAGGGGTTAAACAGACAGATGGTCAGAATGGGGTCCAAGGTCAGGCGACTAAAGATCTGCAAACAGAACGCAAGGCACAGAGAGACAAACCACACAGTAGCTGAATGTTTGTCGTCTGGCAGAGGTCTGGGAGTAACAGCCTAGTTAAGTAGCCTGGCAGTCGCCTGGGACAATGAACACCTGGAGACAGCCAGCACCTCCCAGTCTCAGATTGATCAGCTGAGCTGCCAATCAATACACTGACAGCTCTGCACGCCCCTGCACCAGACTGGATGACTGAACTGTCAAAGCACCGAGAGCTTCGGCACGCCCCTGTACTGGATTGAACAGCTGAGTCAGTAACTGCATCCCAGACACACTGAGGGGTGGAACCGTAACATGTATATTTTGTTTCTTCTTCACTTTATTTTTTGGTAGTCCTTCCTTATGGTTGTTGAACTTTTTATCCTGCTTACACCTCTGGCTAATAGGAGGTGGTGTCTTTATTAGGAAACCCCTTTAGTAAAAAGATGTTCGAAAATGCCATAGAGTTGATTTGCCGGAAGCTGAACGATGAGTGTGTCATGACTGTGTGCTGATTTATTCATATACTTATGTGAGCTGACAAATAAAAAAAAAATCTATTTAATCCAGATGAATTTTTCAGACTACTGTTAATGCAATTAGTCCTTTGATCTAGTAGACCGTGAGGAGCATATGACTTTATTCCAGCTCCTGGAGGCCGGAGATCCTAGGATTTTGCATTTGGTCCCACACAATTTTAATTTGACAGCACTGACAGACCAAAAGGCAATTCACCTAGGTAAGCGCATTTACATAAGTAGTAATGCCGGTGGGGCTGAAATCACATAATAACCTCATCAACCGCCTATTTTCTTTTTTTAGAGATAATTTCCTTTTTTATTACAGAAATGAATATCAAAAGAAATGCTGATGTTCTGTGATGTAGGAGATGGATGGAGGTGCGGAGGTTATAGCTAGGACAGCATGGTGTGCTTGGGTTGAGGGTCACACATCACATTGCAGTTTTTGTAAAGTTTTCCTGAAAGTTATTTACGCTAATGATGAATGCACAGGAAGCGCAAAACACGGCGTATCTATATTTAGGAGTAAGGGGAAGAGGAAGGATAAGGTTTTTACTATGCAGTTCCTCCAATGTGGCACCACTTATGTCGCCTGGATGTGAATGTTCATTACTTCGACATTAAAATCAGACGAATCTGTTCTTTAAATCAGAATAAAAATAAATAAATAATGAAAATATAATATAGTGTGTGTGTGTATGTATATATGTGTGTATATACAGTATAAAATTTATTTTCTAATTATATTTATATTTATATATATATATATATATATATATATATATATGTTAGTGCTTCTCACTAAATTAGAATATCGTCACAATGCTCTTTTTTTTTCAGTTCTTCAATACAAAAAATTAATTTCATATATTCTATAGTCATTATTCTGCCACACTTATTCTACCACACTGTTTCCTTCCACTCAACTTTCCATTAATATACTTTTATACAGCACTCTGTGAACAGAAACCTTCTTTAGCAATGACCTTTTGTGGCTTACCGTCCTTGTGGAGTGTCAGTGACTGCCTTCTGGATATCTGTCAGGTTAGCAGTCTTCCCCATGATTGTGGAGCCTAATGAAACAGACCTTTTTAAATGCTTAGGAGCCTTTACAGGTGTTTTTTGTTAATTATTCTAATCTACTAAGATAATGATTTTTGGGTTTTCATTGGCTGTAAGCCATAAACCGCAACACTAACAGAAATAAACACATGAAATAGATCACTCTGTGTGTAATTAATGCCTCTATATAATGAGTTTCACTTTTGGTATTCAAGAATTGAAGTAAATTAACTTTTTGATGATATTCTAATTTTGTGAGAAGCACGTGTTGTGTGTGTATATATATTATATTACATTTCTAAATATAATTAAAAAATATAATAAAAGGATATGGATACCTTTGGAAGCAAGTTATTTTCTTTTTACTTAAATGCATGTATTTTGGGTTAAACATTATTTTTGCAAGTGGGTTCCATTAAAAAAGTTGCATTGTTTCACTTTTGCAACTTTGTTTTCCTGCACCTTGCTGGCTGCAGAATAAGTTAGTTGAGAATCCATCAGAGAGTTCAGTCTGACAAAGTTTGTAATTCTTTTATCTACTTTTTCCCTTATGGGCCTTTTGGCTGATTTAATAACCATATCATAATTCAGTTAAACTTTGATTGGGTCTGTGGTCATAAATCATCCTAGAGAAGTAAAAAAAAAAATACGGTAGATAAAGTACCGGTAGATAAGACTTATAAACTCTGCATCAGAACGAGCTTTCTAAGTGATCCTAAGTTAAAGAGGACTTGTTGCTCCTCAAACATTTACTTTTTGTATCTTATGTAAATGCCACTGTTTTCCTGAATTCTTGTTTTGATCCTGCTCCTCTCTGTGTCTGAGATATTGTTCCCTATTCATTTTAGGCTGGTTTCACACATCCTGATATTTCCAAAAGAGGAAAAAACGGTACCGGAGATATCAGTGTCTGTGTGTGTAATACTTGCGGCACACATAAAATCAACAGCGTGAGTTGCCCTGTATTTTGGAAAACCAGCCAGGCAAAACTGACAGCTGGGGGCAGTAGGCCTCAGCTGTCAGCGTTAGCATGGCTGGTTTTCAAGAACAGAGGGGTCCTCACTCTGTTTTTTTTTTTAATTATTTAAATTATAAATAATAATAAAAAAAAACTGGTGTGAGGTACCCCCGTTTTTGACAACCAGCCTTGCTGGGGCTGGTATTCTTAGGCTAGTAAGGGGCCATGGATATGGACCACCATAGCCTAAAAATAGCAGACCACAGCTGCCCAGAAAAGGTACATCTATTAGATGCGCCAATTCTGGCGCCTTGCTTTGCTCTTCTCACTTAATCTGTAGCAGTGGCAAGTGGGGTTCATATTTGTGGGGTTGATATCACCTTTGTATTGTCTGATGACATCACTTCCATGGCTTAGTAATGGAGAGGCGTCTATAAGACGCCTCTCCATTACTAATCCTATAGTTATATGTTAAATAAAGACAGCCAGAATAAAGTCCTGTCATGGATGCGAACAGGATTCCCTTTCCTGTCCTCGCAGGGTTAATTTTGTAAGGCCTCCTTTTGGTTTGGGGAGGGATATATATACCCTGCCTCGTCTGGGGTTCTTTGTCAGTTATACATTCCGTTCTTGGCTGTGTGTCTGACCCCCTGGTGTGCTTGTATACTACTTTGTCCGATTGCCTCTTGTGTATGACTCTGTCTGTTTTCTCGTTTCTGTACTTTGCCTTGTGATTCTGATATTACCGTCTCCTCCTGCTCTGACCTTTAGGCTTGTTTACTCCTACTCTGCACCCGTCTGCCCCGTTTGTACTGTACCGCTATCTTCGGCTTCCTGACCTTTGGCTACATCTTGACCACTCTTTACATCTCACCCTTCTGCATTTCTTTGACCTCCTGACTTGACCACGGCACGTTCTGACTACTCTCCGGCATTGCCGGTCACCGCCGCTACTCAGCACCTGGCTCCGCCTCTGGCCACTCCCCCTGGTGGTCACGTGCTTCAGGTCCTGCGCTCAGGACGGTAAGTTCACCGCAGCTCTCCTCTCGCTCCCCCTGACCGCTTAGTTTCTGTGCGCAGACTCCTGCTGTAAGTCTGCAATGGGGATCGTGATTATTAGAAATAAAAACAAAACACACTCTTCCATTTTTATTTAAAAATAACAAATAGTTATACTCACCCAACGCCCATTCCACTGAAGCCAACTTCTGTAATAAAACAAAAATAAAAAACAACCATATCCCCCACATGTCCGTCGTTCTGTCCCACACCGTAATCCATGTCTGGGGATAAATAGTTTTCAACCTGGACGATGCCAAGATGCGACCGCAAAGGCTGAGAACCACTGGGAGAATGAGCTGCTGCGAATGCAGCATCAGTGACCAGGAGTGACATCATCAAGATTACCGCTGGTCACTGAGGCTGTGTTCCCAGCTGGACTGAACTGCGTTGAGCTCAGCACCATGGGAAAAAGTCACTGAGTTCACCACAGTTCAGTGAGTTCACTGAAGGAGCCATTCTCACGGTGATCTGCGGTGAACACACTGAGCAGAACTGCGTTGATCTCAGTAACTTTTACCCACAGTGCTGAGGTCACCACAACTCAGCCCGGCTGGGAACACAGCCTCAGTGACTGGCGCTAACCTCGATGATGTCACCGCTGGTCAAAGATGCTGCTCTTGTAGCAGCTCATTCATCAGTGGTTCTCAGCCTGGACGGTCGCATCTTGGCACCTGTTATGATTTGGTAGCTGAGGAGAGCAAGCAAAAACGGCAATACACCAGAGAGGCCGGAATCCACTGGACCGCAGTACCCTGACTAACCACCACAACTAAAGGCAGCCGTGGAGCGTACCTACGTTGGTCCTAGACGCCTCGTCACAGCCTGAGAGGTTAACTACACCTAAAGATAGAAAGAGGAAAAGCTATCTGCCCCGGAGCAGATCCCCAAAGAACATAGGAAGCCCCCAAACATGTAATGGCGGTTAGACAAGAGGAAATACAGACACAGACAGAAAATAGTATGAGCAAACGTTGGGGCCCAATCTTCCTAGACAGAAAAGGATAGGAAGGAGACTTACTGCAATCCCAAAAAACCCTAAAAAGTACCAACTCTACTAATTGCAAAAACACCTGAGATCACACGACCTCTACCACCTAAATTAGTTTATGGTGTAACAAAACTAAGCCGCAGCCACTGAAGAAAAACTGGAAAAGGCAAATGAACAAATAACAGTGGCTCAGACAAACTGAGAGGAGCACAAGCCCCCGGGGGGACCTGGCTGACCTCCAAAAAGTGCAGGAAACAATGCAAAAAGCAAGCACAAAAATAAAAACAGAAAATGTCTTATCTGAGAGCAGGAGAAGAGGCAAGATTCAGCAAGCTTCCAAGTGAACCAGGAACCACAGTTGAGACAAGAACAATTGAACACCAGCAACCCTGATGGGAGGGAACCTCCCTTATATAGGACCAGTCTGTAACTCCTGATTGCCAATCTTCACTAAATGGTTCAGCACTGTCTGCAACCACCAGAGGGAGCTTCTGCTCAGAACTCATTTCTAACACATTCACAACAGTACCCCCCCTTGAGGAGGGTGTCACCGAACCCTCACTTGGGCAACCAGGTCGGTCAGGATGAGCTCTGTGATACGCACGGATCAGTCTCCTAGCATGGATGTCCGAAGCAAACACCCAAGAATTGTCCTCCTGACCATAACCTCTCCACTTAACCAAATACTGGAGTTTCCGTCTAGAAAAACGAGAATCCAATATTTTCTCAACCACATACTCCAGATTGCCCTCAACCAAAACAGGGTCAGGAGGCGCAGCCATAGGAACCACTGGCTCGACAAACCTCTTCAATAAGGACTTGTGGAACACGTTATGGATCTTAAATGTCCCTGGAAGAAGTAAACGAAAGGAAACAGGATTAAGAATCTCCATGATCTTATAAGGTCCAATGAACCTAGGCTTAAACTTAGGAGATGCAACTCTCATAGGGATATTTCTTGAGGACAACCAGACCAAGTCCCCCACTTCAAACCGAGGACCATCAGTCCTATGCCGGTTGGCAAACCGCTGGGCCCTCTCCTGAGAGAGGGACAACCTCTCCACTACCTGGTCCCAAATCTGCTGCATACGCTCCATAACAGAGTCAACACCTGGACAGACAGAAGCCTCCGTCTGTCCCGAAGAAAATCGAGGGTGAAACCCAAAATTGCAGAAAAATGGAGACATCAAAGTGGCAGAGCTAGCCCTATTATTAAGAGCAAACTCAGCCAAAGGCAAAAAAGAGACCCAGTCATCTTGATCAGCAGACACAAAGCATCTCAGATAAGTCTCCAATGTCTGGTTTGTTCTCTCAGTTTGTCCATTGGTCTGAGGATGAAAAGCCGAGGAGAAAGACAATTGAACACCAAGTTTAGAACAAAAAGTCCTCCAATATCTGGACACAAACTGGACTCCTCTGTCAGACACAATGTTCTCAGGAATGCCGTGTAACCGAACCACGTGCTGAAGGAACAAAGGCACCAATTCGGAGGAGGAAGGCAACCTAGGTAATGGCACAAGATGTATCATTTTGGAAAACCTATCACAAATCACCCAGATAACGGTCATTCTCTGAGAAACAGGGAGGTCGGAAATAAAATCCATAGAGATATGGGTCCATGGTCTCTTGGGCACAGGCAATGGCATCAACAAACCACTAGAGCGAGAGCAAGGCTTGGAGCGAGAGCAAGTCCCGCAGGACTGCACAAATTCCCTGACGTCACGAGACAAGGTAGGCCGGTGATACTGTTATGATTTGGTAGCTGAGGAGAGCAAGCAAAAACGGCAATACACCAGAGAGGCCGGAATCCACTGGACCGCAGTACCCTGACTAACCACCACAACTAAAGGCAGCCGTGGAGCGTACCTACGTTGGTCCTAGATGCCTCGTCACAGCCTGAGAGGTTAACTACACCTAAAGATAGAAAGAGGAAAAGCTATCTGTCCCGGAGCAGATCCCCAAAGAACATAGGAAGCCCCCAAACATGTAATGGCGGTTAGACAAGAGGCAATACAGACACAGACAGAAAATAGTATGAGCAAACGTTGGGGCCCAATCTTCCTAGACAGAAAAGGATAGGAAGGAGACTTACTGCAATCCCAAAAAACCCTAAAAAGTACCAACTCTACTAATTGCAAAAACACCTGATATCACACGACCTCTACCACCTAAATTAGTTCTCTGGTGTAACAAAACTAAGCCGCAGCCACTGAAGAAAAACTGGAAAAGGCAAATGAACAAATAACAGTGGCTCAGACAAACTGAGAGGAGCACAAGCCCCCGGAGGGGACCTGGCTGACCTCCAAAAAGTGCAGGAAACAATGCAAAAAGCAAGCACAAAAATAAAAACAGAAAATGTCTTATCTGAGAGCAGGAGAAGAGGCAAGATTCAGCAAGCTTCCAAGTGAACCAGGAACCACAGTTGAGACAAGAACAATTGAACACCGGCAACCCTGATGGGAGGGAACCTCCCTTATATAGGACCAGTCTGTAACTCCTGATTGCCAATCTTCACTAAATGGTTCAACACTGTCTGCAACCACCAGAGGGAGCTTCTGCTCAGAACTCATTTCTAACACATTCACAACAGGCACCGTCCAGGTTGAAAGCTATTAATCCCCAGAATTTGTTTACAGCGTGGGACAGAATTTCGGACCGGTGATGGACATTGTTGTTTTTTTATTTTTGTTCTACTATAGGAGACGAGGGATTCAGTGGAATTAGGCGTTAGGTGAGTATAATGGTGTTTGTTATTTTTAAATAAAAATCGACAAGTGTATTTTGTTTTTATTTCTAATAAAGAATATTGTTATGGCTGTGTCTTTATTTACCATATAACTATAGGATTAGTAATGGAGAGGTGTCCTATAGACACCTCTCCATTATTAAGCCTTGGGCTTGATGTCACCGGACAATGCAAAGATGATGTCAACCGCACAATTATTACCCCACTTGCCACCACTACAGGGCAAGTGGGAAGAGTCGGGCAAAGTGCCAGAATTGGCACATCTAAGAGATGTGACTTTTCTGGGCGGCTGCAGGCTGCTATTTTGTGGCTGGGGGCCTGTATCAATAGCCCCTTACCAGCCTGAAAATACTATCCCAAAGCTGTCTGCTTTAGCTTGGCTCGTTGTCAAAAATGGTGGGGACCCCATACCAGTTTTAAATTATTTAAATAATTTAAAAAAACAGTGTAGGGACTCCTCTATTCTTGATAAGCAGCCTTGCTAACGCTGACAGCGGAGTGTTACAGCCCACAGCTGTGAGTTTTGCCTGGCTGGTTATCAAAAATATAAGGAAACCCATGCCGGATTTTTTATTTATTTATAACACAGGCGTCGGCTAATGAATATTCCCATCAGCCGCCGCCTGCTCTCGCTGTTATCGGTTGCATATAACGCTCATCATTCTCCTCTGCTCGCTCTGATCGGCCACAGAGCAGGGGAGAATGATGAGAGCCGTCTTCAGCATCCGGTGCCGGGGAACAGCGCTAACTGTACCGATGCTTCTCTGGCGCTGGTACCTGTCACTTGGATGACATCCCTGTGTGTCATCCATGTGCACGTTTGCGGGACGTTTTGCGGCCTGTGCCACTGTTAAACTGACATGTCAGTGTATTTGCCCAGGAACACACTGTCCGTGGAAACTTGAATGGGTCTACGAGTGTCAGTGTCTCCGGTACGTGTGAAAACTGTCATCACACATACCAGAGACACAGATGTCTGAAAGAGGCCTTATATAGAGCTAGGTTTTTTTTTAGCCAAGTGGGTGTAGTCCTCAAATCTTTTCTATACCTGTCTTTTTGAGGGCTAAGAAAAGATTTTTAAAAAGGTTAAATTGATGTCTAGGGAAGAGGGGCCCATCTCTCCGGAAAGGAAAAACACAGGAACAAAAAATAAACAGCGCCAGATTTACGCCATTGAAACAAAATAAATATTTCTAGTTAGAGATCGGTCCTCTATCTCATGTGCCGAGAAACTAAGAGAATGTAAAAGCGAAATGATGCAGCATTTTGAATAAAACCCAATTGCAAAAAATATTTTTAGCACAAAGTAAGAGCTAAAAAGACAAAGTGTCTGTATCCGATAAAGGAAAAATATAAATCTTTGTACCATGTTAGCCAGAAAAGAGAGAAATGTTAAAATTCGACAGGTATCAGCCACTGGGGACTTTCAAATTTCAATATTTCCATATCCGATAAATTATGTTTGAGTCCCCGTGGCTGCATGTCTTACGGTTGTTCGGCAGCAGCAACACATGCAGGGATTTCCTAACAAACAGGCCATCCCTGCTTTCGTTGCGGTTGTCGAACAGCCACGAGACATGCAGCTGCGAGGACTCAAACTTAGTTTTTGAGCACCCGAGGACACTCTGTTAGCACCCGAGCATGCTCAGATAACACCTTTTCAGAGTACGTTCGCTCATCACTTGTAATAATCAGTATATTACTATTGTTCCAGATATGTGGTCAGGTTTTCCATTTATTTTCTAGTGTTTATGCTTTTTATTTCTAGCCGTGCTCGTGGGTCTCGAAGTGTTCAGCGTAGTACAATAATTCACCGTTACTGTATACACAGCATGGAGGACAAGATGTATTTGCTCACCACTGAAATACATTTGCTTTTATTTTATCTGAAGCTATCATTTCATGTTACTGTACTAATCCGGTTTTTCATGGCACGTACTCCGCGTGTAAACAGCTTACTCCACGGAACAATCTGTTAAACGGAATAACCAGCTATAGTCAGCTGCAAGCTGTCTTGTATTTTTTTTTCCGCACTCTTTTAAAGGCTTGCGTTATAAGACATTCAACTTTCCTAAAACTTTCTACTTTATTACGTAAGCTTTTTGTGCTTCTTTCGATTTACGGTGGGTAATAATTGTGCGCCGTACTATTAAGCCAAACTACAGCTATTCACATTCAGAGGCAACCGAGCACGTGAACGGAGATTGAAAACGTCTCGTAGCAATTTCCCCCTTCATCTCTTCCTTACCTCTGATGTTATTTTGTCTTTTACTATGTTAGAAATTGAGAAATAAATGAATTCACTCTGTGTATAGCGAGCTCAGGCACATCTCCACTCATCCTCAATGTCCTGTGTGCGGCTGCAAGACAACTAACTGCAGCAGAAGCCTCCCCCCACTGCCATATCAGCCCCAACCCCATGAGTAAGGGAGTTGGTCTTTGACAACCACCAGCCCAAAGATTTTAATGAACTGCTCCATTCCACCTGATTTGGAGGTGGTAATAGCGTCCTTACCCCTTGGGCCTCTAGATAGCAGCAGCGGTATGTCCTGTGTGCCGAAGCTAGACAACTAACTGCAGCAGAAGCCTCCCCCCACTGCCATATCAGCCCCAACCCCATGAGTAAGGGGGCTGGTCTTCGACAACCATCAGCTCAAAGATTTTAAGGAACTGCTCAATTCCACCTGATTTGGAAGTGGTAATAGCATCCTTAGCCCTTGGGCCTCTAGGTTTCAGCAACAGTATGTCTGTGTGCCGAAGCTAGACAACTAACTGCAGCAGAAGCCTCCCCCCACTGGTATTTCAACCCCAACCCCATGAGTAATGGAGCTGGTCTTCGACAACCACCAGCCCAAAGATTTTGAGGAGCTGCTCAATTTCACCTGATTTGGAGGTGGTAATAGCGTCGTTAGCCCTTGGGCCTCTAGGTTTCAGCAACGATATGTCCTGTGTGCCGAAGCTAGACAACTAACTGCAGCAGAAGCCTCCCCCACTGCCATATCAGCCCAAACCCCATGAGTAAGGGGCCTGGTCTTCGACAACCACCAGCCCAAATATTTTAAGGAACTGCTCAATTCCACTGGATTTGAAGGTGTTAATAACGTCCTTAGCCCTTGGGTCTCTAGGTTGCAGCAACGGTATGTCCTGTGTGTGTGCCGAAGCTAGACAACTAACTGCAGCAGAAGCCTCCCCCCACTGCCATATCAGCCCCAACCCCATGAGTAAGGGGGCTGGTCTTCGACAACCACCAGCCCAAAGATTTTAAGGAACTGCTCATTTCCACCTGATTTGGAGGTGGTAATGGCCTCCTTACCCCTTGGATCTGTAGGTTGCAGCAACTGTATGCCCGCCATTGGCATCATAGAGTAATACCCCCTTCTCAGGACATTCGATGAGAGTTGGAGTTAATTGCCTAGATGTCAGGACAATAGAGAAAGGATTGTCTCCATGAGAGAAACCCTTCGAAGAAGTCACAAATTGTAAAGTATTCACTCTTATCTCCCCCTTTTTATGGCCCTTTATCTAATATTTGGCAAACAGAATGGTCTTTGATCAATTTTTAGACTAAATTGAATAAACAATTTACATTGTTTTTTTTTATTTTGGGGAAAAGGAAATAATAAGCAAAAGGACATTTGGTGAACATAACAGTTTTTGAAGTCATTTGGAAAGTTGCCACCATAGACCCCGAATGCCAAAATAGTGTCCTTCTGGCACACACTGGGTTGGTGAGCGCCAGCAATCAATTTTTTTTTGCCTGTACAGTATAGTCAGTTACTGTTTTCTATAAAGAGGAACACAAAAAAAAATACCACCAATTTATTTATTTTTTTTATAATGGGAATCAATGTCCGACGTATGACAATGCTTTGTTGACACTTCATGTTTACACAGTGGTGTTTATTCTTAGGCTTTCGTCACTGGTATATGTAGGGGAATTCATATGTTGGGACCTAAAAAAAGAGAATATGGGCAGATTCTAATGTAACAAATATCACCAGTGTAAAAAGTATAAAAAACCCCAAAACAAATAAAAAAAAAATATTAAAGGAAATCTGTCAGCAGGATTTTGCCACCTCATCTGGTATCAGCATGATAGGGGCAGGGAGGCTGAATACAATGAAGTATCGCTTAGTTTATTGGGCTCAGTGGCTCTGACACAGAGTTTTTAGATGTAGCTTGCAGCAGAGCTCAGAAAGCTAACCCCGCCCACTCCAGGCTCTCTGTGTACATTGTCTATAGACAGTGAGCTTCTGATCACAGGAGGGGATGGAGTTCGACCAGAGCCTAGTCACAGCAATGATAATCACCAGGTGATAAAATCTTCAGTGTAAGTAAACAACAGCACACGGCCTGATAAGTGAGGCATTGTTGAAATCAGTGTTTTAACCCCTACCTCATGCTGTCCTCAGATTACATAGCAAAAACCTGCTGACAGATTCTTTTTAATGGTTGTTTTACCAAAAACTGTAACAGTTTTTTCCCTGACTGTTCAGAAACTTAAGCTAATCTTCTTAGCCTGTTTTAGCTTAACTTTTTGGGCATAAACTTCCTATATTGGTTCTACCAACGTGTCTCAAAGCCCCCATAATAAGACTTAGCTGCCCCCTCAATGTTAGTATTTTTCCTTAAGGAGATGTCAGTAGTCTAAGCAATCTCTAAGAGGCTGAAGATCAGCCTCCTCTTGTCAGACTTTATTGATTGAGATAATCAAAGTCCTTTATCTGGCAGTGCAGAATCTATGGGGACATAGTCACTGCTGATATCGATATGGCCCCGTCCCCATAGATTAGGCACTACAATAAACCTCAGGGATCGAAAATGTTGCATTAGTAAAATTTATTATCTGATTGCCATCAAATCATAGTGGTGCTGTTCACAGATCACATGTATTTTTTAAAGCATACATGTCATTTCAGGTAATGTTTCAGCATAGGGTGTGTATAAATGAGGAGTAACACAATGTAACTTGTATGCTGAATTTTCTCCATTCTCGAATTTTCAGTTGTCTGTGAGCTATTGCGTACAGACTAGCTGCTATGATGTCTCCAAAACACTGCAAACACAGAGAGATGGTTTCCTGCTCTTTTTTCCCTGTAGCACCCAAATAAACTCAGCAGCATGGAAGAAATTATACAGTAACACCGAGCTTTGTGGCTGTGAATCCAGCACTCAAGTGAAATTAATTTCCAAGAAGCTGCTACATGATCCACTATAACTTCAGCAGCAGTGAATAGATTATACAATAATACTGACCTGTGTTGCTGTGATCCAGACTGAAGTGAATTAATTCCAAGAAGCTGCTACATGATCACTATAACTTCAGCAGCAGTGAATAGATTATACAATAATACTGACCTGTGTGCTGTGAATCAGCACTGAAGTGAAATTAATTTCCCAGAACTGCTACATGATCCACTATGAACTCAGCAGCAGTGAATAGATTATACAATTATACTGACCTGTGTTGCTGTGAATCCAGCACTGAAGTGAAATTTATTTACTAGAAGCTGCACACAATCTGCTTGTGTTTGCCAGGTCTCTCACTGTGCCGAGTACTCAATACCCCACCTGTATTCATAGGCTCCAGTATACTATATAACCTTACACCTCACTGTTCTGGAAGTCAATAGTTAGGTTAGGTGGAAGGGGGAACTTATCCTCTAAGTTTCTAGAAATGAATGATCAACCTTCCCTATACAGGGCCAATCCTTTCTCCAGTCCACAATAATTCATGAAGCTGCTTATTCTCCTCGCACAGCCTTCTGTTTGATACAGCAATATACTAGTTGCTAAGGCACATGGCATTCATGTCTTCTGCGCAATCTTTCTAAATGTAAATTTTCCTTACATAGATTTCCCATAGTTCTAAAGGTTTTTGTTTTTGTTATAAATAATAAAAGAAATTCTCTAAAACTTACAACTTATATATTTGCTCTTTTATTTTTGAGTAAAATTTTGCTATCTATTAGGTAGTAAACCCGGCTCCTCTCGCTTTTCAGATCTTGAGAATTTCACAAAACTGCTTGGCCTGCAACCATGGATCTGTCGGTTGCTTGCTTTCCTTTAGTTATGCAACATGTATGTTACGCTTCCAGGGTTTCGGGCATGGCATAGCTTGCCTATCTAGCCAATGCTCCCACGCCGTCAGACCACGACGACGTGGGGCGTGCGTCCCAGATGGTAAGGGAATGTGGACCCACTGGACCACAGAGGGGGACCTGGGCCTGCCCGGACTAGGGGAGGGCAGTGACCGGGGTCTATGGCAGCTGAGCATGTGGGCAAGATGGCGACTAGACAACACCACACAACTTCAGGTATGAAGAAACATAAGGTTTACTTGAAGACAAACACAGTATATAAACAGAACATAATGCCAGGCTCCCGATTCCGCACATCAGGGAAGGGTACACGTCTCAGGATAACAAACGAAGGCAGGAGGACATCACGGGTTGATGCAGTCCAGGGTTATCTGGCACGGGCTTACTAGGGCGGCCTCTCTCTTAGGCCTCAGGCGTAGCACAGGCTCAGCAGGAGAACATCAGACACCGATCCAGGACAGACATCATCACAGGGTGTACCACGGGAACTGGCAGGACATCGGGACACAGGCAAGACATCAGGGACATCAGGACACAGGCTGGACATCAGGACACAGGCTGGACATCAGGACACAGGATGGACGTCAGGACACAGGGTGGACATCAGGGACATGTGGACATCAGGGACATCTGGACACAGGCTGGACATCAGGACACAGGCTGGACATCAGGACCAGGCAGCGGTGGTCGAGATTCAGGTGCCAGACAGCGGTCACCAGACTCCGGACTTCGGACACGATCTCCAGGCACCAGGCAGCGATCCTCAGGCTCCAAACTACGGTCATCAGGCTCCGGGCATCGGACCTTGGAAGGAACCCAAGCGTGATAGTGCAAGCACCGCCGGGTTGTACTGTGGCCGGACGGAGCTAGCACCGCATAGCAAGCTGAGCACAGAATAGTAAATGCTCAGCATAAACACCGGACTCCATCTTTATCAGACGGACCCAGGTTGGGGCACAGGACACCAGTTACAGGAAACTCACAGTCACTGGGAACATGGTTCCAGACACGAAGTGACATCAGGAACATAACTAAGAGGACACAGTTCAGACAGGATCAGGTACAGGAACAGATCCAGGATCGAGGATTCAGGAAACAAGACACAACAGGAACGGGCCTGGATATGCAGCCTCCAGGAAAGGCGATCTGGGTATTCTGCCCCCAGAGCAGGCGGAAATACAAGACAGGACAAAGGGCATCAGCTCTCCCAGAACTGATTGCAATCAGAGCAGGAGCTAAACACACAAACACACATGGCTAGATTCAGGAACTCAATGCGAAGCTCTGGCAACGCCCAACAGGAAAGAGGAAATTTATATATAGGAGCTGCTCCTCAGCAATAGGCTGGGGAGAGCAATTAATCACACACACAGCCCTAACAAAATCAGGGAAGGTGCGGACGCGCGCACCCTAAGCACACACAGAAACCATTACAGCACAGTCGGCACAGGCACTGCGGCTTAAGGCACCTGGCAACGGCTGCAAGTCTGGACACACGTGGAAAGTCATGCACCAGCTGCAGAGGACCTCGCAAACCGCAGATAGCTTCTGCAGCAACAGCCAGGGACCGCACATGCGGATGGTCATGCAGCGGAGCAGAGATATCACAACACATGTACGGCTACGCAACAGAGCCGGGAACAGAGCAGCATCCATACAGGTAACAGACAACAGTATCACAGCTGGTTAGGGGGAAAGGAGCAAAGGGTTAAAGCAGAGACATTCAAAATAATGCTGGGGAATCAAGGTACAGACATACCGGCGTTACAATGTACATTAAAGTGATAAAAGACAATAAAAATACAAACGAAAAATAGCCTCGATCATCACTGTTATCAAGAACTTATTGTTCCTTTTCTGCTCGCTTCTTGATCCATGTCTGCTCATTAATGCTCTCTTTCTTGGAATCCCAACTCTTTCCTTTCTTTAAGAAAGTTTCCCTCTGTCCCACGTCTTAGGCTGGATTTCCATGTACCAGCAGTGTGCTGCACAACCATTTACTATGTATGCATTGTACTACATGTGTTTTACAGCACTTTTTTTTAAATGTATTTCACCCTTAAAAACCACATTGCCAAAAACTGAATCACAAAACCGCTGCAGTTTGTGATAAAGCTAAATGTTTTGTTGCACTGTACTCTGCCAGTTGCATCTTTTATGTTCAGGAGTGCACCGCTCTCCTGCCTCTTAACTTCCTGTTTTCTGTGAGGCAGTGCGCTCTTGATTGACAGTTCGGACCAGTGGCATGGCTGGTCTGCTGTCACGAACTGTGCGCTCTGCCATGCTGTCTCTGCAAGGGGAATTGACGTTCATATGCAGCGTTCCTTCCCACTTTATTTTGTTGTACGGCACTTTGCCAGTCACATATTTTATCTTCACGAGTACACCGCTCCTGCCTCTTGATTTCCTGCTTTCTGTGAGGCACTGCGCTCCTGGTGATTGATAGTTCAGACCAGTGGCATGCTGGTGTGCTGTCCCGAATTGTGTGGTTTGCCATGCAGTCTCTGCAAGGGCAACTGAAGTTCGGAAATAGTGTTCCTGCCCGCTTTTTGTTGCACGGCACTCTCCCAGTCACATATTTTTTCTTCAGGAGTACACCGCTCCTGTCTCTCGATTTCCTGCTTTCTGTGAGGCGTTGCGCTCCTGATGATTGACAGTTCGGACGAGTGGCATGGCTGGACTACTGTCCTGAGCTATGTGCTCTGCCATGCTGTCTCTGCAAGGGGTGCTGAAGTTCGGATGCAGCATTCCAGCCCGCTTTATTTTGTTGCACAGCACTCTGCCAGTCACATCTTTTATCTTCATGAGTACACCGCTCCTGCCTCTTGATTTCCTGCTTTCTGTGAGGCGGTGAGCTCCTGTGATTGATTGTTTTGGCCAGCGGCATGGCTGGACTGCTGTCCCGGACTGTGCGCTCTGCCATGCAGTTTCCGCATTCCAGCCCGCTTCAGAGCAAGGACTGTGTTCCTTGTGTACAAGTCCGGTCACTGCTGTTAGGCCTCTTTCACATTTCCGGCATTTTGCCGCAGCGCCGCATGTGAAAACCTTTCACACTTCCGGCGGCCAAAATGCGGTTTTTTGCCGGATGGTTTCTGATGCTTGGAGAGATAAGAAACCATCCGGCAAAAACAAAAAACGTTACATGCAGCGTTTTTTCCGGACGCCGCAATGTACATTTGTGCCGCATCCGGACAAAACCGCATGCAACGCATTGACATGCGGCGCCATCCGGTGCTAATGCATGTCAATGCGAAAAAAGCCGCATGCGGCGCATCAGATTTTCAGATGCAGCGCTGCGGCAAAATGCCGGGGGTGCCGCCAGGCGCCCGCCGGAAATGTGAAAGAGGCCTTAGACTGCAGAGTTGGATAGTAACCTAGTCAAAGAGCAGAAAACTACAAACTTCAAAATTCCTCTGTTCTCAAAGAACGGAGAAGATTTTGAAAAAAGGTAAATTGTAAATTTGCAATTTGACCCATTTAGGGTCGTTCACTCAAACCTATTTTCCCATTGCTGTCAGTGAAAAAACGGACAGCACTCGGACCAAAGTTATTTATTAGGGCAGTGCAGATGAATGACTTATTTTCACTGATCGCATCTGTGAGTGAAAAAAATGACAGCACGCACTAGTTTATTCCAGAAATCGGATGAGTCTCCCCATTCAAGTCTAAAGGCGCACAAAAAAAAGGGACGCCATATTGAGCCACAGTATAGCATCCGAATTTACAGATACATTGCAATTCTGTAACATAGAAAAGAGTAAATGATTAACAGCTGCTGTAAAAAAAAACTAAACAGATTGTACACGGATGACAAGTGAGAAAAAAATAGTCTAGAACTTTTTGGATGAACGATTTTTTTATACGCTGTGTGAACCCTCAAGAAGATGTGACAACCCTGATAGGGATAAAACCAGGATTATCCACGTGAATTCTTACCTGAAATCATCATATCTTTTTTGCATGTCAAGATATCGTCTGCAATTTGCCTAAGTGTTTGGACAGTGGCAGTCAATAGAGACCGTGACAACTCCAGATCTCCCTGTGATATGTAGTTGTCGTCAGGCATCTTCTTGGACTTTTCTAAAAAAAAAGCAACTTTCCATCCTCAAAACTGAGTGGCAAGAAATTGTATTTTTATTTTTTTATGTCGTTTACGAAGTTTTACATTTTTCATTGCATTGCTCCAATATCTATAAAACGGTTTACAAGTCGCATGGAATAAGTAATAAATGTCTGATACTTGTTGCAGTTGGGGATAGATTTCCAGATGATTATGCCTTGTACGATTTTATCCTTTACCCATGTCTTCCCTTGCAGTTTCAAGATTATCACAGCTTTGTCCTTCACGGCTGCACTGTTGGGAACCCCGTGTTAGAAAGATTCATAGCCCTGTTCAATGGTGTTTCCCAGTGGATCCAGCTCATGGTGCTCAGCAAACCAACCCCACAACAAAGGGCCACAGTGATCAAACAGTTCGTACAGGTGGCGGAGGTACGAATCGCAGCTGCAATGGTAGCATGTGTCTCATGGTAATCTCTTGGATTTGTGGAATTTATCAGGTCACTTTATAGTGTATCACTAGACAGTTGTATGAATATTATACAATATATAATAATAATTTCACTAAATAAGAAATTAGGAGATGTCTACCTCACTTTGGCATTTTAGTTTAAATTTAAAGGGAATCCAGCAGCAGTTTTTTGTTGTGTAATCTGAGACCATCATAATGTAGGGGCAGAGACCCTGATTTCTGTGATGTGTCACTTACTGGTCTGACTGATGTAGTTTTGGTAAAATCATTGTTTTATCTGCTACAGCTCTACCATCTCTCTGAGTACAGAGCTCTGTATAACCCCGCCCACATCAATGATTTGCTTACTGTGCATAGGTAGAAAGCTGCCAATCAGTGGTGGGGGTGGGGTTACACAGAACAGATGGACTAGAAGACATGAGTAAGCTAGTCCTACAGTGATAATCTCCTGCTAATAAAACACTGATTCTATTGAACCAACAACGCACAGCCTAGTGAGTGATACCTTGCGGGAATCAGGGTCTCTGCCCCTACATCATATTACTCTCAAAAAACAAAAAGGGGTTGAGCGTCTGAATTCAAACTGCCCAACCTCCATACGCATTAGATGGCCATTTTGTTATTATCGAAGGGTTCACCTCACTTTATATTGATCTATTTATGGGGCATAAGTCCCTAATTTTTTTTGTGTTATTATTTCTCATAATATTACAAGTGTTTATTACATAAGATGATACAATTGTAAATACTCGACCTATTTCCTTTCTACAGAGGCTTCTTGACCTACAAAACTTCAACACACTTATGTCTGTCGTTGGCGGTCTGAGTCATAGCTCCATTTCTCGCCTGAAGGAAACTCATTCGCATGTCAGTGCAGAGACTACAAAGGTGGGTGCTAAAACTGTCGCAATTAAGTGCTCCCTACACACAGAAAGGCTGAGCTCAAGTTTGTGCCCCCCTGTTCATTCATGGTAAGAACTTGGCCCTCAAAGATGCAATCTTGATTTTTTTTTTTATTAATAAGTGCAGTCCACAACAAAGTCTAACATTTTGGTCAAATCTCTGACCCTCAGATAAACGGGCTGCAGAGAGAATGTTTATAACCTGGTACCTAGGACCGGTGCCATCTACATAGCGGGATCACCCCTTTACACAGAGTGCTTTTCTTCTACCATCTTCACGCTGTTCACAAAGTCTCTCGGCCATCTGTTTTCCTGATGAAGGTCGGAGCCTTGACCAAAACATTATGATTTGATCTGGATTGCAAAATTCAAACTTCCATCATTAATTGAGTGCCAAATCCTTCCCATAAATTTCCATAAGGGTTGGACCGTAATTGAGCACTGTTTCCTCAGGAATACCTTGTTCTATTCAATACTGGTGTCCCCTCGTTCATGACTCCGTAGGGGACTTCCATTTGAAACCTAGACTACCTGCCTGTTAGTTTTTAGGCCCATAGGTAAAAAAAAACAAAACAGGCAGGTAGTTGCTAACAGAGGCAACTACCTGCCTGTTCCACCCAGCGTGGGTCATTGACCACTCCTGTCGGCGATACAGCTGCTCGTTTCTCTTTTGGGCTGCTCTGTCTTTCGGGCATGACTACCAACATTATGCTGATTGACAGCCGGTTCCTGGCACTAAGGCAGCATGATATCAGCCGTCATTCACCGTCAGCAGTGCAGAGCGGACAAGAAGCCACTCCTCTGCTTACGGGATGTCAGCGGAAGCTGCTGAATCACTGGCAGAAGCGGTCGGTTACCACTCTACGCCGGCAGAGATCAGCGCCGGGCACAACAGGCAGGTAGTTAGTAACTGCCCACCTGTTAGTTCTTGGGCACATTGTTAATAAAAAACATAATCCCAGATTACCCCTTTAAGTAAAGCTGTCAGGCGCTTTTTGATCACTAAACTAATTACATTGCTGGTTAGGGTGATAAATGACAATCTCAAACCTACCTTCCGGGCCATAATTGATATTTTGATACTGAGAAAATCAACTTTTAATTTTCATGTAAATGAAGCTGCAAGTTCCTCTAGGGCGGCGAGATTCCTCAGTTATTCCCTAGCACCACTGGTGTCTGATTGCTGTCTCTTTAGTGCTCCTTATAACAGGGACATAGTGGCACGAAACAGCCATCAATGAACATCATGAGGGTCCCGCTAGGCGGGGAATAATGTGGAGGATTGATGCACTTGACGAGTTTCGTCCCACTTGTATCTTCACTTACATATCAAATTTTTTTTGTTTTATCGTGTTAACCAGTAGATTGAAAAACGATCAAAATTGAGAGTCCTCACTAGTTGATTTTAACCTTTTAATGGATGGTGACAAATAGTAAGCTTTCAACACTACTCGGGTCTCTTCATCCCGCATAAATGATACCTGGTGAAGAGACCTGAATAGTCTCGAAGAAAGCTTACTGTTTGTCACCATCCATTAAAAGGTATCAATAGTGAGCGCTCTCAATTTTGATCATTTATCTCTTTTACATGAAAAATTCAAAATTGATTTTCTCATTGATGGATTATTCATTTGTAGCCTTGTAATTTGAGCTTGGTGAATCTAAAGGGTTTTTTTTTTCCAAGTTCCCTTTGTTTTTGGGTTTTTGGTAAAAAAAAAAAAAAAAAAAGAATGATCATAATAATGTCAACTTCAGACTACTCACAACATTTCCTGCACCTTTTATTTTATTTTTTTATCCAACCCTTTAAAACTCAACTATTGAAAACGGATGCAACGTTGTTCAAGGATATTGCAGACGCGACACTACGGCCTTATCCCTGCCAAATCATTGGGAATTAATTACATAGATAATGACCTCCAGCATTGATCTTTACTGCCTACAAAGTGGATAGACAGTAACTGAGTGTGAGCTGTTCACTGACCCCGTCAATCACATGATCGGAATCCAATTAAACATCCTTTGGATGAACTAGACCATCACGTGCAACCATTAGAATAAAGATGATTTGTTTTCTAATTTGCAAAAATGTGCAGGAAAAAAAAAATTCTATTGTCCGTAATGGCCATTTAAAATTTCATTGTATTCCCATCATTGCTTATGTTGCAAAGGAATAATATCCGACCTCATGTTAATACTATTAAATTTCAATTTTAGGAATAAATTTTATTTATTTTTTATTTTATATTCTAATTTAATACATTCTGCACATTTGCTCTTAGAGTTGTTTTTAGTTAATTGTACAAATATATTTTAAACATAAGTCTGGATGATTCTCATACATATACACTGCATACATTACTCAATAGTTTTCTTAGACCTAATGGGGATGTTGTTTACTTTGAATAATCCTTTATGAAGGTGCATTTCAAACTCCATACACCAAGCCTGATTGACAGCTCCTCAGTGTTCCTCCTCCCTGCTGAGATCTCACACTGCTTGGTATAAGCTGCAGCTGTCAGTCAGGCTGGCTGGATGGGGCCTTAAGAAACTGGAGCGATTTCACTCTATATCTGGACTCCTAAAAGGCTCATCTTAATGTGAGGATGCTAGAGCCATGCTTAGATTAATTTCCAAAGTTTGTACACATATCAGGTCTGAGAGATCTATTTAGTATATGTATTATGAAATCTGATGAAAATTCCTTTTTTAAAGATGTATGTTCAAAGTCACCAAACCCAATGTAATTTTATACCTCCTTCTTATTAAATTCTCTCATCTTTTGTCCCATTACAAGGTGTACGATTCTCTTTTGGAGCTTCTTACCTCTTCAGATAACTACTCGCGATATAGGCGCAGGTTTGCATTTTGCGAAGGTTTTCGATTTCCTGCGCTCGGCGTACACTTAAAAGACCTGATGGCGTTGCATGTAGCGCTGTCTGACTGGTCGGATAAAGCCAGAGGCGCGATCAATGTCTCTAAAATGCGGCAGGTCTATAAAGTGGTTCACGAACTAACAGAAGCTCAGAGACGGGAACCTCCGGTAAAAGCAAATCCCGATCTTCTGAACTTGTTAACGGTAAGTTATAAAAATGCTAAAGTTTTATTGAGAGAAAAAAATGAAAAATTTGGTATCGTTGTAATCAATTCAATTAATTCCTTTTTTTTTGGCTTTTTTTTTTAGTTTTTACTTTAGTATAGGAAAAATCGTCTGTTTTGATACCTGAGAACAATCAACGAGCTGCTTTATTGTTAATGGGAACCTGACAGCTGGTTGATGCTGCCTGAATAACGAGCGGCAAGAGTCAGAATCCCGGTCCGCTATTTTTGCCTTGTATGTTTTATTCTGAAGCACTGAGAGATCTCAGAGAAAGCATACTTTTATAAGGTGATGATGCGACCTGGGTAACTAAATTTGTTAAGGCTGCAGCCAATCAGTGGCCGCTAGTGACACGGTGGATACAGGGCTCAGAGTGGAGGATCGGCGAAAAAATGTATGCAGTATATTTTAGCTTTTTCTAAGTGCCCATTAGTTGACAACCCATTTAAAGGATTTTTTTTAACTAGTTTGTTCATTAGACTCTCACTGTCTTGCATGTCAACTTCTTGGTTGATGGGTGACCACGTGCTCCTGCTTGAATGCAATGAGCTGGTTGCATTATTTCGCCGATCGCTTGGATGCACGTGATCCTGATGCTGTAATACAAGCCAATGTATAAAGGCTATAAGGGCTTGACCGCTGTTTGTAGTCAGCCGGTGTTCAGAGGAGGATCTGGACTATTGTACATTACAAGGACTCATCATATAGTGAAACAAAGAAAAAAGAATGAACCAGCTCACTTTTACTCCTCTTATAGACCTAATTTGAGAAGGGGAGAGGTTGTCTGGGATGGTAACTGTTGCGCATGTGCGACCCTGGCCAGACTGCATAGAACTAGTAATAGGGTGAAATGATATGTGCATAAATGGCTATTTCATTGAAGGGGCTGTCCGGGACTTTAATACTCATTGCCTATCCTTAGGATAGATCATCAATGTCCGATGGGTGGGGGGGTGCGATCAACTGTTCGGCCCCGAACTTCTCAATTACGGAGCTGCACAGCACTTCTTCATCACATGGAACGATGGCCACGACTGTGTACTGCACATCCAATATGTGGCGGGTGTGCAGTACCCGGCCGCGGCCACTATTCCATTGATGGAGTTGTGCAGCTCTGTAACTGAACAGTTCTGGCCACCGCCAACATCGGGAACTGATCGGCGGAGGTCTCGGGTGTTGCACCCCCACTGATCAGACATTGATAACTTATACTAAGGGTCGGCCTTCAATGTTAATGTGCCGGACAAGATGGCACTGATTATTCAAGGTTTTTTTTTATCAAGTTGGTGTTAGTCCTCATGTGCATGGCAGAGTTGTACGAAGCTGGCTGTGCAGAACTGTAACATGTCCTTGCAGATCTGTATTCTGGAGCTCTCCAAAAACTGCTGCACGGACACATAACAGACAGAACGCTGAAATCGAAGCGTCTGTCACTACCATATGCCGCCTTCCCGGAGAACTCCACGAAGGTGGTGACAGATTCTGTTAATATGCTAGTAGCTTACAGTCTGTAATTTTTTGCTCTTGACGTGTGCCCAGTTTCCTGGACTGTTCCCGTCGTCCATTTCACTACTCCATCCTCATACCAGGATCTCTATCTCTGTGATGAGCGTTATCATCGCTACCATTGCTGAAGATCTAGATATTGATCCTAGACCTACGACAGTGGCGGACACAGACAAAAGAGCGCCCCTGTGCAAGAACAATGTATGGGCCCTTTACCGTCCAATAGCTCATCATAATGCACAATTCCACCTGCTTTGGAGGTGGTGGGGACCCCCTTAGTTCTTGGTCCCCTGTTGCGGCTGCACCAATGATACGTTCACTCATGACCTATGGGTCACTTGCTCTTATGATCCTTTTCTCATCCGTTTCAACAAATGGTTTCCCGAGGAGAAGCTGATTGCCGGCATCCAGCGCATGAAGACTAGTTGTTACCAAGCAGACATACACTCTATAAGTGCAAGTTTTCTCTGTGGCATGGATTGATTTCCGGGGACTCCTGTGGTCCTTAAGAGCTTGTAGTGTGGGAAAGAGGACGCGATTAGGCTTGACATGGCCAGTAGGGTGAAATATCAAGTGGGTGACTAAACCCAACTTTTCGAGTTGGCTGTCTTGGATAACAGTGATGAAGGCGTAGAGAATATTCTCACCGATGACCACACCATGTTTTGACCCCACGCTCTTTCCCACCCTATTTCATACCCCAAGAAAAGGGCATTTCAAGAACAGGACTGGCTACGTTTAATGATGGAGTATCAGGCTGAGGACAACTTATGAAAAGGTTTCTTGGAGGTTCCTAGAGTTTTTTGAGGTGCCAACATCCCTGGGAGTCTGAGAGGTCTTTCCATTTTTGGGAGCTAACTGTATCTCTTGGGAGAGTTGGCAAGTACCGTAAGTCTTTAACTAATGTTTTGGAACTTCCTATGGCTACAGATAGTGCCGCTAACACATTCTTTCAGCTGGATCATGCGGCATATCTGCCTTGTGTCTCGCTGCTCATCTTATTTATAACTTTCATGTGTCAGACACTGATAGTTCTTGAAATATTGTAATTGGGTAATTAAATGCTGTTTATATACCCTGCAATTTCATTCCACATCAAGCCTGCTGATAAGAATATGCCTGCAATGAAATGACAAGACGGGAAAGTAAACTTCATTGTAGTCATTTTATGCAGGGAGCAGAAGAACACTCTGGAGTTACAGAAAGGAAGCACATTTTACAAAACGTATTAAAGGGAATCTGTCAGCAGTTTGTATATAATCTGAGAGTAGCATGATGTGGGGTCTGAGTCCCTGATTCCAGTGATGTATCACTTACTGGTCTCTGTGTTGTCATTTTGATACAATGACAGTTTTCTCTCTGCAGTTCTAGCAGTTCTCTGAATGCTGAGCTGTCTATAACCCCGCCCACACCACTGATTGGCAGATTTCTGTGTATATTGTGCATAGGCAAAAAGCTGCTAGTAAGTGGTGTGGGCGTGGTTACACAGAGCAGGAGGACTAGGAAGCACAAGACGCCTAGTCCTGTTCTAATAATCTCCTGCTGATAAAAACACTGATTTTATTGAAACAGCAACACACCGCCTAGTAAGTGACACATCTTTGTAATCAGGATCTCGGCCTCTAAATCTTGCTGCTCTCAGATTACATGGCAAAAACCTTGTGATAAATTATCTTTAAGACTGGTATTTAATACTTTACTCTTACGGCATGTGTTATGAATGTGCTGGAGATGATTTCTGAGCAGAGGCTCCCTCTGGTGGTTGCAGACAGTACTGAACCTCACAGCGAGGAATGGCAATCTGGGATCACGGACTGGACTGATATAAGGGAGGTTCCCCCCCATGATGGTTGCCGGTGATCAATTGTTCTTGTCTCAATTGTGGTTCCTGGTTCATTTGGAAGTTTGCTGAGTCTTGCCTGCATCTTCTGCTATCAGATAAAATATTTTCTGCTTTTATTTTTGTGCTTACTTTTTGCATAGTTCCCTTCACTTCTGTGGAGGTCAGCCGGGTCCCCTCCTGAGGGCCTGTGCTCCTCTCAGTTTATCTGAAGCCACTGTTATTTGTTCATTTGCTTTTTCCTGTTTTTTCAGTAGCTGCGGCTTAGTTTTGTTACACCAGAGATCTGATTTAGGTGGTAGAGATCGTGTGATCTCAGGTGTTTTTGCAATCAGAAGAGTTGGTATTTATTAAGGTTTTGGATTGCAGTGAGAATCATTTCCTGTACTTTTCTGTCTAGACAGATTGGGCCCCAGCGTTTGCTCATTCTATTTTCTGTCTGTGTCCGTGCTTCTTCTTGTCAAACCGCCATTACATGTTTGGGGGCTTCCTATTTTCTTTGGGGATCTGCTCCGGGGCAGATAGCTTTCCTCTTTCTGCCTTTAGGTGTAGTTATCTCTCAGGCTGTGACGAGGCGTCTAGGATCAACGTAGGAACGCTCCACGGCTACCTAAACATAACAGGCATGTGCACATGACGCCTCAGGAAAACGCTGGCGGGAATTTTACCTGAAGCGTCTTTTCTGATTTCTTTTTGATCGTCTTTTCCTATGTCTTTTTTTATCATCTTTTCCGGCATTTTTTTTTTTTATTTTATTCACATATAACGTAGTGACGTCTTCAAGGCTGAAGCCACCAGTAGAACGGACCGATCACTTCTTTTAGAAGCTTCATGGCTGTCGAAAAAATGGAACATATGCACAACAAGTCGTTTTGACATTGCTGTGCATGTGATCAGTCTCTTTGGCTTTTTTAGCACTTTCCAAGAGGAATCTACCGTACCTAAAGACGTAGGGCGCACAAACTCAAAATTTTTTATTTGACACTAAGTAAGTCTGCATTCCCACATCCATTGTGCACATTTTTGTGCTGTTTTTTTTAGGCGACAGACCAAAGAGTTTCATTGATCCATAAATACATCGATTTTAAGGTTGGATCCGTCCTTCCGATCCGTGAGATTCGGCAGATCCTACTCTCATCCGTTTAGAAGCAACCATAAAAGTCTATGGCGAAGCTTTAAAAATGGATGAAAAACGGGGGATGCACTTTTTACTCAACGTTCCGTCAGTGTTTCGTCTGTTTCCAGTTGATCCATTGCTACAGGTCAATGGATAATAAAAAAGTTCAGTTTGCCTCCTTCGGACCAGCAAAAGACGACGGATGAAGAAAGTAGGCAAAATAGAGGAAGCATGAGAAGAAAACGGTCTGTTTTACACGGATGTAAAAAAAATGGAAACAGATGTGTAAATGTCACCTAAAATGAAATTTATGCCAGCTACGGAGTGATGTTTCCAGCTTTCGGAATAACACTTTTCCTTTTATATTAGCAAATCATTAATAAAGTTTAAGACGCGACAGATTGAGGTTGCCACCCAAATCTGAATGTGAAAAAAAAAAACATAGTATTTTGAATGTATTGGTTAATAACTGTTGGCACCTAATAAATTAAGCCTGCTGTTTGATATTTTCCCTTGGCAAAAGCTCATTGGCAACGACTGAAACGCAGAACTTGATCACATTTTCACTTATCTGGAGAAACTGTGGGAAATGCTCGAAACTGGTGGAGGATTTTATTAATGAGCTCGGTGTGAAATATTGAAGTAAACTTTTCGTTAGGAATAAAATATTTCATCCTTTTGATTTTGATCGCGCATTTTCTCTGCTTCTTTAGGTTTCTCTGGATCAGTATCGATCAGAGGAAGAGATTTACCAGCTGTCGCTTCAAAGGGAACCAAGGGCACGTACATCGGTGAGATTTAGGCATAAGGATTGTATTTAATTAGATGTTCCTGTTGCTCCTTTTAGAAGTCCATGATGAGTTTTCATGTTATCCTCCATGTTGCTGCCACGACCTCCAACGGTTCGACTGGACCAAATGTCCCTCACCATAAACCCTTGTGAAGGTCCAAGTTCCTATCATCGTGAACCATGGGTGGTTCGGATGTTGTGACTCTAATACAAAAGGTTTAAAGGGCATGTCTATGCTTGCCGCACTGCCTTGAATTGGTCAAGACAATCTCATGAACAAGACTAAAAAAGAACGGGGCAACGTTTATTCAAACTCTACTAAACAGTATGGGCATTTTGGGGTCATTTCTAGCAACCTCCCAATTTTTGACCATTGTAATTTTAGTTAAAATTTGTTACATCTGGACTATTGTAGATAAAGGGTGTCTTAAATATGCCAACTTTGAGGTGATAAAAATTAAGGGGGAATAAGGACTGTAATTTTGTACTCGATCTAGAGGTGTGCGCTTCGTAATGAATTTGGTGCATTTTTGAGCTGCATGTGCACCAACGTCTGAAAAATGTACTCCAGTCATGGACCACACTAAATTTCTGCGGTAATATATACCACTTTTGTGGTGTACCTGTTGGCCAACGGTGGACTACACCCTGTCCTGCTAAGCCATTTTCAAAAACTTGGCGTACAAAACACCAACATTTTTTGTGAAAAATACACATTTTTAATTAATTTATTTCCCCAAGTCTTTGGATTTTCTGACTACTAGAGATAATTGAAATTTTAACTCAGCAGTTTGCTCAAATTTGGCCAAAAATCTCGATTTTCGTTGAATTTGTTTGATTCAAAACGAATGTGACTTTTTATGCTGTGTGGTCTCTTCAGATCTTGGATCATAATAAAAATTGGGTGAAAAATATTTATTTTAAAAATTAATTCAATTCTCTTTGGCCATTGCCCAATCTGTGAATCCTCCTGCTTGGTCTGCCCGGTCTGGTCTTCATGCCCAGGTCATGGGTTTTCTTCATGACCTGACAGGTCCTGTTGGGTCTTTGGTTCCACTGGTGCCCACTGATCAGGGAGACACGTCATGACATTGCATACGGTCTAGGCCACATGCAACGTAATATCATGAATATGTCATGACGTATATCGGATCGTGACATCATGAACTTGAAAGACCTACAGGGCACTGGAGTTGCCGAAGACCCTAAGAGATCTTTGGTGTGAAGAAGACCAGCGATCTGTGAATGAAGACCGGATAAGGACGACCAAGTCGGGAACTGCACGAACAAGATACCAGGGAGAGGTGAATATTATTTTTAATTTTTTTTCTTTTAAAACAAGCAAATTCAAATTGTGCCTGCAAATTGAGGCAAATCCATCTTGACCCAACGCGATTCGGTCATCTTAATATTTTTTTTATTATTTTTTACTTTTTCTTTCCATAAAATGATACCGATGTGCAGTACAGGATTCTATTTGTCCGCCAACCTTGCTTTGGTATCTCGTCCTGCAATCCTACGAGCCCTGGTTCATATCTATTAATTTGCCACATGTAGGAAAAAATCTGAAAATCTCTGCTTTTTTATTATGTTCGAGGCGCTCACACATGGCGTTCAGCTCAGCGTGTATAATTTTCTCCATGATCTGAAACTCACACCGTGACAGAGACAATGCACACAGTGTAAATCTCTGCCATTCTGCATGAAAAACAAGAAGAGCAGCCTGTGCGCCTGTAATGACACAGTACAGAAGAGACATACGTCTGTCAGGTGTAATCTTTCATCCTGAAAGAAATCCACTGTTTGATCCACTGGAAGATAAAAAACGAGAAAACAAAGCTTAGTTCAGCTCGTCTTTAAAGGAGAAAATTCTGCCCTGATCCCATGCTGGTACTTGGACAGATCTTTGGATCAACATATTGTATTGTTATATTCTGTGTGGTAGGAATGTATTTAGGCTTTTGTAGTGTATGCCAATGGTACATTTTGTGGTTGTGCTTTTTTCAGTTTCATAATTGTCATTTTTCTACATGGCCTGGAGGAGGAATTTTTCCACCTGATTTTCGTGAATTTTTTTTTGTTTTCAGAATCCCAAATCTTTAAAAAAATAGGCGAAGATTTTTCTTTTATCATTGGCGCAGGAGTTTTGTTTTTTAGATAATTTAGGTCTTATTATTTTAAAATTGACAAAAAAAAAAAATCAAATAGAGCGCTCCATATTGGAAAACCAAAATACAAGATGGGGGTGATGTGTAAAGTATTTTCACCTTGATTACTTGTGCAAAGCTCAGGCGCCACAGTGAGCTGGATAATCAGATTTCCTGCTCTTTTCCACCTGTGAAACCAAACTTCTGGGATGCGCAGGAAAAAAAGAAACAGGAATTGAAAGGGCGCTGCCAGTGGGAGTAATCAGAGGGTTGCCAAAAATATATTATTTTTTAAAACTCGATTTAAATATGCCACACGTTTCCAAACTGATCATCCAACATAGTGGCAACGTTTTTTTTTTTTTGCAAACCTCTGGTTACTCCCACTGACAGCTCTCTTTCTATTCCTGTTTCTTTTTTCCTGCACTTTCCATATAATAAATGTATAACCTTTGCATTAAAAAAAATGATAATTATCTCATAATTAAAATAATATTACCTAATGATTAGAGATTGTGCCAATCGATTCACAAGGCAGGACCCATCGGCCACAGATTACTTATGTAATGGGAGTCTTCTTACCTGATGGCATCCACCACTCTTCTTTTGACTAGCTGGCCCGGCACGATGTCACACGTGCTTCATGCCGCAACGGTGATGTTGCACCAGTCTGGCTAACAGTTATGTTAAGTAAGAGCTAGTGCTCAGGTCTCCCGTCAGGGCCGGACTGGCCATTTGGCAATTCTGGCAAATGCCAGAAGGGCCTATCTGGATGTGGGCCCCTTGTCTGCTACATTGTTAACAAAATCCGTATTCTCAAGACATTCATAGTGTGAAGAGTTGTGATGGAGCACAAA
>JARQOD010000010.1:65137338-65173213 GCA_033576555.1 Oophaga sylvatica | reverse complement strand
CATCTTCTGCTATCAGATAAAATATTTTCTGCTTTTATTTTTGTGCTTACTTTTTGCATAGTTCCCTTCACTTCTGTGGAGGTCAGCCGGGTCCCCTCCTGAGGGCCTGTGCTCCTCTCAGTTTATCTGAAGCCACTGTTATTTGTTCATTTGCTTTTTCCTGTTTTTTCAGTAGCTGCGGCTTAGTTTTGTTACACCAGAGATCTGATTTAGGTGGTAGAGATCGTGTGATCTCAGGTGTTTTTGCAATCAGAAGAGTTGGTATTTATTAAGGTTTTGGATTGCAGTGAGAATCATTTCCTGTACTTTTCTGTCTAGACAGATTGGGCCCCAGCGTTTGCTCATTCTATTTTCTGTCTGTGTCCGTGCTTCTTCTTGTCAAACCGCCATTACATGTTTGGGGGCTTCCTATTTTCTTTGGGATCTGCTCCGGGGCAGATAGCTTTCCTCTTTCTGCCTTTAGGTGTAGTTATCTCTCAGGCTGTGACGAGGCGTCTAGGATCAACGTAGGAACGCTCCACGGCTACCTAAACATAACAGGCATGTGCACATGACGCCTCAGGAAAACGCTGGCGGGAATTTTACCTGAAGCGTTTTTCTGATTTCTTTTTGATCGTCTTTTCCTATGTCTTTTTTTATCATCTTTTCCGGCATTTTTTTTTTTATTTTATTCACATATAACGTAGTGACGTCTTCAAGGCTGAAGCCACCAGTAGAACGGACCGATCACTTCTTTTAGAAGCTTCATGGCTGTCGAAAAAATGGAACATATGCACAACAAGTCGTTTTGACATTGCTGTGCATGTGATCAGTCTCTTTGGCTTTTTTAGCACTTTCCAAGAGGAATCTACCGTACCTAAAGACGTAGGGCGCACAAACTCAAAATTTTTTATTTGACACTAAGTAAGTCTGCATTCCCACATCCATTGTGCACATTTTTGTGCTGTTTTTTTTAGGCGACAGACCAAAGAGTTTCATTGATCCATAAATACATCGATTTTAAGGTTGGATCCGTCCTTCCGATCCGTGAGATTCGGCAGATCCTACTCTCATCCGTTTAGAAGCAACCATAAAAGTCTATGGCGAAGCTTTAAAAATGGATGAAAAACGGGGGATGCACTTTTTACTCAACGTTCCGTCAGTGTTTCGTCTGTTTCCAGTTGATCCATTGCTACAGGTCAATGGATAATAAAAAAGTTCAGTTTGCCTCCTTCGGACCAGCAAAAGACGACGGATGAAGAAAGTAGGCAAAATAGAGGAAGCATGAGAAGAAAACGGTCTGTTTTACACGGATGTAAAAAAAATGGAAACAGATGTGTAAATGTCACCTAAAATGAAATTTATGCCAGCTACGGAGTGATGTTTCCAGCTTTCGGAATAACACTTTTCCTTTTATATTAGCAAATCATTAATAAAGTTTAAGACGCGACAGATTGAGGTTGCCACCCAAATCTGAATGTGAAAAAAAAAAAATAGTATTTTGAATGTATTGGTTAATAACTGTTGGCACCTAATAAATTAAGCCTGCTGTTTGATATTTTCCCTTGGCAAAAGCTCATTGGCAACGACTGAAACGCAGAACTTGATCACATTTTCACTTATCTGGAGAAACTGTGGGAAATGCTCGAAACTGGTGGAGGATTTTATTAATGAGCTCGGTGTGAAATATTGAAGTAAACTTTTCGTTAGGAATAAAATATTTCATCCTTTTGATTTTGATCGCGCATTTTCTCTGCTTCTTTAGGTTTCTCTGGATCAGTATCGATCAGAGGAAGAGATTTACCAGCTGTCGCTTCAAAGGGAACCAAGGGCACGTACATCGGTGAGATTTAGGCATAAGGATTGTATTTAATTAGATGTTCCTGTTGCTCCTTTTAGAAGTCCATGATGAGTTTTCATGTTATCCTCCATGTTGCTGCCACGACCTCCAACGGTTCGACTGGACCAAATGTCCCTCACCATAAACCCTTGTGAAGGTCCAAGTTCCTATCATCGTGAACCATGGGTGGTTCGGATGTTGTGACTCTAATACAAAAGGTTAAAGGGCATGTCTATGCTTGCCGCACTGCCTTGAATTGGTCAAGACAATCTCATGAACAAGACTAAAAAAGAACGGGCAACGTTTATTCAAACTCTACTAAACAGTATGGGCATTTTGGGGTCATTTCTAGCAACCTCCCAATTTTTGACCATTGTAATTTTAGTTAAAATTTGTTACATCTGGACTATTGTAGATAAAGGGTGTCTTAAATATGCCAACTTTGAGGTGATAAAAATTAAGGGGGAATAAGGACTGTAATTTTGTACTCGATCTAGAGGTGTGCGCTTCGTAATGAATTTGGTGCATTTTTGAGCTGCATGTGCACCAACGTCTGAAAAATGTACTCCAGTCATGGACCACACTAAATTTCTGCGGTAATATATACCACTTTTGTGGTGTACCTGTTGGCCAACGGTGGACTACACCCTGTCCTGCTAAGCCATTTTCAAAAACTTGGCGTACAAAACACCAACATTTTTTGTGAAAAATACACATTTTTAATTAATTTATTTCCCCAAGTCTTTGGATTTTCTGACTACTAGAGATAATTGAAATTTTAACTCAGCAGTTTGCTCAAATTTGGCCAAAAACTCGATTTTCGTTGAATTTGTTTGATTCAAAACGAATGTGACTTTTTATGCTGTGTGGTCTCTTCAGATCTTGGATCATAATAAAAATTGGGTGAAAAATATTTATTTTAAAAATTAATTCAATTCTCTTTGGCCATTGCCCAATCTGTGAATCCTCCTGCTTGGTCTGCCCGGTCTGGTCTTCATGCCCAGGTCATGGGTTTTCTTCATGACCTGACAGGTCCTGTTGGGTCTTTGGTTCCACTGGTGCCCACTGATCAGGGAGACACGTCATGACATTGCATACGGTCTAGGCCACATGCAACGTAATATCATGAATATGTCATGACGTATATCGGATCGTGACATCATGAACTTGAAAGACCTACAGGGCACTGGAGTTGCCGAAGACCCTAAGAGATCTTTGGTGTGAAGAAGACCAGCGATCTGTGAATGAAGACCGGATAAGGACGACCAAGTCGGGAACTGCACGAACAAGATACCAGGGAGAGGTGAATATTATTTTTAATTTTTTTTCTTTTAAAACAAGCAAATTCAAATTGTGCCTGCAAATTGAGGCAAATCCATCTTGACCCAACGCGATTCGGTCATCTTAATATTTTTTTTATTATTTTTTTACTTTTTCTTTCCATAAAATGATACCGATGTGCAGTACAGGATTCTATTTGTCCGCCAACCTTGCTTTGGTATCTCGTCCTGCAATCCTACGAGCCCTGGTTCATATCTATTAATTTGCCACATGTAGGAAAAAATCTGAAAATCTCTGCTTTTTTATTATGTTCGAGGCGCTCACACATGGCGTTCAGCTCAGCGTGTATAATTTTCTCCATGATCTGAAACTCACACCGTGACAGAGACAATGCACACAGTGTAAATCTCTGCCATTCTGCATGAAAAACAAGAAGAGCAGCCTGTGCGCCTGTAATGACACAGTACAGAAGAGACATACGTCTGTCAGGTGTAATCTTTCATCCTGAAAGAAATCCACTGTTTGATCCACTGGAAGATAAAAAACGAGAAAACAAAGCTTAGTTCAGCTCGTCTTTAAAGGAGAAAATTCTGCCCTGATCCCATGCTGGTACTTGGACAGATCTTTGGATCAACATATTGTATTGTTATATTCTGTGTGGTAGGAATGTATTTAGGCTTTTGTAGTGTATGCCAATGGTACATTTTGTGGTTGTGCTTTTTTCAGTTTCATAATTGTCATTTTTCTACATGGCCTGGAGGAGGAATTTTTCCACCTGATTTTCGTGAATTTTTTTTTGTTTTCAGAATCCCAAATCTTTAAAAAAATAGGCGAAGATTTTTCTTTTATCATTGGCGCAGGAGTTTTGTTTTTTAGATAATTTAGGTCTTATTATTTTAAAATTGACAAAAAAAAAAAATCAAATAGAGCGCTCCATATTGGAAAACCAAAATACAAGATGGGGGTGATGTGTAAAGTATTTTCACCTTGATTACTTGTGCAAAGCTCAGGCGCCACAGTGAGCTGGATAATCAGATTTCCTGCTCTTTTCCACCTGTGAAACCAAACTTCTGGGATGCGCAGGAAAAAAAGAAACAGGAATTGAAAGGGCGCTGCCAGTGGGAGTAATCAGAGGGTTGCCAAAAATATATTATTTTTTAAAACTCGATTTAAATATGCCACACGTTTCCAAACTGATCATCCAACATAGTGGCAACGTTTTTTTTTTTGCAAACCTCTGGTTACTCCCACTGACAGCTCTCTTTCTATTCCTGTTTCTTTTTTCCTGCACTTTCCATATAATAAATGTATAACCTTTGCATTAAAAAAAATGATAATTATCTCATAATTAAAATAATATTACCTAATGATTAGAGATTGTGCCAATCGATTCACAAGGCAGGACCCATCGGCCACAGATTACTTATGTAATGGGAGTCTTCTTACCTGATGGCATCCACCACTCTTCTTTTGACTAGCTGGCCCGGCACGATGTCACACGTGCTTCATGCCGCAACGGTGATGTTGCACCAGTCTGGCTAACAGTTATGTTAAGTAAGAGCTAGTGCTCAGGCTCCCGTCAGGGCCGGACTGGCCATTTGGCAATTCTGGCAAATGCCAGAAGGGCCTATCTGGATGTGGGCCTCCTTGTCTGCTACATTGTTAACAAAATCCGTATTCTCAAGACATTCATAGTGTGAAGAGTTGTGATGGAGCACAAATCGTCTGACTCTGTCACTTACCCCAGCAGGCCACGGGTGTCATTATTAGTCTTCTAGTAAATCTTGCTTTCCTCTATCCAGGTAATATTAGTAATATATCCCCATCTGGTGCTTGGGGACAGGGACAGCATGGACCTGTGTGATTTCAAGTGCCAGGACTGGATTTCAGCCCCAGTCCGTACCTGGCTCCTGTCATCAGTCATGGAATACTGACGTGGCCAACAGACCAGATTTTGCGAATTGCGTCACGCCATCTCTACTAATGATCCTAGTAATATATGAGATTGCCTTGTATCTCTTTTAGCAAGCGACTATCAAGTCACCTCCATCTCCGTCACCGCCTTTGGAGGAATGGGCTTCCTTAAAATCAAAACCGGACCAAGCTCTGTTGTGCCAACACATAGAGAAGATGGTGGAGGTAAGTCGATTATTTTTTTTTAGACATGTTCAACACAATCCAATAAAGCTCTAGCATTTTGGTTCTGGTGTTCATCTGAAATAAACATATTTATGACATATATCCAGTGTTTACATCAGTTGGATATCTGGGCGATATGGAATGGGGGGCAGCTGTAGCCTGGAATAGGGAACGTGTATTCAGGGGCAGACCTTGCACTGTACTTCATGGCAGGACTCGGAAACTTCAGGCATGAGTATGACGTGCCGGCTGTACTACCATGAGGCGTGATTGCCTTTCCCTGTGTAATCCACTTCACGATAGGACCGCCAGTAGATTTTGTGCATGAGCAAGATTTCTGGCAGTCCTGCCATGATGTAGATTGTATGGAAGAGGCCAGTCATTCCAAGGGGTCAGGTAAGAAAGACAAGTCACTTCTGGAAAAACACTGCTGCACAAGTAGGGTACCAAATCCGACCACTACAATATAGAAACACTTGGCACTCTTATTTGATGTGTTCGACAAGAACATGTAATAATTGTAGTAAATCCAGAAACAAAAAACAGACGTTTTGGGCAAAACAAGATCTTCATCAGTCAATTAAAAAGGAATACAAACAAATGTAAAAGAAAAGATAATCAAGAAAGAACACCAATCATTATTCCCAGGGGTCATTACTAAATGATTTGGGTAAGGTTTACACCGGGGAAAGCGATGCCCTGCCGAACTAGTCCTCGCTCGTATATGTGATAAGTTGTAGGAATGGATGGATGGATGGATGGATATATACAGTGGCATGTAAAAAGTTTTTGTAATTTTTAAAATGTAAAAAATTATAATATAAATGATAGATTTTGTTGCCTAAAATACAAAAGAAATGTGTCTGTAATTTTAGGCCTTTTAGAGATCATTTCATCTTCAACTTGCTTAACTGTTCACAATAACAGACATTTTGACCAGGGGTGCCCAAAATTTTACATGTCACTGTACATGGACGGATGGATGGATATATGGACGGATGGATGGATATATAGATGGGTGGATATATAGATGGACATATGGATGGATGGATATATACACTACCGTGTAAAAGTTTAGGGTCACTTATTCATCACATTTGGTGTCAGCGGTGGATAACCAAATATATTCCCCCTTGCAATTCTTCACATTTGAAGAATTGGGGTCACTTAGAAATTTACTTATTTTTGAAAGAAAAGCACAGTTTTTTCCAATGAAGCTAACATTAAATGATTCAGAAATACACTCTATACAGTGTTAATGTGGTAAATGACTATTCTAGCTGCAAATGTCTGGTTTGTAATGCAATATCTTCATAAGTGTATAGAGGCCCATTTCCAACAACCATCACTCCAGTGTTCTTATGGTACTTTGTGTTCGCTAACTGTGTAAGAAGGCTAAAGGATGGTTAGAATACCCTTGAAAACCCTTGTGCAAGTATGTTAGCACAGCTGAAAACAGTTTGGCTGATTAGAGAAGCTATAAACCGGACCTTCCTTTGAGCTAGTTGAGTATCTGGAGCATTACATTTATTAGTTCCATTAAACTCTCAAAATGGCCAGAAAAAAGAACTTACATGTGAAACTCGACAGTCTGTTCTTGTTCTTAGAAATGAAGGCTATTCCATGAGAGAAATTGCCAAGAAACTGAAGATTTCCTACAACGGTGTGTACTACTCCCTTCGGAGGAGAGCACAAACAAGCTCTAACCAGAGAAGAAAGAGAAGTGGGAGGCCCGCTGCACAACTGAGCAACAAGTACATTAGAGTGTGTAGTTTGAGAAATCGACGCCTCACAGGTCCTCAACTGGCAGCTTCATGAAATAGTACACGCAAAACGCCAGTGTCAACGTCTACAGAGAAGAGGCGACTCTGGGATGCTGGCAAAGAAAAAGCCATATCTGAGAATGGCTAATAAAAGGAAAAGATTAATATGGGCAAAAGAACACAGACATTGGACAGAGGAAGATTGGAACAAAGTGTTATGGACAGGCGAATCCAAGTTTGAGGTGTTTGGATCACACAGAAGAACATTTGTGAGACGGAGAACACCTGAAAAGATGCTGGAAGAGTGCCTGACGCCATCTGTCAAGCATGGTGGAGGTAATGTGATGGTCTGGGGTTGCTTTGGTGCTGGTAAAGTGGGAGATTTGTACAAGGTAAAAGGGATTTTGAATAAGGAAGGCTATCACTCCATTTTGCAACGCCATGCCATACCCTGTGGACAGCGCTTGATTGGAGCCAATTTCATCCTACAACAGGACAATGACCCAAAGCACACCTCCAAATTATGCAAGAACTATTCAGGGAAGAAGCCGGCAGCTGGTATTCTATCTGTAATGGAGTGGGCAGCGCAGTCACCAGATCTCAACCCCATTGAGCTGTTGTGGGAGCAGCTTTACCGTATGGTACGAAAAAAGTGCCGATCAAGCCAAACCAACTTGTGGGAGGGGCTTCTGGAAGCATGGGGTGAAATCTCTCCAGATTACCTCAGCAAATTAACTGCTAGAATGCCAAAGGTCTGCAATGCTGTAATTGCTGCAAAGGGATCAGTCTTTGACGAAAGCAAAGTGTGAAGGAGAAAATTATTATTTCAAATAAAAATCTTTTTTTCGAACCTTGTCAATGTCTGGACGAGATTTTACATTCATTTGGCAACTCATTGGATTAATAAAAGTATGAGTTTTCATGGAAAACACAAAATTGTCTGGGTGACACCAAAATTTGGAACGGTAGTGTAGATGGATATATGGATGGATATATAGATGGATGGATATATGTATGGATGGAGGGATGTATGGATGGATATATTGTGAGACAGTGAAGGAATATGTGTTGAATGGGGTGTACATTTCACCTAGGTGTAAGGGAAATGTGTGGCTTTGTAAACCTAGTGGTAGAGAAAGGTCACTACACCTCACATTCAGCCCACACTTGCAGCTCAGGCCTGAAACCATTCAGCTGTTAATTAGGAGACTAGAAGTAGGTGTCTGCAAACACAATCAGAGAGCTGGCTTAGTCTGGACACAGGAAGGTGTCCCGGCACAAGAAGCAGTCTCCAGGAGTGGGAGCTGGCTAGTCTGGACACAGGAAGGTGTCCCGGCACAAGAAGCAGTCTCCAGGAGTGGGAGCACGCTCAGTCAGGACACAGGAAGGTGTCCCGGCACAAGAAGCGTCTCCAGGAGTTTGAGCTATCTCAGTCTGGGTGCTCGATGTACCCCGGACACAGGAGTAGTCTCAGTGAGAATCCGTGTGAATAGCGGCTGAATAGGAGTGGAGCTCTCTCAAGTCTGGACGTTGGATGTGCCTTCAGACAAAAGTAGGAGACTCTGTGAACCTCAATGCTGGTAAATGCTGGTAAATGCTGAACATATGTGTTATTTTGGGCACAGACTGGTAGAGTCTGACCCGGATAGATAGGGAAATCTATCTATGTGTAATTAGTGGCTAGACAAGCCTAGGTCTTCTGTTTATGATTTATTTTTATCTGTTTGCTGTGGACTTTAATAAAGCTGGTTGCGGCCAGTTTTTACCAGAACTGCTGTCTAAATGAACTGTTTTCGTGTCACTCTGTCTACCCAGACAGCGATCCTAGAGCTATATCCCCTGAAAAGCTTACAATTGGCGGAGAATGCTGGGGCAGCACAGTGGCTGATACAAATGGTGCTGGAATGTGCGTGCGGCACAGTGGCTTAGAGACAGCAATAAAGGTGAAGTCTGTTGAAATAGCAGCAGAGAAAAAAAAAAAAAAAGTGTGTGTCAAGAGAAACGTCTGATTGGAGCAGTCTTAAAGAGACAGTAGCCCTAATAGAGTTTGCAGAAAAAAAAAAAGTGTCTGCACAGCAGAGCTGAATTTTCTGTGGAAAAGACTGTGGAGTGTGTATGTCTTGAGTGAAGACTACCGTTGCTGAGACAGAGAAGTCTGACAGCATGGATGACAGCATGGAGGCGCTGTTTGAACAAATGGCGCAAGTTAATGTGCAACATAAGACTGCCGTGGTTGAGACAGATAAGTCCGGCAGTATGGAGGGGCTCGTTGAGTACCTGGTCCAGGCCCAGCGGACCATGAAGCAGCAGCGCCTGCAGCACCAGCAGCGCATGCAGCAGGCCCAGCGGAGCATGGAGAAGCAGCGCCTGCAGCACCAGCAGTGCATGCAGCAGCACCAGCAGCAATTCCTGCAGCAGCAGCAGAGAATAACCGGTTGTTGGAGCAGATTGCAGCTCTCAGCACCTCGTCCCAGAGTAATGTTGTGAAGGCACCTGCCTTGTCCGCTGTAAAGAAGGCGGTAAGACGGTCCCTGGAAAAGATGACACCTCGTGATGATGTGGAGGTATATCTCACTAGGTTTGAGAGACTGGCAGAGAAGGAGAATCTGCCCCTATCTGAGTGGGCCATGATGGTCGCACCCTATCTGATTGGAGTGCCCCAGGTGGCCTATGCTGACCTGAGCGAGCAGGACAGCCAAGACTATGCCAAGCTGAAAGCGGAGATTCGTACCCGGCTGGGTGTGACGGTGACAGCCCGTGCCAGGGGAGTTCATGACTGGAGATACAGTTGGGAGTCTGCAGTCAGCACACCTGATTATGGAGTTGGAAAGGTGATAGTGAACCGCTACCCCCGAGCACGTCCTCCTGAGGTACAGCCGTCTGAGAGGTCGTCACTTCGGATTTCCCCGGACGCTGAACTCTCGCAGTAAGAGCGTTCCAGCTGTTGGGGACATGGGGTATGGTGATAAGCGGGTTCAGGCCCGAGGGGACATATGGGAGGGTGATTGTGGTGGACAGTGTTGGAGATGTCGTGAAATTGCAGCCGGCTGTTCACTAGAGGGGGAGCCTATGTGCCGTGATGTTGGCAGGTCCCTCTCTCTCTGCGCAGAACCTGTGTGTGTGACCACCGCAGCCAAGGAGACTGGACCACAGGTGTCCCCGGTGGTTGTAAATGACTGCCCAGTACAGGCCCTCTTGGACTCAGAGAGTCCAGTGACTTCCGTATGTGACAGCCTGATTGATAGGGACTTCATCCCTGATAAGCACCTGAGTGTGGTGTGCATCCATGGAGACACCAAAGTCTACCCAGAGACTGCCGTGGACTTGGTCCCTAAACTCGGGGAGGTTGCATATGAAGTGGGGGTAGTGAAGAGCCTGGTGCACCCCGTCATATTGGGTGGTGACTTTCCCCGATCTGGGGATCTCTGGGGGAGAAATGTTTCTGATGGACAGTGTGATGAAGCTCCTATTGAGGGTGCGCAGTCCCGAGGGGCGGAACACAATGCTAGTGGGCCGTTAAACCTATGTGATAATGATGATGACCATGATAATGATGCTGATGCTGATAATGATAGTGATGATGATCATGATAGTGATGATGATACTGATCATAGTCATTATAATGACATTGATAATAATGATGACTGTGATAGTGATGAAATTCCTTTACAGGTGATGTTGGGAGACAAGGATGGTGGTTCTCGGGAACCGAGTGTCTCTAACTTACTTGTGTCCTGTGACAATTTTGAGAATGAGCAGTGGCGAGACCCCTCTCTTAGGACGGCACAGGAAAATATGATTGTTCTAAATGAGGTTTCCCAGGAGCCTGGCTCTGAGGAGAGGTTTCCTCATGCTGCCATGGACAATAGCCTGTTGTATAGGGACACTGAAGTCCAGGGAGAGGTCGTGAGTCAGCTCCTAGTACCTGAACTATATAGAAGTATAGTGCTGGGGTTGTCACATAGTCACATACTTGAGGGACAGTGGTGCAGTTAATGTTGTGGATGATATGTTGACTAGGGTTCTAGATCAAGATGTGAATGAAAATGAATTGTATGGCCCTGACAGTGAGCAGGATGTGAATGAAAATGAATTGTATAACCCTGACAGTGAGCAGGATATGAATGAAAATGAAGGGTATAGCCCTGACAGTGAGCCAGAGGTGACTGAAGAAGTAGAGTATAGGACGGACGGTAGGGCTTCTGGGCATGTCCTGCCAGAAGAGCTTGAAGGTGGGGAACTGGAGAAAAGTGAAAAACCCCCTATACCTTCTGTGATAGTTGGTGACACATGGTCAGTGCACCAGGGACAGGAGGTACGTGAGTTTCTGAGGAAGAGTCAGCAGAAGTGTTCTGATGTGCCGGGTCGTACTTCTCTGGCCAGGCACTATATCGAAACTGAGCCCGGCCCTAAGGTCAAGATGAAACCGTGCAGGATACCCGAGGCCCGCAGAGAGTATAGGCCTGGGAGGGTACAGGGTAGTGCGGATGCTTCAGATGAAGAGAAAGCTGATGTTGGCTATGACTCAGGTGAAGATACAAATGACAGTGGTGAAGATGAAGCTGATGAGGGCCATGACTGGTCCAGAGTTCACTGTCTCTGTTGGATTGTTGACCAGCCCTCCGGTCTGGATGACCAGCCCTCCGGTCTGGAGAAGAGGGAGGGGATATGTGAGACAGTGAAGGAATATGTGTTGAATGGGGTGTACATTTCACCTGGGTATAAGGGAAATGTGTGGCTTTGTAAACCTAGTGGTAGAGAAAGGTCACTACACCTCACATTCAGCCCACACTTGCAGCTCAGGCCTGAAACCATTCAGCTGTTAATTAGGAGACTAGAAGTAGGTGTCTGCAAACACAATCAGAGAGCTGGCTTAGTCTGGACACAGGAAGGTGTCCCGGCACAAGAAGCAGTCTCCAGGAGTGGGAGCACGCTCAGCTGGACACAGGAAGGTGTCCCGGCACAAGAAGCGTCTCCAGGAGTTTGAGCTATCTCAGTCTGGGTGCTCGATGTACCCCGGACACAGGAGTAGTCTCAGTGAGAATCCGTGTGATTAGGCTGTTGTGGGAGCAGCTTTCCGTTGGACGGAAAGTGCCGATCAGCAAACCAACTGGAGAGCTCTGGAATCATGGGTAAATGCTCGTTTAACAATAGCTGAATGCCAAGGTGATGTGTAATTGCTGCAAAGGATGTAGAGTCTGGACGAAGAATAGGGAAATTATTTCAATAAATTTTTCTAGAAGCCTAGTCATGTCTGGACAGATTTTAATTACTGTTGGCACTCTGGATTTAATAAAGATGGTTTCTGGATAAACACAAATGCTGTCTAAATGGAACGGTGTTTGGTTTACTATGCTACATAAGTGATGGATATATACTGAAAGTTAGAATATGTATGGATGTAAATAGGAAAGGATGGATTGGATGGATATACAGTATGTATTGATGTATGGATGGATATATGAATGGATATAAGGATGGATGGATATATGTATGGACACATATATGGATGGATGGATGTGTGGGTACATGTATGGATGTATTTATGGATGGATAAATCAATAGGTAAATGGAATAGGTACAAAGTAAATAGGTAAAATAGCTTTAATATCGTACACAGATAGACAATTACAAGCTGTGTGTATTTGCAAAGAAAACTTGGGAGATCACAAAGTTGTTGCTAGAAGCACAATTTGACATAACCTTAGACCCATTAGTGGAGACTTACACACAGTTTTCTGTATAACCCATGTTCGTCCTCCTCAGGCTTTTTAAAAACAGCGCTCTTAAAACAAAATAAACTGTACAATCCAGACGCCCGTAGGATATATATATATATTTTTTTACATTTCAAATAAGATTTTGAACAATTGAATTGAGAAGGAAATAAAAGCCGTACGTGAATAAACTCTTCGATTCTATGTGGATTTTAATGTGATCAGTCCACACTCAAAATTAATTTTCTTTGTCACCAATTGTTACATTCTTCACTATGCGAACCAAAATTGTATTTCTACTATTTAACACCATTGTATTGTTTTAGTGATACATTATGCATAAAAGGATTAGTATCTTTGTTGCTCACATTTGTGGCCAGTCCCTTCATATATCCTATACTGTCATTTACAGTGTCTTTTCAGAAACAACTTAAATGCGGGTGTTCATACACTTTCTGGCCATTATATGGCCTGTATCCTACATTTATCACCAGTATTCCCCTCTCCAGGAAATATGTCTAATTTTCAGTTTTCTCTGGAGACAAGTTACTATGATGTCTCCAAAACACAGAGCACACAGACATGGGGGATTCCTTTCATGCTCTATGCCATCTGGGTGAGTTACGATTGTACTTCGTAACAACTGAAAGCCAATCATGGCAGGAGAAAATATGGAGAAAAAGTTTGGAGTACTAGAAGTGTTGTATCAGGCTTGGTAATATTCAGGCACTTTGATGATTATAAAACCTGTATATAGAAACCAACTAACAGCACAAATCCTGGTAATGGTATGTTCGGCTCAGGAAGACTGAGGCAGAGATGTTCTTATATGAAGATTGAAAAGAAGCTTATTGGGCTTCCCTGGTAGTAGGGCTAAAGCGTCGAGTACAGAGTTCCTGGTTAGGTAAGTAGGTCTAGGGATAGTGGGCTTTCCCTGGGTGTAAGTAGGTGCTATAGAAGAAGCTGTCTTTCATTGCGGGCTCAGTTAGGAGCGTCTGTATGCTAAGCTTGTCCCTGGGTAGTAGGGCTAAGATTTAGGCTTGTACCCTGGGTAGTAGGGCTAAGAGTGGGAGTAGATAGGGCTAGTACCCTGGGTAGTAGGGTCATCCTGTGGAAGAAAGCTGTTCCTGGGTAGAAGGGCTAAGAGCTGTTCCTGGGTAGTAGGTCTATGATAGCTGTCCCTGGGTAATAGGGCTAAGAAAGCTGTTCCTGGCAGTCGGGCTAAGACATCTGTCCCTGGGTAGTAGGGCTAAGAGAGCTGTCCCTGAGTAGTAGGGTAAGAGAGCAGTCCCTAGGTAGTAGGGCTAAGAAAGCTGTTCCTGGGTAGTCGGGCTAAGACATCTGTCCCTGGTGGGTAGTTAGAGGTTTAATGTTAGAGCTGTGTCCTGGGTAGTAGGGCTAAATATGATAGGCAGACTGTTCCCACTGTGGTAGTAGGTCTATGTAGGCGGGTAGTCACCCTGAGTAATAGGGCTAAGGAAGATGCCGGTAGCTAGGTTTCCTGGGGGTAGTTTAGTGGCTAAGAAATTTCTGGATAAATCCTGGTGGGGAAAGGGGGGGGTCGTCTGTAACAGAGAGGTCTGGTTGTACCTGGGTAGTCGGGCTAAGACATCTGTCCCTGGGTAGTAGGGCAAAGAGAGCTGTCTCTGGGTAGTAGGGCTTATATGTTATAGCTAGAACTGTCCTGGGAAAGTAGGGCTAAGAGAGCTGTTCCTGGATAGTAGGGCTAAGAGAGCTGTTCCTGGGCAGGCTGACAGTGTTATTTGTGTTCATGTTTTGTTCTTTTCTGACTGCATTCACTTTTTGTGCTGGTTGACTTTGTTCCCTTTTCGTGCACTGGCTGTGTTGACTAGCTTACAGCCAGTACTTAGTAGAGGGTATGGATGGCGCCAGCACAGGGGGCGGTTGCCATCTTAGATTTTGAGCTCCAGCGCATTCGTCACCACTGCTGCGACGACTCTCTACTTTCCTCGTACGGAGAGCTGTTCGGAGCAGTGTTGAAGAGTAACCTTATCTCTCGGGCGACATAAAATAACATGGCAGGCCGGATTCGCCCCATGGGTCTTGAGTTTGACATCTGTGCATTAAATGATAAACCTCCTGACAAGTGAAGGAACACAAATTGTATTGTCTTATGTTATTATTTGTGTTGTTTTTGAGCAAAACATGGGTTAAAGTGTATCTCCACTATTAATAGAAAAACGATCATAGTGCAGGACTTTTCACTATAATCATTCTGAGTATTTTGTTGTTTACTCACAGCATAGACCACAATAAACTACAGTAGGTAGCATCCTGCTAGGCTGCCGTCTGTACTATGGGAGTGATCATTGTGAGATTTTACAGCGCTCGCTCCCGCACTGCCGATGGTCGATAAGAACAACAAGCAGGATGCTGCCTAGTTTAGTGCGTTCCGTAGCACAGACCTCGGGCAGCCCGTTCTCCTCTCCGAGTTTTTTTTTTTTAGGGCGTTTCCCATTTGTATAAAAAGAATAGATGTAAACTATTTATTAGTTTCTTATGTGATGCCCCATAGACCTCTTCATCTTCTTCCATCAGTCTGTGTTCCGACTCTTTGATGAAGATGGTGATGGCCACATCTCCCAAGAAGAGTTCTGCAGTGTCAGGAGCAATTTTCCTTACTTATGTGCATTCGATGAGATCGACCAAAATCAGTAAGTGTGAATTCACTTTTTTTTTTTTTTTGGGGGGGGAGGGGAGTCGGGAAGAAGGAAAATAATAAAAAGGATTGAACAAAGCTGAGTAAGAGCAACATATGAAGAAAGCGAACCTGTGTTCGGGAAACTGAGTTGCTTTTAAGAGAGACACGTAATACTGCATCTCACCCTTTACTAACCTTACATTACTTTGGAAAAAGGACCAAAAAAGAAGCGCCAATTTACTATAAGTATTCGTGAAAGTGTTCAGCGTGCAGCAATCTGCCTTGGCCGTTCGGCGGTGATGGAAGAGGTCACTCGATCTGTGATTTTGTGAATGAGGTTTCTTATGAATCACAGACCATATTTCACACTCCTAAATTTTAGTATCCGGTTGAGAAGAATTGATTTACCAAGTAGCGCACTTCTTTAAAGAAAGGGATGATTAGTGGGTTCCTTTTGAAATGTATCTGCACAATTGTCATCAATTAGCGATTAGTGATGGTCCAGTGGTGGCTATACTATGAGATGCAGTTGCATGAGGCCTTCAGCCTCTTTGTTCTGCCGGTTGTGGTCTTCCTAGTTGGGCCGCCACCGATCATACATTGATATTTGGGTGCCTTTGGAAATGTATTTGCAGATTGTCATCGATTAGTGATTTATCGATGGTCCAGTGGTGGCTATACTGTGAGATGCAGTTGCATGAGGCCTTCAGCCTCTTTGTTCTGCCGGATGTGGTTTTCCTAGGTGGACCGCCACTGATCATACATTGATATTTGGGTGCCTTTGTAAATGTATTTGCAGATTGTCATCGATTAGCGATTGGTGGGGATCCAGTGGTGGCTATACTATGACATGTAGTTGCATGAATCTCTCAGCCTCTTTGTTCTGCCGGATGTGGTCTTCCTAGGTGGGCCGCCACCGATCATACATTGATGTTTGGGTGCCTTTGTAAATGTATTTGCAGATTGTCATCGATTAGTGATTTGTGGGGATCCAGTGGTGGCTATACTATGACATGTAGTTGCATGAATCTCTCAGCCTCTTTGTTCTGCCGGTTGTGGTAATCCAGGTGGACCGCCACCGATCATACATTGATGTTTGGGTGCCTTTGGAAACGTATTTGCAGATTGTCATCGATTAGTGATTGGTGGGGATCCAGTGGTGGCTATACTATGACATGTAGTTGCATGAATCTCTCAGCCTCTTTGTTCTGCCGGATGTGGTCTTCCTAGGTGGGCCGCCACCGATCATACATTGATGTTTGGGTGCCTTTGTAAATGTATTTGCAGATTGTCATCGATTAGTGATTGGTGGGGATCCAGTGGTGGCTATACTACGACATGAAGTTGCATGAATCTCTCAGCCTCTTTGTTCTGCCGGTTGTGATCTTCCTAGGTGGGCCGCCACCGATCATACATTGATGTTTGGGTGCCTTTGGAAACGTATTTGCAGATTGTCATCGATTAGTGATTGGTGGGGATCCAGTGGTGGCTATACTACGACATGTAGTTGCATGAATCTCTCAGCCTCTTTGTTCTGCCGGTTGTGGTCTTCCTAGGTGGACCGCCACCGATCATACATTGATGTTTGGGTGCCTTTGGAAACGTATTTGCAGATTGTCATCGATTAGTGATTGGTGGGGATCCAGTGGTGGCTATACTATGACATGTAGTTGCATGAATCTCTCAGCCTCTTTGTTCTGCCGGATGTGGTCTTCCTAGGTGGGCCGCCACCGATCATACATTGATGTTTGGGTGCCTTTGTAAATGTATTTGCAGATTGTCATCGATTAGTGATTGGTGGGGATCCAGTGGTGGCTATACTACGACATGAAGTTGCATGAATCTCTCAGCCTCTTTGTTCTGCCGGTTGTGATCTTCCTAGGTGGGCCGCCACCGATCATACATTGATGTTTGGGTGCCTTTGGAAATGTATTTGCAGATTGTTATCAATTAGTGATTGGTGGGGATCCAGTGGTGGCTATTCTATGACATGTAGTTGCATGAATCTCTCAGCCTCTTTGTTCTGCCGGATGTGGTCTTCCTAGGTGGACCGCCACCGATCATACATTGATGTCTGAGCTCACACAATTTGGTTGTAGAGCAGTAGTGTACCATGCAGTCGAGAGCTGCTCTGCAAAATTGCGCACCGTTTATTGCAAGCTGGTATGATTTTGCAGCAAGTACAGGTGAAGCACATAAAAACTATGAGTATCTATTATCTATCTATTAGCTTTTCCTTTTTTTCTTTTTTTGTGCTTTTAGTATATTTTAGATGAAATAAACAACGTCCATAAATAACATCCAGATTTTGTTTGCGTCCCTCTTCATTTCAACCCCGCTCAGATTGTGACATTACAGACATTTCTTCTGTGTTCCTCCGGCGTGAGATGTTTGGTTTTGGCTAGTAAGGGTAGCGCGGAGGTCCTGTTTTTTTCCTGTAGCTTCTTGTTTTTGTGTTGTTTATCTTCTTTGTGTTGCTGCGTTATATTTAGAGACTTCTGCATAGGTCTCGTCTACAGTGATGCTTCTTTTTCTTTTGTGTCTTTGGTGCAGGGATGGAAAAATCAGTAAACAGGAGATGACTTCATATTTTCTGAAAGCCAGCTCCGTGTTGGATTGCAAAATGGGATTTATCCACAATTTCTCCGAGAGGACATTCCTTCGACCTGTGTCATGTCAGCACTGCGGAAATCTGGTGTGTGTCTGTGCCGTAAGATATGTCAGCGAGAACGATGATGTAAAAACAACTCAGTTATAAAAAATATGTTTTTATATGGAAATTTGGAAAATTCTTTAGAAAATCGTCCATTCGCTATCAGTATATTCCAGTTACTAGTGGAGAAACTACTAGGGTACAGCTGTGCTGCAGTATCCAGTTATACTTAATGACACCCTAAAGGGGTTGTCCAGCCTTAGACTACAAGTCTGCAGTCACTCGCACACCCTGAGCCCTGTGAGGATTCTCCGTTGTCACCATCGCAAGCGGCGGACACGTGACCGCAAGTATATAGTTTATGTACATGCAGTCACATGCCGACTAGACGTACGTGGCCTCACTCAATGCAAGCGTATTGAGCAAAGTCGGACACATCTAGTTGGAATGTGGCCGACAATATGCAAATCACATATTTGTGATCACATGATCTAGCGACGGCATTGGAGAATCCTCATAACACGCTATGCGCGCAATTTGAGGATTCACAAGTCTGCAGTCACTCTGTAGACTTGTGACTCCTCACTCTGCAAACTTGTGAATCCTCACTCTGCTGACTTGTGATGACTCCTCACTCTGCTGACTTGTGATGACTCCTCACTCTGCTGACTTGTGAATCCTCACTCTGCTGACTTGTGATGACTCCTCACTCTGCTGACTTGTGATGACTCCTCACTCTGCTGACTTGTGAATCCTCACTCTGCTGACTTGTGATGACTCCTCACTCTGCTGACTTGTGATGACTCCTCACTCTGCTGACTTGTGATGAATCCTCACTCTGCAAACTTGTGAATCCTAACTCTGCTGACTTGTGAATCATTACTCTGCTGACTTGTGATGACTCCTCACTCTGCTGACTTGTGAATCCTCACTCTGCAAACTTGTGAATCCTCACTCTGCTGACTTGTGAATCATCACTCTGCTGACTTGTGAATCATCACTCTGCTGACTTGTGATGACTCCTCACTCTGCTGACTTGTGAATCCTCACTCTGCAAACTTGTGAATCCTCACTCTGCTGACTTGTGAATCCTCACTCTGCTGACTTGTGAATCATCACTCTGCTGACTTGTGATGACTCCTCACTCTGCTGACTTGTGAATCCTCACTCTGCAGACTTGTGAATCCTCATTCTGCTGACTTGTGACTCCTCACTCTGCTGACTTGTGAATCCTCACTCTGCTGACGTGTGATGAATCCTCACTCTGCAGACTTGTGAATCCTCACTCTGCTGACTTGTGATGAATCCTCACTCTGCTGACTTGTGATGAATCCTCACTCTGCTGACTTGTGAATCCTCACTCTGCTGACTTGTGAATCCTCACTCTGCTGACGTGTGATGAATCCTCACTCTGCTGACTTGTGAATCCTCACTCTGCTGACTTGTGATGAATCCTCACTCTGCTGACTTGTGAATCCTCACTCTGCTGACTTATGATGAATCCTCACTCTGCTGACTTGTGATGAATCCTCACTCTGCAGACTTGTGAATCCTCACTCTGCTGACTTGTGATGAATCCTCACTCTGCTGACTTGTGAATCCTCACTCTGCTGACTTGTGAATCCTCACTCTGCTGACTTGTGAATCCTCACTCTGCTGACTTGTGAATCCTCACTCTGCTGACTTGTGACTCCTCACTCTGACTTGGCTGACTTGTGAATCCTTCACTATCTTGCTGACTTGTGAATCCTCACTCTGCTGACTTGTGAATCCTCACTCTGCTGACTTGTGACTCCTCACTCTGCTGACTTGTGAATCCTCACTCTGCTGACTTGTGACTCCTCACTCTGCTGACTTGTGAATCCTCACTCTGCTGACTTGTGAATCCTCACTCTGCTGACTTTGTGAATCCTCACTCTGCTGACTTGTGAATCCTCACTCTGCTGACTTGTGATGACTCCTCACTCTGCTGACTTGTGATGACTCCTCACTCTGCTGACTTGTGAATCCTCACTCTGCTGACTTGTGAACTCCTCACTCTGCTGACTTGTGATGACTCCTCACTGCTGCTGACTTGTGATGGAATCCTCACTCTGCAAACTTGTGAATCCTAACTGCTGCTGACTTGTGAATCATCACTCTGCTGACTTGTGATGACTCCTCACTCTGCTGACTTGTGAATCCTCACTCTGCAAACTTGTGAATCCTCACTCTGCTGACTTGTGAATCTTACTCTGCTGACTTGTGAATCATCACTCTGCTGACTTGTGATGACTCCTCACTCTGCTGACTTGTGAATCCTCACTCTGCAAACTTGTGAATCCTCACTCTGCTGACTTGTGAATCCTCACTCTGCTGACTTGTGAATCATCACTCTGCTGACTTGTGATGACTACCTCACTCTGCTGACTTGTGAATCCTCACTCTGCAGACTTGTGAATCCTCATTCTGCTGACTTGTGACTCCTCACTCTGCTGACTTGTGAATCCTCACTCTGCTGACGTGTGATGAATCCTCACTCTGCAGACTTGTGAATCCTCACTCTGCTGACTTGTGATGAATCCTCACTCTGCTGACTTGTGATGAATCCTCACTCTGCTGACTTGTGATGAATCCTCACTCTGCTGACTTGTGAATCCTCACTCTGCTGACTTGTGAATCCTCACTCTGCTGACGTGTGATGAATCCTCACTCTGCTGACTTGTGAATCCTCACTCTGCTGACTTGTGATGAATCCTCACTCTGCTGACTTGTGAATCCTCACTCTGCTGACTTATGATGAATCCTCACTCTGCTGACTTGTGATGATCCTCACTCTGCGACTTGTGAATCCTCACTCTGCTGACTTGTGATGAATCCTCACTCTGCTGACTTGTGAATCCTCACTCTGCTGACTTGTGAATCCTCACTCTGCTGACTTGTGAATCCTCACTCTGCTGACTTGTGAATCCTCACTCTGCTGACTTGTGAATCCTCACTCTGCTGACTTGTGAATCCTCACTCTGCTGACTTGATGAATCCTCACTCTGCTGACTTGTGAATCCTCACTCTGCTGACTTGTGAAATCCTCACTCTGCTGACTTGTGAATCCTCACTCTGCTGACTTGTGAATCCTCACTCTGCTGACTTGTGAAATCCTCACTCTGCTGACTTGTGAATCCTCACTCTGCTGACTTGTGAATCCTCACTCTGCATGACTTGTGACTGAATCCTCACTCTGCTGACTTGTGAATCCTCACTCTGCTGACTTGTGAATCCTCACTCTGCTGACTTGTGAATCCTCACTCTGCTGACTTGTGAACTCCCTGCACTCTGACTGCGACTTGTGATGAATCCTCACTCTGCTGACTTGTGAATCCTCACTCTGCTGACTTGTGAATCCTCACTCTGCTGACTTGTGAATCCTCACTCTGCTGACTTGTGAATCCTCACTCTGCTGACTTGTGAATCCTCACTCTGCTGACTTGTGAATCCTCACTCTGCTGACTTGTGAATCCTCACTCTGCTGACTTGTGAATCCTCACTCTGCTGACTTGTGATCCTCACTCTGCTGACTTGTGAATCCTCACTCTGCTGACTTGTGAATCCTCACTCTGCTGACTTGTGATATCCTCACTCTGCTGACTTGTGACTCCTCACTCTGCTGACTTGTGACATCCTCACTCTGCTGACTTGTGATAATCCTCACTCTACTGACTTGTGAATCCTCACTCTGCAGACTTGTGATGACTCCTCACTCTGCTGACTTGTGATGACTCCTCACTCTACTGACTTGTGAATCCTCACTCTGCAGACTTGTGATGACTCCTCACTCTGCAGACTTGTGAATCCTCACTCTGCTGACTTGCAGCCTAAGGACGGACAAGCCCTTTAAAAATTACTCCTAAGTTAACATGTATAAATATTGCCAGTCTAACATTGGCCATACTGATTGGGCAGTCTGAGACACATATGGTAACGCCCAGTTGCCAATTTATTCACCAATTGTGTAATATATTTTTAATGCCCTTCCCTCCCCTCTATTTACTATACATTGGGGTCTTTTCTCTGCATTCGGAGCACTTTCCATTTGGAATGATTTTTGTTTGAGACCAAATCGAATCTGCTGGCCGAATTGGGAGAATCTGATCATCTGTATTTACTGTACATGCAAGACACGACGAGAAACTCAACGGATTGTTAAAATCCTCCTACCTCCAGCAGTATTCTGACTAAACAAAGGCATTCATGCATAAAAACTGTCCATAGCGAACAAAAAGCTTCAGTGTTGCCTATAACAACCAGTCCAGTTCCAGCTTTCTTTTCTTTCTTTTTCAGAGAAAGTAAGAAATTCAAGGAAGTGACATTGTCTTGTTAGACTAGTTTGTATGCAAGGAATCCAACATTTACTTACTTTATTTAGAGCCAATAGGAAATAGCAAAGAAAAAGTAGATATTGTTTCATCCTCTGTTGTGCAACAATAGATAGATAGATAGATAGATAGATAGATAGATAGATAGATAGATAAATCATAGAATATATCCATATGCTCTAATTAAAAAAAATCAAGTAGACATATTTACATTTGTTGTGTCCGTAATAGTCCAATCCATTAAAATATAAAATTATTTAAACCATTTGTTTAACGCTAAAGTAAGAAACAATTGTGACACTGAATTTGTGTTTCTTTTTGCACTTCCCCCACCCCCAAAATACAAGAAAAAGCAATCTTTACCAATAAAAATATCAGCGCTCTATGCAAAAACACTTGCCCCAACAGAGGTCCATCGATGGAAAAATAGGGAAAGGGCGACACAAACCAACTTATTTTTCTAGAGAGTTTGGAGGGTTTTTTTTACCCGCGAAAAACAATATAAAGAAAGGACAGGTGATTTTAACCGCGTAATATATATATGCTGAACGGTGGAGTTGCATTTTTTCACAATTTTGTTGTACTTTATTTTGAGTGGTGTCATAATTCCAACTTATGCTGCCCAAAAATTATCCCTCGTTCGCTATGGCGTTGGAGAATAAAGTTTGCTTGGTCATGACGAGGTTAATAATGTGTGCAGTCTGTGTTGAGAAATCTGGTGACGGAACCGCTTTACGTGCTGTAGAATAGCTGTGGGGTTCCCTCCCAGGGTATAAGTAATAAGCTCACCTTAAGGAGACGGGCTAATGACAGGGACAACTCTATCTAATCACTTCTTCTTTCCCCGGGGTGATGCTACTTCCGTCAGTATGTAGTGCAAGAGAGGTTCTGCCACGCTCTCGTGATTGACTCCGAGAGACTACTCAATACAGAAGAGACAACGCATTTTCTGTGTCCCACTCACACAGTCCTCAGATCAATACTTGGACTAGATACACCTGAGCAGTTAAGTAGGTGAAAATTGCAAAAATGTAAGGTGCAAATTGAATTTGTTATGAATTTTTTTTAGAAATTTTAACAATTTGCAATTCAGTTTGAAAAGATTAAATCAGCCAGAAAAGGCTCGCCTGGGTAGGCTTTCCCATATTGCCTTGCAGGCATCACATGGTCTAGCGCATCCAATCAGGAGGGACTATCATAGCCTGTATAAAAGCCGAGTCATGGAACGCAGCAGCCTTTTGGTTTTTTTTTTGTATTACTATTTTAGTTTATCTCTTTAATGAATGATATTAAAATTAATTTTGGTCCAATTCACAGAAGTTCTTTTATGAATTATTTTATTTCAGTGGTGTATTACGATCATCTGTTATTAACACATTATTTTGTATTATCAAAACTTTCTCTCCCAGATACTCGGATTATATAAGAAAGGACTGAAATGTCGAGGTAAGACTTAAAGGAGGAATATAAGATACCGTGTGCCAAAAGTGTGGCGCAAATTTCTGGCACAAAGTAAGCTAAATAGGAAGTGGCGTAAACTTAGGGGCTGATTCATTAATGCTTGTGTACCTTTTTCCTGGAGTAAAAATGGTTCCTATTTTCGTGCCTTATTTATTATTTAATTGCTTTTTTTTATTTGACTTGGTTTGACTGTTTTTTTTAAATTGGGCAGCATGGTTGTACTTTTGGTTTTCCAGATATTTTTTGCCTAGTTCATCATTTTCCACTTTTTCTCCCTATATAATGAAAAATTTCTGAACTTCTCATTGTGATACTTTTCTTTGGCAGCCTGTGGGGTCACTTGTCACAAACACTGTAAGGATCGACTCTCTGTAGAGTGCAAGAAAAGATCAAAAAGTTTCAGCGAGAAGCGGGAAAGTTCTCACCAAGGACTGCATTTTTCCTTCACTCTTCCAAGATCATTTAAGAGATCCTCATTGCCACCAGGTATTTCATCTTACTTAGCCCATATTATTTCTTGCCTCCGTTATTTCCACATTTACATGGTGTGTGTTACTAATCTCTAGCTCATAGGCTCTCGTTCACACAGAGTTTTTAAAATGGGTTTTAAAGCGCATCAACTTCAAAATCCACATAAAGTCATATGCTCACTAAGTTTTTCAATGTGGGTTTTGGAATGGATTCTGCTCCAAAATCCACATCAAAAACTGCTCCAAAGGGAACTATCGATTCTAAGAGGAAAACGTAACTATAGTGCACATACAGTGGGTACGGAAAGTATTAAGACCCCTTTAAATTTTTCACTCTTTGTTTCATTGCAGCCATTTGGTAAATTAAAATTTTTATTCTCATTAATGTACACTCTGCACCCCATCTTTACTGAAAAAAACAGAAATGTAGAAATGTTTCCAAATTTATTAAAAAAGAAAAGCTGAAATCTCACAACTTAGCTCAGTATTGAGGAGAAGCACCTTTTGAGCTAGTACAGCCATGAGTCTTCTTGGGAATGATACCACAAGTTTTTCACACCTGGATTTGGGGATCCTCTGCCATTTTTCCTTGCAGATCCTCTCCAGTTCCGTCAGGTTGGATGGTGAACAACTGGTCTCTCCAGAGATGCTCAATTGGGTTTAGGTCAGGGCTCTGGCTGGGTCAGTCAAGAATGGTCACAGAGTTGTTCTGAAGCCACTCCTTTGTTATTTTAACTGTGTGCTTAGGGTCATTGTCTTGTTGGAAGGTGAACCTTCAGCCAAGTCTGATGTCCAGAGCACTCTGGAAGAGGTTTTCATCTAGGATATCTCTGTACTTGGCCACATTCATGTTTCCTTCATTTGCAACCAGTTGTCCTGTCCCTGCAGCTGAAAAACACCCCTGTTGTGAATGGGTTTGAGATGAGTTCTGAGCAGAGACTCCCTCTGGTGGTTACAAGCGGTACTGGTCTGTTCAGTGAAGATTGTGAGGACTGGGAATCAGGTGTTACTGATTGGTCTTATATAAGGGAGTCACCTTCCCATCAGGGTTGCCGGTGATCAATTGTTCTGGTCTGAATCCTTTATTCCAGTTTCCCTTGTAGCCTGCTGTGTCGTGTCTGCATCTCCTGCTAACAGATAAGACATTTTCTTCTTTTGTGTTTGTGCTATATTTTTGCATTTTGTCCTGCACTTCTGTGGGGGCCTTCTGGGTCCCCTCCGGGGGCTTCTGCCCTCTCAGTTTTGTTCAGCCACTGATGTTTGTACTTTTGCTTTTTCCAGTTTTTTCAGTGGCTGCTGTTTTGATTTTGTTACACCAGAGAACTAATTTAGGTGGAAGAGGTCGTGTGATCTCAGGTATTTTTGAAATTAGTAGAGTTGGCGCTTTTCAGGGTTTTCTGGGATTGCAGTAAGTGCCCTTCCTATCCTTTTCTATTTAGTTAGTTTGGGCCCCAGCGTTTGCTCATACTATTTTCTTTCTGTGTCAGTATTTCATCTTGTCTAACCGCCATTACATGTTTGGGGGCTTTCTATTATCTTTGGGGTTCTGCTCCGGGGCAGATAGCTTTCCTATATCTATCTTTAGGTGTAGTTAGTTTCTCAGGCTGTGACGAGGCGTCTAGGACCAACGTAGGAACGCTCCACGGCTGCCTCTAGTTGTGGTGGTTAGTCAGGGTACTGCAATCTCATAGATTCCAACTGCTCTGGTGTATTTCCTTTTTTACCTGCACTCCTCAGCTACCGAAACATAACAGTATCACCGGCCTAAAAATTGAAAATTGTATGGTACTCACAGAAGGGAAAAAATATTGTGAAAGAAAAAAGGTTGTCAGAGTTGTCAGAGATATTTTTCTATTTGTTGCATTTTTTTTTCCCTCTGTATCTCTGGGTGCTGGGGAGGATCTTTTCTCTCAATGGAGTTTGCACGGTTGTCTGGCCGTGTGGATCAGCTTGCCACTGAGGTTCGGAGTATTGCTGCATATCTTGCTAGGTTGCCTGTTGTGGAACCTAGGATCCCCATGCCAGATTTGTTTTTGGGGGATCGAGCTAAGTTTCAGAATTTCAAAAATAATTGTAAATTGTTTTTTGCCTTAAAATCTAAGTCCTCAGGGAACGCAGCGCAGCAGGTTCAAATTATCATCTCTCTCCTGCGCGGCGATCCTCAGGATTGGGCTTTTTCCCTGATACCCGGGGATCCTGTTTTGAGTGATGTTGATGCATTTTTTCAGGCTTTGGGGTTATTGTACGATGAGCCTAATGTCACTGATCAAGCTGAAAAAACCTTGTTGGCATTAAATCAGGGGCTTGATGACGCTGAGTTATACTGTCAGAGATTCCGTAGGTGGGCAGTCCTGACCAAATGGAATGACGACGCTTTGGCAGCCCTTTTCCGGAAGGGTCTGTCAGATAATGTAAAGGATGTTATCGTGGGATTCCCTGTCCCCTCTGGTCTCAATGATTCTATGTCATTAGCGATTCAAATTGACAGACGTTTGCGTGAGCGGAGAAGTATGCGTGGAATGGTGTTGCCTTGTGAACCAGCTTCTGAACCCATGCAGTGTGATAGAGTGGTGTCTGGGGCACAGCGTCATGAGTTTCGAAAGCGCAATGGGTTATGTTTCTACTGTGGTGATGCCTCTCATGCTATTTCAGTCTGCCCTAAGCGGGGAAGACGTTTTGCACGCTCAGTTGTCTTGGGTAGTGTTCAGACTAAGTTTTTATTAACTGTCACTCTGATATGCTCTCTGTCCTCATTTTCTGCTCAGGCTTTCGTTGATTCTGGAGCAGCTATTAACCTGATGGATTATGATTTTGCTAAACGTTGTGGGTTTCCCTTGATACCCTACAGAAGTCTATTCCCCTACTGGGGATCGATTCTACCCCTTTGGCTGAGAATAAACCCCAGTTTTCTACTCAGGTGATAATGAGGGTTGAACCTGATCACCAGGAGTGCTGCAAATTTTTGGTTCTGTATAATCTGCATGACATTATCGTGCTGGGTTTCCCTTGGTTACAGTCTCATAATCCTGTTTTGGATTGGAAATCTGTGTCTGTAACCAGTTGGGGCTGCCAATGTGTTAATACCAACACTCCTGTTTTTTCTGCCTCCCCCCAGGCTCAGGATGTTCCTGACTTTTTGATTGATTTTTCTGATGTGTTTAGCGAAAGTAAATCTGCATCCTTGCCTCCCCATAGGAGCTATGACTGCGCTATTGAATTAGTGCCGGGTAGTAAATTCCCTAAAGGTCGCCTTTTTAACTTGTCTGTACCTGAACATGACGCTATGCGGTCTTATATCAAGGAATCATTGGAGAAGGGTCATATCAGACCATCCTCTTCACCCTTAGGTGCCGGTTTTTTCTTTGTGGCCAAAAAAGATGGTTCATTAAGGCCGTGTATTGATTATCGTCTCTTGAACAATATTACTGTGAAATATCAATACCCGTTACCCTTGATTTCTGACCTGTTTTCCAGGGTGAAAAACGCTACTTGGTTTACCAAGCTTGACCTCAGGGGGGCGTATAACCTTATTCGCATTAAGCACGGGGATGAATGGAAGACGGCATTCAATACCCCTGAAGGGCATTTTGAGTACCTAGTGATGCCCTTTGGGCTCACTAATGCTCCTTCCGTCTTCCAGTCCTTCATGAATGACATTTTCAGGGATTTTGTGGACAAATTTCTGATTGTTTATTTGGATGATATCTTGATTTTTTTCTAATGACTGGGACTCTCATGTGAAACATGTTCGAACTGTGTTCCAGATTTTGAGAGAGAATGCTCTGTATGTGAAGGGATCAAAGTGTCTTTTTGGCGTACAGAGGATCTCATTTCTGGGATTCATTTTGTCCCCATCTGTTATCGAAATGGACCCGGTCAAGGTTCAGGCCATCTGTGATTGGGTCCAACCCACTTCATTAAAGGCTCTTCGGAGATTTTTGGGTTTTGCCAATTTTTATCGTAAATTTATTGGTAATTTCTCGGTTATTGTTAAACCATTAACTGATTTGACCAGAAAAGGTTCTGATGTGGTGAATTGGCCTCCGGAGGCAGTCTCTGCGTTTCAGGAACTTAAGCAGAGATTCACTTCTGCTCCTGTTCTACGACAGTGTCACGATACTGGCGATACTGGACTGGAGGTCAGTGGCTGGAGCAGCGATGCACAGGTAACCGGACCGTGGAAAGGCTTCTGGAGGTGCAGTATATGGCGGTGGAAGTTCACTGTGTCAGCAGATGCCGGGGCCTGCCCGAGCACGGGCCGGCCGAGATCACACACAAGCACCAAGTCCGTTTAGGTGAATAGAGTTGGAAGTAGGAACAGCAGGGTTTCCACAAGAGATAGGAAGATGTCAGCAGAACAGCTTCCAGATCAGGAGCTCAGATAATGCTTCACTCAGTTAGACTGAGCACCACAATATACTCAGCAACAGGAAGCTGCACAGGGCCAGGTATATATAGCAGGTCCAATCAGGCGAGAACAAACAGCAGGGCAGGTGATGATCTCTATCCAATCAGTCTCAATCAGGGAGGGAACAATCAGCAGGGCAGGTGATGATCTCTATCCCAGAAGAAGGTCATATGGTTTCAGGCTGAAGTTATTCAAGTTCCGAAGTAGCTCCACAGCAAGGGAACAGACCAGCAAGCCATGGCTCACAGGTTCAAATCCTAACAATACTCCCGTCTTAACGGCGGCCTCTGGACGCAACTTGTCCAGGTTTTGCAGGATACCGCTGGTGAAATTGTCTAATCAAACGGGGAGCATTGATGTTGCTTACTGATTCCCATGAATTTTCCTCCGTGTCGTAGCCTTGCCATTTGATTAAATATTGCAAACGATTTCTGTGTATTCTGGAATCCAAGATCTTTTCCACCACAAACTGCTCCTGTCCGTCCACTTCAATTGCATCGGGAGGCGGAGGGGATCGTTCTGGAAATGGATTGGCTGTGGCGGCTTTCAACAAAGACACATGAAACACAGGATGAATCTTCATTGATGTTGGTAGCTGTAGACGTACGGCCACTGGACTGACAATCTTACTGATTTTGTATGGTCCCACAAATTTTTGTCCTAATTTAGGAGAAGGAATCTTCAATTTCAAATTCTTAGTGGATAACCACACTCGATTTCCAATCCTAAACGTGGGAGTGGGTCTACGATACCTGTCGGCCGCTTTTTTATATTTCTCCTGAGCTTCCTTTAGAGTGTCTTTCAGAACATTCAGATTTTGCTGTAGCAGAGAGATTCTTTCGGCGACTGCTGGTATTAATGGTGCCACAGGAGTTTTGGGAAGGATGTTTGGGTGATATCCCAGATTTGCAAAAAATGGCGTCTGTTTCGTAGAGGCATTCTGTGAATTATTATATGTAAATTCCGCAAATGGCAGCAGATCCACCCAGTCGTCTTGCAGATGGCAAATATAGCAACGAAGATACTGCTCCAGCGTCTGATTTGTACGTTCTGTCTGGCCGTTAGATTGCGGATGGTAAGCGGTTGACAATCGTACTTTGATGTCTAGTGCTGAGCATAAACTGCGCCAAAATTTAGATGTAAATTGCACACCTCGATCTGAAACGACTTCATCCGGCACTCCGTGGAGGCGAAAAACATTGGAAATTATCAGGTCAGCTGTATCTTTTGCTGAAGGCAAACCTGAACATGGAATGAAATGCGCTGCTTTCGTAAGTCGATCCACTACTACCAGAATGGATGTCTTTCCTTGGACTCTGGTAGATCTACAATAAAGTCCATTGAAATTGATCCCCACGGTCGTGTTGGGATGGCGAGAGGCTGCAATAGTCCCATAGGGGATGCACGTGGAGTCTTATATCTGGCACAGATATCACAGGAATTAACATACTTCTTCACGTCTTCTTGAAAGTTCGGCCACCAAAAGAAACGTGATAAAAACTCCTGCGTTTTCTGTGTCCCTTTGTGTCCTGCAATCTTAGAATCGTGCACTAGTTGTAGGACTCTCAACCGAGCTGCTTCTGGTACATATAGTCGTCGACCATCAGTCCATACTTGATTTTTAAAAAACAGATGCACGTCCCCTGATGGACGTGATAGAAACGAGTCTGTTTCGTATGCTGCCTTCAAATCTTTCAGCAAATCTCCATCATGTATTACTCCCAAGACCTTAGTATCTGCCACAATGGGTTTGGGTGTTGTTACAAGGTTAGCCTCGGTTGAAAACATTCTGGATAATGCGTCTGCTTTCTTGTTGCGGGAGCCTGGTCGATATGAAATGACAAAATTGAACTGATTCAAAAACAGACTCCAACGGGTCTGCCGAGGAGAGAGGCATTTTGCAGACCTGATAAACTCCAGATTGCGATGATCGGTCAACACCAAAATGTGTTGTGCAGCCCCTTGGAGATGATGTCTCCACTCTTTGAATGCTGATATGATGGCGAGCAATTCTTTATTTCCCACGTCATAGTTCTTCTCGGCTACAGACATACGTTGTGAGAAAAATGCACATGGATGCAGCAACTTCTTTTCCCCTGTCCTCTGAGAGAGGATAGCGCCGACCGCACAGTCTGAAGCATCCACCTCGATGATAAAAGCCAATTCAGGGTCAGGATGGCGTAATATGGGAGCCGTTGTGAATTTTGTTTTTAAACGAGAGAACGCTTCTTGTGCTTCAGGTGTCCAGATGAATTTTGCTCCTTTTTTTGTTAATTGCGTGATGGGTAGCACGATTTCTGAAAAGTTCTTAATAAAGCGTCTGTAAATGTTGGCGAACCCCACAAAACGCTGAACTTCTTTCACATTTTTAGGGATAGGCCACTCGGTGATAGCTTGCGTTTTCTTAGCATCCATCCGTAATCCTTGAGGTGAAATGACGTATCCCAAGAACTGAATCTCTTCTTGATGGAATTCACATTTTTCTAATTTAATATATAACGAATTCTCCCTTAATCGTTGTAGCACTTGTCTTACGTGCGTCTGATGTTCCTCCATAGAGTTTGAAAAGATCAGGATGTCATCTAGATAAACGACCACGAACTGATCCAACAGGTCTCGGAAAATATCATTTGCCAGGTGCTGGAAGGTAGCTGGAGCATTGGCGAGTCCGAAGGGCATCACTAGACTTTCAAAGTGTCCGTATCGGGTACGAAAAGCCGTTTTCCATTCATCTCCAGGCTTTATACGTACTAAATTGTATGCCCCACGTAAATCTAACTTAGTGAAGATCTTCGCACTTTGTACTCTTTCTAGGAGTTCCGGGATCAACGGTAGAGGATAACGATTTTTTACCGTGACTTTATTAAGCTCCCTGTAGTCCACTACTGGCCGTAATGTTCCATCCTTCTTTTTAACAAAGAATATAGGGGCTCCAGCGGGAGAAGATGATGGACGAATGAATTTTTTGCTTAGATTTTCATCAATAAATTCTTTGAGAGCCTTCAGTTCAGGACCCGCTAAAGGGTAGATAGTTCCAAACGGTATAGCCGCTCCCGGGAGTAGTTCTATTGGGCAGTCGTATGGTCGATGCGGAGGAAGTGTATCCGCTCCCTTCTTGTCACAGACATCTAAGAAATCTTCGTACACCGCTGGGAGCTGAGGCAATTCTGGATTCTGAACTGCTTCTAATGTGGATTCACTTGGAACCACTGCTTGAACTTCCTTTTCGGGGAAACTGATCTTTTTCATCTCCCAATCGATGATAGGATTTTGCTTCTGCAGCCAGGGCAAACCTAAAATGATGGGAAAATGTGGAGAAGAAATAATTAGGAAGGTTAACATCTCACGATGCTGAGGCTCAATTAAGATCTCCAAAAGTCCTGTCTCATGATCCACTGGCCCCGAATTCAGTGGAGATCCATCTACCGTCTCCATCACAATAGGTGAACGTCTTTTCTGTACATCTATGCCATGATTTTGAGCAAATGCAGAATCCATGAACATCCCGCTGGCCCCAGAGTCAATCATGGCTGATGCGGTGATCCACTGGGAGTTAACCTTCAGTTTGATAGTTACAAAATAATGTGATTCTCGGTTCTCCTTCCTGGTAGGTGGAACTATGGATGATATGGACTGGATCTCATCTTTAGCATAATCAGTCTCTGAGACGAAAGACTCCTCGTCGGAAGAATCAGGATCCATTATGGCAGCCACCATTTTTCTTGAACGGTTTGTGGGACGACTTGGACAGTTAATAAGAAAATGTCCTGCTTCCCCGCAGTACAGACATAGATTCTCTTTAAATCTCTGTTCTCTTCGTTCTGCACTCGCTCGTCTCTGGATCGCATCCACCTGCATTGGCTCTAGTTCTGTGTCTCGGACATTCCGGCTAGGCACTTCTTTAGTGACTGATGGCAGGGAGGAGTTATAAGAGTTAGTTGAACGATTCATGGAGGTCCACTTCTCTTGTCGTCGTTCAGACAGACGGGTGTCAACCCGGATGCAATGCTTGATGAAATCATCCAGATCCGAAGGGGTCTCTCCACGGGCAAGTTCGTCCTTTACTGCACTAGAAAGTCCTCTTTTAAAGAAAGATACTTTTGCTGCATTATTCCATTCAGTGTCAACGGCCCACCTCCTGAACTCCATAGCATACTCTGCGACGGGGCGTTTGCCTTGTCGTAATGCCAGCAACGTTGATTCAGCGGTAGCGGCACGGTTTGGGTCGTCAAACATCTGCTGCATCGCTCGAATAAACTCGTCCAGATTGTCTAAACGTGCGTCCCGAGTCTCAATCAGAGGATTAGCCCAAGCGATCGCTTTGTGGGTTAACAGCATAATGATGCATAGCACCTTTGACCTATCAGTTGGGAACTGATTAGCATGTGTATCGAAGAACAGGTAACATTGATTCAAAAATCCACGAAATTTATCTCGATCACCGCCAAAACGAAAAGGTGGTAGCTTGGGGGGCGTGGCAGACGCTGAGACGGAAGCCTGTCCTTCTAGCTGTGTAATTCGAGCAGTCAACACTTGTACCGCACTCTGCAGATCATGGATAGCTTGTTAGTGATTCTGGACATTATGATCGCTTTGTGCAATAAATGCGTCCATCCGTGCTTTTCCATTTACCTGTTCGGTATGCAAACTGGACATTGCACCCTGCAGTTTTCTGACACGTGTATCCATAGTTTCTGCTCCAGCGGCCTCCATTTTTTGAGAGGCTGAGTATTCTGTCACGATAATGGCGATACTGGACTGGAGGTCAGTGGCCGAAGCAGCGATGCACAGGTAACCGGACCGTGGAAAGGCTTCTGGAGGTGCAGTATATGGCGGTGGAAGTTCACTGTGTCAGCAGATGCCGGGGCCTGCCCGAGCACGGGCCGGCCGAGATCACACACAAGCACCAAGTCCGTTTAGGTGAATAGAGTTGGAAGTAGGAACAGCAGGGTTTCCACAAGAGATAGGAAGATGTCAGCAGAACAGCTTCCAGATCAGGAGCTCAGATAATGCTTCACTCAGTTAGACTGAGCACCACAATATACTCAGCAACAGGAAGCTGCACAGGGCCAGGTATATATAGCAGGTCCAATCAGGCGAGAACAAACAGCAGGGCAGGTGATGATCTCTATCCCAGAAGAAGGTCATATGGTTTCAGGCTGAAGTTATTCAAGTTCCGAAGTAGCTCCACAGCAAGGGAACAGACCAGCAAGCCATGGCTCACAGGTTCAAATCCTAACAGACAGCCTGATGTTTCTCTGCCATTTCAGGTGGAGGTTGATGCCTCTGAAATTGGGGCAGGTGCCGTTTTGTCCCAAAAAGATCCAGAGACCTCTAAAAGTAACCCTTGTGCCTTTTTCTCTCGAAAATTTTCTCCTACTGAACGTAATTATGACGTGGGTAATCGGGAGTTATTGGCCATGAAGTGGCTTTTGAAGAGTGGAGACATTGGCTGGAGGGAGCCAAACATTAGGTGGTGGTCCTTACGGACCATAAGAATCTGGTTTATCTGGAATCTGCCAAGCGACTCAATCCTAGACAGGCCAGGTGGGCCTTGTTTTTCACACGTTTTAATTTTGTGGTTTCCTTTCTTCCTGGCACTAAGAATGTTAAGGCGGATGCCCTCTCGAGGAGTTTCCTTGCGGACTCTCCTGAGTTATCTGATCCTTCTGTTATTTTGAAAGAGGGTGTAGTTCTTTCCGCCATCTCGCCCAATTTGAGACTTGCTCTGGAGGGGTGTCAGGAGGATAGGCCCGAGTGCTGCCCTGTTGGAAAATTGTTTGTCCCGGACCAGTGGAAAAAGAGTGTGATGTCTGAGATTCATTGTTCCGCATTGGCTGGGCATCCCGGAATTTTTGGTACCAGAGACTTGGTTAGTCGGTCCTTTTGGTGGCCTACCTTGTCTCGTGATGTCAGGGAATTTGTGCAGTCCTGCGGGACTTGCTCTCGCTCCAAGCCTTGCTCTCGCTCTAGTGGTTTGTTGATGCCATTGCCTGTGCCCAAGAGACCATGGACCCATATCTCTATGGATTTCATTTCCGACCTTCCTGTTTCTCAGAGAATGACCACCATCTGAGTAATTTGTGATAGGTTTTCCAAAATGATACATCTTGTGCCATTACCTAAGTTGCCTTCCTCCTCTGAATTGGTGCCGTTGTTCCTTCAGCACGTGGTTCGTTTACACGGCATTCCTGAGAACATTGTGTCTGACAGAGGAGTCCAGTTTGTTTCCAGATTTTGGAGGACTTTTTGTTCTAAACTGGTGTTCAATTGTCTTTCTCCTCGGCATTTCATCCTCAGACCAATGGTCAAACTGAGAGAACAAACCAGACATTGGAGACTTATCTTAGATGCTTTGTGTCTGCTGATCAGGATGACTGGGTCTCTTTTTTACCTTTGGCTGAGTTTGCTCTTAATAATAGGGCTAGCTCTGCCACTTTGATGTCTCCGTTTTTCTGTAATTCTGGGTTTCACCCTCGATTTTCTTCGGGACAGACAGAGGCTTCTGTCTGTCCAGGTGTTGACTCTGTTGTGGAGCGTATGCAACAGATTTGGGACCAGATAGTGGAGAGGTTGTCCCTCTCTCAGGAGAAGGCCCAGCGGTTTGCTAACCGGCTAGGACTGATGGTCCTCGGTTTAAAGTGGGGGACTTGGTCTGGTTGTCCTCAAAGAATATTCCTATGAGAGTAGCATCTCCTAAATTTAAGCCTAGGTTCATTGGACCTTATAAGATCATTGAGATTCTTAATCCTGTTTCTTTTCGTTTGCTTCTTCCAGGGACATTTAAGATCCATAACGTGTTCCACAAGTCCCTGTTGAAGAGGTTTGTTGAGCCAGTGGTTCCTGCTGCTGTGCCTCCTGACCCTGTTTTGGTTGAGGGCAATCTGGAGTATGTGGTTGAGAAAATATTAGATTCTCGTTTTTCTAGACGGAAACTCCAGTATTTGGTTAAGTGGAGAGGTTATGGTCAGGAAGACAATTCTTGGGTGTTTGCTTCGGACATCCATGCTAGAGACTCATCCGTGCGTATCATAGAACTCATCCTGACCGACCTGGTTGCTCAAATGAGGGTTCGGTGACCCCTCCTCAAGGGGGGGTACTGTTGTGAATGGGTTTGAGATGAGTTCTGAGCAGAGACTCCCTCTGGTGG
>JARQOD010000010.1:65057227-65137238 GCA_033576555.1 Oophaga sylvatica | reverse complement strand
GCAGTAAGTGCCCTTCCTATCCTTTTCTATTTAGTTAGTTTGGGCCCCAGCGTTTGCTCATACTATTTTCTTTCTGTGTCAGTATTTCATCTTGTCTAACCGCCATTACATGTTTGGGGGCTTTCTATTATCTTTGGGGTTCTGCTCCGGGGCAGATAGCTTTCCTATATCTATCTTTAGGTGTAGTTAGTTTCTCAGGCTGTGACGAGGCGTCTAGGACCAACGTAGGAACGCTCCACGGCTGCCTCTAGTTGTGGTGGTTAGTCAGGGTACTGCAATCTCATAGATTCCAACTGCTCTGGTGTATTTCCTTTTTTACCTGCACTCCTCAGCTACCGAAACATAACAGTATCACCGGCCTAAAAATTGAAAATTGTATGGTACTCACAGAAGGGAAAAAATATTGTGAAAGAAAAAAGGTTGTCAGAGTTGTCAGAGATATTTTTCTATTTGTTGCATTTTTTTTTCCCTCTGTATCTCTGGGTGCTGGGGAGGATCTTTTCTCTCAATGGAGTTTGCACGGTTGTCTGGCCGTGTGGATCAGCTTGCCACTGAGGTTCAGAGTATTGCTGCATATCTTGCTAGGTTGCCTGTTGTGGAACCTAGGATCCCATGCCAGATTTGTTTTTGGGGGATCGAGCTAAGTTTCAGAATTTCAAAAATAATTTTAAATTGTTTTTTGCCTTAAAATCTAAGTCCTCAGGGAACGCAGCGCAGCAGGTTCAAATTATCGTCTCTCTCCTGCGCGGCGATCCTCAGGATTGGGCTTTTTCCCTGATACCCGGGGATCCTGTTTTGAGTGATGTTGATGCATTTTTTCAGGCTTTGGGGTTATTGTACGATGAGCCTAATGTCACTGATCAAGCTGAAAAAGCCTTGTTGGCATTAAATCAGGGGCTTGATGACGCTGAGTTATACTGTCAGAGATTCCGTAGGTGGGCAGTCCTGACCAAATGGAATGACGACGCTTTGGCAGCCCTTTTCCGGAAGGGTCTGTCAGATAATGTAAAGGATGTTATCGTGGGATTCCCTGTCCCCTCTGGTCTCAATGATTCTATGTCATTAGCGATTCAAATTGACAGACGTTTGCGTGAGCGGAGAAGTATGCGTGGAATGGTGTTGCCTTGTGAACCAGCTTCTGAACCCATGCAGTGTGATAGAGTGGTGTCTGGGCACAGCGTCATGAGTTTCGAAAGCGCAATGGGTTATGTTTCTACTGTGGTGATGCCTCTCATGCTATTTCAGTCTGCCCTAAGCGGGAAGACGTTTTGCACGCTCAGTTGTCTTGGGTAGTGTTCAGACTAAGTTTTTATTAACTGTCACTCTGATATGCTCTCTGTCCTCATTTTCTGCTCAGGCTTTCGTTGATTCTGGAGCAGCTATTAACCTGATGGATTATGATTTTGCTAAACGTTGTGGGTTTCCCTTGATACCCCTACAGAAGTCTATTCCCCTACTGGGGATCGATTGTACCCCTTTGGCTGAGAATAAACCCCAGTTTTCTACTCAGGTGATAATGAGGGTTGAACCTGATCACCAGGAGTGCTGCAAATTTTTGGTTCTGTATAATCTGCATGACATTATCGTGCTGGGTTTCCCTTGGTTACAGTCTCATAATCCTGTTTTGGATTGGAAATCTGTGTCTGTAACCAGTTGGGGCTGCCAATGTGTTAATACCAACACTCCTGTTTTTTCTGCCTCCCCCCAGGCTCAGGATGTTCCTGACTTTTTGATTGATTTTTCTGATGTGTTTAGCGAAAGTAAATCTGCATCCTTACCTCCCCATAGGAGCTATGACTGCGCTATTGAATTAGTGCCGGGTAGTAAATTCCCTAAAGGTCGCCTTTTTAACTTGTCTGTACCTGAACATGACGCTATGCGGTCTTATATCAAGGAATCATTGGAGAAGGGTCATATCAGACCATCCTCTTCACCCTTAGGTGCCGGTTTTTTCTTTGTGGCCAAAAAAGATGGTTCATTAAGGCCGTGTATTGATTATCGTCTCTTGAACAATATTACTGTGAAATATCAATACCCGTTACCCTTGATTTCTGACCTGTTTTCCAGGGTGAAAAACGCTACTTGGTTTACCAAGCTTGACCTCAGGGGGGCGTATAACCTTATTCGCATTAAGCACGGGGATGAATGGAAGACGGCATTCAATACCCCTGAAGGGCATTTTGAGTACCTAGTGATGCCCTTTGGGCTCACTAATGCTCCTTCCGTCTTCCAGTCCTTCATGAATGACATTTTCAGGGATTTTGTGGACAAATTTCTGATTGTTTATTTGGATGATATCTTGATTTTTTCTAATGACTGGGACTCTCATGTGAAACATGTTCGAACTGTGTTCCAGATTTTGAGAGAGAATGCTCTGTATGTGAAGGGATCAAAGTGTCTTTTTGGCGTACAGAGGATCTCATTTCTGGGATTCATTTTGTCCCCATCTGTTATCGAAATGGACCCGGTCAAGGTTCAGGCCATCTGTGATTGGGTCCAACCTACTTCATTAAAGGCTCTTCGGAGATTTTTGGGTTTTGCCAATTTTTATCGTAAATTTATTGGTAATTTCTTGGTTATTGTTAAACCATTAACTGATTTGACCAGAAAAGGTTCTGATGTGGTGAATTGGCCTCCGGAGGCAGTCTCTGCGTTTCAGGAACTTAAGCAGAGATTCACTTCTGCTCCTGTTCTACGACAGTGTCACGATACTGGCGATACTGGACTGGAGGTCAGTGGCCGGAGCAGCGATGCACAGGTAACCGGACCGTGGAAAGGCTTCTGGAGGTGCAGTATATGGCGGTGGAAGTTCACTGTGTCAGCAGATGCCGGGGCCTGCCCGAGCACGGGCCGGCCGAGATCACACACAAGCACCAAGTCCGTTTAGGTGAATAGAGTTGGAAGTAGGAACAGCAGGGTTTCCACAAGAGATAGGAAGATGTCAGCAGAACAGCTTCCAGATCAGGAGCTCAGATAATGCTTCACTCAGTTAGACTGAGCACCACAATATACTCAGCAACAGGAAGCTGCACAGGGCCAGGTATATATAGCAGGTCCAATCAGGCGAGAACAAACAGCAGGGCAGGTGATGATCTCTATCCAATCAGTCTCAATCAGGGAGGGAACAATCAGCAGGGCAGGTGATGATCTCTATCCCAGAAGAAGGTCATATGGTTTCAGGCTGAAGTTATTCAAGTTCCGAAGTAGCTCCACAGCAAGGGAACAGACCAGCAAGCCATGGCTCACAGGTTCAAATCCTAACAATACTCCCGTCTTAACGGCGGCCTCTGGACGCAACTTGTCCAGGTTTTGCAGGATACCGCTGGTGAAATTGTCTAATCAAACGGGGAGCATTGATGTTGTTTACTGATTCCCATGAATTTTCCTCCGTGTCGTAGCCTTGCCATTTGAATAAATATTGCAAACGATTTCTGTGTATTCTGGAATCCAAGATCTTTTCCACCACAAACTGCTCCTGTCCGTCCACTTCAATTGCATCGGGAGGCGAGGGGATCGTTCTGGAAATGGATTGGCTGTGGCGGCTTTCAACAAAGACACATGAAACACAGGATGAATCTTCATTGATGTTGGTAGCTGTAGACGTACGGCCACTGGACTGACAATCTTACTGATTTTGTATGGTCCCACAAATTTTTGTCCTAATTTAGGAGAAGGAATCTTCAATTTCAAATTCTTAGTGGATAACCACACTCGATTTCCAATCCTAAACGTGGGAGTGGGTCTCCGATACCTGTCGGCCGCTTTTTTATATTTCTCCTGAGCTTCCTTTAGAGTGTCTTTCAGAACATTCAGATTTTGCTGTAGCAGAGAGATTCTTTCGGCGACTGCTGGTATTAATGGTGCCACAGGAGTTTTGGGAAGGATGTTTGGGTGATATCCCAGATTTGCAAAAAATGGCGTCTGTTTCGTAGAGGCATTCTGTGAATTATTATATGTAAATTCCGCAAATGGCAGCAGATCCACCCAGTCGTCTTGCAGATGGCAAATATAGCAACGAAGATACTGCTCCAGCGTCTGATTTGTACGTTCTGTCTGGCCGTTAGATTGTGGATGGTAAGCGGTTGACAATCGTACTTTGATGTCTAGTGCTGAGCATAAACTGCGCCAAAATTTAGATGTAAATTGCACACCTCGATCTGAAACGACTTCATCCGGCACTCCGTGGAGGCGAAAAACATTGGAAATTATCAGGTCAGCTGTATCTTTTGCTGAAGGCAAACCTGAACATGGAATGAAATGCGCTGCTTTCGTAAGTCGATCCACTACTACCAGAATGGATGTCTTTCCCTTGGACTCTGGTAGATCTACAATAAAGTCCATTGAAATTGATCCCCACGGTCGTGTTGGGATGGCGAGAGGCTGCAATAGTCCCATAGGGGATGCACGTGGAGTCTTATATCTGGCACAGATATCACAGGAATTAACATACTTCTTCACGTCTTCTTGAAAGTTCGGCCACCAAAAGAAACGTGATAAAAACTCCTGCGTTTTCTGTGTCCCTTTGTGTCCTGCAATCTTAGAATCGTGCACTAGTTGTAGGACTCTCAACCGAGCTGCTTCTGGTACATATAGTCGTCGACCATCAGTCCATACTTGATTTTTAAAAAACAGATGCACGTCCCTGATGGACGTGATAGAAACGAGTCTGTTTCGTATGCTGCCTTCAAATCTTTCAGCAAATCTCCATCATGTATTACTCCCAAGACCTTAGTATCTGCCACAATGGGTTTGGGTGTTGTTACAAGGTTAGCCTCGGTTGAAAACATTCTGGATAATGCGTCTGCTTTCTTGTTGCGGGAGCCTGGTCGATATGAAATGACAAAATTGAACTGATTCAAAAACAGACTCCAACGGGTCTGCCGAGGAGAGAGGCATTTTGCAGACCTGATAAACTCCAGATTGCGATGATCGGTCAACACCAAAATGTGTTGTGCAGCCCCTTGGAGATGATGTCTCCACTCTTTGAATGCTGATATGATGGCGAGCAATTCTTTATTTCCCACGTCATAGTTCTTCTCGGCTACAGACATACGTTGTGAGAAAAATGCACATGGATGCAGCAACTTCTTTTCCCCTGTCCTCTGAGAGAGGATAGCGCCGACCGCACAGTCTGAAGCATCCACCTCGATGATAAAAGCCAATTCAGGGTCAGGATGGCGTAATATGGGAGCCGTTGTGAATTTTGTTTTTAAACGAGAGAACGCTTCTTGTGCTTCAGGTGTCCAGATGAATTTTGCTCCTTTTTTTGTTAATTGCGTGATGGGTAGCACGATTTCTGAAAAGTTCTTAATAAAGCGTCTGTAAATGTTGGCGAACCCCACAAAACGCTGAACTTCTTTCACATTTTTAGGGATAGGCCACTCGGTGATAGCTTGCGTTTTCTTAGCATCCATCCGTAATCCTTGAGGTGAAATGACGTATCCCAAGAACTGAATCTCTTCTTGATGGAATTCACATTTTTCTAATTTAATATATAACGAATTCTCCCTTAATCGTTGTAGCACTTGTCTTACGTGCGTCTGATGTTCCTCCATAGAGTTTGAAAAGATCAGGATGTCATCTAGATAAACGACCACGAACTGATCCAACAGGTCTCGGAAAATATCATTTGCCAGGTGCTGGAAGGTAGCTGGAGCATTGGCGAGTCCGAAGGGCATCACTAGACTTTCAAAGTGTCCGTATCGGGTACGAAAAGCCGTTTTCCATTCATCTCCAGGCTTTATACGTACTAAATTGTATGCCCCACGTAAATCTAACTTAGTGAAGATCTTCGCACTTTGTACTCTTTCTAGGAGTTCCGGGATCAACGGTAGAGGATAACGATTTTTTACCGTGACTTTATTAAGCTCCCTGTAGTCCACTACTGGCCGTAATGTTCCATCCTTCTTTTTAACAAAGAATATAGGGGCTCCAGCGGGAGAAGATGATGGACGAATGAATTTTTTGCTTAGATTTTCATCAATAAATTCTTTGAGAGCCTTCAGTTCAGGACCCGCTAAAGGGTAGATAGTTCCAAACGGTATAGCCGCTCCCGGGAGTAGTTCTATTGGGCAGTCGTATGGTCGATGCGGAGGAAGTGTATCCGCTCCCTTCTTGTCACAGACATCTAAGAAATCTTCGTACACCGCTGGGAGCTGAGGCAATTCTGGATTCTGAACTGCTTCTAATGTGGATTCACTTGGAACCACTGCTTGAACTTCCTTTTCGGGGAAACTGATCTTTTTCATCTCCCAATCGATGATAGGATTTTGCTTCTGCAGCCAGGGCAAACCTAAAATGATGGGAAAATGTGGAGAAGAAATAATTAGGAAGGTTAACATCTCACGATGCTGAGGCTCAATTAAGATCTCCAAAAGTCCTGTCTCATGATCCACTGGCCCCGAATTCAGTGGAGATCCATCTACCGTCTCCATCACAATAGGTGAACGTCTTTTCTGTACATCTATGCCATGATTTTGAGCAAATGCAGAATCCATGAACATCCCGCTGGCCCCAGAGTCAATCATGGCTGATGCGGTGATCCACTGGGAGTTAACCTTCAGTTTGATAGTTACAAAATAATGTGATTCTCGGTTCTCCTTCCTGGTAGGTGGAACTATGGATGATATGGACTGGATCTCATCTTTAGCGTAATCAGTCTCTGAGAGGAAAGACTCCTCGTCGGAAGAATCAGGATCCATTATGGCAGCCACCATTTTTCTTGAACGGTTTGTGGGACGACTTGGACAGTTAATAAGAAAATGTCCTGCTTCCCCGCAGTACAGACATAGATTCTCTTTAAATCTCTGTTCTCTTCGTTCTGCACTCGCTCGTCTCTGGATCGCATCCACCTGCATTGGCTCTAGTTCTGTGTCTCGGACATTCCGGCTAGGCACTTCTTTAGTGACTGATGGCAGGGAGGAGTTATAAGAGTTAGTTGAACGATTCATGGAGGTCCACTTCTCTTGTCGTCGTTCAGACAGACGGGTGTCAACCCGGATGCAATGCTTGATGAAATCATCCAGATCCGAAGGGGTCTCTCCACGGGCAAGTTCGTCCTTTACTGCACTAGAAAGTCCTCTTTTAAAGAAAGATACTTTTGCTGCATTATTCCATTCAGTGTCAACGGCCCACCTCCTGAACTCCATAGCATACTCTGCGACGGGGCGTTTGCCTTGTCGTAATGCCAGCAACGTTGATTCAGCGGTAGCGGCACGGTTTGGGTCGTCAAACATCTGCTGCATCGCTCGAATAAACTCGTCCAGATTGTCTAAACGTGCGTCCCGAGTCTCAATCAGAGGATTAGCCCAAGCGATCGCTTTGTGGGTTAACAGCATAATGATGCATAGCACCTTTGACCTATCAGTTGGGAACTGATTAGCATGTGTATCGAAGAACAGGTAACATTGATTCAAAAATCCACGAAATTTATCTCGATCACCGCCAAAACGAAAAGGTGGTAGCTTGGGGGGCGTGGCAGACGCTGAGACGGAAGCCTGTCCTTCTAGCTGTGTAATTCGAGCAGTCAACACTTGTACCGCACTCTGCAGATCATGGATAGCTTGTTAGTGATTCTGGACATTATGATCGCTTTGTGCAATAAATGCGTCCATCCGTGCTTTTCCATTTACCTGTTCGGTATGCAAACTGGACATTGCACCCTGCAGTTTTCTGACACGTGTATCCATAGTTTCTGCTCCAGCGGCCTCCATTTTTTGAGAGGCTGAGTATTCTGTCACGATAATGGCGATACTGGACTGGAGGTCAGTGGCCGAAGCAGCGATGCACAGGTAACCGGACCGTGGAAAGGCTTCTGGAGGTGCAGTATATGGCGGTGGAAGTTCACTGTGTCAGCAGATGCCGGGGCCTGCCCGAGCACGGGCCGGCCGAGATCACACACAAGCACCAAGTCCGTTTAGGTGAATAGAGTTGGAAGTAGGAACAGCAGGGTTTCCACAAGAGATAGGAAGATGTCAGCAGAACAGCTTCCAGATCAGGAGCTCAGATAATGCTTCACTCAGTTAGACTGAGCACCACAATATACTCAGCAACAGGAAGCTGCACAGGGCCAGGTATATATAGCAGGTCCAATCAGGCGAGAACAAACAGCAGGGCAGGTGATGATCTCTATCCCAGAAGAAGGTCATATGGTTTCAGGCTGAAGTTATTCAAGTTCCGAAGTAGCTCCACAGCAAGGGAACAGACCAGCAAGCCATGGCTCACAGGTTCAAATCCTAACAGACAGCCTGATGTTTCTCTGCCATTTCAGGTGGAGGTTGATGCCTCTGAAATTGGGGCAGGTGCCGTTTTGTCCCAAAAAGATCCAGAGACCTCTAAAAGTAACCCTTGTGCCTTTTTCTCTCGAAAATTTTCTCCTACTGAACGTAATTATGACGTGGGTAATCGGGAGTTATTGGCCATGAAGTGGGCTTTTGAAGAGTGGAGACATTGGCTGGAGGGAGCCAAACATTAGGTGGTGGTCCTTACGGACCATAAGAATCTGGTTTATCTGGAATCTGCCAAGCGACTCAATCCTAGACAGGCCAGGTGGGCCTTGTTTTTCACACGTTTTAATTTTGTGGTTTCCTTTCTTCCTGGCACTAAGAATGTTAAGGCGGATGCCCTCTCGAGGAGTTTCCTTGCGGACTCTCCTGAGTTATCTGATCCTTCTGTTATTTTGAAAGAGGGTGTAGTTCTTTCCGCCATCTCGCCCAATTTGAGACTTGCTCTGGAGGGGTGTCAGGAGGATAGGCCCGAGTGCTGCCCTGTTGGAAAATTGTTTGTCCCGGACCAGTGGAAAAAGAGTGTGATGTCTGAGATTCATTGTTCCGCATTGGCTGGGCATCCCGGAATTTTTGGTACCAGAGACTTGGTTAGTCGGTCCTTTTGGTGGCCTACCTTGTCTCGTGATGTCAGGGAATTTGTGCAGTCCTGCGGGACTTGCTCTCGCTCCAAGCCTTGCTCTCGCTCTAGTGGTTTGTTGATGCCATTGCCTGTGCCCAAGAGACCATGGACCCATATCTCTATGGATTTCATTTCCGACCTTCCTGTTTCTCAGAGAATGACCACCATCTGAGTAATTTGTGATAGGTTTTCCAAAATGATACATCTTGTGCCATTACCTAAGTTGCCTTCCTCCTCTGAATTGGTGCCGTTGTTCCTTCAGCACGTGGTTCGTTTACACGGCATTCCTGAGAACATTGTGTCTGACAGAGGAGTCCAGTTTGTTTCCAGATTTTGGAGGACTTTTGTTCTAAACTGGGTGTTCAATTGTCTTTCTCCTCGGCATTTCATCCTCAGACCAATGGTCAAACTGAGAGAACAAACCAGACATTGGAGACTTATCTTAGATGCTTTGTGTCTGCTGATCAGGATGACTGGGTCTCTTTTTTACCTTTGGCTGAGTTTGCTCTTAATAATAGGGCTAGCTCTGCCACTTTGATGTCTCAGTTTTTCTGTAATTCTGGGTTTCACCCTCGATTTTCTTCGGGACAGACGGAGGCTTCTGTCTGTCCAGGTGTTGACTCTGTTGTGGAGCGTATGCAACAGATTTGGGACCAGATAGTGGAGAGGTTGTCCCTCTCTCAGGAGAAGGCCCAGCGGTTTGCTAACCGGCATAGGACTGATGGTCCTCGGTTTAAAGTGGGGGACTTGGTCTGGTTGTCCTCAAAGAATATTCCTATGAGAGTAGCATCTCCTAAATTTAAGCCTAGGTTCATTGGACCTTATAAGATCATTGAGATTCTTAATCCTGTTTCTTTTCGTTTGCTTCTTCCAGGGACATTTAAGATCCATAACGTGTTCCACAAGTCCTTGTTGAAGAGGTTTGTTGAGCCAGTGGTTCCTGCTGCTGTGCCTCCTGACCCTGTTTTGGTTGAGGGCAATCTGGAGTATGTGGTTGAGAAAATATTAGATTCTCGTTTTTCTAGACGGAAACTCCAGTATTTGGTTAAGTGGAGAGGTTATGGTCAGGAAGACAATTCTTGGGTGTTTGCTTCGGACATCCATGCTAGGAGACTCATCCGTGCATATCATAGAACTCATCCTGACCGACCTGGTTGCTCAAATGAGGGTTCGGTGACCCCTCCTCAAGGGGGGGGTACTGTTGTGAATGGGTTTGAGATGAGTTCTGAGCAGAGACTCCCTCTGGTGGACTGGGAATCAGGTGTTACTGATTGGTCTTATATAAGGGAGTCACCTTCCCATCAGGGTTGCCGGTGATCAATTGTTCTGGTCTGAATCCTTTATTCCAGTTTCCCTTGTAGCCTGCTGTGTCGTGTCTGCATCTCCTGCTAACAGATAAGACATTTTCTTCTTTTGTGTTTGTGCTATATTTTTGCATTTTGTCCTGCACTTCTGTGGGGGCCTTCAGGGTCCCCTCCGGGGGCTTCCGCCCTCTCAGTTTTGTTCAGCCACTGATGTTTGTACTTTTGCTTTTTCCAGTTTTTTCAGTGGCTGCTGTTTTGATTTTGTTACACCAATGAACTAATTTAGGTGGAAGAGGTCGTGTGATCTCAGGTATTTTTGAAATTAGTAGAGTTGGCGCTTTCAGGGTTTTCTGGGATTGCAGTAAGTACCCTTCCTATCCTTTTCTATTTAGTTAGTTTGGGCCCCAGCGTTTGCTCATACTATTTTCTTTCTGTGTCAGTATTTCATCTTGTCTAACCGCCATTACATGTTTGGGGGCTTTCTATTATCTTTGGGGTTCTGCTCCGGGGCAGATAGCTTTCCTATATCTATCTTTAGGTGTAGTTAGTTTCTCAGGCTGTGACGAGGCGTCTAGGACCAACGTAGGAACGCTCCACGGCTGCCTCTAGTTGTGGTGGTTAGTCAGGGTACTGCAATCTCATAGATTCCAACTGCTCTGGTGTATTTCCTTTTTTACCTGCACTCCTCAGCTACCGAAACATAACACACCCCCATAGCATGATGCTGCCACCACCATGTTTCACTGTTGGGATTATATTGGGCAGGTGATGAGCAGTGCCTGGTTTTCTCCCCACATACCACTTAGAATTATCACCAAAAAGTTCTATCTTCTCCTCATCAGACCAGAGAATCTTATTTCTCATAGTCTGGGCGTCCTTCATGTGCTTTTAGCAAACTCTATGTGGGCTTTCATATGTCTGGCACTGAGGAGAGGCTTCCGTTGGGCCACTCTGCCATAAAGGCCCGACTAGTGGAGGGCTGCAGTGATAGTTGATTTTGTGGTGCTTTCTCCCATCTCCCTACTGCATCTGTAGAGCTCAGCCACAGTGATCTTGGAGTTCTTCTTTATCTCTCTCACCAAGGCTCTTCTCCCACGATTGCTCAGTTTGGCTGGACGGCCAGGTCTAGGAAGACTTCTAGTGGTTCCAGACTTCTTCCATTTAAGGGTTACTTAGGAACCTTGAGTACTGCAGAAATTCTTTTGTAACCTTGGCCAGATCTGTGCCTTGCCACAATTCTGTCTTTGAGCTCCTTGGCCAGTTTCTTTGACCTCATGATTTCTCATTTGGTCTGACATGCACTGTGAGCTGTGAGGTCTTATATAGACAGGTGTGCACCTTTACAAATCAAGTCCTATCAGTGTAATTACACACATCTGGACCCCAATGAAGGAGTAGAACCATCTCAAGGAGGATTACAAGGAAATGGACAGCATGTGACATAAATATGAGTGTCTGAGCAAAGGGTCTGAATACTTATGACCATGTGATATTTCAGTTTTTGTTTTTTAATAAATTTGCAAAAATTTCTACATTTGTTTTTTTCAGTCAAGATGGGGTGCAGAGTGTACGTTAATGAGAAAAAAAATTAACTTTTTTGAATTTACCAAATGGCTGCAATGAAACAAAGAGTGATTTAAAGGGGTCTTAATACTTTCCTTACCCACTGTAGGGCAGTTTTCTCGCACACTTTTTTCACATGAAAAAAAAAGAAATATGTAAATTCTTAAGGTGTTCAGCTTGAAAAAACTAATCAAATTTGCATATTGAATTCATAAAGACACCCTATGCACAAAAAAAATTGTTAAAAAAAGACATAAAAATGAAACAAAATCTGTGCTAACCAACCTGAAAAAAATATAAACAACCTTTTTTTACTTTAAACGTATGTATTTTAGGCTAAAAATTATTTTTCCAATTGGGTTTTAGTGAAAAAGCCTCTGTGTTCTACTGTTTATTCCTGGCTGCAGAACGAGGCACTTCAGGCAGTAGAGTTGGATACTCTCTTATTTTCTCTCTGAACTCTTCTGCACTGATTAATGACCACAGATCACATCATTGCTGCTGGGTTGAATATTGAGTTACAAGAGTTAGGTCAGATTTAAATGTCTGCACTTTACAGTTCTCTGAAGCTTCTCGCTACAATTCTGGGTGTATGATTGTACCGTGCGACAGCCACAGACAGGAGCCAGGGATCATTACAGGCTTGTTCCTGAGCTCCTGTCTGTTTGAATGCACAGGAATGCAGATTAAGTTCAGGCTGCGCTCAGGTTGTAAAATAAGTAGGTGTGAGGATGCACCGAACTGTATGTACAAGCCAAGGGTGCACAAAGCGCCTGTGCTTAGTTTGAACAGTCATTCTGCGCAGTCAGACCCTATGATGTACAAAATACGTATAATTTTTTTTTCAACATTTTAGAGCTCATTAAAAGGATTATTCATTGTTTTACTCTAAAAAGACTCAAAAAAAGCAAAAGAGTAAAAAAAACATCTTTCTATTTATGCCAAATCAAACGTTATGCGCCATTTTGATGAATCTGGCATAAAGTCCACCAACGAAAACAGAAAAATAAGACAGAAAACACAATTTAATTGATCAATCAAGGCCAGATGTTTTTTCTTAAGTGACACTGCAGTTTTTGATGCAGTTTTTCCAAAAAAAGGAGAAGTCCTTCCTTTATATTTCCTATTCCTCCTGACTCCGCTCCGGGCTTTGGTTTGAAAAAAACTGCATCAAAAAACCGTCGCTTTTGATTTCTCCCTTTTACAGTGAATAAGCTTTATTAACATAAAACCAGAAAACCCCTTTCACCTTGTTAACCTTGACTGTGGCATCATCTATTATTGTCCCTCAGTATACGCTCATTATATAAGATGTATTCCGGAGCAGCTAATCACTCAAACATGTTTTTTTTTGTGGTCTAGAGCTGAAAGAAGAAGATCCGCAGGTGGAGGATGATGGAGTTTTTGATGATCATTTATAACCAGAACAGTGAGTAATAATATTGACAAGGAAATGCAATGATTTGTGCAGTAGATGATTTCAGAGGGATATGAGAAACGTCCAGGATTTAATCTCATATAAAAACAATATAAATATACACTCCTATATATACACATACACTCAGCAGAGGGTTACACTGAAAGGTAAAACCTTTATATACAGTGGATAACACAGGATCCACCATTCACAATAGGTGATGCCACAGCTCACCTCCTCCTCCTGTATAATGACTGATAACACCTCTATATACAGTAGATAACACGGGATCCACCATTCACAATAGGTGATGCCACAGCTCACCTCCCTCTCCTGTACAATGACTGATAACACCTCTATATACAGTAGATAACACAGGATCCACCATTCACAATAGGTGATGTCACAGCTCACCTCCTCCTCCTGTACAATGACTGATACCACCTCTATATACAGTAGATAACACAGGATCCACCATTCACAATAGGTGATGTCACAGCTCACCTCCTCCTCCTGTACAATGACTGATAACACCTCTATATACAGTAGATAACACAGGATCCACCATTCACAATAGGTGATGTCACAGATCACCTCCTCCTCCTGTACAATGACTGATAACACCTCTATATACAGTAGATAACACAGGATCCACCATTCACAATAGGTGTGTCACAGCTCACCTCCTCCTCCTCCTGTACAATGACTGATAACACCTCTATATACAGTAGATAACACAGGATACACCATTCACAATAGGTGATGTCACAGCTCACCTCCTCCTCCTGTACAATGACTGATAACACCTCTATATACAGTAGATAACACAGGATCCACCATTCACAATAGATGATGTCACAGCTCACCTCCTCCTCCTGTACAATGACTGATAACACCTCTATATACAGTAGATAACAAAGGATACATCATTCACAATAGGTGATGTCACAGCTCACCTCCTCCTCCTGTACAATGACTGATAACACCTTATATACAGTAGATAACACAGGATCCACCATTCACAATAGGTGATGTCACAGATCACCTCCTCCTCCTGTACAATGACTGATAACACCTCTATATACAGTAGATAACACAGGATCCACCATTCACAATAGGTGGTGTCACAGCTCACCTCCTCCTCCTCCTGTACAATGACTGATAACACCTCTATATACAGTAGATAACACAGGATACACCATTCACAATAGGTGATGTCAAGCACTCCCCCTCCTGTACAATGACGATAAACACTCTATATAAGTAGATAACACAGGATCCACCATTCCAATAGGTATGTCACAGCTCACTCCTCCTCCTGTACAAATGATAACCCTCTATAAAGTAGATAACACAGGATCACCATTCACAATAGTATGTCACACTCCTCCTCCTACTGATCATGACATAACTCTATATACGTAGATAACACAGGACCACCATTCAAATAGGTGATGTCACAGTCACCTCCTCTCTGACATGACTGTAACATCATAACAAATAAAAGGATCCACATTCCAAAGTACATCAGTCTGTCACATGCTACACCTCTTCGTACATAACGGATAACATCCATATGATGTACAGTAATCCTAGATCATATAACTCTTATGTAGTAACACGGATCCTCTTCAAAGGTGATGTCACGCTACTCCCTCTTATTACTGATAAACTTATACAGTATACACATCCATTACAATAGGTGTCACCTCCTCCCTTCTCTGTACACTTATGAAAACCTAGACACATACACAATGGTACCATTCCACATGTCAACTCCCTCCTCATGTGATAAACTTATAACACTTAATACCAGTACATTACACAAGTGATTTCCAAAGAGTCACCATCTCTGTACTGAGAACTATATCTGAGGATCACATTATGAGCTCCCTATGATGTACTTTACGGTAACAGATCCTTAAGGTTGTAAGTCTCTGTCATGATGTAATTTCGAGAACAGGATCTTATGGTGCACAGTCCCTCCTGTCATGATGATACTTTAGTACAGGATCCCATAGGTGTCTCACTCCTTGTACATGATGATACATTTTAGTGTAACAAGATCCACTTCAAGTGATTCAGTCACCTCTTCGTACTGTGAACTTATAGTAATGATCACTTAAGGTGATGTAAGCCTCCTGCTGTGTAACTTATTACGTATAGGATCCTCATAGGTATCCTGTCATGGTACCTATTATGAAGATCCATAATGTTCAGCTCCTCTCTGTAATGTGATACCCTTTAAGTAACAGTCACTACAATGTGGTCACGTCCTTCTGTATCGTAATATTCGGTAACAGATACTCAATGTGTGTCAGCTCCTCGCATGTGTACCTTATCAGAAACGCACCTCCTCCTCTGTACAATGACTGATAACACCTCTATATACAGTAGATAACACAGGATCCACCATTCACAATAGGTGATGTCACAGCTAACCTCCTCCTCCTGTACAATGACTGATAACACCTCTATATACAGTAGATAACACAGGATCCACCATTCACAATAGTGATGTCACAGCTCACCTCCTCCTCCTGTACAATGACTGATAACACCTCTATATACAGTAGATAACACAGGATCCACCATTCACAATAGGTGATGTCACAGCTCACCTCCTCCTCCTGTACAATGACTGATAACACCTCTATATACAGTAGATAACAGGATCCACCATTCACAATAGGTGATGTCACAGCTCACCTCCTCCTCCTGTACAATGACTGATAACACCTCTATATACAGTAGATAACACAGGATCCACATTCACAATAGTGATGTCACAGCTCACCTCCTCCTCCTGTACAATGACTGATAACACCTCTATATCAGTAGATAACACAGGATCCACCATCACAATAGGATGATATCACAGCTCACCTCCTCCTCCGTACATGACTGATAACCCTCTATATACATAGATAACACAGGATCCACCATTCACAATAGTGATGTCACAGCTCACCTCCTCTGTACAATGACTGATAACACCTCTATATACAGTAGATAACACAGGATCCACCATTCACAATAGGCATGTCACAGCTCACCTCCTCCTCCTGTACAATGACTGATAACACCTAATATACAGTGGATAACACAGGATCCACCATTCACAATAGTTATCGTCACATGCCTCACATCCTCTATTCGTAGTACACATGACACCTTCGATAACACCACTCTCTATACAAGATAACACGCATATACAAAACACAGATCCACCATTCACAATAGGTGATGTCACAGCTCACCTCCTCCTCCTGTACAATGACTGATAACACCTCTATATAGTGAAACAGACTAGTGATAACATCTTAATGTGATACACTCTAATACATAATACACAGATCACATTACAATAGGTGATGTCACAGATCACTCCTCCTCTGTACAATGACTGATAACACATCTATATACAGTAGATAACACAGGATCCACCATTCACAATAGGTGATATCACAGCTCACCTCCTCCTCCTGTACAATGACTGATAACACCTCTATATACAGTAGATAACACAGGATCCACCATTCACAATAGATTATATCACAGCTCACCTCCTCCTTCTGTACAATGACTGATAACACAGATAACAGATTCTTAATTTTTTTATATATTATAAACAGTAATATAAAAATATAAAAATACATTTAACATTAAAAACCTCTGCTTTAACACCATCCTATCTGGCAATTTTGTGGTTTTTTTTTTGTTTTTCTTGCTCTTCCAAGAGCCATCATTTTTTTTTTTTTCTGGAGGAGTTGTAGTTTGAATTACACCATTTATTTTACCATTCAACGTACTGAAAATAAGAAAAAAATCCAACTGCGGTGAAATTGAAATAAAAAAAAACAGCAATTGCATTCCATATTTTTTTGGTATTTCTTTGTTTTTTTATTCTTTATTGCTAATAGGGGAAAAGAGAGGTGATTAAAATTTTATTTAATATATATATATATATATTTTTTTTTTTAAAAATTAACTTTGCTTTTTATTCCTCTTAATGGACTTGAACCTGCTATCGTTCGATTTCATGTACTAAAATACCACGGTATTGCAAGTCTTCTATGAAGCTTAGAAGCTTCTACCATGGAGCACGACTAAGATGGCAGTTATGAGAGCCTTCAGCAGGGCCCTGGCTGCCATGATATCCCATTGGTTGCCCCACATTTGCATCTCAAGGGGCTAATGGAGGCCAGATCATGCGCTCACCGCTGATCGTGACCATGGAAGGCCATTTAGGCCACACAAGCTGCTCACATTAACAAGAACAACATACGGCCTGGTGTTGTGTTGAAAATCGGCTCCTGTGACTCGTTCATGTTCCCTCATGAAGGCCTCTTCATGATGTTGTCCACATGGTCTCCAGATTAATGTCTGGCTGTCCTCGCATCCAAGCTGGACTCATTACTGAAGATGATAGACCTCCATTTTACCTCCATTGCCATCTTGCTTGGCACCATGATGGCCTTTGAGAGCCGTGGTGTGAGGTCAATGGAAAACTTGTAGCTGGGGAGATATTTTGACCATTTTTTTTGTACGTTTTTTCATAATTTGCATACCATTACCATGTCTATAAATCCGATCTGATCCGATATTGTTTTTGTTGAGGGACGAGCACCTGCACAGCACTGAGTGGTTTTGAAGCTTCAGCTGTACCTATAATGCTTCACCACACATGCATCTCTCCAGGAATTCTTACAGTAATGTTACGGTAACACATTAAAAGTGTGTGAGCATGAGCATTTGTGTTAACCAATTAATTATGTGTCTTTGTTACAGATTATAATTAGTATACATAGTGCACTTGTCCCATTCCATAAGACCTGAAACTATCCAACCTCTCTATATCTACGAGATACATTAATATTCCTCGTTTTATATTTTAGGTGGCTAAATTTTTTAGTTGAATGCTCACCCAAGTCATTGCAACAAAATGTTTACTAAGAACGATCTTCAGAAGCACTGATGTCTTATCTGCTCATTGCACAACTCTTCCAATATCATTCGATGAAGCGTCACAACTCTACCAATGGTATCTCACGATGAAACGTAATGACTCTCCTAGTATCACTGCTTTGCTAGAGGAAACATCACAACTCTTCCAATGTTATCGGTAGATGAAACGTCACAATGGTATCTCAAGACGAAACGTCACAACTCTTCCAATGTTATCTCAAGATGAAACGTCACAACTCTTCCAATGTTATCTCAAGATGAAACGTCACAACTCTTCCAATGGTATCTCAAGATGAAACGTCACAACTCTTCCAAAGTCATCGCAAAATGAGACATCACAACTCTTCCAATGTTATCTCAAGACGAAACGTCACAACTCTTCCAATGTTATCTCAAGACGAAACGTCACAACTCTTCCAATGTTATCTCAAGACGAAACGTCACAACTCTTCCAATGTTATCTCAAGACGAAACGTCACAACTCTTCCAATGTTATCTCAAGACGAAACGTCACAACTCTTCCAATGTTATCTCAAGATGAAATGTCACAACTCTTCCAATGTTATTTCAAGATCAAACGTCACAACTCTTCCAAAGTCATCGCAAAATGAGACGTCACAACTCTCCAAATGTCATCGGAAGATGAAACTTCACAACTCTCCGAATGTCATCGGAAGATGAAACTTCACAACTCTCCGAATGTCTTTACTAGTAGAAACATCACAACTCTCCCAATGTCATAACAAAATGAGAAGTCACAACTCTCTCAATGTCATGGCAAAATGAGAAGTCACAACTCTCCCAATGGTATCTCAAGATGAAACGTAATGACTCTCCTAGTATCACTGCTTTGCTAGAGGAAACATCACAACTCTTCCAATGTTATCGGTAGATGAAACATCACAACTCTACCAATGGTATCTCTACATGAAACGTCACAACTCTTCCAAAGTCATCGCAAAATGAGACGTCACAACTCTCCAAATGTCATCGGGAGATGAAACTTCACAACTCTCCGAATGTCATCGGAAGATGAAACTTCACAACTCTCCGAATGCCTTCACTAGAAGAAACATAACAACTCTCCCAACGTCATAACAAAATGAGAAGTCACAACTCTCTCAATGTCATCGCAAAATGAGATGTTACAACTCTCCCAATGTCATCGCAAGATGAAATGCCACAACTCCACCAATGTCATTGATACAGTAGACGAACGTCAATACTCTCCCAATGTCATTGCAAAATGAGATGTCACAACTCTCCCAATGTCCTCACAAGATGAAATGTCACAACTCCCGATGTCCTCACAAGATGAAACGTCACAACTCTGCCAATGTCATCGCAAGATAAAATGTCTAAACTCCACCATTGTCATTGCTGCAGTAGACGAACGTCACAACTCTCCCAATGTTTCCTGATTTATCATAGGACAGAAGACTCCAATGACACTCAGAGTATTTCAGATGGAAGTCAGATAAAACATGTATAAATATGAAATGAGATGTACTTGACAAATCCTCATATAATAAATGTACAGATCGGCTTTGTCTCAGTCCTTTATTCCACCTAGAATTATAAGTATACGCTACAAAACATCAGAGCCCAATCTCTGGTTTCTATTCACTACTGATATTAATATATTACTTTTCATTTTATGATTGTCTGATTTTATACAAACCACTAATGAAATGATTGAAACATAAAAAAATAAAGACAGGGACGGATGAAAATGAACAGAGCAGAAAATTTGTCTTTGGAAATAGGTGATTATATGGTATTAACTGCCAATAATAGAAAGCTCAACTGCAGCTTTATTAAACCCTAATACTACTTTCAGTAAAATTTTAATAAGTAGATTCTTCAGTAACACATCAATTATGTGATCGCCCCAATCTTAACAAAAATAAAATAAAAATAATAATAATTTATAAAATCAAGTTTTAGTATTTTTTTTTATTCTGTTTCTATTTTTTAATTCTAAAGATCAGGCCAAGACCCTAACCTTAAAGGAGTTGTCTGGTCTTAGGCCGCAAGTCTGAAGTCAATCCATGTGACTGCAGACTTGTGACTCCTCACATTTCGCATAGTGCGCTCTGAGGATTTTCTGGTGCCGGTACAGCTGGGTGTGGGCAGTGATTTGCCTGCCAGTATGTTATTTGCTTACATGAGGTCACGGGCCGACCAAATGGGAGCGGCCTCACTCAAAACAAGTGTATTGAGGCCAGTCTAGTTGGACTGAGGCCAGAAGTATGCAAATCGCTCTGGTGCCGCTCCCGACTCTGGCTCCAGAGAATCCTCAGCTATGTGAGGATTCACAAGTCTACAGTCACATAGAGTGGCTGCAAACTTGTAGCTTAAGACCGGACAAGCCCTTTTACCTTCTCTTATGCCCATCTTTGACAACGGTCATACCTTGCAAATGTATTGGAATCCCTTTCGGCAACCATTCTAGGAGCAGGTACTAACTTCTTGTAGGTCTTAGATTGGCCATACATATTAGACTTATGTCAGCCAAATTCACCAATATCGATGGGTTCCGCCAATGATCTAATGTGTATGGGGGTGATGGCCAAATGGTCTTTGGGAGTGATGTCATTAAGGCATGTCTGATTTCGGTCGAAGGCTTTCTCATAGAGAACTCAGGAGCACTCTGCCGAATGAACCTGCTGTGTATGGAAGAGTTAGCCAAATGATCTTTTGTCCATCTGTGTATGGCCGGCACTCTCTTGCGTTCCACATAATGTAAAGTTTTGGTAATAATTTAAAAAAGTTATCTCAGTAGGGAGGTTTAAAACATATGGATATCTGGTGACAAATTAATTTTTGCAATTGGGTTTCATTAAATACCGTCTGAGCCTTTTGTACACTGGTTAGACAAAAGCCTGAGGGCTGGTGTTATTAGGCTGGAGGGGGCCAATATACATGGTGCCTTCCAAATGTATTAATATCAGCCTGCAGCTGTCTACTTTTCCTTAACTGGTTCTTAAAAATAGAGGGGGAGCGTACATCATTTATTTTAGGGTTCACCCTATTTTTAAAAATCAGCTAAGGGAAATCTGATACAGTAAAGATGTTATCTTAGTACCGTGTTAGCCAGTAGATAGAAAAATATTTAGAATTGAGAGTCCTCAGTGGTTGATACCTTTTAATGGCTAACTGAAAAGATGGTAACAAATTGCAAGCTTTCGAGACTACTCAGGTAAGGGAAATCTGACACCTATGGGCTGTTATTAAAAGCTGTGCAACTACATGGATATTAGCCCTTTCTCAGTCTAAAAATTCCAGCCCTTAACTGTCTGTTTTCCCTCAGCTGGTTTTAAAAAGGAAAGGGACCGCACGTCAGTTTTTTTTTAAACAATTATTTATTTATTTTAACTCTCCAGCCAGTCACAGCCATGCGATTACTTGACATAGCTGTGATGGAGCCAGAAGTGCCATCAGCCTTAAAGCTTGTTGATTGGCTACGCTGCAGACTTTCAACAAGCTTTATTAGACTACTGGACCCAAACAAGAAACCAGACATAGAGTAAGAAGTTCTGTACCGACGAAGTCCGATACGAACCCTGAACTTTCCAGTTCAGATTGCTTATCCCTAGTAAGTGATTGACAGTATTCCCTGTATTCCATTCATGGAAGACACAGATTAGATATTAGAAAAAACTTTTTTTTACAGTGAGGGTGATCAATGAGTGGAACAGGCTGCCACGAGAGGTGGTGACTTGAGTTCTCCTTCAATGGAAGTCTTCAGACTGGACAGACATCTATCTGAGATGGTTTAGTGAATCCTGCATTGAGCAGGGGGTTTGGACATGATGACCCTTGAGGTCCCTTCCAACCCTAATATTCTATGATTCTGTAGCTCCATTCATTGATTAGGACTTCTATGCATAGAAAAACCAGGGATTGAATAGATAAAATACAAGTTAAACTAAATATTTTCCCACAATCCTATATATCAATGACTTCAGCTTTTTCTGTACTAAAACGTTTTGTTGGCAGATTAGACACCATGTTCAATATGGCATCTTCTTTTTCAAAATAATGTTCAAGGGTCTTATAGATAGATGAGATAAGCGTGATGCATCAGACGGATTACTTTGGATCACTGCATGGACATGGTTGACCAGCTGAGTCCAGTGATGGCAATGAAGGGAAGGGGTAATAGTTTGGGCTGCCTTCAACTAGTTTGACCTTTTTTCCAGTTGTACTGGAAGACACTCTCTGCGAACAGTGGCACTGTATGAAACCAATGACATTTACGGAGGACATAGTTCCATCGCATATGTCCAATTACCGCATCAGTAGGTTATAGCCAGAACAGATTTGAAGGATGACTGATTATCAGATCTGGCACCTTTCTCGGGTTGAACCCTTTTCAAGGATGAAATTTACAGCGAGGAAAAATAAATCTACTTGAAATGCCAACTGGTAGACACTGGTTACTGCCTTTGCTAAAATATCCTATGGATGGATAGAAAAGTAGAAAAAGAAAGAAAAAGAATGGCTATAGTAGCAACTCAAAATTTGAAAATTTCAAAAAATTTATTTGTTCAATTTACTTTATTTCATATTCACAACTACCAAATGTTTTTATTGATAAGTAGTAAGTGGAGAGTTGAAAATGTTATAAAAATAATTTATATCCCGTGCATGATGACACAGCCAATGAAAGCTCATTGTATGAATTATCTGATAAGTCCTGCTTTATGTCGAATAGATCATGAACAGGGATGAGCAGACCCTGGAAGTTTGGAATAAAGTCCGGGTAGGGTACGAGAACTCAAAGTTCAGTTCTGGTAACAGAACTTTACCCGAACTTCAACCAGAACCCGAACCCTATTGAAAACAATACGGACCCGAACTTTTGAGTAGGAAAATTCTCTGTCTCACGGACCAGACCACCCCATTAAAGCTTCTGACATATCACTATTAAATTTAATAATTAATTTGGAGTGTTAGCAGCGACCTATTAGGGCTCAGTTTTTCTTGTACAACTGCTACCCTTCTTTTAGAGATCGTACCTATGATAGTCTGTGGGGTAGTTCACAGCTCTGATTTTTTTCCATAGACCGAGTAGACTGCACAAAAGCACAGAGACTTGTTCAATATTGATCCAAATATCTGATCGATACCAGTCTTTAGACCCATGAAAAAATTGGACAGTTCTCGGTTGTAATGGACTGCTAGAGAGGAGACGCTTGAGAAACCTCCATCAGTTTGTTTTGTTCATCTGATAAAAACTGATGAGTCTCTGATCAAACTCTAAGGGCAGGTCAGAGGACCGTTTTCTTCACATCCGAGAAAATCGGTCCGATTATGCTAATTCTGACCAGAGACTGATCAGAGTTTGATCAGAGTGTGGTCCGATTTTCTCAAAGGCGGAGAGACAAAAAGTTTCTCCACCTTTCTTATAATGTCAGTCTGTAATAATCGGACCCGCTCGGATGTCATCCAAGTGCGGTCTGATTTTTTTTTCCACGGACCCATAGAGTTAAATGGGCGAGTGCCATCCGATTCCCAGAGGCAGATCGTCCATGCTGCAGTTTTCTCTTCGGACCGACTCTGGAAAAGATTTTACATGTGCACGACCCTATAGCATAGTTAAAACAACGGATAGCACTCATCTGAGTTATACGGTCGTCTGCCCAACCCCTCATGGTAATATCTGACACTGACCGAACTATGAGGGCACTCTGATCAAAAATACCGATGAAAATCAGACTTTTTTTGTGCGAATGAGAAAAACCACTGACGTGTGAATGAGCCCTTAGAATGGCACAAAAAAATGTATGCCCCTTCTAAAATGAATGATAGGCTTTAATCATAATTAAATTTAATATTGATGATAACAATTTAGGGGATTGTTGAAATAAAGAATTATTTCAGTCTAATATTACTTTAAAGTGAAGAATTATCACTCTAATTGAGATGCTACCCTATAGTCTGTTAACTTTGAGTGAAGCAGCTTCTGGGAATTTGATTTCCCCAGCCTGCTCTTTCCAGTTACCTAAATTGCCTTGTTACAGGATTGTTTAGCAATCTAACACATCCTCCTGTTTCTCATCCTTTACATTCTGATTGACTTTCCTATTTAGATCCTTAGGTCGCAGAACTCCGAATAGTCAGCAGTTGGCAGCAGGTGCGCTGCCGAGGATGTTGGGCACGGTTGGCCGTGATGAAATCTATGATGAGTACATCGCCATAGCCGAGGGACAATACCAGGAAGGCAGGTGTCAGTCAAAAGTACCAGATGGGGTCACCGATATAACCAGATGTAACGGTGGATTTCCTTTGTGTGGTGAAAAGCAGGAAACTATTTTATAAAAGATTTTGTGGCGGATATATTGTTAAAAAACAAACAAACCATTAAACGTTCTTCTAAACAAAACAGTCCGGTAACACAAGAAGGTAAGACAGTGCACTTTGTGGTGTAGTGACTCATGCTGCATCTAGGGGGCGCTGTATATGCTCCTCAAGATATGCATGGAGGCGTGATATGGATGGGAAAACAGTCCCTGGCATTGTTGTGAATGGCAGGTATGTGTCGCAGAGCTCCTCTGCGCTGTAAGCCAGAAATGTTATTCTGGGACTTGTAGTCCTACAAGAGTTCTGTTTATTTTCTAGGGTGGCTTACAGCAGGGGTCCCCAACCGCGCACAGAACGCTGTACACACTTGGAGCCGGCGGCTGCAGCACTATAGTGACAGCTGCAGCCGCCGGCTTCAAGAAGACATCCATACTTACCTTCCGTCGCTGCATCCCTGTCGGCCGCGGCAGCTTCCTCCTGTGCGCAGCGGTGACGTAGAACCACTCATTAAGGTAATGAATATGGACGTGACGCCACTCCCATAGGCGTGGCGTCCATATTCATGCCCTTAATGAGCGGTATTACGTCACCGCTGCGCACAGGAGGAAGCTGCCGCGGCCGACAGGGATGCAGGGAAGTTCAGCGACGGAGCGAGGAGGGTAAGTATGATAGGGGGGGACGGGGGAGCCATGTATACGGGGGGGAGGACAGGGGAGCGGAGCCATGTATACAGGGGGGAGGACGGGGGAGCGGAGTCATGTATACAGGGGGGAGGACGGGGGAGCGGAGCCATGTATACAGGGGGGAGGACGGGGAAGCGGAGCCATATATACAGGATGGGAGGGTGGAGCGGAGCCATATATACAGAATGGGAGGGTGGAGCGGAGCCATATATACAGGATGGGAGCGGAGCCATATATACAGGATGGGAGGGTGGAGCGGAGCCATATATACAAGGATGGGAGTGGAGCCATATATACAGGATGGGAGCGGAGCCATATATACAGGATGGGAGGGTGGAGCGGAGCCATATATACAGGATGGGAGGGTGGAGCGGAGCCATATATACAAGGATGGGAGTGGAGCCATATATACAGGATGGGAGGGTGGAGCGGAGTCATGTATACGGGGGGGAGGACGGGGGAGCGGAGCCATATATACAGGATAGGAGCGGAGCCATATATACAGGATGGGAGGGTGGAGCAGATCCATATATACAGGATGGGAGGGTGGAGCGGAGCCATATATACAAGGATGGGAGCGGAGCCATATATACAGGATGGGACGGAGCCATATATACAAGGATGGGAGGGTGGAGCGGAGCCATGTATACAGGATGGGAGGGTGGGAGCGGAGCCATGTATATAGGATGGGAGGGTGGGAGCGGAGCCATGTATACAGGATGGGAGGGGGAGTGGAGCCATGTATACAGGATGGGAGGGTGGGAGCGGAGCCATGTATACAGGATGGGAGGGTGGGAGCGGAGCCATGTATATGTGTAGCCCTGGTGTTAGGCACACGCAGTACCCTGGAGAGTGTGTGGCGAGACAGCAGTTTAATGCTAAATATTCATTCACTCAACATATACTAGACACACCCTTAGGGTAGTGGAGTTTACTCTTGAGGGAGTGGTCAAGATGTATGTGTTAGAGTGATTTTAGTGAGTTCAGTTCTGGACTTCAGAGAGAGAAGACGTCTGGAGGGAGGAAGCAGTCCAGATTGCTCTATCATCAGTTCGGAAAGTGGAGTCTAGTACAGGTGGTTTAATTCACCTCAGCCTAGTCAGAGCTGTACCTCATCAGCATACACTGGAAGGAAAGAAGAAGTTTAGTGCAGAAAGTCTTCAGTATCCTGTCTAAAGGACGGTGTAAGGTTCAGAGACGTGCTCCTGCCTATTGATAACTGAGCATCTGTAACTAACTTTGAAGTGAAGGAAAAGAAAGAAGTGACTGCTCGACCCTTGGCTAGTGTGAGTGCTTATGTTACCAGCGAGGACAAGGCGAAAGGCACAGTGGTTTATTGGAATAGTGCTTACGGATTGAAGAAGTCCTGCACATTGCTACCGGTCACTGGGGACCGAAGGATCACTATTGTTACAAGCATAGTGGTAAGAAAACCAGGATTTACCGGACCTTAGGTCGCGGCAAACAAGCCCCATATAGTCAGTACGTAACTGGGGTCAGGGGGAGTGAAGACTTTTGAGTCAGTGCACGATAAAATAAGAATTCAGCTCCCTCGCAGGAAGGCTCCTGACACAAAGCTGACTGGGCGGTACAGCTATAGATTAGCTGGAGTTATTGAGGGAACTACGCTTCAGGCTAGTTGTACTCATTGTATTGGGAGTAAAGGAGGCCCCTAACTTGTCCAGCTGCTGTCTCAAGATACACTCTCCTTGGATCAGCCTCCCTGGGACCTGCCTGAACATCTTACAAGTAAAGGTATGGAAAGACGCTGACCGTGTGAGACTGTGTTATTTACCTGCACCCGACTTCACTAACTTCATAGACCTGAGGGAAGAGTCCCACCTGTAGGGGACCCGACATCTAGCTGCATCACCATCCCCTCAGAGATCTACAGCAGCGCTGGTACTAATTACCAGAATACTACAGGTGGCGTCACGAACTGTATATAAACCTATCCCCTGTAAATATATCCCCAACATACGCCAGACCGCCCGGGCCACAGACCGAGCCACAGCTACCTGTGACAAACCCCATAGACTTCCATGGGCTCGGCTCTGAGTACCCCATTGCCCTGGTAATCCACAATTGTGGTGGCGGGTCGACACAAATTGGCGTCACGAACAGGATGCGAAACTCGCAGAATTGCGAGCCCTATGTGCCTAAGGAATTGTTTTTGTGAAAAAGGACTGTTTGCACTTTTGGCGCCAAAATCGCCATTTTTGTCGCCATATTCGCGCCCTCAGGCGCTGGAGAAGAAGGTGGGCGTACCTTCGTGGGCGTGTACCCCCCAGTGGCGCGAAGAAAATGCCTGCCCTCTCAAAGTGCTATTACAACATGCGATCCTGCCCTACAGCAAAGGAGGTCCGCCTCCTCTTCACCTTCCCTGCGAGGAGGAGGAGACGCAAACCCCACCTCCACGGAAGAGACCGGATGTCTCCGCAGGAAGAAGAAAGAATCTTCTGGAACATCATGGAAGCAGGACGTGTGCAGCCGAGCAGGGAAGCGGAGGAAGGCAGGCCCCGTGCCCCAGCCAAGCTGCCACCAGCACCGGAGTTATCCGTGGTCCTGCACCTGCAGCAGGCGTTGCTAGAGATTCAAGAAGAAAATGCACGCCTGAAGAAGATGGTCCAGTACCAACCTGGCTTTGAAGAGATCGAGAGACGCCGGCGTACCCTGGAGCAGCGGAGGCTGTGGGACACGGTGATCTCTCCCCTCAACGACCCCCCACGATTCCAGATACCGAAGAGTCTGCTGCCCAAGGCGAAGGAGCAACCGGAGGCTGCCCCCGAAAGTACCAATCCTGATCCCACCGGTGAAGCGGTGGAGGCGAAGGAGGTTGAGGAGGTATTGCCTGTTCCGGAACGCCCGCCCGGCCAGGAGGCCGCAGCAGATGATCGGTCCCCGGCAGGGACACCGGAGGGGTCCTGTCCGTCACTACCAGATGTGGACTGGGACGAAATGGCGCGCCTGGATGACGTCGCCTATACCGCCCAGTGGGAACAGGAATGGCAGAGTCGTGAGGAGAAGAAGAAACGCCAGCAGGAGGAAGAGCGGGAAACTCAGCGGAACCGTCAGCGACAATATGCAGAGCTGATCGCGGACAAAGAGAGTGTCCGGAGAGATAAAGGTACCCTGAGGGAACCGCGGCGGCAGGGGTGTGTGACTGAGTTCCAGCTTCGGAAGGGCTGGGGCTTTATCCGTGAACCGGGCCTCTACCCAGGGGTCTTTGTCAGTCGGCGTGACGTAGAATCTCACCTACCGCAAGGCCATCCCGGGAGGGACTTAGCCAATGGAGACATCGTCACATATACACGGCATTGGGGGATGAAGGGATGGTATGCCCTTAACGTCGCCATCGTCCGTGACCCCGTCCCAGACGCAGGTAACGTCACCACTACCGCAGCGTCCCCGTCTCTAGATCAAGCAGTAACCGGCCGTGCCCCAGCATCGCCCCCTGCAAATTCATCGCAACTAGCGACCCAGATTTCATCGCAAAAGAAAGCCACCTCTACATCGCAACATGCGACCCAGTCTCAATCGCAATCCATGACACGGTCCATATCGTTAACTGTGATTGAAACGCAATCGGTGTCACGTGAGGAGAATGTACCTGTTGCGCCCCTAGAGGTTCGCACAAGAACTGTGGCGACTCAGACCCTAATCGCAGCGCATGATTTGCTAGTCCTGGGATCTAGGGCCCATTGCATTGTTCCAACCCCCGGGTGGAAAATGTATTGGAAAGTGTATTATTTGAAAATGAATAGATAGAAAAGGAGAATCGGTGAGATCCATATCGGGTCTACCATAAGTAAAAAGTTTGAGAATGTTTTATAAAGTTTTGCATATATATTTTGCTAACCGTAGAATGCCCGGCTGGGTAACCAGAAAAAGTTTGCACTTTAGTATTGTGAAAATGTGAAATTATATCTGTGTCTTTGGTTTTACAATGGACTTTGAGGTTGAGGACTGTGCTAACCCAGAACTTATTTGTACATAGTTGCGCTTCGGTGCCTTATTTGGTTTTACATAAACCAGCACAACTACCTCTGAATACAAAAACCCGTGTGGTGTGGCACTGAGTGAGGTCTGCAATCGGATGTCCTGCAGCCCACCCAGGACCTACGTTGAAGGTTTGGTGCGGGTCCTTCACAAGTATATTGTATATTTATTGAATGCTATTTAATACTTTTTGTATTTCTATATAATGTTATTGTTCGCAACGTTCAAGATATCCTCACCTCCCGGATGGGACGAACCAATGTTAATTGTTAATGTTTTCATGCATAAACAAAACTGTCTCTTTTGTATTTTACAGCCCGGGAGTGCTGTCTTTTACCATGGGGGAATGTGTAGCCCTGGTGTTAGGCACACGCAGTACCCTGGAGAGTGTGTGGCGAGACAGCAGTTTAATGCTAAATATTCATTCACTCAACATATACTAGACACACCCTTAGGGTAGTGGAGTTTACTCTTGAGGGAGTGGTCAAGATGTATGTGTTAGAGTGATTTTAGTGAGTTCAGTTCTGGACTTCAGAGAGAGAAGACATCTGGAGGGAGGAAGCAGTCCAGATTGCTCTATCATCAGTTCGGAAAGTGGAGTCTAGTACAGGTGGTTTAATTCACCTCAGCCTAGTCAGAGCTGTACCTCATCAGCATACACTGGAAGGAAAGAAGAAGTTTAGTGCAGAAAGTCTTCAGTATCCTGTCTAAAGGACGGTGTAAGGTTCAGAGACGTGCTCCTGCCTATTGATAACTGAGCATCTGTAACTAACTTTGAAGTGAAGGAAAAGAAAGAAGTGACTGCTCGACCCTTGGCTAGTGTGAGTGCTTATGTTACCAGCGAGGACAAGGCGAAAGGCACAGTGGTTTATTGGAATAGTGCTTACGGATTGAAGAAGTCCTGCACATTGCTACCGGTCACTGGGGACCGAAGGATCACTATTGTTACAAGCATAGTGGTAAGAAAACCAGGATTTACCGGACCTTAGGTCGCGGCAAACAAGCCCCATATAGTCAGTACGTAACTGGGGTCAGGGGGAGTGAAGACTTTTGAGTCAGTGCACGATAAAATAAGAATTCAGCTCCCTCGCAGGAAGGCTCCTGACACAAAGCTGACTGGGCGGTACAGCTATAGATTAGCTGGAGTTATTGAGGGAACTACGCTTCAGGCTAGTTGTACTCATTGTATTGGGAGTAAAGGAGGCCCCTAACTTGTCCAGCTGCTGTCTCAAGATACACTCTCCTTGGATCAGCCTCCCTGGGACCTGCCTGAACATCTTACAAGTAAAGGTATGGAAAGACGCTGACCGTGTGAGACTGTGTTATTTACCTGCACCCGACTTCACTAACTTCATAGACCTGAGGGAAGAGTCCCACCTGTAGGGGACCCGACATCTAGCTGCATCACCATCCCCTCAGAGATCTACAGCAGCGCTGGTACTAATTACCAGAATACTACAGGTGGCGTCACGAACTGTATATAAACCTATCCCCTGTAAATATATCCCCAACATACGCCAGACCGCCCGGGCCACAGACCGAGCCACAGCTACCTGTGACAAACCCCATAGACTTCCATGGGCTCGGCTCTGAGTACCCCATTGCCCTGGTAATCCACAATTGTGGTGGCGGGTCGACACATATACAGGATGGGAGGGGGAGCGGAGCCATGTATACAGGATGGGAGGGTGGGAGCGGAGCCATATATACAGGATGGGAGGATGGAGGGGGAGCGGAGCCATATATACAGGATGGGAGGGGAGCGGAGCCATGTATACAGGATGGGAGGGTGGAGCGGAGCCATATATACAGGATGGGAGGGGGGACGGAGCTATGTATACAGGATGGGAGGATGGGAGCAGAGCCATATATACAGGATGGGAGGGTGGGAGCAGAGCCATATATACAGGATGGGAGGGGGAGCGGAGCTATGTATACAGGATGGGAGGATGGAGCGGAGCCATGTATACAGGATGGGAGGGTGGGAGCGGAGTAATATATACAGGATGGGAGCGGAGCCATATATACAGGATGGGAGGGGGAGCGGAGCCATGTATACAGGATGGGAGGGTGGAGCGGAGCCATATATACAGGATGGGAGGGGAGTGGAGCCATGTATACAGGATGGGAGGGTGGAGCGGAGCCATATGTACAGGATGGGAGGGGGAGCGGAGCCATATATACAGTATGGGAGGATGGAGCGGAGCCATGTATACAGGATGGGAGGGTGGAGCGGAACCATATATACAGGATGGGAGGGGGAGTGGAGCCATGTATACAGGATGGGAGGGGGAGTGGAGCCATGTATACAGAATGGGAGGGTGGGAGCGGAGCCATGTATACAGGATGGGAGGGTGGAGCGGAGCCATATATACAGGATGGGAGGGGGAGCGGAGCCATGTATACAGGATGGGAGGGTGGAGCAGAGCCATATATACAGGATGGGAGGGGGAGCAGAGCCATATATACAGGATGGGAGGGGGAGCGGAGCCATATATACAGGATGGGAGGGTGGGAGCAAAGCCATATATACAGGATGGGAGGGGGAGCGGAGCTATGTATACAGGATGGGAGGGTGGAGTGGAGCCATATATACAGGATGGGAGGGGGAGCGGAGCCATATATACAGGATGGGAGGATGGAGCGGAGCCATGTATACAGGATGGGAGGGTGGAGCGGAGCCATGTATACAGGATGGGCGGGTGGAGCGAAGCCATATATACAGGATGGGAGGGGGAGTGGAGCCATGTATACAGGATGGGAGGGTGGAGCGGAGCCATGTATACAGGATGGGAGGGTGGAGCGGAGCCATATATACAGGATGGGAGGGTGGAGCGGAGCCTTATATACAGGATGGGAGGATGGGAGCGGAGCCATATATACAGGATGGGAGGATGGGAGGGGGAGCGGAGCCATGTATACAGGATGGGAGGGTGGAGCGGAGCCATGTATACAGGATGGGAGGGTGGAGCGGAGCCATATATACAGGATGGGAGGGGGAGAGGAGCCATATATACATGATGGGAGGGTGGGAGCAGAGCCATATATACAGGATGGGAGGGGGACGGAGCCATGTATACAGGATGTGAGGGTGGAGCGGAGCCATATATACAGGATGGGAGCGGAGCCATATATACAGGATGGGAGGGTGGAGCGGAGCCATATATACAGGATGGGAGGATGGGAGCGGAGCCATATATACAGGATGGGAGGATGGGAGGGGGAGCGGAGCCATGTATACAGGATGGGAGGGGGAGCGGAGCCATATATACAGGATGGGAGGGGGAGAGGAGCCATATATACAGGATGGGAGGGTGGGAGCAGAGCCATATATACAGGATGGGAGGGGGAGCAGAGCCATGTATACAGGATGGGAGGGTGGAGCGGAGCCATATATACAGGATGGGAGCGGAGCCATATATACAGGATGGGAGGGAGAGCGGAGCCATATATACAGGATGGGAGGGTGGAGCGGAGCCATATATACAGGATGGGAGGGGGAGCGGAGCCATATATACAGGATGGGAGGGTGGAGCGGAGCCATATATACAGGATGGGAGGGGGAGCGGAGCCATATATACAGGATGGGAGGGGGAGTGGAGCCATATATACAGGATGGGAGGGGGAGTGGAGCCATGTATACAGGATGGGAGGATGGGAGCGGAGCCATGCATACAGGATGGGAGGGGGGAGCGGAGCCATGTATACAGGATGGGAGGGGGAGTGGAGCCATGTATACAGGATGGGAGGGTGGAGCGGAGCCATATATACAGGATGGGAGGGGGAGCGGAGCCATGTATACAGGATGGGAGGGTGGAGCGGAGCCATATATACAGGATGGGAGGGGGGACGGAGCTATGTATACAGGATGGGAGGGTGGGAGCAGAGCCATATATACAGGATGGGAGGGTGGGAGCAGAGCCATATATACAGGATGGGAGGGGGGAGCGGAGCTATGTATACAGGATGGGAGGATGGAGCGGAGCCATGTATACAGGATGGGAGGTGGGAGCGGAGTAATATATACAGGTGGGAGCGGAGCCATATATACAGGATGGGAGGGGGAGCGGAGCCATGTATACAGGATGGGAGGGTGGAGCGGAGCCATATATACAGGATGGGAGGGTGGGAGCGGAGCCATGTATACAGGATGGGAGGGGGAGTGGAGCCATGTATACAGGATGGGAGGGTGGAGCGGAGCCATATATACAGGATGGGAGGGGGAGCGGAGCCATATATACAGTATGGGAGGATGGAGCGGAGCCATGTATACAGGATGGGAGGGTGGAGCGGAACCATATATACAGGATGGGAGGGGAGTGGAGCCATGTATACAGGATGGGAGGGGGAGTGGAGCCATATATACAGGATGGGAGGGGGGACGGAGCTATGTATACAGGATGAGGGGAGCGGAGCCATATATACAGGATGGGAGGGGAGCGGAGCCATGTATACAGGATGGGAGGGTGGAGCGGAGCCATATATACAGGATGGGAGGGGGAGCGGAGCCATGTATACAGGATGGGAGGGTGGAGCAGAGCCATATATACAGGATGGGAGGGGGAGCGGAGCCATATATACAGGATGGGAGGGTGGAAGCAGAGCCATATTTACAGGATGGGAGGGGGAACGGAGCCATGTATACAGGATGGGAGGATGGGAGCGGAGCCATATATACCGGATGGGAGGGGAAGCGGAGCCATGTATACAGGATGGGAGGGTGGGATCGGAGCCATGTATACAGGATGGAAGGTTGGGAGCGGAGCCATATATACAGGATGGGAGGTTGGGAGCGGAGCCATGTATACAGGATGGGAGGTTGGGAGCGGAGCCATGTATACAGGATGGGAGGGTGGGAGCGGAGCCATGTATACAGGATGGGAGGTTGGAGCGGAGCCATATATACAGGATGGGAGGATGGGAGGGGGAGCGGAGCCATGTATACAGGATGGGAGGGTGGAGCGGAGCCATATATACAGGATGGTAAGGGGGAGCGGAGCCATATATACAGGATGGGAGGGTGGGAGCAGAGCCATATATACAGGATGGGAGGGGGAGCGGAGCCATGTATACAGGATGGGAGCGGAGCCATATATATAGGACGGGACGGGAAGCGGAGCCATGTATACAGGATGGGAGGGTGGGATCGGAGCCATGTATATGTGTAGCCCTGGTGGTAGGCACACGCAGTACCCTGGAGAGTGTATGGCGAGACAGCAGTTTAATGCTAAATATCCATTCACTCAACACACACTAGACACACCCCTAGGGTAGTGGAGGATACTCTAGAGGGAGTGGTCAAGGTAGTAGGTGTTGAGGTGATTTTTAGTGAGTCTAGTTCCTGTCTTCGGACAGTGAGGACGTGTGGAGTCAGTGTCTAGACTTCTGAGGTAGAAGACGTTTGGAGGGAGGAAGGAGTCTAGCCTGCTTTATCACCAGTTCATATCGTGGAGTCTGGTATAGGTGTCTGGATACACCTTAGTCTAGTCAGAGCTGTATCACCTCATCAGCATACACTGAAAGAAAGAAGAAGTTTTAGTCAGAAAGTCTTCAGCATCCCTGTCTAAAGGACGGTATCAGGTTCAGAGACGTGCTCCTGCCTGTGATAACTGAGCATCTGTGGCTAACTTCATAGAAAGGAAAAGAAAAGAAGTGACTGCTCGACCCTTGGCTAGTTTGAGTGCTTATGTTACCAGCGTGGACAAGGCGAAAGGCAAGTGGATTTATAAGATTAGTGCTTACGGATTGGAGAAGTCCAGCACATTACTACCGGTCACTGGGGACCGAAGGGTCACTGTTGTTTCAAGCACAGTGATAAGAAAACCAGGAATCTACCGGACCCTAGGTCGCGGTAGACAAGCCCCTTATAGTCAGTACGTAACTGGGGTCAGGGGGAGTGAAGACTTTGGAGTTTCTGCAGGACAAAATAAGAATTCAGCTCCTTCACAGGAAGGCCCCTAACACTAAGCTGACTGGGCAGGTACAGCTAAAGATTAGCTGGAGATTTGAGGGAACTACGCTTCAGGCTGGTTGTACTCGTTTTATTGGAGTTAAAGGAGGCCCCTAACTTGTCCAGCTGCTGTCTCAAGATACACTCTCCTTGGATCAGCCTCCCTGGGACCTGCCTTAACAACTTGCAAGTAAAGGTATGGAAAGACGCTGACCGTGTGAGACTGTGTTCTTTATCCGCACCCGACTTCACAAATCCCATAGACTTTGAGGGACCAGTCCCACCTGTAGGGACCCGACATCTAGCTGCCTCACCATCCCCTCAGAGATCTACAGCAGCGCTGGTACAAATTACCAGAATACTACAGGTGGCGTCACGAACTGTATATAAATCTATCCCCTGTAAATATTCCCCCAACATACACCAGACCGCCAGGGCCACAGACCGAGCCACAGCTACCTGTGACAATCCCCATAGACTTCTACGGGCTCGGCTCTGAGTACCCCATTGCCCTGGTAATCCACAATTGTGGTGGCGGGTCGACACACAAAAATTTGGCGTCACGAACAGGATGCGAAACTCGCGAAATTGCGAGCCCTGTGTGCCTAAGGACTTGTTTTTGTGAAAAGGACTGTTTGCACTTTTGGCGCCAAAATCGCCATTTTTGTCGCCATATTCGCGCCCTCAGGCGCTGGAGAAGAAGGTGGGCGTGCCTTCGTGGGCGTCTACCCCCCAGTGGCGCGAAGAAAATGTCTGCCCTCTCAAAGTGCTATTGCAACGTGCGGTCCTGCCCTACAGCAAAGGAGGTCCGCCTCCTCTTCACCTTCCCTGCGAGGAGGAGGAGACGCAAACCCCACCTCCACGGAAGAGACCGGATGTCTCCGCAGGAAGAAGAAAGAATCTTCTGGAACATGATGGAGGCAGGACGTGTGCAGCCGAGCGGGGCAGCGGAGGAAGGCAGGCCCCGTGCCCCCGCCAAGCTGCCATCGGCATCAGAGTCTTATGCGATCCTGCACCTGCAACAGGCGTTGCTAGAGATTCAGGAGGAGAACGCACGCCTAAAGAAGATGGTCCAACCTGGACTGGAGGAGATTGAGAGACGCCGATGTAACCTGCTGCAGTGGCAACTAACGAACACGGCGTCCTCTCCCCTCAATGAACCCCCACGATTCCAAATACCGAAGAGTCTGCTGCCCAAGGCGAAGGAGCAACCGGAGGCTGCCCCCGAAAGTACCGTTCCCGATCCCACCGGTGAAGCGGTGGAGGCGGAGGAGGTTGAGGAGGTACAGCCAATCCCGGAACGCCCGCCCGGCCAAGAGGCCGCAGCAGATTATCGGTCCCCGGCAGGGACACCGGAGGGGTCCTGTCCGTCACTACCAGACGTGGACTGGGACGAAATGGCGCGCCTGGATGACGTCGCCTACACCGCCCAGTGGGAACAGGAATGGCAGAGTCGTGAGGAGAAGAAGAGGCGTCAGCAGGAGGAAGAGCGGGAAACTCAGAGGAACCGTCAGCGACAATTTGCCGAGCTGATCGCGGACAAAGAGACCGTCCGGCGAGATAAAGGTACTCTGAGGGAACCGCGGCGGCAGGGGTGTGTGACTGAGTTCCAGCTCCGGAAGGGCTGGGGCTTTATCTGTGAACCGGGCCTCTACCCAGCGGTCTTTGTCAGCAGGCGTGACGTAGAATCCCACCTGCCGCAAGGTCATCCCGGGAGGGACTTAGCAAACGGAGATATCGTCACATATACGCGGCATTGGGGAATGAAGGGGTGGTATGCCCTTAACGTCACCATCGTCAGTGACCCCGTCCCAGACGCAGGTACCGGCACCATTACCGCAGCGTCCCCGTTACTAGCTCAAGCAGCATCCGGCCGTGCCCCAGCATCGCCCCCTGCAAAGTCATCGCAACTAGCGACCCAGAGTTCATTGCGAATTAAAGTCACCTCTTCATCGCAACATGCGACACAGTCTCGATCGCAATCCCTAACGCGGTCCATATCGCTAACCGTGATTGAGACGCAATCGGTGTCATGTGGAGAGAGTGTACCCGTTGCGCCCCTAGAGGTTCGCACCAGAACTGTGGCGCCCCAGACCCTGATCGCAGCACATGATTTGCTGGTCCTGGGATCAAGGGCCCATTGCGTTGTTCCAGCCCCCGGGGTGGAAAATGTATTGGAAAAGTGTGATGAAAATGAATAAATAAGTAAAGAGTTGGTGAGATCCATATCGGGTCTACCATCAGTAACAAAAGTAAAAAGTTTGAAGTGTTTTGTAAAGTTTTGCACAATTTATATAGTGAATATATATACTGTAGAATGCCCGGCTGGGTAATTGGTAATTGATAAATGATAAATGATATATAGTAACCAGAAAAGTGTTGCACTTTAGTATAATGTGATATTATATCTATTTTGGTTTTACATTGGACTTGGAGGTTAAGGACTATGCTAACCCAGAACTTACTTGTAAATAGTTGCGCTTCGGTGCTTTCTCTTGGTTTTACATAAACCAATACAACTACCTCTGAAAACAAAACCCGTGTGGTGTGGCACTGAGTGAGGTCTGCAATCGGATGTCCTGCAGCCCACCCAGGACCCACGTTGAAGGTTTGGTGCGGGTCCTTCACAAGTATCTTGTATATTTATTGAACGCTATTTAATATTTGTATTTTCTATAAAGTTTGCAACGTTCAAGATATTCTCACCTCCCGGATGGGAAGATGTTATTGTTTGATGTTTATTGCATAAACAAAATGTCTCTTTTGTATTTTACAGCCCGGGAGTGCTGTCTTTTACCATGGGGAATGTGTAGCCCTGGTGGTAGGCACACGCAGTACCCTGGAGAGTGTATGGCGAGACAGCAGTTTAATGCTAAATATCCATTCACTCAACACACACTAGACACACCCCTAGGGTAGTGGAGGATACTCTAGAGGGAGTGGTCAAGGTAGTAGGTGTTGAGGTGATTTTTAGTGAGTCTAGTTCCTGTCTTCGGACAGTGAGGACGTGTGGAGTCAGTGTCTAGACTTCTGAGGTAGAAGACGTTTGGAGGGAGGAAGGAGTCTAGCCTGCTTTATCACCAGTTCATATCGTGGAGTCTGGTATAGGTGTCTGGATACACCTTAGTCTAGTCAGAGCTGTATCACCTCATCAGCATACACTGAAAGAAAGAAGAAGTTTTAGTCAGAAAGTCTTCAGCATCCCTGTCTAAAGGACGGTATCAGGTTCAGAGACGTGCTCCTGCCTGTGATAACTGAGCATCTGTGGCTAACTTCATAGAAAGGAAAAGAAAAGAAGTGACTGCTCGACCCTTGGCTAGTTTGAGTGCTTATGTTACCAGCGTGGACAAGGCGAAAGGCAAGTGGATTTATAAGATTAGTGCTTACGGATTGGAGAAGTCCAGCACATTACTACCGGTCACTGGGGACCGAAGGGTCACTGTTGTTTCAAGCACAGTGATAAGAAAACCAGGAATCTACCGGACCCTAGGTCGCGGTAGACAAGCCCCTTATAGTCAGTACGTAACTGGGGTCAGGGGGAGTGAAGACTTTGGAGTTTCTGCAGGACAAAATAAGAATTCAGCTCCTTCACAGGAAGGCCCCTAACACTAAGCTGACTGGGCAGGTACAGCTAAAGATTAGCTGGAGATTTGAGGGAACTACGCTTCAGGCTGGTTGTACTCGTTTTATTGGAGTTAAAGGAGGCCCCTAACTTGTCCAGCTGCTGTCTCAAGATACACTCTCCTTGGATCAGCCTCCCTGGGACCTGCCTTAACAACTTGCAAGTAAAGGTATGGAAAGACGCTGACCGTGTGAGACTGTGTTCTTTATCCGCACCCGACTTCACAAATCCCATAGACTTTGAGGGACCAGTCCCACCTGTAGGGGACCCGACATCTAGCTGCCTCACCATCCCCTCAGAGATCTACAGCAGCGCTGGTACAAATTACCAGAATACTACAGGTGGCGTCACGAACTGTATATAAATCTATCCCCTGTAAATATTCCCCCAACATACGCCAGACCGCCAGGGCCACAGACCGAGCCACAGCTACCTGTGACAATCCCCATAGACTTCTACGGGCTCGGCTCTGAGTACCCCATTGCCCTGGTAATCCACAATTGTGGTGGCGGGTCGACACATATACAGGATGGGTGGTTGGGAGCGGAGCCATGTATACAGGATGGGAGGGTGGGAGCGGAGCCATGTATACAGGATGGGAGGGTGGGAGCGGAGCCATATAAACAAGGGTGGGAGCGGAGCCACGCATACAAGGGTGGGAGTGGAGCCTTGTATACAACGGAGTCACATTCACATTATAAATGTTAAAATTAAATGATGAGTATGCACTACTACTAAACTACAACCCCGTCCATAGCCCCTCCCCCTTATGACCTGCCACACCTCCATCCCCGCCCTGCCGGGCCATGGAAGAATGGTCTTTCTTGAAGCCGGTCCCTGGTGCAAAAAAGGTTGGGGACCACTGGCTTACAGGGTGAGCTTGTGAGCTGGGTGGGACTGGCTAACCACACATACACCGTCCACTGGTGGTTGTGAGTTTGTGAAGGACCTGTGATGAGGTCATGAACATGTGACCAGACCATGTGCTCCATACCTCACCTGTGGGAGTGGCTACAGGTATGCAAGGGAGTGTTTGGCACATGGTGAGAGGAGTCTGTCTGAGACCGTGAGGAGTTTCTGAAAGGCCTGTGTGTTGGAAGGTCCCAGGTGGGGATTGGATTCCGGAATAGCACATGAAGAGGCCGTGTATGTGCAGAGTCGGTGATGGCACTGTGTTGGGGAAGCTACCGTCCTTCTGAGGGTCTGGAACTGTCGAGTGGCCTGGTGAGCAAGGCACTGTCCGGGACGGTGATCCCAGTTAGGCAGCTTCCCTGGGAACCAGGACAGACAAGGAGTCAGTCTGTGGAGCAGGAGCTCCTGTAAGGTAACTCCAGACAAAGGGGGTTATGGGAAGACAAGTATATGCCATTGGAACAAGCTGTTGGTGCTTGTCATGTTCCGTGGACATTGATGAACTGTTCGGCATACGGTCACCCATGGTAACTGCACAAAGTGAGAAGTCCGGCGTGTTCAGCAACTGAGTTGAAGCTATATATGATGTGATGTTAACGGACTGTTCATAGTGCAGTTTATGAGTCTAAATAAACAAAAAGGACTGTGGTTTGCACCCTGAGCGTGCTAGTACTGTATTTGCCTCTAAGACCAGCTAAGCGAGTGATCCCCGTCCACACAGGCAGTGTGGATCATCACAATTGGTGTTAGAATGCTGGCAGCGGCCCCACGTGTGCAGGTTTTTTTTTCTGTGGATTTGCAAATCCATGAATTTTTTTTTCTTTTTCAACTTGCTGTGGCTCGGCGGGGCTGAAAGACGTCTGGCAGTAACTCGGAGGGGTTAGGAAGGTTGCTGTGGATCGGCGGGTCCACAAAGTTGGCATTGCGGAGCCGTGCAGAGACTTGTGGTAGAGGGAGCTACAGTGGCTGTTGCAGCAAGAGGTTCTGCAGCAGCAGGAGCTGCAGTGACAGCCGCAGCGGCTGGTGAGCGGCATCTGGAGGTGCCTGTGGTTTGTGGCTGCAGCAGAATCGGTATCAGTGCCAGCAAGAGCTGGTGGTGTCATAGAAGGACAGTGTGAACAAGGTCACACAAACTCTTAAAGGGCCAGTACAAGCCCGAAAAGACAAACTGTACTGTGGGACTGGTGCCTAAGAAAGCCGTGGGGTAGTCCACGGGGTGTATCCCAGAGAGGGGTGGTGCCTGGAAAAGGGGTGGTGTCCCCAAAACGGGGCAGTGTCCCAAACGGTGATGGGTGCCAAAAAGGGGGTGAAGTCCCAAAAGGGGGCGGTAACCCAAACGGGTGGTTTCCCAAAAGGGTGGAAACCCAGAGTGGGATGGTGTCCCTAAAAGGGGTAGAGTCCCACAAGGGGGCGGTGACCCAAAAAGGGGCAGAGCTTGAAAAAGGGACGGCCGTGAAGGTGCCATCGGAGGGTTGCCAGGGGCAATGGTACTATGTATGTCCAGTCTGCCATTCGAACTACCCTCCCGGCGAGAGGCTACGTGGGTGTGCCCTGCAGATGAACGGTGGGGAGGAGGAGTTATATGGACTGGTCGATTCCGGGAGCTCGGTGACCCTAGTGAGGGCTGTGCCCGATAAATTTATAATGTCCAAAAAAAGATCGAGGTCACCTGTATCCATGGGTGCTCTAGGAACTATTCAAGGGCCTGGGTGATCCTAGAGACAGTCAGGGACATTAAAGGCCATGAGATAGCTATAGTTCCGAACTTAGCTTGTCCGGTAGTAATAGGCCGGGACTCTAGGCTGTTCTCAGACTTGTGGGAGGGGGGAGTTCTTCTACAGCCGACGAATGGAAGTCTTGTTACTATTGGGGCGACGTGCATTAAGGCAGTGACACCTCCCAAAAGAATTGAGTCAGACGTAGTAGTGACCGGAAAGAAATGTGGGTTTGACCAACTCGGGGACTCAGCAGAGGTGACCAACAGTGTGACCGTTGAAAACGGGGTAATTCCAGGAAAGGGTGCGTCTGCCCAGCTTACTGACCTGAGGTCTATTGAAGAGTATGACAGTATGAATGGTGAACAGAGTGGAGCTGACTCACCGGAGAATATCTTGAGGGTTCACCATACTGGGGGGTGTGACACAGACTCCGGGGATGACTGTGACTCTAAGGAAGAAAGGGAGTACAGTGAGGAAGGACCCCGCAAAGAGGTTGAACAAATTGCACCTTGTGAAGACTTGAGTAAAGGAAAATCAGTAATGTGTGCTGTTATTCAGGATGTGAGTACTCTTCCTGATACTGAAGAAGTTGAAAAGGAAGGTGTTGTGTCATCGCAAGTAGCGACTTCTGGGGTTGTATACGAGGTTGTGCTGTCAGAAGCACTGACACAGTGGAACGACAGTGCTCCTCAAAATGAAGGCTCCAGGGAACCTGTTGCTGAAGAGCTGGAGGTTAAGAAGCTCGATGAAGTTACAAAGAGGCTCGAGGTACCTGAGGGTGACCGGGCAGAGCCTCAAGAAAGGTTGAAGTGGTTGCAAGACCTCGTTAAAGAGTTATCTCATGAGAAGCAAAAGTCTGCTGATTTACAGGCCGAACTAAAGACGATTAAAAAGCAGATCCTGAGACAAACTGCTGAGCATAGAGTGGATGAGCTGGAGAAGGAAGTCTCAGAGTTTAGAGGTCACCTGTCAATGTGGCAAAGTGTGAATAAGACCTTAAGAGAGGACGTGGAGGTGCTCAGAGAAGCAGTAAGAGGTTTGCAGGAGGAGGAGTTGGTGGCTGAAGACTTACAGCGGCCGTGCCCGAGTGATAACAAGGCGGAAGTGCCAGTGCCCATCTTGGCAAGGGTCTTGAAGAATGTGAGTCTCTTGAAGATGGTGAGCTAAGAGCTGAACAAAAGTTATCCGGTCGTGGCAGATGTCTTGAAGGAAGTGTCCAAGATAAACAAGGAAGAGGATGAGGCTTCATTCTTTAAGTGTGTGATGGAGGTACCCGAAGACATGCGAGAAGCCTGTGCCAGCGAGGGTGTGTATGAGGCCTTTAAAAAGGCAGTAAAAGCCTATAGAGAGAACTGGGCTCCAGAGACGAACCAGTTGGTGATACTGGCGGGTAGGGAAGTCACAGAGAAGCAGGTGGCTGTCCTGAAAGAGATGCATCTACAATGTCTCCGCACGAAACAGATGATCATGATGGGTAATAGGAAAGCCGCTCGACGCCTGGAATTGGCGAGGGAAGCGTAAAGTCGGCTGGCTTTGTAGAAGACGGAATTCCAGTACCCAGACATCTGGTGGGGAAAGTCATTGGAAGACTTGGAAAAGTGATGCCGGAGATGGTGAATAGATCCGGTGTGAAGAGAGTGAGGATTCCAGTTGATGGTGAGGTCAAAGTGGCTGGTGAAGAAGAGATGGTTCCATTCGTTGTGGTTGGCTCAGTGGAGAGCCTGAAGAACATCCGAATGCTCCTGGAATATCGAGTGATGTACCTAAGAGAGGTAGAGCAGCTGATCGGGGAAAGAGAGCAGATTAAGCAATAGCTACATGAGTTGGAACGAAGATGGCGACTGCTTCCAGCCCGAGATATGGAGAGACAAGAGGCTTCTCTGGGGACTGGCAATAGACGATCTGAAACAATGAGGGGTAGAGATGACACTTCTGTTGGCTCAGGGCTGAGTGACCTAAGTGGGAGACCCAGTAGCAGGCAAAAAGACAGAGGGTCAGACTGAGATCAACCAGTAGGCTCGACTGGACGATGGACTCATGACCGCAACAACCGTAGGAGGCGGCCATGGAAAGAAAGGTCATGTGAAGGGGCACACATGGAAAGTGGGATGATCAAAAAGGGTCTGGTGACACAGACGGAAAGACAAGGCCAACATGCTGGGGGCGGGGGAGGCCTAACAAAGAGGTGATGTTGCATGATGCCCAAAATCGACTGAGATGATCCCCTCGACTTGTAGGGCAAGGTGACATGGGTGCCCTGTCTCGGGGCCTTCGGTTTGGAATAAGTGTTCAACCTCACAAGTTTGAACAGAGGGGGAAGGTATGTGGTGTAGTGACTCATGCTGCAGCTAGGAGGCGCTGTATATGCTCCTCAAGATATGCATGAAGGCATGATATGGATGGGAAAACAGTCCCTGGCATTGTTGTGAATGGCAGGTATGTGTCGCAGAGCTCCTCTGCGCTGTAAGCCAGGAATGTTGTTCTGGGACTTGTAGTCCTACAAGAGTTCTGTTTATTTTCTAGGGTGGCTTACAGGGTTAGCTTGTGAGCTGGGTGGGACTGGCTAAGCACACATACACTGCCCACTGGTGGTTGTGAGTTTGTGAAGGACCTGTGATGAGGTCATGAACATGTGACCAGACCATGTGCTCCATACCTCACCTGTGGGAGTGGCTACAGGTATGCAAGGGAGTGTTTGGCACATGGTGAGAGGAGTCTGTCTGAGACCGTGATTAGTTTCTGAAAGGCCTGTGTGTTGGAAGGTCCCAGGTGGCGATTGGATTCCGGAATAGTACATGAAGAGGCCGTGTATGTGCAGAGTCGGTGATGGCACTGTGTTGGGGAAGCTACCGTCCTTCTGAGGGTCTGGAACTGTCGAGTGGCCTGGTGAGCAAGGCACTGTCCGGGACGGTGATCCCAGTTAGGCAGCTTCCCTGGGAACCAGGACTGACAAGGAGTCAGTCTGTGGAGCAGGAGCTCCTGTAAGGTAACTCCAGACAAAGGGGGTTATGGGAAGACAAGTATATGCCATTGGAACAAGCTGTTGGTGCTTGTCATGTTCCGTGGACATTGATGAACTGTTCGGCATACGGTCACCCATGGTAACTGCACGAAGTGAGAAGTCCGGCGTGTTTAGCAACTGAGTTGAAGCTATATATGATGTGATGTTAACGAACTGTTCATAGTGCGGTTTATGAGTCTAAATAAACCAAAAGGACTGTGGTTTGAACCCTGAGCGTGCTAGTATTTGCCTCTAAGACCAGCTAAGCGAGTGATCCCCGTCCACACAGGCAGTGTGGATCATCACAACTTAAAGAGGATCCATCACCAAATCAGGAGCGTCCAATCCTTGCCCTTATTTTATTCCCACTGCTCTGCTGAGTAATCCAATTTTTTTTATTTAATCCATCAGGCAGTTACAGAGATATGGACCTTTTTCATTTAGCGCAGATTTTTATGATCCTTAATAATGGGGCATGGCTTACAGGGTAATAAACCAGAGGAGACTAAAGTCACGCCCCCAAGGAATCCCTTTTGGTCAAAAAACATCAAAATTAGCCTTACACGAGATACGAGCCTAACAGGGGTGTTTGGCAAAGAGTCACATCGTTGCTCAGATCAATATCATTCAATTAATGTAAGTAAATTAGCTGGGCCGCTAAAAAAATAATTGTAGAAATTAGAGGTTGCCAGTCCCCCTATTATTATGTTTAGAGGTCAGGCAAATTGGACATACTAAATCTAAGCACTTGACCCTGCCAATGGAAAGAGAGAACTATACTTTCCGAGAGTCAAAATGTTTTTTTGTAGGGTTCAAACCCACGAGGAATGGAATAAAAATATAACATCTGGGCAGGTATGTCATATTGAAAAGGATTATACACCCTATAAGTCCAAGGTCAAATGTTGCCGTGATTTAAGCTGTTGCTCTGTAGCAGCTATCAGGGGATCAATATTTATAATAGAGAAATGTTCTAGAAATTGTAACACCAAGGTATTTGAATTGATTGATTATATCTGTATAGGGACTTCCAATGGTCGTGAGCGGGAATAATTTGGCAAACGTGGAATGAGAACAGATGTGTTCCAGTTTACCATAAGAACAGATAATGACCCAATTCTCTCTAACAAGCCTAGAATGGATGCCAAGAAAGGACCGTCATCAGCCAGGTAGACCAAACTCAGGCTTTTGCTGTTGTAGGCCCATGGAACATTGCTTTTATTATCTTGAGCTTGGAGATATAGCCAATGCCATTGGTTCGATGACCAAAGCAAAAAGAAGAGGGGATATTGGGCACACCTGCCATATTACTCTGCTTAGGGGGAAAGGATTCAGATATACTGTATCTGAATAAGTTCATTTCTAGATGAATCCTATAATAGCTGCACCCATGTACAAAACGTAGGGCCAAACGACTACACATAGGAGTTTAGGTCCACAGATGCAGAATCAGGGACCCAATGCAGTCCACCGAAGCATCAGGGCTTGCATTGATGTCCCCTTTACAGTCAGGAAAAGAAGGAACTTTTGGGGAGATAAGTTCCAGGAAAGCTGGATCAAATGGAGGGTGAGTAAATAGGTCTGTGAGTGAGAGAAAAAAATTACTTGGCGTGCATGAATAAGAATATACAGTGCCTACAAGTAGTATTCAACCCCCTGCAGATTTAGCTGGTTTGATAAGATGCAAATAAGTTAGAGCCTTCAAACTGCAAACGAGAGTAGGATTTACAGAAGCATAAATCTTACAAACAAAAAGTTATGTTGCTCAGTTGAATTTTAATAAATTTTAAACATAAAAGTGTGGGTCAATTATTATACAACCCCTATGTTTAATATTTCGTGGAATAACCCTTGTTTGCAATTACAGCTAATAATCGTCTTTTATAAGACCTGATCAGGCCGGCACAGGTCTGTGGAGTTATCTTGGCCCACTCCTCCATGCAGATCTTCTCCAAGTTATCTAGGTTCTTTGGCTGTCTCATGTGGACTTTAATCTTGAGCTCCTTCCACAAGTTTTCAATTGGGTTAAGGTCAGGAGACTGACTAGGCCACTCCAACACCTTGACTTTTTCCCTCTTGAACCAGGCCTTGGTTTTCTTGGCTGTGTGCTTTGGGTCGTTGTCTTGTTGGAAGATTAAATTACGACCCATCTTAAGATCCTTGATGGAGGAGCGGAGGTTCTTGGCCAAAATCTCCAGGTAGGCCGTGTTATCCATCCTCCCATGGATGCGGACCAGATGGCCAGGCCCCTTGGCTGAGAAACAGCCCCACAGCATGATGCTGCCACCACCATGCTTGACTGTAGGGATGGTATTCTTGGGGTCGTATGCAGTGCCATCCAGTCTCCAAACGTCACGTGTGTGGTTGGCACCAAAGATCTCGATCTTGGTCTCATCAGACCATAGAACCTTGAACCAGTCTGTCTCAGAGTCCTCCAAGTGATCATGAGCAAACTGTAGACGAGCCTTGACATGACGCTTTGAAAGTAAAGGTACCTTACGGGCTCGTCTGGAACGGAGACCATTGCGGTGGAGTACGTTACTTATGGTATTGACTGAAACCAATGTCCCCACTGCCATGAGATCTTCCCGGAGCTCCTTCCTTGTTGTCCTTGGGTTAGCCTTGACTCTTCGGACAAGCCAGGCCTCGGCACGGGAGGAAACTTTCAAAGGCTGTCCAGGCCGTGGAAGGCTAACAGTAGTTACATAAGCCTTCCACTTACGGATGATGCTCCCAACAGTGGAGACAGGTAGGGCCAACTCCTTGGAAAGGGTTTTGTACCCCTTGCCAGCCTTGTGACCCTCCACAATCTTGTCTCTGATGGCCTTGGAATTACTCCTTTGTCTTTCCCATGTTGACCATGTATGAGTGCTGTCCACAAGTTTGGGGAGGGTCTTAAATAGTCAGAAAAGGCTGGCAAAAGAGATCATTAATCCACACATGTGAAGCTCATTATTCTTGGTGCCTGAACTACTTCTTAATACTTTAGGGGGACCAAACAGAATTCTTGTGGTTTGAGGGGTTGAATAATAAATGACACTCTGAATTAACTTTTAACGTTTTAAAAAAAAAAAAAAATTACAACAAAAATTTTTGCTGCAGTGCATTTCCCACTTCCAGGCTGATCTACAGTACAAATGTCACAATGCCAAGTTAATTCCGCATGTGTCAACCAGCTAAATCTGCAGGGGGTTGAATACTACTTGTAGGCACTGTATCTCCCAAAATTATTACATGCTTCCTCTGTACTTTGTAACTGGAGGCTCTGCAGAATAGGCAGCATGGCATCTTTTAGCACTCCAGGTCTGTTGAAGGATTTTCTAGCCTTTTAGATGGGTCTCCTACAAACACATTATATGTGGCGGTTGCACCATTAAATGTATAGGATACAGTGGACCATGGTGGAGGAGTCGTTCTCCAGAATGAAACAATGTTACCGAGAGGCAACAAGCTTGATAATTACATAATCTCACATGAGGCAACAGGTTTCAACAGAGGCACATATTTGGTATCCAAAAAGGGAATAACTGCATGTATACTTGTAGCAATCTGCTGGCAATGTTCTCAGCAGCACTTCCTTCATTTTTGCACAGTTTTTCCTTTTTGCAGATACTTTTCTCCATAGCAATATCCGGCTGTACATCTTGACTGGTAATTTGTGCACTCTTGTGGTCTGCTCCTCAGTTATTGCATTTCAGTTGCTAACACATAGAAATTAACCTCCAGTCCTTTGGTGTGGAAATCCACTTCACAGTCAGGCATCAGTACTCATACTTCTTTTATGTGGAAATACTCACACTTAGGAATAAACGTCTATGCTAGCTTCCGCAGTGGTTGGTAATTGGCTGCAGTGCCTAATTATGTAGAACCTCGTCTCTGAGTTAAACTTATATGGCTGCAATAAGCCAGCTAATCTCTAACAGAATTTTCATAAGAACTGCCACTATTCTTAGAAAACTATACTACATATGGCTGTACAGTAGATCATAGCGGAAAACCACTATTTACCCCAACTGTCTCCTCTGTTTCACTTCCCAATTTAGTGTTTTCATTTTTCCATCTGGACGATATATTTTTTTTTAAGCAAAAAATAATTAAGTTTTTATTAATAATATTTATCCATGAGGCTTTCTGTTACTACAGTATATACAGTTGTGCTCAAAAGTTTACATACCCCGGCAGAATTTTTGCTTTCTTGGCCTTTTTTCAGAGAATATGAATGATAGCACCAAAACTTTTTCTCCACTCATGGTTAGTGGTTGGGTGAAGCCATTTACTGTCAAACTACTGTGTTTTTTCTTTTTAAATCATAAGGACAACCCAAAACATCCAAATGACCCTGATCAAAAGTTGACATACCCTGGTGATTGTGGCCTGATAAGAAGTTGACACAAATGCGTTTGAATGGCTACTGAAGGTAACATCCTCACTTGTGACCGGTTTGCTTGTAATCAGTGTGTGTGCATAAAAGCTGAGTGAGATTCTGGGATCCAGACAGAATCTTGCATCTTTCATCGAGCCACTGACGGTTCTGCATTGTGAGTCATGGGGAAAGCAAAAGAACGGATCTACGGGAAAAGATAGTTGAACTGTATAAAACAGGAAAGGGATAGAAAAAGATATCCAAGGAATTGATAATGCCAGTCAGCAGCATTCAAACTGTGATTAACAAATGGAAAATCAGGGGCTCTGTAAAAACAAAACCATGGTCAGGTAGAACAACAAAAATGTCATCCACAACTACCAGAAAAATTGTTCGGGATGCAAAGAAAAACCCACAAATAACAGCTGAAATACTGGACTCTCAGAAAACTAACGGTGTGGCTGCTTCAAGATGCACAATAAGGAGACACTTGAAGAAAAATGGACTGCATGGTCGAGTTGCCAGAAGAAAGCCATTACTGCGCAAATGCCACAAAGTATCTCGCCTATAATACGCAAAACAGCACAGAGAGAAACCTCAAAACTTCTGGAACAAGGTAATTTGGAGTGATGAGACCAAAATTGAACTTTCTGGCCACAACCATAAACGTTACATTTGGAGAAAGGTCAACAAGGCCTATGATAAAAGGAACACCATTCCTACTGTAAAGCACGGAGGTGGATCGCTGATGATTTGGGGATGTGTGAGCTACAAAGGCACAGGAAACTTGGTCAAAGCTGAAGGAAAGATGAATGCAGCACGTTATCAGCAAATTGTGGAGGCAAATTTGCAATCAGCCCGGAAGCTGCGCATGGGACGTACTTGGACGTTCCAACATGACAATGATCCAAAACACAAGGCTAAGTCGACCTGTCATTGGCTACAGCAGAACAAAGTGAAGGTTCTGGAGCGGCCATCTCAGTCTCCTGACCTCAATATCATTGAGCCACTCTGGGTAGATCTCAAGCACGCAGTTTATGCTAGACAGCCCACGAATTTACAAACTGGAGGTTTTTTGTTAAGAAGAGTGGGCAGCTTTACCATCTGAGAAAATAAAGAACCTCATCCACAACTACCACAAAAGACTTCAAGCTGTCAATTGATGTTAGAGGGGGCAATACACGGTATAAAGAAATGGGGTATGTGAACTTTTGATCAGGGTCATTTGGATGTTTTGGGTTGTCATTATGATTTAAAAAAAAGAAAAGTATTTTGACAATAAATGGCTTCACCCAACCACTAACCATGAGTGGAGAAAAAGTTTTGGTGTTATCATTCATATTCTCTGAAAAATGGCCAAAAAAGCAAAAATCCTGCCGGGGTATGTGAACTTTTGAGCATAACTGTACTAACGTTGAGAAAAATAGAAAAATATGGCTGACTTTAAACCTCTTCTTGTTTCCAGTTACTAATGTTTTTATGTGATCTTTACATTACGTGCATTATATGTTGTATAATTAAAAGAAAATAAAAATTTGGGAACCTGTCATCCTCTTTGAATGTCTACACAAAGAAATATATGCATTTTATATAACAGTTTTCATTCTGGATAGGTTTCTGTTATATTACATTGGTTCCTTAGCAATCAGCAAACAAAAGGTCCCCTTCATGGCAAGTCAAGACTGAGCTGCTCTACATGAACGGGGAAAGAGGGATTCCTTGCTTGCCTTTGAAGAACTTACATTAGCTAGAACTTTCAATAAAATACAACAACAAGGAGTTAAATAAAAAGCAGCCAGGTTTATGGCTGCATTCAGCCACAATGCTTGAGGTCCCCATCTTCCACCATGGACCAAGATTGACTATCTTCTGCTTTGGCTTCTTCATTCACATTCCTTGGGTTGGAATCCACTGATAACACATTGCTTGTCTATCCTGAGGATCTACATTTCTCTTAATCTTTCTGTTCTTGTTCTAAGTTCTTGATATTGACTGCCTAACAGAAGATGAGATAACATACTATGAACATTATAGGTCAAGTCGGCAAAAATCAGTTTTTATCAAACGCAAGGCAACAAATACAGTATATCTAGCATACATGACAACTCATACTCATAATCTTCTGGATTGGAGTTTGCTCATGACCTGTCAGAATGCCAACCTTGACGATTATTCTAAACACCAAGCCTCTTGGGTAACTAAAGGTGTTCATACACTTTAGATATTATAGCTTTAAGGCAAACACTTGTTTGGCAGATAACTATCTCTCCCCACAGCCCCTGACACCTGAACATGGAGAAAAACATAGTAAGCCACTGACAGACACCTTTGACCATAAGATTCTACTTCTTGGTGGAGAGTCGAGAGGTCAACCATACACTCAATGGTTGGAGGGTCCTGCTAAAAGCAACTAGTTTAGCTAACTTTTTTCTAATGTGTATTGGGTGGTCTTCAAAACTATTGCTGATAAAGCCTGTGGCTAGAGATGAGCTAAATAATCCAAATGTAGATCAAATTAATATAAAATTTTAATATAGGAAAGATGTGTATCTTCGTACCGTGTTAGCCAGCAGATAGAAAAATATTTAGACTTGAGAGTCCTCAGTGGTTGATACCTTTTAATGGCTAACTGAAAAGATGGTAACAAATTGCAAGCTTTCGAGACTACTCAGGTCTCTTCATCAGGCTAGACTAATACAAAATCTGAAGAATAATATTAATATTATTAATATTCTTCAGATTTTGTATTAGTTTAGCCTGATGAAGAGACCTGAGTAGTCTCGAAAGCTTGCAATTTGTTACCATCTTTTCAGTTAGCCATTAAAAGGTATCAACCACTGAGGACTCTCAAGTCTAAATATTTTTCTATCAATTTTAAAGAATTTGCAGAACACAGTTGATTCAAACAATTTTTCATTTGGATGGAACGAATAATTTAGAATGGCTGCTACCATTTCACATATTACAGAAGCTTGTATTAGCCAAAGATGGATCACATAACTTGGATTGGGCTTCCACATAATTCCTCGCAGGGGTTTCTATCATAGTAGTCTGTATAAAAGCTGGAGCACGGAATACAGCAGCCATTTTGTGGTGTATCTGTATAGTGAGAGGACATCACAGCTTTGCAATAGAGATAAACAGTGAAAGATATAAAACACTGACTAAACTGTACAAATAGTGTGTGACAGCATAGCAGTAAGGAAGATTAGCGTGGGAGGAAAAGAGAATTGTGTCATACATGTTTTTTTTTCAGGGCAATTAGCGACTTTAAAGTACTTTAAATTTACCACAAAACAATTTGCCACAAATCAATTTGCTGGGAAAATTTGGCAAAAACAAAAAAAAAGCACCTGGTTTTGCTAGGTGATGTCTCAGTACAGTATGTTTGAGGACCTCCAAAGTAGAAGATACATCTATTGCGGAAAATCTCACACTCAGATGATTGTATCCATGGTATTTGCCTGCTACTTGCTAACAGAAAACTGTGAAGTAGGACGTATCCTAATTAAAATTGAGACTTACTTTTCTACAAATGTTTTGATATTAAGAAGTAAATTTTTCTAAACATGGGTTGTGGTGTGAACGTTGCTTTGATGTGTTACAAGGAAGGGTGAGGAACAAGCAACAAACTAGGATTTTAGTGAGAAAAATAACTCGATCTTTTCACTGTTTATGAGAATATCTGGAAAGTTTATTTAGCCGGGAAACTGAGCTTTAAGAATTTTCTTTTGCATGTATTTGGACCTCAAAGTAGAAATTAAATAGAGCTACAATTGCATTCAGATGGTCTTGTTCCCATGGGTAGGATGTACACGTTGACAATTTTGTAGAGGTCTTACACTGTTCACATCCGACCTAAATAGGGCAACAAAAATTTAATGTCTGGGGGCGGGATGTATAGGTCCTTCTCAAGCTGGAATTGATGATCTATATTAAATCTGTTGTCCTCTTTTGGGGGCAATTATTTATTTACCTTTTTTTTAAATGCCTTTATTTGGGGTAAAAAAATAATTTTTGAAATTAATTAAAAATTTTGCACCGTCTGGCTTTTCACAAGCTCTTTGTTTTCCTTTTAACGTTAATGTGGTCTTGGTTCATTAAATTAAGTTCTGAAAAAGACAGATAAAAGAGTTACAGACGTTGGTAGCGGGCGGACTGATGGATTCATAACTCATGTTGCAGCCATCAATAGTGCAACACAAAGGTTTATAAAATGTAAATGGTGCATTTTTTAATGAAACCAATTGCAAAAAATATTTTTAACTTGATTTCTATGTATTGAAGTAAAAAATGTGTCCCCCAAAAGTGAACAATGCCCTTTAACTACTTCCAGACTGCCCATAGACTTTAAACATTCAGGCAGTCCACATACAGTATTCTTCTGCAATGACATTCTAAAATTCAGTTGCAAGATCATGCAGCTCCATGAGCAGCAAGCCAACTCTCAGACAAAGGCAAACTTCCTTAGAGAAGGCAGAGATGTTTTATTACCATCTCTGCTTTCCTGATCACTGCATAAACAATGCTAAAGGAGTGCTGTTTATACAGTTTAAGAAGCACTGACAGTGCTTCCTCCGCCGGACCCAGTTATCATGTGACAAATGGGTATCAGGAGGGAACGGAAGCTGCTGGTTCCTAACAGACACAGATCAGCTCTGCTCTGCGGTCAAAAGCTGAATTTGCTTTGCAACTGGAGCTAACATGCCAGCTTCAGTTACAGAGGAAATCAGATGGAAAAAAGTGTATTGAAATGTTGTGATGCCTCAAAAGGCTTTTTTAAGACCTTATGTGTCACGCCAAATGGTGGCGCAAATGAATTTGTGTACCCACTGTGCCAAAGGGCTGGGCCTGCCTACGAAGGGGCATATCTACATGGCTACCTGGTGTTCACTGGAGCTTTTAATGGTGCAGCCAGTCACCAGGTACCACTCCTAGGCAGATCCTGATACTGCACCTGCTGACCCCAAGGTTCGCTGACATGGACTAGGGCTACATTCAGACACAACAGTCTATGATACTGAATCAGGGACTGGCTATACACAGACCGAGGAAAAATGTTCATGCACTGGCCGCACTGGGACCAGGGGTCTTTGGGAACAGGACTGACTGCACCGAGACCAGGGGACAATGTTCAGGCACTGTCCACATGGGAACAGGGATTGGGTTTACAACAATGGCCAAACTGGGACCAGTGATTCGGGTCCAGGACTCTGGCCACACTGGGACCAGGGACAACATTAAGGATGCTGGCCACACCGGGACCAAGGGATTCAGGGGATAAGTCTTGGGCCACAGCTGGACCAGGGTTTGGGTTCAGGACACTGGCACACCGAGACCTGGGGACCTCACAACGTAACTGGTAGAACACTACACTACCTAATGACTAAATTCGTTGCTTGGCAACTCCCTAAGGGAGAGGGAGTCTTTGAAACAGGATGACTCCCAGCAATAGGCTGAGAGACATCCAGCAGGTGAAGTCGTTATACTAAATGCCTCTCTGCAACAGACTGAGGGCATTTTACTATATGCGTGCGATGCCCCTTTAAGAGCAAGGGAGTGCGCACACTAGGCGCACAACCGGAACTCAGTACAGAGTAGGAAGCAGGGAACACCAGGGCCCATGCTGCGGGATCGGGTTGTGAGCAAGCTGGCGTCCCTCCATGGAGGGAGAAAGGGATGCCATGCAAGGGCACAGGCCATAATGCTACATTATGTAGAGCACAATGTGTTAAATAAATGACAAAAATATATACCTATAAAAATAGAAGTTAAAAATACAGTAAAAAAGCCACTGCCAGTACAAATTGCTGGCTGTAGCTCCATACCTGTAAAAAAAACATTTGTCCAAAACGGGGCTGTCAACTGTCCAGTAATTCCAATACAGTCCGTAAAAATTGGTTGTTTTTTTTTACCTGTCTGTAAAAAAAACAAGGTGTCCTTGATATTTTGGAACTGAAGAAACGAAATTATTTTCACTGTAATTATCATCATTTTACAGTGTACAGTGAATGCAGCTGATGTCTTCATATCAGAATTATGGGCTGTAGACATGTATCACTTATAATCATAATGATCCATTATGATTTTCCAATGTGTCGGTAAAAAATAATATTGTCTGTCCGTAATTTTTTGATAAGCTGTCCAGAAAAAATAAAAGTCAATTTGACAATGTTGGTCTAAAATATCAAAATAGTTCTTGTTGAAAGAACAAAACTTTAAATGTATTTTGTGGTCCTCTGTGCCCCTAAAATAAATAAGCAGTCCTTTATTTTCTTTTTCTTCTTTATATTATTTCTTTTTATTGACAAAAAAGACGTAAAAAGTAAGGCCCAACATATTAAAAAAAATTAAAACGTAAAAATTATTTGAATGAGAAAAATGTTAGAAATATGTAATGTATGAAAAAACCCAAAACTGTTCCTGGTCAAGAATGGGAAAAATGACCCAGTCTTGATTTGGTTAAGCATATAGTGCCGTGTGATGCACTATACTGTATTCTTCCCTACAAGTCAGAATATTCATTTAATATGCTGCATGCATGATTTTTTTTTCTCACAGTTGGGGGCCTAGGTGATACTTGGAAGAGAATTTATTTCTTGTTCCAAGAAAAATAATTTACATTCTCCTGTTGAGAATTGCCTGCAAGACTCCATCCTCAGCTGATCTTGTTACGGAAAACCAGTTAATTCCATTATGTTGCGTTCTACACATTGCATTCAACCGACATGACTCTGCTCTACACTGATGAGGAGACACACCCCGAAACAGGCTATCGGTAATTGAGTTTCTGGCTTGTCATTGATCCCTACTCATGTGGCAAGTCTAGTTTTGAGGTTGGATGTTGATTTATGGGGTAGTCACTAGCTACCTCTTTTGAGATCTTTGAACAAATTATTAAACAGCATGTATGTAAGTACTTGGATAAGAATACAGTAATTAACCAGAGCCAGCATGGGTTTGTAGCAAACAAGTCATGCCAGACTAATCTAATTTCCTTCTATGATGGAATCACTGACTGGGTGGATCAGGGAAATGCGGTATAGTATATCTCGACTTCAGCAAAGTATTTGATAAAGTATCTCATAGTATCCTTATTGAAAAAATGACCAAGTATAGGATTGACAATACTATGGTAAGGTGGATTCATAACTGGCTCAGTGAGCATACTCAAAAAGTGGTAATGAATGGTTGCACATCCAATTGGAAGAGTGTTTCAAGTGGCGTATCACAAGGCTCTGTCCTGGCCCCAGTGTTGTTCAACATTTTTATAAATGATCTAGATAAGGGAACCAAAGGTAAACTGATCAAATTTGCAGCCACGCAAAGCTAGGAAGGATAGCTAACGCTAGAGAAGACAGAGAGGATTCAGAAGGATCTATGGGCAGCAACTAATTGAATGGTATTAAACGGAGAAATGCAAAATTCTACATCTGGGCAAGAAAAACGAAAATTACATCTACAGAATGGGAGGAATAGAACTAAGCAACAGCATGTGTGAAAAAGACTTTGGTATACTAATAGATTACAGACTGCACATGAGTCAACAGTGTGATGCAGCAGCAAAAAAAGCTAACACAGTTCTATGAAATAATTATCCTCCTCTACTCCTCCTTGGTAAAGGCCTCATATGGAGTACTGGGATCAGTTTTGGGCACCACATTTTAAAAAAGACATTGAAAAACGAGCAAGTTCAGAGAAGAGCGACCAGGATGGTGAATGGACTACAAAGTATGTCCTATGAAGAACAATTAATTCCCTTCTGGGAATGTAAGGCTTGCAAAAAAGAAGGCTAAGAGTAGACTTAATAGCTGTCTTTAAATATCTGCAGGGGTGTCACAGTGTAGAGGGATCATCCTTATTCTCAATTGCACATAGAAACACAAGAAGAAATGGAATGAAACTGAAATGGAGAAGATATAGATTAGATATTAGAAAAAACTTTTTGACAGTGAGGGTGATCAATGAGTGGAACAGGTGCCACGAGAGGTGGTGAGTTCTCCTTCAATGAAAGTCTTCATACAGGGACTGGACAGACATCTGTCTGAGATGGTTTAGTGAATCCTGCATTGAGCAGGGGGTTGGACACGATGACCCTGGAAGTCCCTTCCCACTGATAAGTGGTAATTGTGAGCATGTTTTTTCCTAGAGAACACAAAATCCATGAGAAAAAATAACCTTTTATGCCTCCATGTGAAATTAGAAGAACACCGTAGTATACCAACCCAACAAACCAGGCAACACAAACAAGGGTTCACAGAAGAGTCTAGGCATACAAAATATTCACTCACATACAACAGAGGAATGCACCGGGGCATGGAGGTAAGGGAATAAACCAAAATAGAGAAGGATAAGGAATTACCACCCATACAAACCAAACAACAGTCACAGATAACTCCTCCAACTCTCCTCATATGTACTCCTCTCCCTCCGTTAGCCATGCAGCAAATGCTAGCTCTGACGAGGATTACTAACAGAGCCCAGATTATAAAAGGGAAAGGAGTGGCTAACTGAGCTCAGCTGCAAGCACAGATATTTCCACCATGGCCGATTAACCCCTGTTCTGCCAGAATGAATAAACACCATTAAAATGAAGAAGTGCTTCTTCTCAACACCGGATTAGGAGCAATCAGGCGTTGCGGTCTTCTGGCTCCACACTATCGTGGTAACCCTGTGACAGAGAGGACCCCACTGGACTTAAGAGCTTACAGTCTACAAGAAAGAGAGGACCCCACTGACCTTAAGAGCTTACACTCTACAGGAACCCTCTGACATAAGAACTTACACTCTAGGACCCCCCTGACCATAAGAGCTTAGACTCTACAGGAGAGATAATGATAATCGGTAAAATTCCGCTCTCTAAACTTGTAATTGGTTTTACAAATGCTTTGGAAAAATGGGTTCTAATCGGAGAGAGTGTAGTAGGGAATTACATACATAGAAAAGATCGAATACTACCTTATTTTTGCAATTGTTCCTTTCATTCATGAGAGTGTTTGGATACACATGTGGATGAGCAGATCCATGATTCCAGATTCTTAGCTGTTACGATGTTTATTGGCAGAGTCTGGGCATCCTCTGTTCAGTCCGTTGATGGATTTCTAATCCAGGTCCTGTTTTGGTGAACTGATTGTGAAACTGCAAATAAGACAAGTACTCTTCTCACATGATAAGTGGAAGCTTCAGAGGTGATGATACTGGGATGGTCTCTTGTATGAGGTGGTTGGGTGGTAGTATGTTCTTTTAAGTATTAGTATGTAGTGGCTTCTGGTGGTAGAGCGATTCCCCACTCATAGATGATGAAAGATGTACAAATGAGACAATTCAATAACAGCCTTGCTAGGAAAGAGTCAAATAACTTTGTAGTCACAGCTTTTTACAGGAGGCAACAAGCTTGGTAGTTTCAATACTCTCACAAGATGCAGAGGTTTGGTATAAAGGAAAAGAGACTGTTGATGATTACCACAACGCTTGGCTGTCACTTGCTACACTATGTGCAACCCGCTGTCATCCTTGCACGCACTCTCGGTGCTTATCAAAGCCCTTCTTTCTGTCACCTCCCTATCTGGCAATCCTTCGCACTCCTGTGGTCTACGCTCACAATTATTACATATCAATACTACAGACTCAGGCACTGGTCGCCTTGCTGTCTTTGTCATGGAAATCCCATTCACTCACAGGTGTCAGCGTACATCAGTATACAGAATCCATCTGGTCACGGTGTGGCAACTCCTAGGAAAAAAGCAAATCTTTTGACATTTGGCAGCTGCATGGAAATACACCTCCTCTGCTCCTTTATGTGGTTGCAATCCTTGCCCCCTCTCTCTGAAATGCCAGAACTCTCATGCAGATGGGATAACCTCTTCCACATGGGACGAAGCACACAAGTTACAGTTTAAGCTGGAGCTCTTTGCTTGTTCCTCTGTGGCTTTCTCTAAAGCCTTGTAGTTATGCACTTTGTATAGAGTGTACTACTCTTACCCACTTGCTAGCTAGCTGTAACCCAGGTGATTCTCTGCCACTGCACAGCTCTCCTTCTATCTGAGCCATATGTGCCTAACCCTAGGTGGCAGATAACAGCTTACACTGGGCAAAACATGCCACTTAAATAGTAATATTTCTGCAAGTATGCCACACGTGGACCATACTAAAAATGTGGATTATTGGCACTGTGTGTCCGGCAAGAGCAACACCAGCAATACAGTATCTGGTTGGCGGGTCCTATGAGAGATGAATCATCGGACTCTCGAAATTTGAAATTTCACATATGGCGTTTATTTTCTATTTGTACTTGGCGGCAGTGAGACTTGTGTACATGGCCATCTATTTTACAATCTAGTTTACATATAACTATAGAGGACGGCATACTTACTCACTTTATGTTTTGTTATCTGGCAGAAACTGACAGCTTCTCCCAGAAATGACTGAGCACTGCGTTCCGCGAGTAGGTGTAACATTATCCTGAATATTTTTGAAAATCTCATAAATCGCCTTCAAATGTGGCGTCATTTTTATTATTTAAATATTTTGCTCGAAGAAACAACATCATGTAGTCATTTTAAAGTACAGCATTAGGCTATGTTCACACGTTGCCTTTTTGCAGCTTTCTTTTTTTTTATGCATTTTTTAATGCAAATTTTCAGCTATGTTTTCACAGTGCCGGCAAAGTCTATGAGATTTCAGAAATCTCATGCACACGCCTTGTTTTTATTTTCCTGACTGTATTGTCAAACAGCTGTGTTTTTTTAAATGTCACTTCTTTCAACATTTTTTCACCCATTAAGAGCAATGGGCGGTGCAAAAAACGCAGGTATGAGGTTTTGCTGCATTTTTGAAGCCAAAACCTGATGAAGTTGAATCAGGTTATTTTTTATTAACTAAATTTTATCAGCATGCACAAGAGACAAAAATGTACCCAGACAAATACACATTAAAAAAATGCACCAAAAACTCAGCAAAAAACGGGGCAAACAGTCAACAAAATCTGCTTTTTTGACGTTGCTTCTTTACTGCCAAAAAAACAGGTTTTTCCCATTCATCAAGTTTATATAATGTTTACAGTATTTTAATATTTTTATTTTTACTGTTTAGCTAATAATATCATTATTTTAAAGGATTTTTTTTCACGATTCTGGCTATGTGTATAAAAATGGCAGTACTTAGTTGGCTCAGGCTTTGTTCGCATCTGCACTGTGGATTTCGTTTGTAGCGAAAGCTATAACATTATGATGGATACACCTCACCAATGATGTCCATTGGACTACGTGACTTATAATGGGGCTCATTGACTTCTGCTGAAAAGTCATTTTTGCAAGAAAGTTGCTGAATGCAGCAGTATTATTCCAATTAAAAAAGATGTACGTTGCCATAGAGGCTTCTAATAGGGTCTCTGATGCAAATATGAGAGTAAGAGTGAGCTTAGAGGTTATAGATGTTGGTTTTACATTGAAAAATTATTTTTGCACGTGTTTACGTGATTACCTTGATTTATAATGTTACACAGTTTGTCTGGAGTCATCATTCCTTCAACCTTTTTCAGACACCCTAATATGCAGTTTACAGCCTGATCGAATTTTCCATTTTTTTTTCTTGTGGGAGTGTCTCTCACAGTAATATAGGCTGAATGTGAGCTCTGCTGTCTTCTTTAGCTCATATTTGTGCACAGCTTCTATACTGACTCATGTTTTCTTCATGTGCTTTCCTCTTTTCCTATAGCCTGTTTTCATTGTGTTACACATCTGTCCCGTCTGAGCTCTGCTCACTAAATCCAGGTCCATTGAACTTTGTTGTGCTGTAAGCAGCCCAGCAAGCTCCCATTTGTTGATCTTCCTATGCCTAATACCTGTGTGTTTGTATTAAGACTTTTTAGCCAGACTTTTAGTTTGTCTGTGCACAGTTCCTGTCTTCAGTCTCAAGGACATCTCCTGGCTGCCAGTGGTTTCCAGTCCCTGATTACCTGTCTGTAGCTTTTAGTACAACTGCTTTCTTCAGTCTCCATGACATCACCTGTCTGTCTGAAGCTTCCACTGTCACAGTTTGCGATCTCCAGGGCGTCTCCTGTCTGCCTGCAGCTATTCAGACTTTCTAGTTACTCCAGAGTTCTTTTCCTGTTCCTGGCCTTTTATGGGATAATCCCTAGAGGCCTGAGGATTCAGGTGTCCCATCATTTCTTATTGAAGATGATGTATTTAAAACTAAATGGGAGTAGTTATCCAATGTGTGCTCTAATGGATACATGGATTTATTGAGGGATCTTAATAGAAACTCCCCGAGAGAGATGGCTATTGAAATTGAAAATTTGCAATCTGCTTTGAAAAGGGAAATGTCTGGGAATGCCCTGAAGAAATTTAATGATGAGTTAGAACAGGAGCTTCAAAAATGGGCGTCAAAAATACAAATAGTGAAATCCAAAAGATTTCAAAGGGATTTGAATGACAAATAATCCAATAGAATGTATAAATTGAGAAATATCAATGACTAATAATGCTCCTTCTTCAGACCGGGCTCAACATCTCAATCAAGATAAGCCTCAATCAAATCATTTACCTCAGGTGAAGATATCAAACCCACAGATAGGGATATACTTACGTGATGGGGAAAGAGGGGGCATTAAATCCACGCAGAGAGTTAAGACCAGAAAGGCCTCTAAAAATAAAGGGCCTTTGGGGAAACAGCAAAGAAATAAGACCCAGAGTGAGCTGCAGGCAATCAGTTTGTCCTCACATGTATTTACTAAAGCACAGCTGGAGGTTTTATGGTAAGGGCTAGACTTTCTCTTCGACTAATTGTTTTCTTTATTTTACAGCCCTAAAAGACTTGCGTACATTTTCTCAGAAGTTCATTCTGAAAAAGTTACATCACAAAAATCCATCACTAAATGGGTTTTAGAGCCAGGCCGAGACGAGAGGGAGGCCTTGCTAGCTTTGGAGGCTTTGCTTAGGGATGCAAAATCAGGTGCCCAAGGTACGTTTCCACACTCTATTATGCCAAAGTCAACAATGTTGCCCCCCTTGTCCCTATGCCGGCAGTCTAAATATTTACCAAATTGGTGTCGGATGATTTCAAACTTTTATCGACACGACGGAGATACTATAATTTAAATCAACAACAAAGGATGGCTTTCCTCCAACTACAATCCTATGACGATGTAGAATATAAGGGAGTGGACAAGGGGGGCAACATTGTTGTCTGGCCTACTATTAAATATGAACTGGAAACCTTTTGTCAATTAAAAGATACAACTACATATACTAAGCTGTCCTCCAACCCAGTAGCCTCTTTCTCGGACTAACTTCAAGCTATTCTTCTCAGGGCTTATGAAAAGGGCATTATTGATAAAAAGGTACTTGACAGACTTACTGTCAATTAACCCAAGATCCCTACCCTGTACGTCCTCCATAAGGTCTACAAAGATCCCATCAACTCCCCTGTAGGGCCGATTGTGTCAAGTATTGAAGAGCTATGTGACCCAATATGTAGATTTATTGATTTCTATCTAACTACTCATTGAGACATTACCAACCATCTTGTCAAAGACATAATGGAAGTCTTTACAAGAGTTGATGGTATCTTTGTGGAAGCCAATACACTATTAGTGACAGAAAATGTAGTCTCTTTATACCTGCATTAACCATCAAGATTTATTGGAAGCGGTCCAACTCTTCCTGGAGACTGACACCTGGGAATCACCTATGTGATCTTATTCTTGAGCTGCTGCACATCAGCCTCACCCAAAACTTTTTTGTTTTTAAAGATTAATTTTATTTACAGAGGCGCGGCATGGCCATGGGTACGGTGTGCACCCCCTTGTACTCCAATCTCTTCCTGCGGTTATGGGAGAGGACCATCTTTGGCGATGAGAGCACGTGGGCCATTGACTTGTACTGTGCTGACTCAGTAACATAGATGATGTACTTATATTTTGGCAGGGGACAGTGCATTATCTCAACTTATTCTTGAGTCAATTTAATAGTAATTCCCTTAATTTTAAAGGGAACCTGTCAGCTTGTTTTTCCGCAATAAGCTGCGGCCACTGCCTTTCGGGGCTTATCTACAGCATTCTATAATGCTGTAGATAAGCCCCCGGTCTAACCAGAAAGAGAAGAAAAACAAGTTATATTATACTCACCCGGGGGCGGTTCGGTCCGATGGGCGTCGCCGGTCCAGGTCTGGCGCCTCCCATCTTCATGCGATGATGTCCTAATCCTTGCTTCGTGCCGCGGCTTCTGCGCAGGCGCACTGATCTGCCCTGTTGAGGGCAGAGCAAAGTACTGCAGTGAGCATGTGCCGTGAAAGGTAAGAGAGGTCCAGCGCCTGCGCACTGCAGTACTTTGCTCCCCAAATATCTCCATAGATCCCAATATATTAATTGCAAGCAAAATGTTTACATTATTGACAAATAATAAGAGATCATCTACATATAGAGCAATCTTTTCTTCAGGATTCCCATATTTAAAACCCTCTTTTCTTTTTCATCCAGTGCAGAACACCATCACTTCTTCCAGCCAAGACTTGTCTCTGCAGAAAATAACACAGAGTTACCTAGATCACATTCTCTAATTTTTCCCCAACTTCTACAATATGCCCGACAAAGAAAAAAAGTGAAACTGTTGCCCTGCACAGTGACAGGACACCCCAACCACTGAAAACAGTATCCTCCCATCCTGGCCCCATATGTCTACATCTTGCCCCCCATATGTCTCCATCTTGCTCCCTCATATGTCTCCATCCTGCCCCATATATGTCCGCTCATTCTGCCCCATATGTCTCCATCCTGCCCATATAATGTGCATATATGCATCATTAACCATAACACACTATTATTCGCAACTTCCACATTAAGCCTGTCAGGGAGAAAGCATGTGTGACCTAGACTTCAATCACCCCACATTTTAGTCACCAAAGCACCAGTATTCTGCCCTCCAAGTGATATGTCTTGTTTCTCCCGTGCCTTCCTCAGTATGATATCCCTGTCTTTATAATATAAGGTTTTAATCAGGATAGACTTAAGATGTCTGCCCACTAGTCCGGGTCTCGTGGAACCGCAGCGAGCTCTTTCCACTACAAACAGGGCTTTGAGAATTTTTTTTGCCAAAGGTATCTAGCAGACACTTTGTAAACCATCTGGGTTTCTCCCTTCCACCTTTTCAGGAACACCCGCCAGTCTGATATTGTTACTGTGCAGGCGCTGTTATGACCTCCCTGCTGATCTTTCTGATTGGGGTCATCTTCAACACTGCAAACCAGAGAAAGCACCTCCAGCCTCGCGGAACTGCCAACCACTGGATAGGCGCACTTTCTCCCCAAATTTGTGCCTCAAGATATGTTTTACAGGATGTGTGCAGCGGGAGCTCTCCAGAGACATGTCCCAACCGCATGCCTGCTAGGCCATGCTCTGTATTAAGGTATTCTAGTTATTCTGATGTTCTGTCTGCTACTAGTGATGAGCGAGTATACTCGTTGCTCAGGTTTTCCTGAGCACGCTTGGGTGATCTCCGAGTATTTGGAAGTGCTCGGAGATTTAGTTTCTGTTGCCGCAGCTGCATGATTTGCGGCTATTTGACAGCCTGAATACATGTGGGGATTCCTTAACAAACAGTCATTCCTCACATGTATTCAAGCTGTCCAGCAGCCATAAATCATGCAGCTGCGGCAACAGAAACTAAATCTCAGAGCACTTCCAAATACTCAGAGACCACCCGAGCATGCTCGGGAAAACCCGAGCAAGGAGTATACTCGCTCATCACTATCTGCTGCCTGTCTGCGGTCTTCGGGACATCACCTGCCTTCATGTGGCTTCCAGTCCCTGAGTTACCTGTCTATGGCTTTCAGTACCACTGCTACATATCTGCAGTCTACAGGACATCATCTGTCTGCATGTGGCTTCCAGTCGCTGTGTTACCTATCTATGGCTTTCAGTTCCACTGCTACATGTCTGCGATCTATGGGACATCTCCTGGCTGCCTGCGGCTTTCAGTTGCTCAGTTACCTGTCTGCCTGCGGCCTTCAGTATCTCTGCTAACAGTCTCCTGTCTGCTATCCGTGTCCTGTATGCCATACCCATCTGCTGCATTGAAGCCTGTGGCCGGGGGTCACCTAGTGAGCCCCCCTTTTTGTGACACTCTGCCCTCCCTGAGAAGAGATGAAACGCGATATTCCGTTGAAACGCGTTGTGGATTAAAGGTTTTTATTATCTTCACCACAAGCCCCCTGCGACTTTCATCTGAGTACTCTGCAGACTGCGTTGCCATTTTTTTTTATTCACACTCTGCCCTCCCTGACACTGTATATGCTTTCTCCCTTCTCCACAGTATACAGATCTTTATACAGCTCCATTCCCCTTATGACTGCTATCTCTAACACTGGGAGAAGGAAAACATGTAGAAGAGAGCCATCATGAGCAGTTATGGGAGCTCTGACAGATTTTGTATCAGTTTTGCAAAAGCATTTAGCTAGATAAAGAACTTACGCATACTCTGCAGCAGCAAAAATTGTAAGTCATTCGTAATGAAGATTACGACATCTACAGTAGTTGACTTTGCATTTTGGAAGCAAATGAACAATAAAAAAGCAAAAAGTTTACTTTGCTTTTAAGGTCTGATTACACCTAGAGAAAATATTTTAACAAATTTTTAATATTTTTTAGTTATAAATATACTAAATGAGAATCGTTTGTTGACAACTACATTGTTAAATGTCCCTGCTCAAAGTATATATGCCTTCCTGGTACACCACTGTGAGAGCGATCACCATGAACCATGAAGTTGCCCTGTGGGGACAGAAAACTCCTCTACAATGATTGGTCTCATGGAAAATATCCATTACATACGGAACGATTTTTCTATCCTCTGATGGTTTTTTGGCAGCGTGAAAAATATTCCTGTATACACAGGGTCCTTACAGATTGAGATGAAGTGATGATAGTAGGCGTCACTGCTGGGAGCTCCGGTAATCAGCTGCTATCTGTGCTGTGCAGTTTCCTCTTTTTTTTTTTTTTTACAGTCTTTCTACTAAAATCAATCGATGTTCATAGTCACTACTGAAGACTTCCTGCATCAATAGCAGCATTTACACGTACCTCCTGATCAGGGCACGTCTCGCCTTAGCTTAAAAATTCCATTATAAGATATACACAGTGCCTTGAAAAAAGTATTCATGCCCTGTGATATTTTCCACATTTTTACATGCTATATTCACAAACTTAAATGTATTTTTGGGGGATTTTAGTCGATATACCAAGACAAAGAAGCAAGTATTTGTGAAGAAAATGATACATAGTTGTCTAATTATTTAAAACAAAAAAATCTAAAAATTGTGAGGTGCATAAACATGCTTGGACTGGCCCACAGGAGAACAGGAGAATCCTCCGGTGGGCCACCACCTTCCTATATGAGCAGTACTTGGCACAATATGCTTGAATAACTATGTACGCACCTTTCAATGCAATTACTACTGCAAGTGTTTTGGGGTTTGTCTCTACAAGCTTTACACATCTAGAAGCTGAAGTTTTTAAAAATTCTTCGTTGCACACTCGTTCTAGCTCAGTGAGATTGGATGGAGGTGACTGTGATCAGTTTATTGCCACAGACTCTAAATGGGATTTAGGTCTGGACTGGGACTGGGCCATTCATACACATGAATATGCTTTGATCTAAATCATCCAGGATGTTTAGGGTCATTGTCCTGCTAGAAGGTAAAGCTGCGCCCCAGTCTCAAGACTTTTGCAACTTCTAACAGGTTTCCTTCCAAGATTGCTCTGTATTTATGGCCATCCATCTTCCCACAAACTTTGACCAGCTTTCTTGTGTCTGCTGAAGAAAAGCATCTGTTTCGACACGCACCACAATTGTGGATACCAGGGCTATGGGGTACTCGGAGCCGAGCCCATGGAAATCTATGGGAGTTGTCACTGGTAGCGGTGGCTCGGTCCGTGGCCCTGGCGGTCGTGCGATAGGGGATATTTACAGGGGATTAATAGGATAGGTAGTTCGTGACGCCACCTGTGGTATCTGGTCAATTGGACCAGCGCTGCTATAAGAATCTTCACAGGGGATGTTATGGGGCAGCTGGGTAGTAAGTCTCCCACAGGTGAGACGGGTCCCTGGAAGTCTATGGTGATGATGCAGGGTGTAGTTAAGAATTCAGTCACACACAATGCAGCTTCTTTTCATACCTTTTACTGGTAGATGGTTCAAGAAGATCCCGGGGAGCTGGTCGGGTGGAGAATGCACATTCGGGTAACCGCTGAGCAGGTTAGAGGCCTCCTTTACTTCCATATACATGTGAGTCCAACTTGCCTGAAGCGAAGTTAACTCTGAACTCTCCAGCTTTCTCAATAGCTGTAATGCCCGGCCAACATTGTGGTGGAGCCTTCTAAGTGGTGAGAACTAAGTCCTTACTTTTGTCTGCGCTTGACTCAAAGTCCCCGTTCTCCCTGACTCCGGTTACGTATTGACGCTTTGGGCTGCACTCTGCGACCTGTAGTCCAGATGCCTCCGGTTTTCTTGTTACTATGCTTGAAACACTAGCAACGCTTCGGACCCCGGTGTCCGGCAATTTAGTGCAGGTAATCCAATACCTGTAGCACTTCTCTGTCTTCTCCACTGCGCCCTTCGCCCTGCTTCCCGCTCTTAACATAAGCACTTGTAGCTTCGATGTGAAAAGTCAGCTTTCTCCTAGAGCTCACTGAATAGCTCTCAGTATCCTCCAAGTCCAGACTGGACTGAGACTGAACTGAACTGCCTCCTCTGACAGGAAACAGACTCTAGTTTCTCCTCTCTTTCAGACTACTCACTCCAACTGATCTCATCTCTGCTACGTGTCGCTCCCTCTTATACCTCAGATGGGTGTGTCTGAAAGAGTGAGTGGCAGTGAATGCATATCAAGCGTTGCGATTACCTTCCTGTGCACTCTCCTGGATTTTATGTGTGCCTGCATAGCTGGGCCACACATCCCCCCTTGGTTAAACACAGCACTCCCGGGCTGTAAAAGAGAAAAAGAAAACATTTTTGTTTTGCATTAAACATAAACATTTTAAACTCATCCCATCCGGGAGGTGAGGCTTCTTGAACGTTACAATTTGTACAATGAAGAATACAAAAGTATCAAAATATCAAGACATGCTCATAAATACAGGATACTTGTGGAGGACCCGCACCAAAAACCTCCCACGTGGGTCCTGGGTGGGCTGCAGGACTTCTGACTGCAGACCTCACTCTAGGCCACACCATACGGGTTTTTCTTCAGAGGTAGATAGATGCGCTGCTGCGCTGTGTTACGGTGGCCTCCAATTCACCCACACTCCTCGCCCTGGAAACAGACATGGTGGAGGAGTGGGTGTTCTCCTTTCCTCTAACTGCAACTTTAACACAATCCCACCTCTTCCCTCCCTAATCCTCCCTTCCTTTGAAGTCCACTCTGTCCGCATCTACTCTCCCTCCAACCTCCAAGTGGCCGTCATATACCGACCTCCAGGCCCGACCACTGCCTTCATCGACCAATTCACTACCTGGCTTCTTCACTTTCTCTCCACTGACATCCCCACCATCATCATGGGTGACTTCAACATCCCCACTGATACCCTTCAGTCAGCAGCCTCCAAACTTCTGTCCCTTACTTCATCCTTTGGACTTACTCAGTGGTCCTCCTCAGCCACCCACACGGATGGTCATACATTAGACTTGGTCTTCACCCGCCTCTGCTCTCTATCTAACTTCACCACCTCCCCTCTCCCTCTATCCGACCACCATCTACTCACTTTCTCATCCCTGTCCTCCTCTCCTGTCACCCATGTCCAGCAACACGTGCACCCCCGCAGACACCTTGCACACCTAGACATCCACACACTCTCTGACTCTATTCTTTCACTGGCATCAATATCCTCACTCCACGATACAGACAGTGCCACTGCTTTCTACAATGCCACTCTCACATTGGCTATTGACACGGTCGCCCCTCTCGTTCATGGCAGAGTGCGACGTACCAACAGACAACCCTGGCACAATAACACCACTAAAAAGCTCCGGCAAGTGTCCAGGATTACAGAGCGGCGCTGGAAAAAAACAAATTCGCAAGACGACTTCACTGCATTCAAACAAGCAACACTCTCTTTCAAATCTGCCCTCACCTCTGCTAAACAGGCTTACTTCACAACCCTCGTATCTTCCCTATCCTACAACCCCAAACAGTTATTCAAAACTTTTAACTCCCTCCTCCGCCCACCACTGCCCCCTCCTACCTCCCTCATCTCTGCTGAGGACTTTGCCACACACTTCAAAAATAAGATCGACCAAACAAGGCAAGTCTTCATTGTTCAACCACCTCAACCACTTTGTATACCAGACCAAGGCCTAAACCTCATAACCTCCCTCTCCAACATCACCGAAGGGGAGCTTAATTGTCTTCTCTCCAAATCGCACCTCACAACCTGTGCACTTGACCCCATCCCAACCCACCTCCTCCCCAACCTCACCACCACTATTATTCCATCCCTAACCCACCTCTTCAACCTATCACTAACTTCCGGTACCTTCCCTTCTGCTTTCAAGCATGCCACAATCACGCCTATCCTTAAAAAGCCAACCCTCGACCCAACCGCTATGTCCAGCTATCGCCCAATATCGCTGCTCCCATTCGCTTCCAAACTCCTGGAGCTGCATGTCCACGCTGAGCTTTCCTACCACTTCTCTTCTAACTTGCTCTTTGACACTCTACAATCTGGTTTCCGCCCCATCACTCCACTGAGACAGCCCTGACCAAAATTACTAATGACCTACTTACAGCCAAAGCAAACGGACAATACTCTATACTCCTGCTTCTTGACCTGTCCTCTGCTTTTGACACAGTTGACCACTGCCTCCTACTACAGATTCTTTCCTCCTTTGGCGTCAAAGACCTCGCCCTATCTTGGATCTCCTCATACCTTTCCAACCGCACATTCAGCGTCTCCCACTCCCACACTACCTCCTCGTCCCACCCTCTCTCTGTTGGAGTTCCCCAAGGCTCTGTTCTAGGACCCCTACTCTTCTCAATCTATACACTTGGCCTGGGGCAACTCATAAAGTCCCACGGATTCCAGTACCACCTTTACGCTGATGACACTCAGATCTACCTCTCTGGCCCAGATATCACTTCTCTGCTATCCAGAATCCCGGAGTGTCTATCAGCCATATCCTCCTTCTTCTCCTCCCGCTTCCTCAAACTCAATGTGGACAAATCTGAACTCATAATCTTTCCCCCATCCCACAGATCTTCCTTACCTGACCTATCTACCACAATTAACGACATCACGCTTTCCCCCGTACCAGAAGTCCGCTGCCTCGGAGTAACCCTTGACTCTGCCCTGTCCTTCAAACCGCACATCCAAGCTCTTTCTACCTCCTGTCGCCTTCAGCTCAAAAATATTTCAAGAATCCGTCCTTTCCTCAACCCTCAATCTACTAAAATGATTGTGCACGCCCTCATCATCTCCCGCCTCGACTACTGCAACACCCTTTTCTCTGGCCTTCCTGCTAACACCCTCGCACCTCTCCAGTCCATCCTTAACTCTGCTGCACGACTAATTCACCTCTCTCCTCGCTACTCCTCCGCTTCTCCCCTCTGCAAATCTCTTCACTGGCTCCCATTCCCTCAGCGTATCCAGTTCAAATTACTAATACTGACCTACAAGGCCATCTATAATCTGTCTCCTCCTTATATCTCTGAACTAATCTCCCGATATCTTCCCTCACGTAATCTCCGATCCTCCCAAGACATCCTTATCTCCTCCACACTTATTCGCTCCTCACCCAACCGCCTCCAAGACTTCTCCCGAATATCCCCCATCCTCTGGAATTCTTTGCCCCAACACATCCGACTATCAAACTCATTCGGATCCTTCAGACGGAACCTGAAAACCCATCTCTTCAGGAAAGCCTACAGCCTGCAATGACCCTGCTGCCTCCTCACCACTACTGGAGTTATTGCCTCAACCAACACCGGAACTGCTGCAACCCCCCGACCTACTGTCTCCTGCCTCACAATCCTGTAGAATGTAAGCCCGAAAGGGCAGGGTCCTCTCCCCTCTGTATCAGTCTGTCATTGTTAGTTTGTTTACTGTAAGTGATACCTGTAATTTGTATGTAACCCCTTCTCATGTACAGCACCATGGAATCAATGGTGCTATAGAAATAAATATTAATAATAATAATAATAATAATAGTAGTGGTTTAGTGTAAAACCAAGATAATGCACCGAAGCGCAACTATTTACAAAGCAAGTTCTTGGGCTGGCACAGTCCACAGCCTCTCAGTCCATTGGCATGGTTAAAAGACACATATATATAAATTTAGAAATCAAGTATTCACATATATCTCAATAACTCACTTTACTTGCTTTACCCAACCAGGGTATTCTATGCGACTATGCAATCAACACATTACTTTTTAACTTTTCAAATTCTCTTCCCTTGTACCCAGCCGGGTATTCTACTCGATATGTAAAACATCATTATACCCAGTAATAAAGTGCAAAATGGCAAATCTTCTTTTATCAAACTTTATACAATTTTAGATACGGTAAACCCCTGTCTGGGTCCTACCGGTCTTCACTTTTCTTGCTAATTTCGATGACGTCTTCCACTCCTGGGGCTGGAACGACGCGGTGTTCCTTAGAACGCATTACAAACAAGTCATGACCTGCTATTAGCGTTTGGGTGGCCACAGTTCTCATTTTAACGGTGGACCCAACGGGCACTTCTTTTCTGGAGGACGCCGATTGCGTCGCTGCAGGGGCCACATTAACTTGCGATGCCGGATGCGTTGCTGAGATAGCCGCAGGGGGCGTTGCAAAGTGGGTCGCAGATTGCGATGCCGAGTAGGTCGCCAATTGCGATGCAGGGGGCGACGTGGGTCGAGAGGAGTATGCAGGGGGCGATGCCGGGGCACGGCCTGGTGCGGTGAGAGCTTGGGACTGAGACGCTTCGTCGGGGACGGGGTCACTGACGATGGAGACGTTCAGGGCATACCACCCCTTTAAACCCCAGTGACGTGTATAGCTCACTATGTCCCCATTTATCAGGTCCCTCCCAGGATGTCCAATGGGCAAGTGGGACTCCACGTCCCGGCGGCTCACAAAGACCCCCTGATAGAGGCCCGGCTCGCGGATAAAGCCCCAGCCCTTGCGGAGCTGAAACTCGGTGACGCACCCCTGCCGCCGCGGTTCCCGTCGGGTACCTTTATCTCGGCGGACGGTTTCCTTATCAGCGATAAACTCCTCATGCTGGCGTTGCCGGGACCGCTGTATGTTTCGCTCTTCCTCCTGCTGCAGTCTCACTTTCTCACAGTGCTGCCAGGCGTTTCCGGTTTGTAGGTCGTAAGTCACGTCGTCCAGACGCTCCATCTCATCCCAGTCAATTTCCGGCAATGATGGCTGGGACCCCTCCGGTGACCTTACCGGGGAACCGTACTCTGCTGTGGCCTCCTGGCCTGACTGGCGCTCCGGACCGGGCAGGACCTCCTCAGCCTCCTTCTCCTCCACCTCCGCATCGGTGGGATCAGGTACAGCACTTTTGGGGGCAGCCTCCGGTTGCTCTCTAGCCTTCCTCAGCAGGGAACTTGGGAAATCAGGAGACGGCGTTATGCTTGTGGGAGAGAACACTGCGTCCCACAGCAGCCGCTGTGTCTGGGCCCACCAGCGTTTCTCCGTCTTCTGTAAATCTGCATGACTCTGGAGCTCCCTTCTTAGCTCCGCGTTCTCCTTCTGCAGCTCCAGCATGGCGGGGTCAGTGTCCCGATCCGGGGACAGCTCCGGCACAGGTAGGAAATCTTCCGGTAAGCAGGACTTGTATGCCTCCGGTCCTCTGCACAGATTCTCCTGTCCTTCCGCCATCTCGTCCCAGGCCAGACTGTAGTTTCCATCTGGAACAATCTGGTCTCTTCCGTGGAGGCGGGATTTGCGTCTCCTCCTCTTCGCATAGAGGATGAAGAGGAGGCGGATTTCTTTAGCAGTGGGGCAGGACCGCACATTATAGTAGCATTTGGAGAGGGCGGCCATATCTTTCGCGCCACAGGGGGGGTACACGCCCACGAATGCACGCCCACCTTCTTCACCAGCGCCTCAGGGTGCCTACATGGCGGTAAAATGGCGGTATTTGGCGCCAAAAGCAGCAAACAGTCTTTTTCACCAAACAGTTCAATATAGGCACACAGGACTCACAATTGCAAGCTTTCGTATCCTGTTCGTGACGCCAAGTTGTTTCGACACGCACCACAATTGTGGATACCAGGGCTATGGGGTACTCGGAGCCGAGCCCATGGAAATCTATGGGAGTTGTCACTGGTAGCGGTGGCTCGGTCCGTGGCCCTGCTGGTCGTGCGATAGGGGATATTTACAGGGGATTAATAGGATAGGTAGTTCGTGACGCCACCTGTGGTATCTGGTCAATTGGACCAGCGCTGCTATAAGAATCTTCACAGGGGATGTTATGGGGCAGCTGGGTAGTAAGTCTCCCACAGGTGAGACTGGTCCCTGGAAGTCTATGGTGATGATGCAGGGTGTAGTTAAGAATTCAGTCACACACAATGCAGCTTCTTTTCATACCTTTTACTGGTAGATGGTTCAAGAAGATCCCGGGGAGCTGGTCGGGGTGGAGAATGCACATTCGGGTAACCGCTGAGCAGGTTAGAGGCCTCCTTTACTTCCATATACATGTGAGTCCAACTTGCCTGAAGCGAAGTTAACTCTGAACTCTCCAGCTTTCTCAATAGCTGTAATGCCCGGCCAACATTGTGGTGGAGCCTTCTAAGTGGTGAGAACTAAGTCCTTACTTTTGTCTGCGCTTGACTCAAAGTCCCCGTTCTCCCTGACTCCGGTTACGTATTGACGCTTTGGGCTGCACTCTGCGACCTGTAGTCCAGATGCCTCCGGTTTTCTTGTTACTATGCTTGAAACACTAGCAACGCTTCGGACCCCGGTGTCCGGCAATTTAGTGCAGGTAATCCAATACCTGTAGCACTTCTCTGTCTTCTCCACTGCGCCCTTCGCCCTGCTTCCCGCTCTTAACATAAGCACTTGTAGCTTCGATGTGAAAAGTCAGCTTTCTCCTAGAGCTCACTGAATAGCTCTCAGTATCCTCCAAGTCCAGACTGGACTGAGACTGAACTGCACTGTCCTCTGACAGGAAACAGACTCTAGTTTCTCCTCTCTTTCAGAGTACTCACTCCAACTGATCTCATCTCTGCTACGTGTCACTCCCTCTTATACCTCAGATGGGTGTGTCTGAAAGAGTGAGTGGCAGTGAATGCATATCAAGCGTTGCGATTACCTTCCTGTGCACTCTCCTGGATTTTATGTGTGCCTGCATAGCTGGGCCACACACATCCCCACAGCATGATGTTGCCACCACCATATTTGATGGTGGGGATGGTGTTTTCAGGGTGATATGTAGTGTTAGTTTCCCGCTACACATAGCATTTTGCATTTAGCCCTAAAAGTTCTACTTTGGTCTCATTTGGCCAGCGCACCTTCTTCTACTTCTTCCCTACATGGTTTTTCTCAAACTGTGAATCGCACACGTACCAGGGCTTATGGGGTACTCGGCACCGAGCCTGTTCACTTCAATGGGGGAGAGGTCACGGGTAGCGCAGCTCGGTCCGTTGCCCTGGGCGCTCATTCAAAGGGGAAGATATTTACAGGGGATAATAGTAATTGTTCGTGACGCCACCTGTGGTTTCTGATCAGGGTGACCAGCGCTGCAGGGTTAATCCTCTGAGGGGTTGTTACTGGGCAGCAAGGTGTTAAGTCTTCCACAGGTAAGACTGGATCCCTCAGAGTATATGGCGGTGCAGGGTGCAGACAATAAGGCAGACACACACAAGTCAGTCTCTTTCCATACCTTTACTGGTGGTATTTGCAGGTACGTCCCGGGAAGCTGCTCAGGGTGGAGGATGCACATCCAGTAATCACTGAGTAGGTTTAAGGCCTCCTTACTTCTTAATGTGTATGAGTTCCTACTTGCATGAAGCGAAGTTTAACTCTGAATAGAACAGCTACGCCCGGCCGACATTGTGGTGGAGCCTTCTTTTGGACAGAACTAGTCTCTATATGCAGGGCCCTGCTAGACTCTTGTTCTTCCTGACCCTGGTTACGTATCAGCACTGTAGGGCCCCTCTGCGACCTGAGGTCCAGCAGGGATCTCCGGTTTCTCCCACTAGCCGTGAAGGTACTAGCAAGCTCGAACCCGGTGTCCGGTTGTGCAGAGTGGAGGATAAGCTATCGTCGCTATTTCTCCTCAGTCACTCTTTCTTCCTTTTTACCACTCGCCTGTCGCCCTACTCACACCCTTAACATAAGCACAGGCAACAGTAGGTGTAGTCGTCAGCTTCCTTCTATCACCGCTCACTGACCGTTCCTCAGTTCACTCGTTGTTATAATAACTGTAGCTCCCTTCCTTCTTCTCCTTCATAGGCTCTGTCCAGAGTAGCTATCAGGACCTTCCGTCAGACTGATTCGTGCTCACTCTGAGAGTCACTTTCCACGTTCAAAGGGAACTAACAGTCAGCCTGTTATGAGGTAACAGCTTGTCTTTCTCCCTCTGTCTCATCTGACAGGAATCACCAGAATGACTCAAGACTCTAATGACTCAAGACCTACTGCTACGTCTCCCACACCTTTATATAGTCTAAGGGTCCCTCTAGTGGCATTATAGGGAACTGTGGAGTGTGAATGAATATCAGGTGTTTGTGATTTACCTTTCTGTGCATCCTCCAGGAACATGTGTCACCAAGCGCAGCTGGGCCACACAACTGCAAACAGGACTTCTTATGGCTTGCTTTCAAAAATGTCTTTCTTCTTGCCATTCTTCCAAAAAGACCAGATTTGTGTAGTACACAACTAATAATTGTCCTGTGTGTCCACAGGACAATTCTTCTACCTGAGCTATGGATTTCTACAGCTCCTCCAGAGTTACCATGGGCTTTTGGTTGCTTCTCTAATTAATGCTCTCCTTGGTTGGGATGTCATTTTAGGTGGACTGCCATGTCATGGTAGGTTTGCAAATGGGTCATACTCCATCTATTTTTGGATGATAGATTGAACACTGCTCTGTGAAATGTTCAGAGCTTGGGCTATTTTTTTAGAACCTAACCTTGCTTTACTCTTTCCACAACTTTATCCTTGGTCTGGTGTGTTCTTAGAATTCATGATGCTGTTTGATCCCTAATAATCTCAAACAAACCTCGGACCCTTCACAGAACAGCTGTAGTTATACATAGTGGTGCATAGTGGAGCTTGGTGATGCCTATAGTGATGCATGGCGGTAGCTCAGTGATGACTACAGTGAACCATGGCGGTGGCTCGGTGATGTCCACAGTGAAGCATGACAGTGGCTCGGTGATACTCTGGGTCTGCTTTTCTCCCTCTGGTACTGGAAACCGGCAAAGTGTGAAAGGTAAGATGTATTCAATTAAGTAACAGGAAATTTTAATAAAAAACGTCACGCCTTCCATGAGGAAGCTGAAGCTTGAGCGTCAATGGACCTTTCACCCTGTGTGTCTCTAAGTCCACCAAGGCTTGGTTTCAGAAGAAGTCCTGGAAGTTTCTGGAGTAAGTACCACAGTCACCTAAGTTGAACCCAATACAAAATATTTAATGGGATTTGAAAACCCAAGTATATTAGTGACCTGGAGGCCATGCCCATAAGGACTAGGCTAAGAATCCTCAGGAATGTTGCCAGAAACAGGTATTGGGCTATGCATCATGTTTGTAGCAGGTCATAACAGCCAGAGGTGCTCTATTAGGTGCTAAATACACTCGTCATAAAGGGGTGAATAATTCTGAGACTGCAGTAGTCAGTAAAAGTGAAATTTTGCCTTGAATTTGGAGAAACCACTTGTTATATTTGTTGTGTTCAGCTACTTATATTGTTCTTGTTTTATTGATTTATTGCAAAGTTTGCAGAAGTAATGAGTCCTCCAGGGTAGGAGTCATCCTGTCATGATCCCAGTGCAGGTTTGACCTGCACGCCAGAGGTTAATGTCTTGAGCCCAGTGCAGGTTTGACCTGCACGCCAGGGTTAATGTGTTGATCCCAGTGCAGGCTCTGACCTGCACACCTGGGGTTTATTATTGTGGCCTCTCCTTGGTTGGGGAGAGCTTCTTAGGCCTCTTTCACACATCAGTCTTTTGACGTCAGGCGCGATCCGGCGTGTTTTTAAAAAAACGCATCCGGTAACGGATGCGTTTTTTTACCATTGACTTTCATTAGCGCCGGATCGCGCCTGATGTCATTGCGTTGCATCCGTTTTTGGCGGGATCCGTCGGAAATGTACATTCCGGCGGCCGGACAAGAAGCTGACTGCAACGTTTTTTTTTCCGGAGCCGCCTGATAGTGCCTGAATCGGCGCATCAGGCGGCCGGAAATAATACAAGTCTATGGAACCGGACCAGTCTTTTGTGAAATCCGTCAAAAGACTGATCCGGATTCCAAGGTCTCTCTCTCTCTCTCATTCCTTGGCCCAGACATGCGTGCCTGCATTTTCCACATAGGAAAATTTCTTTTTCCGGGTTGAAAAGGTCACGACGGATGCGACAAAAAACCTGATCAGTTGCATCAGTTTTTTCAAAATCAGCGCCGGATCCGTCCTATCAGGTATACGACGGATATGCCTGACACAAAAAACCTGATGTGTGAAAGTAGCCTTATAGCCCTGGGAAGCTCCAATCCCCATGAGTTATACTTTTGCCTTGGCTGAGTGTGTTGACCCCTGTTTGCCTGTGCCTTGAGCCTGTGTTCTAGTTTGCTTGTATGGTTCTGACCCGGTTCTGTTTCCCGTTGTGATTTTGCCTTTCGATTCTGTACTGTGTATCTGCTTTTCTGGTTTTCTGACTTCTGCCACGTCCCTGACTATTCTTGATTAGCCTGCTCCTTGTGTACCGCATTGCCTCTCACGTTTACCGACCTCGCCTTGTCTTGGATTTCGTCTCCCTCTGGTGCCCCGTCCTTTCCCTGGTGTCCGGTGACCCCCACCTTTGCTCCAGGGTCCCTGTAGCATCCTGCACTCATCTCCATCTGCAGGATGCTAAGTTCCGCCCCTGTGGTCACGTGACCACAGGTCCTGTCAGTACACTCACCACCCGGCATTCTGCTCACTCCAGCTCTGCTGTATTACTGTCATCTTGCCCAGCTCCCGGGCATTGTGAGCACAGCTGTCAGAAGCTCCGGGATCTCACTGTCAGGGCTGCTGAAACCGCTGGTAAGTGCCCACCTAGCGGTTTCTCGTGATATTATAACTGACCGTGAACTTTTTTTTTTTTCCTTCTGCAGCATGGACCCGATGCATGCTTTATCTGAGCAGGTGAAACACTTGACTCAGTCGCTGCAGAAGCTAAATTTGGAGCATCAAACTCTGGCCCAATCCCAACGGAAGGTTGCGGATTCAGTTCAGGGGGCGCTATCCGCAGGGTTTAAGCAGGTGGGGGCTAGAGATGTATTTTTAGTCCCACCCGAACCCCCTGTTAAGTTACCGGATATGTTTGCTGGTAACAAAAGTGAATTTAGAGTATTTAAGGAGGGCTGTAAGCTTTTTTTCTCCCTGAGACCCTGCTCCTCTGGGGATGAGAAACAGAGGGTGGGGGAGGTTATGCCCCTGCTTAGGGGGCCCCGCAAGCCTGGGAATTTTCTCTTTCTTCTGCCCCTGAGAGAATGACTGTGTGTTATGTTCTGCTACAAGCACTAAGGAAAGAAGGGAGATCTGTCCCTACGATAGAACTAAGCTCAATCCCTACGATGTAACGGGGAACCTGATCCTGCGATCAGACCCGCTAAAGTCCTCAGCTAGTCTGAACGAAGACCTATAGATGTGAGGAAGGAATCCCTACAAGAACTAGGGACTGGGAGAAAGATGGACACCTCCTAACAGAAATTGTAGCAGTAAAAGACAAAAAAAACAACACAGAACATAGAGGTCCGAAGACCAAGCAAAACTGCACCTAAGCACCCGGCTAGCTTAAGAGTAGAAATTACAATGAAGTCCAGCAAAGCCAGAAGGGCGGAGCAGGATTAAATAGGCAAAAAAGGTCATGTGACCAGCAAGATAGAAAAAACCTAACAGGAGAGTTCTAACACTGTGGATGCGGTTTTTGAGGCCTTAGGGCATATTTACGATGAGCCGGAGAGAGTACGTTTGGCTGAGGGTCTGGCCACTTTTACTAATCTCAAACCCTGTGCCTTCTTCTCCAAGAAGTTCTCTTCCGCCGAGAGAAACTATGATGTAGGCAATAGAGAACTTCTTGCGGTCAAGCTGGCATTCGAAGAATGGAGGCACTTTTTGGAAGGGGCGGCTCACCCTTTCACTGTTATCACGGATCACAAAAATTTGGCATACCTTGAATCTGCTAAGAGGCTTACTCATCTTCACTCATCTTCAGCTGCAGGACGCTAAGCCCCGCCCCTTGTGGTCACGTGACCACAGGTCCTGTCAGTAGACTCACCACCCGGCGTTCTGCTCACTCCAGCTCTGCTGTATTGCTGTCATCTTGCCCAGCTCCCGGGCACTGTGCGTACAGCTGTCACAGGCCGTCAGAGGCTCCGGGCTCTCACTGTCAGGGCTGCTGAAACCACTGGTAAGTGCCCACCTGGCGGTTTCTCCTGATAGTTTCCCTACATCCATTGCAGTGACCCACAAATTCGGGGACACAGAGGAACGTCCTTTCTAACGTAGACAACCCCTTAGAGGGCACGTAATTGTGAATATGTCTAATAAAATTTACACGGAGCAGAGTTTACAATCTCCCACTTATGTGCCCTAAATGTGGGGACGTTTTACAATTGGATATCAATGATTTGCATGCAAAGTGGCGTTGCTCCAGACGTAAGATGTGATGAGTGTTTATCAGTGTGTCCATTGGGGGCAGTACCACCCTAATTATTACCCAGAACATATGGCTCTATGGTGAGGAGTGGGCACTATCACATCTGTCTATCCTTTATGCCCCTCTCCCTGTCTTGCATATGCCCGGCCTGTTATTTTTCTCATTCTCCTCCACCCCCTACCTCCACTCACTCGCTCCTTCCCTCCCTCATTTTCTCTCCCTGACAGACATTCCCTCATGGATCAATACACCGGTTCTTCGCTTTGTCACTCTGAGTCACAATCCCGGTCTTATCATGTCCAGCAGCTGACAAGTCTCCTACCTCCCTCCTTAGCACTTTCTCTCCTCCCTGCTGCATCCATCCATGTGTCCCTCACCCTCTCACCTGCAGTGCGCTCAGTGCTGGGTACATGGGCAGCACTTCCCACACATTCTAGTCCTCCTGCTACGAAA
>JARQOD010000010.1:64961673-65057127 GCA_033576555.1 Oophaga sylvatica | reverse complement strand
GCTAGCAAAAGATCGCATTACAAGTGGTTGGAAATGAATTGACTATAGATGAGGGCTTGCCGGCTAACAATAGTGAGCGCAGACACTGACAAATCTGCAGAAATGGAGCCGGGAAGGCTGCCGGGTGGGATAGGGGAAGCCGAGAACTGGTAAAAGTGGAAATAAGCGAAGGGTCAAGAAACGGAGCAAGATAGTTAGGAAGAAAATTACATAGTAGAGATGAATACAAATGCCGCCGAGCTTTTACAGAAGATGCATTAAATGCTCGTGATACATCCCCAGCTGGATTTCAATGACTATATTGCTGTCAGTAAATATCATATACGGGGATCGGATTGCAGCTTTATTTACTAGACGTAGAGATGATGGGAGTGTAGACTTCAGATGGATATTATTTGTAATTGTACTGCGCTCTGAAGTGCTCTAATTCCTCGTTAGTATTCAATAAGCATTACCCAAGCGTTTCATTGAAAATATATGTGAAATGATGTCTTCATGTTTGAGTTTTGACAGTCTATACCCAGACGATAAAGGGAATGGTCATATGCAAGTCATGGTGAAATGATGGGGCTGGTATGCAGGCTCGGACTGGCCCATTGGGTAACAGGGAAATTCCCCGGTGGGCCCCGTTGCAGATCTGAGCAGTACTTTTCATGATTCACTTGATTCACTGTGTACAGAAAAAAAGCAGCATCTCATCATTCATTATCCATACTACCCAGTGTATTATTATATAGAGATATAGGTACATTTGTGAACGAGGGGAGTGTAATATTTGTATCCAGGTGAAAAGTGTCCCCCCCAAAGTCAATCTTAGTGATGGGGCCTTGGCAACCTAGTCCGACACTGCTCGTATGACTGCAACCACTATGGTTTCCTATGGTGAAAAGCATTACAAAAGACCTTACTGCAATACTCGATCCAATATGAGAGCCACGCTCTTATCCATCTTAGTCTCCAATCCTTCAGCTCCAGGCCCGCACTATACACATACACTATATCGATCATACTCTAGAATGATATTATAAGGGCTCATCCACCTGACCAAATTAATTATCGGTCCAAGTGTGATCCAACAAAACAGCAGATCGCATTAGGGCTAATGTTCGTCTATGGGGCCGCACATGTCTGATTTTTCTCGGATCTATGGAAAAAAATCGCGGCATGCCTAAATTTGATCTAACATGCAAATCAATGAGCGGTGGGAAAACTTCAGACTTCTCGTAGATGACATCTGAGTGCAGTTTGATTTCCACGGACTTACAGAATGGAGAAGATGGAGAAATTTTTTTCTCCATCTTTTCTTCATCCAAGATAATCGGATGACACTCTGATCACACTCTGATCAAACTCTGATCAGAGTGTAATTTGCATAATCAACCCGATTCTCTCGTATGAGAGAATATATGCTCATGTGACCATAGCCTAAAAGTGTATAGATCCTCCTTGTGCCATAGAAAAAAGAGCTCTGAGAAATGGACTCTTCAAGACCTCTGAAGTTAGTCTTGATATCTGCCACCAAGACGCTTAAAGGGGTTCTCAAAGAATGTGCTAAAATGGCCTCCTTTACATGCATTAAATTGCAGCTCATCCTAGTCAGGTGTCAGGCTGTCCTGCATTATGACAAAACACAGATCCCAAGATCTCACTTACTAATGAGTTGCCAGAAAAGGGTTGTGACAGGAGAAGAAATACATTTTCTGCTTGGCTGAAGAAACGGAGAGTTGTTGTCATGGGCGATTCCCTGTTGAGAGGAACAGAGGCCGCTATCTGCAGACCGGATATAACCTCAAGAGAAATGTGCTGTCTTCCAGGTGCAAAAATTAAAGATGTGTCTGACAGGATATCAGGACTCTTCAGACCTAAAGATGACTACCCATTCCTGCTAATACATGTGGGGACAAATGACACCGCTAGAAATGACCTGGAAACCATCTGCAGTGACTTTGAAAACTTAGGTAAGAAAGTGAAAGAACTGGGAGCGCAGGTGGTCTTCTCTTCCATCCTCCCAGTGGATGGCCATGGAACAAGGAGGTGGAATAAGATTCTGCAGGTGAAAACTGGCTATGTCGATGGTGCCGTCAGCAAGGATTTGGATTTCTGAGTGAATTACCTATACGATGGACTACTTGCTAGAGATGGGGTGCACCTTACGAAGACTGGAAAACATGTATTTGGAAGTCGCCTTGCTACACTCATCAGGAGAGCTTTAAACTAGAACAATGTGGGAAGGGAAGCAAAACGCCAGCAAAAGCCATACACTTGACAAATACTATTGAGATTTCTGCTATTAGAAGTGAAGGGGAAGAACAAAGACAAAAAAATTTACATAATAAAAATATTGAAGGAAGAGAAACCAATCACAAACTAAAGTGTTTCTATACGAATGCACAAAGCATGGGCAACAAACAAGGAGAACTGGAGCTACTAACGCAGGAGAAGAAATATGATGTCATTGGAATCACTGAGACTTGGTGGGACGATACACATGATTGGAATACAAGGCTAGAAGGATACAACTTATTTGCAAGAAACAGACTTGATAAACGAGGAGGAGGTGTTGCATTGTATCTTAGAAAAGCGTATATCTGCACAGAGATTGACGCTTCAGAGACTGGGAGTTCTGTGGAAACTGTTTGGGTAAGAATACAAGGACAGAACAATGGAAAGGACACCATTGTAGGCATTTACTACAGGCCACCTGTGCAAGCTGAAGATATGGATGAACTCTTTATGCATCAAATGGCCAAGTTCTCCAAAAAATATGACATAGTGGTCATGGGAGATTTCAACTATCCAGACATTTGTTGGGAATCTCTCTCAGGCAAAACTAACAGGTCCAGGAAATTCTTATCCTCTCTTGCTGACAACTTTATCTTCCAAAAGGTAATGGAGAAAACAAGGGGATCTGCTACCTTGGATCTAATCCTCATAAACAGGGAGGAAATGGTGGAGGAGGTAAGAGTGGCTGGGACTCTAGGAGGTAGTGACCATGCTATTTTAGAATTTTGGATAACAAGAGGAGGAAGACCTGTGAAGACTCAGACGTCAAGGTTAGATTTTAGAAAGGCAGATTTTAAGGAACTCAGAAAGAGAATTGGAGGGATCCAATGGCTGGATATCCTTAAGGACAAAAATGTCCAGGAAGGATGGAAAATCTTGAAAAATGAGATTCTCAAAGCACAATCGTTAACAATTCCGAAAAGAGGGAAGAATGGGAAGCATTTAAGGAAACCAGGATGGATGAACATAGAACTTAAACACATGCTAAAAAGGAAGAAAGAAATGTTTATCAAATGGAAAGAGGGAGGCATATCTAAAGAAGAATATAATGCCGTCTGCAGAGCCTGCAGGGCACAAATCAGATTATCTAAAGCTGACAATGAATTAAGGCTTGCAAGTGACGTCAAAAGCAACAAAAAAGGATTTTGGGGATACGTCAAAAGTAAAAGAAAAGTCAAAGATGCTATAGGATTTTTACAGGATGAAAATGATGAAATGGTAAGTCAGGATGTTGAGAAGGCTGAACTTTTAAATTCCTATTTTGCATCTGTTTTCTCTCAGAAAGGAAATGTAACATCAACTGATCTTCACTGTCCTATTAAAGGAATAGAAGAATCCAGGATATCTATAAACAGAAAGACAGTGAGGAAACACTTAGCTAACATAAATGAATTCAAGTCTCCAGGTCCAGATGAATTACACCCCAGGGTACTGAAGGAGATAGCAGAAGAAATTCTTGAACCACTGTCCATAATCTTTGAAAATTCTTGGAGAACAGGAGAAGTCACAGAAGACTGGAGAAGAGCAAATGTTGTTCCTATCTTCAAAAAGGGGAAGAAGGTGGACCCAGGGAACTACAGGCCGGTGAGTCTGACTTCTATACCAGGAAAGATCTTTGAACAAATTATTAAAGAACATGTATGCAAGTACCTGGATAAGAATGAAGTGATTAAACAGAGTCAGCATGGGTTTGTAACTAATAAGTCATGTCAGACTAACTTAATTTCCTTCTATGACAGAATCACTGACTTGGTGGATCAGGGAAATGCTGTAGATATAGTATATCTTGACTTCAGCAAAGCATTTGACAAAGTATCTCACACAATCCTTATTGAAAAAATGACTAAGTATGGAATTGACAAGGCAACTGTTAGGTGGATTCATAACTGGCTTAGTGATCGGACCCAAAGAGTGGTTGTAAATGGCTGCACATCCAGTTGGAAGAATGTCTCAAGTGGGGTACCACAAGGCTCTGTTTTGGGCCCTGTATTGTTCAACATCTTTATCAATGATTTAGATGAAGGAATTGAGGGTAAACTGATCAAATTTGCTGATGACACAAAGCTAGGAGGGGTAGCTAATACTAGAGAAGAGAGAGAGAGGATTCAAAAAGATATACATAAACTGGAGCAGTGGGCAGCAACTAACAGAATGGATTTTAACAGGGAAAAATGCAAAGTACTACATCTGGGCAATAAAAATGAAAAAAGCATATACAAAATGGGAGGAATAGGGCTAAGTAACAGCACATGTGAAAAAGACTTGGGTATACTAATTGATCACAGACTTAACATGAGTCAACAGTGTGATGCAGCAGCAAAAAAAAGGCAAATGCAATTCTAGGATGTATCAACAGAAGCATACAGTCCAGATCACGTGAGGTCATTATTGCCTCTACTCCTCTTTGGTCAGACCTCATCTGGAATACTGTGTCCAGTTTTGGGCACCACATTTTAAAAAAGACATCAACAAACTGGAGCAAGTTCAGAGAAGAGCCACCAGAATGGTGACCGGTCTGCAAACCATGTCCTATGAGGAACGGTTGCAGGATTTGGGAATGTTTAGCTTGCAAAAAAGAAGACTGAGAGGAGACTTAATAGCTGTCTACAAATATCTCAAGGGCTGTCACATTGTAGAAGGATCATCTTTATTCTCATTTGCACAAGGAAAGACTAGAAGCAATGGGATGAAACTGAATGGGAGGAGACACAGATTAGATATTAGAAAAAACTTTTTGACAGTTAGGGTGATCAATGAGTGGAACAGGCTGTCACAAGAGGTGGTGAGTTCTCCTTCAATGGAAGTCTTCAAACAGAGGCTGGATAGACATCTGTCTGGGATGATTTAGAGAATCCTGCTTTGAGCAGGGGGTTGGACCAGAAGGCCCAGGAGGTCCCTTCCAACTCTACCATTCTATGATTCTATGATTCTATGATTCTATGACTGAGCATGTAGGACTAAGGCTGGAAAAAAAATCCTTTGTGCTCATTCAGCAGAGGAGAAGATATATTTCCTCTCCTGTCACAGCCCTTCATCGACAGCTCCCTGGTATGTTTGATTATGATACAGCTCCTCAGGCAGTTGAGACGCAGGTCTCAAGCTCAGTTTCATCAGATTGCAGCCCATCCTGACACTTGGCTAGGATGAACTGCTGCTTGAATTATGTGACAGGGCCATTTAGTTACATTCTAGAAGAACCCTTTTAAATTCTGTAAGTTTAATGGTGGAACTTCCATGGATTGAGCCTATTTTATATTGTATCCTACTGACATCTCACACAAATCCACCTGCCGTCTACATGATGTAGATGAAGAGAAAAAGTGATTTTTTTTATACATATGTATTTCTGCCACTTTTTGGGGTAGGCCGGCGTCACACTGGCGAGTGTGATGCGAGTAAGTCGCACGACTTTCTCGCATCAACACCCGGCACGGTCGCCCGCTCTCGGACCCGAGTGTGCGGCTGCATGCATTTCTATGCAGCCGCACACTCAGGTCCGAGAGCGGGCGGCCGTGCCGGGTGTTGATGCGAGAAAGTCGTGCGACTTACTCGCATCACACTCGCCAGTGTGACGCCGGCCGTAGATGGGGATCAGCATGGGCACTCTGACCGGTCTGTTTGACCACACATTATTGTTTTAAAATCAAAATGAACCTTTTCAGCAATTTGTGCTCTTCTGATCATATTTGACAGGACGGCCTTCACTTCGCTCATACATTATCAAATCTTGGTTACCAAGGCCTGTCTCTGGTTTCCTGTTTGTCCTTCCTTGACCACTTTAGGAAATACTAACCACTGAATACCCAACAAGCCTCAATAACGATTTTATTCTTATCAAAGTCTCTCAGGTCCTCACGATTTCCATTTTTCCTACTTTCAACATCAACCTCAAGATCTGAGTCTTCACTTGCCGTTTAACATAACCCACCCTGAAGACATGCCATAGTCACAAGATAATAGATGTTACTCATTCACCTATCAGTGGCTTTGATGTTTGGTCTGGTCGGTGTACATTGGTAGGCATATTAACAATAATATCGTTTATCGAAACAGAAAATCTATGTTTGTTTGCATGATTGCCCTCTATACTAATGTATGCTCCCAAGCCAGTTATCCTGTTAAGTGATATGTCATCTGTATGCATCATTAACTCTGGAAAGTACTTGGAAAATATTCTGCTCAGTAATCCTGAAAAAATAATCAAGGATGTCAAAGGAGAACACTGCCCGGTTAGAGGTTTCCATTAGTTTGAAAGGATGCATGCCCATATCATCGATGTAGACGTTGGCGCCTTACCTTTCTTACAATTGTGACCACATTTACCAAGTAACATAATTTGTGAGGTTGACAATTCAAGTTAAACCAAAGCAGAACTTAGGAGACATCACTTGGAGGAGGCACAAAGTAACCTTTAACACCTTGGCCTGGTCCTCCACGGTTGGCTTAAGACCCAGCAAGCCCCTTTTCATTTTTTATTTTTCCATAACTTTTTTCTTATTTTTCCATCAACATAGCTGTAAGAGGGATTTTTCTTAAGCTGGATGAATTGTGGTTTTGTAGGACACCATTCACTCTACCATATAAAATGCAGAAAAATGGGAAAAATGTCTGTATTGTTTTTTGAGGATTTTATTTCACTTTATGGTAAAAAAGACGTATTAACTTTGTTCTATAGGTCACTATATTTATGGTAATTCAAGAGTTTCTAGTAATTTTATCCTATTTCCTATTAACAGTATGGGAATAAAATAGAATATTTTATTAACAAGTATGTTAATTTTTTAATTTGTTTTAGATTTTATTTATGTTTTGTGAAAATCATTTTTTTATATAATTTTCATAATTTTTGGCTTTTTCTTCATTTGTTCCATTAGATGACAATTTTTTTGTAGAATAAAAAACAATGCTGTAATTTTACAGTGTATTGTGGGCAATCACAGTTGGCAGACCAAGGGGAGGCCTTCAGGAGGTGCCTCACTGCTACGACGAGGCATTCATCACGCCGCAGTCTCGTTTCTGGGGAGGAAGATCCAAAGGGCGTCGGAAAAGTACAGCTACATCATTGTGGGGGGAAAATTTGGGACTGTACAGTATCTGAGTGGACGATTAAGTGGAAATATACTTAATTTTTGCAACCACTTCACATGTTATGCAGGTTTGTATGTGACTGTGCTCCTTGATAAGAAGCCTGTGGTCCAATGAAGTGCGTTGTGATATAATAATAGTCATTTGTGGGATTACGTATAAAGAGTAAATGATGGCTGCTGACTACATGATTACTAGGTGGGCTGATATATTTTTATGTCATGTTTCCTTTGTTCATTCATTCATCACAATCTACTTATCTATTGTATACACTACTAATTTAAAAAGAACTTGTCAAAAGTTCAACAATGGCCAGCGTTCTCTTTCGTTTTATTCCCGCTACTCTCCTGAGTATTTCGTTTTTTTCTTTTTTCAAATCTGCAATACGGTTCAAGAGATATGAACCTTTTAATTTAAATCTGAAATTTACGGGTAGAAATGCAGAGCAACCTAAGGACACGCCCCCAAGGATCCTCGGAGCACCACCACCTTAGCAAAGAGCCTAAAAATGTGCAGTTTGGGTACAATAAATAAAAAGGTTCCATATCTCAGGAACCTCATGATGGATTTAACACAAAAAAAATAAGAAATAACAAATAGTTACAGTCTTGTCATTACTGCTGTAGACATGTCGACAAAGATCTAGGGCAGTAGTGGTGAGGCAGCATTGGAGTGCCAAAGTAACAAGGGGTAAGTAAGGGTGATTTTAGTATTTTCAAACAAATCATTTCTGTGAATTAGAAGAAAAATTAAAGTGGACAACCCCTTTAACACTTTGGCATTTACATTCAGTAGGTAGCTCCTTTTGTCCTCACACCCAATGCAGTGATGTTTTTCAGCCAATGTTTCTATGATGTGCACTGTTGTGAATGAGCAAAGTCTCCCTCTGGTGGTTACAGACAGTACTGAACCTTCCAGCGAGGAATGGCAATCTGGGATCACTGACTGGACTGATATAAGGGAGGTTCCCTCCCATGATGGTTGCCGGTGATCAATTGTTCTGGTCTCAATTGTGGTTCCTGGTTCATTTGGAAGTTTGCTGGTGTCTTGCCTGCGTCTGCTGCTTTCAGATAAGATATTTTCTGCTTTTCTTTTTGTGCTTGCTATTTGCATAGTTTTCTGCACATTTGTGGAGGACAGCCGGGTCCCCTCCTGGGGCCTGTGCTCCTCACAGTTTGTCTGTAGCCACTGTTGTTTTTTCATTTGCTTTTTCCTGCTTTTTCAGCGGCTGCGGCTTGGTTTTGTTCACACTGAGATCTGATTTAGTGGGTGGGAGATCGTGTGATCTCAGTATTTTTGTAATCAGAATTGTTGGATTTTTGTAGGGTTTTCTGGGTTGCAGAAAGTAATCTCTCCTGTCCTATCCTTTTTAGTCAGCTTGTGGCCCCAGCGTTTGCTCATTCTATTTTCTGTCTGTGTCCGTGCTTTCTTCTTGTCTAACCGCCATTACATGTTTGGGGGCTTCCTATTTTCTTTGGGGATCTGCTCCGGGGCAGATAGCTTTCATCTTTCTGCCTTTAGGTGTAGTTATCTCTCAGGCTGTGACGAGGCGTCTAGGATCAACGTAGGAACGCTCCACGGCTACCTCTAGTTATGTGGTTAGTTTAGGAATCTGCAACCCATTAGTTACCAACATCTCAGGTGTTTGGCTGCCCGGCTGTTGTTCCTGTCCTCCTCAGCTACCTAACATAACAGTGCACCCTGTTAGACTGAAGTCCAAATAACAGAAGTCTATGCTTTCTTAGGCTATGTGCACACTGAGGCCTACTTTTTTTTTTTTTTTTCATCCATCTTGATTCTCTGTTCCCTTTTTAAGAACAGATAAACCAAATTAATGTAAAGTACTGATGCAAACGCTAGCTGAGTGACCCCATGAATTATTGTAGAGTCCATCTGGGATCGATTATAGGTCCATTTTTAGAATGGAAGAAAAAATTCTTTATGATGAATGTTTTCTTTCGTTCTAAAAATAGACACATAGTGGAACCCAGACCAGCATTTCCACCGCATGTGAGGTCACTTGTGGGGGCGGCGATGGTCTCTGCCAACCGGGTATTCATTTGACAATGCACACTGACAGTGCGCTCTGTTGCTGTCTAGTCACTATTGATTTTTGCTGGAGAAAGAGCGCACTGTCATTGTGTACATTGCACATTGACAGAGCAGGGACTAGCCCAGGCCCTGAAACGAAGGTCACTGTTGACCCATTGTTTCGGAGTGGGGGACAGTGACTTAAGCCTCTGCCCAATGATAACTATTTGTTTGAGTATCCCAGCATGCACTGGGATTCTCAAAGCGTCATCCAAAAGAAAATTGTAAAAAAAGTGTAGATAGAGAAGGATAGGGAATTTTTACTTAAAGTATATTAGTAAATAGATTAGATTGATAGAGATTGGGATGAAAATTAATTTGCATTTCGGACCACCTCTTTTATTCTATTTTTCCCTGAAATGGAACAGATAAACGGAACGACCTAATGTAAATGTAATGCAAGACACAAGCTACTAATGCAGAACCAGAGGAGACAGGCATAGGCATGACAATTTTCTTTTTTTTTTAAAAAAAAGGGAATAAACTGGAAAATATTTTCTGATTGTACTGATAGGTAGAGACGGACTATTGTGCAGTTATTCAATTGTAAAAATGGACTGGCTAATGGGGACAAAATCTTCTGAAATGCTTTTCTACAATGCTTTAGACCCAGATAACCGTTTGTCTGCAAACTGTGATAAACTAGTTTTGTGTACGGGCAGGCGGCGCTCACACAGCGGTCCGAAGAGAAGAAACACGCGGTATTCTAATGTCGTGTTTAAACAGATCCATTGATGAAGATGTCGGGATAAGTGCCTCTAAGTGCTGGCCTGAAACCATTGTGATAGATTTAGAAACTCTCCCCAACCAATTCTCACCTGCATTTGTAACATTCGGCTTTTGCATCCATTATCGTCAGGTTTTGCATAGTAAAATAGCAAGTAGGGGATCCTAATGTGAAAACTACAAATCTGAATGTCACACAGTGAAGTATGGTTAGATTAATAAATTATTGCATATTGACACTTATTGACGCATGTAAACAGTACATTGCTCATCTGCGGCCACTTAAAGGAAATCTGTCAGAATGTTTTTGCTATTTCATCGGAGAGGAACGCGATGTAGGGGCAGAGACTCTGATTCCAGAGATATGTCACTTACTGGACTGCTTGATGTAGATTGAATAAAATCAGAGTTTTATCAGCAGGAGATTATCATTAGAGGACTAGTTGTCTTGTGCCTCCTAGTCCTCTGTGTAACTGTGGTGTTGTTGTGCAGATGAAGGGAACTTCAGAAGGCCACACAGAGATGCTGGATGGTAGGTTTAAACAGCCATACTTTATTTTCGTTCCTCTCTCCTGCTCCCCTTACCCAGGACTTCCTGCTCCTGCCTAGTCTCCTCCTCCCATTACATCATTGTTACTAGGCAGAAACTGAAACAAGAATAAGAGCAAGCCAATCACAGATATAGTAACAACATGACATTCTCCTCTTCTCACCAAACAAAACAACATTATAACTGGATAACGGTCCAAAAGTTCACATTAGTACGAAGGATTTTTTTTTTTTCTTTTTACTGCAGAACATAGTCCAAGAGGTGGGCTGGCGGTCTACGATTTGCCCTCGCTGGATAGCGGTGAGACATCACAGTCCCAGATGAACTTTCTGAGTCCCCTGAGGTATCCTCCCTTGGAACTGCTGAGCTCTGAGGATCCGGCAGGACGTCATCGCTATCTGCCTCGTCTGTTTCTGGGACATAGTCGCAAAGTTTTTTAAAATGGGACACGTTCCTTGTGACCTGGCGACCGTGATCTTGAGAATTAACCATGGTGCCTTTGACTTGTGTGACCTGAAAGGGTTCAGGATAGTATTGTGATGCAAACTTGTCTCTAGGTCTTAGCCTTTTTACCAGGACCCAATCTCCCACCAATACTTCCGGTGGCTTTCAACGATGACTGCTCTTATCTGCATACCTCTTCATCTTCTGTTTGGATATGGCATCCTTAGTAGCAATTGGGGTTTGAACAGGGCTCTGCGGAACGCTCGGGAGTTTGACACGCATAGGCCTGTTGAACAGCGCAGTGGCAGGTGGTATCCCAGTAGTAGAATGGGGTGTAGCTCTGTACTGTCTAAGAAATCTGTGTAACTCTTGCTGTAAGTCCTTGTGCTCCATGGTAGCGATCCTCAAAGTTTTGTTGATTGATTGCATGAACCGTTCCACTTCACCATTGGCCTGAGGCCAGTAAGGAGTTATTTTCCTGTGAGTGAAACCAAGATAGGTTGCGAATGATCGAAAGTCTGTGCTATTAAAAGGTGGTCCATTGTCGGACTTCACTGTTTCCGGTATGCCATATGCCGAGAAGATCTTGTCTAATTTTGGTATAACAGCCCTGGCAGAGGTTGTCGAAACATGTTCAATGACTGGGAACCTCAAATAGTCATCCATGACAACCAGCAGATAGGAGTGATCCGGTAAAACACAGAAATCAACACTAACAGCAGACCACGGGCCCTCTGGCAGGGGTGTCATTTGTAAGGGTGCGCGTCTATGGTCAATTGTAGTTGCTTGGCAAGGTATGCAATTTTCAATGAGTGCCTCTACTTTTTTTGTCTAGTCCTGGAAACCAGACTTTCTCTCTCAGTAATTGCTTTGTTTTCACCACCCCTTGATGAGCCTCGTGGGCCAGATCCAGTACTCTGCTTTGAAGTTTCTGGGGTATCACCAACCGATTGTTACGCAACAGTAGATTTGAATCAGACACGGAGAGATCATGTCGTGCATTAAAGAAGGCTGTCAAGTAGGTTGTTTGATCCGGTGTTTGGAGGCGGGCTTCAGCAAGAAAATTGCTCCAATTTTTAGATCGAACAGTCTCTATAACTAACTGAAGTTGGTGATCGGAATCCACCGTTTGTTGTATTTCCTCCATAGTCATAGCTTTTGGCACAGAATGTGCAACAATAAAATTGATATGTTCCTCTGCAAGGATAGTTGCTGGGATGTCGTCCTTGGTAGTTTGTGGTGTTGGGTGTCTCGAAAAGTAGTCAGCCGGATTACCAGCTCCTGCCTCGTATCTCAACCGAAACTGGTAGTTCTGTAGGCGGAGCAACCAGCGTTCAAGTCGTGGGGGAGGCTTTGAAGAATGTTTGTTGAAAAGCGGAATGAGCGGTTTGTGGTCGCTTATCACTGTGAATTTATGTCCCATAAGGTACAGATGAAAATGAAGGCATTGTCATGTGTGCATTGCCACGAAGATCGTCGCGGTTGCACATTTTGACTTCTCACAGCTGAGCTGCTGTTTCTTTGTGTTTGGCAGCTAGGGAGTTAATTCTGTCTGTGCTCGGTGCTGGGACTGGGTGCAGTTTCTCCCGGCTGCAATTGATTGTTTGTTGATTGGTTTCCTTTAAATTCCTGGTTGTCTGCTTGGGGAGTTGCCAGTGAAACCTTCATGCAGACCACAGATAGGAATGAATCTGTATAGACTTTAGTTGTGAGCTTCTTAGTTGTTCTAAGCTCAACTTGTTTAGAGTTTATTTCCCAGACCATTTATGTTCCTTTGGTGTTTGAGTGTGTATGCAAGCGAGTGCTATCCTGTCTGTCTTATATGTCTAATCTGTGTATTTAGCTGAGATCAGCCCATATCCCTTTGGTGGTAGTCAGGATCCTTCTTAGGACTGATTACAGGGTTCAGGGTCTGATAGGAGACAGGGTTAGGTTGGAGACTTGGACCTCTGAACCATTATCAGTACCTCCAAGGTGAGGGATTAGTTAGGACCCCAGTTTAGGGTCAGGTTAGATCCCGGTCCACCTCTTTCCTGTTTCAGCTCATCAAGTCCTCAAGATTAACCCTGAGTTCAGCAGATATCGTGTCAGGTAAATCTATTCTATACTTACATGCTGATGTTGCTATACTAGTTGTTGTATAGAGTGTTGTTCCTGTATTAATAGTTTACTGACATTGTATACATATCATTAGACAGCGTGACATTTTCACTGGCCCTAAAAATTATCTCCAGTTACCATGGATCCAGTAGCCCAGCTGGCTCTGCAGTTGCAGGGATTATCCATGGAGCTGACGGACATTAAGTCCAAAGTTTTGTCTCCCCTGGAGCAAACCAGAGTTGAACCTAAGGTTGCTCTCCCGGACAGGTTCACTGGTGGGCGAGACAAATTTTTCACCTTCCGGGAGGCATGTAAATTGTATTTTCGGCTTCGGCCTCGATCATCAGGGAGTGAGGAGCAGAGAGTGGGAATTGTTATCTCACTTCTGCAAGGGGACCCTCAATCCTGGGCATTTTCCCTTCCTCCGGGATCCCCGGCTCTACTGTCTGTAGATCAATTTTTTACTGCCCTGGGATTGGTATATGATGACCCAGATCGGGTCTCTCTTGCTGAGACAAAATTACGTAAGATACAGCAGGGAGATCGTCCGGCAGAGGAATTTGCTTCTGAGTTTCGTAGATGGGCCACAGATACTCAGTGGAATGACCCAGCTCTTAGGAGCCAGTTTTGTCATGGGCTTTCTGATAAATTAAAAGACGTTTTGGCTCAGTATGAGTTCCTCCTTCTCTGGAGACTGCTATGGCCTTAGCTATCCGTACTGATAGACGGCTTCGGGAGAGGGGTGAGGTAACCCCACTCCCTGTTGTTTCTCCACCTACCACTAAAGTCCCTTATGTTGAGGTTCCCCTTGTCTGTTCGGATGAGCCTATGCAGTTGGGAGGGACATCATTTCGTAGGAGGGGATTGGCGGTACGCCGCAGGACTAGAAGATGTTTTTTCTGCGGGAAAGAGGGACATTTTGTTGGAGAATGTCCATCCGTGCCTTGTTGAGCCAAAAGTCGCCGGAAAACTGTTAATCCCAGGTTGTGTGGTGGACGACAACCTGGGAGTATGTATTTCATCCGCCAGTTCTTCTCAGTTCCTTGTACCAGTGGAGGTGGTAGTTGGTACGAGAGTGGAGAGATTGTCTGTTCTTCTTGATAGTGGTTCCGGGGCTAATCTGGTTGACGCTCAGTTTGCTCAGGCTCAAGGTATGCATCTGAGTGTATTGGTCAAACCGATCCCTATATTCTCCATTGGCGCCAGGCCTCTCGGCCAAGGTAGCTTTGTTCATGAGGTTCATAACATTAACCTTCGGGTAGGGGGCAATACATAGGGAACAATTATCTTGTTATGTGTTGGAGGGTCTACCTACTCCCATTGTGTTGGGACTTCCTTGGTTGGTTAAACATAACCCTGTGATTAATTGGCAGTCCAGAGAGATAAGCCAATGGGGTGAGTTTTGCAAAAGCAACTGCATGAACACAGTCATCAGTGCGGTCGTGCCTAGTACATTGCCTCCTTTTTTGGAGGATTTTGGGGATGTTTTCTCTGAGGAGGGGTGTCAGGAGTTGCCTCCTCATCGCGTGTATGACTGCTCTATTAATCTCCTTCCTGATGCTAAGTTGCCTAAAGCTAGGTTGTATAATCTTTCTGGTCCTGAGAGGCAGGCTATGAAAGATTATATTTCTGAAAGTCTGGCCAAAGGGCATATTAGACCTTCATCTTCCCCAGTAGCCGCGGGGTTCTTCTTTGTGAAGAAAGATGGAGGCCTACGCCCTTGCTTGGATTTCCGCGAACTTAATCGGATTACTGTTCGAGATCCGTATCCACTGCGTCTTATTCCTGATCTCTTCAATCAAATTGTTGGCGCCAAATGGTTTTCTAAATTGGATCTCAGGGGGGCGTATAATCTGATTAGGATAAAAGAGGGGGATGAGTGGAAAACGGCGTTTAACACGCCGGAGGGACATTATGAAAACCTAGTCATGCCTTTTGGTCTGACTACTGCACCAGCAGTATTCCAACATTTTGTTAATGACATTTTTCGTCACCTTGTGGGGCTGTTTGTGGTTGTATATTTGGACGACATTTTAATTTACTCGCCAGATCTTGTGTCTCATCAGGAGCATGTGAGACAGGTGTTGCAGATCTTGCGAGACAATAAATTATACGCCAAACTGGAGAAGTGTGTTTTTGCCGTACAGGAACTTCAGTTTTTGGGTTTTTTGGTGTCAGCCTCCGGTTTCCGTATGGACCCTGAAAAGGTGAGAGCAGTGCTTGAATGGGATCAGCCAGGGGATCTTAAGGCTCTGCAGCGTTTTTTGGGGTTTGCTAACTACTACCGGAAATGTATTTGTAATTTCTCATCTGTCGTCAAACCTCTCACTGACATGACAAGAAAAGGGACGGATTTTTCTAAATGGTCGGACAAAGCTTGCCAAGCCTTTTCCTCTTTGAAGAAATGTTTTGCTTCGGCACCCGTTCTCATCCAACCAGATGCATCTCAGCCGTTCATTGTGGAGGTGGATGCGTCTGACGTAGGGGTGGGTGCTATATTGTCCCAGGGTCCGTCCCCTGGTAAATGGCATCCGTGCGCTTTCTTTTCTAAGAAATTGTCGTCCGCCGAAAGGAATTATGATATCGGCAATAGGGAACTTTTGGCCATTAAGTTAGCTTTTGAAGAATGGCGTCACTTTTTGGAGGGGGCAGTCCACCCGGTTACCGTTATTACTGATCACAAGAACCTGTTGTATTTGGAATCCGCTAAGCGTCTGAATTCCAGACAAGCTCGATGGTCGTTGTTTTTTACCAGGTTTAATTTTGTCGTCACTTATCGCCCGGGGTCTAAGAATGTAAAGGCTGATGCCTTGTCTCGCAGTTTCCCAGGGGCCGGGAAAACGGATGACCCGAGTCCTATCCTTCAGGAGGGGGTGGTAGTGTCGGCTGTATTTTCTGAGCTTGAGGAGGAGGTGTTAGAGGCTCAGGGGGACGCCCCTGCAGGACCTCCAGGGAGACTGTTTGTCCCAAATCTGTTGAGACAAAAGGTTATTGAGGCACATCATAATTCTTCTCTAGCAGGACATCCAGGGAGTAAGGCTACTTTAGATCTCCTTTCTCGCCGGTTTTGGTGGTGTAATGCTAATAAAGATGTTATAACTTTTGTCGCGTCATGTGGGGTGTGTGCTCGCTCTAAAAACCCTCATACCCGTCCGTCTGGGACCCTTTTACCCTTGAAACTTCCGGAGCGTCCATGGACTCATTTATCTATGGACTTCATTACGGACCTTCCTCCGTCGTCAGGGAATACTGTCATACTGGTGGTTGTTGACAGGTTCAGTAAGATGGCACATTTCGTTGCTCTTCCTGCACTCCCTAATGCTAAAACTCTGGCGCAGGTGTTCATTAGGGAGATCGTTAGACTTCATGGGTTGCCTTCTGATGTGGTGTCAGATAGGGGGTCTCAGTTTGTGTCCAAATTTTGGAGGGCATTTTGTTTACGTCGGGGGATGCAATTGTCATTTTCCTCGGCTTTTCATCCGCAGACCAATGGTCAGACAGAGCGTCTGAATCAGAGCTTAGAGACATATCTCCGGTGTTTTGTCTCAGAGAACCAAGAGGACTGGTCTTCTTTCTTGCCTCTGGCAGAGTTCGCTCTTAACAACAGGCGGAGCGAGTCCACTGGTAAGTCCCCGTTTTTTGGGGCATATGGTTTTCACCCCCAGTTTTGTACTTTCAATGGGGGGGGCCCTTCTGGGGTTCCTGAGGAGGAGCGTTTCTCGTCGTCACTTGCTTCTGTGTGGAGAGGTGTATTGAATAATCTGAGTGCGATGGGGAACCGTTACAAACGTATGGCTGATAGGAGGAGAGTTTCTGGTCCAGATCTGAATGTGAACGATCTGGTATGGTTGTCTACCAGGAATATAAAACTTAAAGTGCCCTCCTGGAAACTGGGTCCCAGATTCATCGGGCCGTACAGGATCAGTTCCATAATTAACCCTGTGGCATTTCGTCTGGACCTCCCTCCTACGTTTAAAATTCATAATGTGTTCCACAAGTCATTACTTAAAAGGTATGTGGCACCAGTCATACCGTCACCTCTACCTCCTCCTCCTGTGTTGGTCAATGGTAACTTGGAATTTCAAGTATCAAAGATCATTGACTCACGTCTGAATCGCCGGTCCCTTCAGTACTTGGTGCATTGGAAGGGGTATGGTCCAGAGGAGAGGACGTGGGTCCCTGCGTCTGATGTTAACGCAGATCGTTTGGTTCGGACCTTCCACAGAACTCACCTGGGCAGGCCTGGCCCTGAGGGTCCGGAGGCCCCTCGTAGAAGGGGGGGTACTGTCATGTGTGCATTGCCACGAAGATCGTCGCGGTTGCACATTTTGACTTCTCACAGCTGAGCTGCTGTTTCTTTGTGTTTGGCAGCTAGGGAGTTAATTCTGTCTGTGCTCGGTGCTGGGACTGGGTGCAGTTTCTCCCGGCTGCAATTGATTGTTTGTTGATTGGTTTCCTTTAAATTCCTGGTTGTCTGCTTGGGGAGTTGCCAGTGAAACCTTCATGCAGACCACAGATAGGAATGAATCTGTATAGACTTTAGTTGTGAGCTTCTTAGTTGTTCTAAGCTCAACTTGTTTAGAGTTTATTTCCCAGACCATTTATGTTCCTTTGGTGTTTGAGTGTGTATGCAAGCGAGTGCTATCCTGTCTGTCTTATATGTCTAATCTGTGTATTTAGCTGAGATCAGCCCATATCCCTTTGGTGGTAGTCAGGATCCTTCTTAGGACTGATTACAGGGTTCAGGGTCTGATAGGAGACAGGGTTAGGTTGGAGACTTGGACCTCTGAACCATTATCAGTACCTCCAAGGTGAGGGATTAGTTAGGACCCCAGTTTAGGGTCAGGTTAGATCCCGGTCCACCTCTTTCCTGTTTCAGCTCATCAAGTCCTCAAGATTAACCCTGAGTTCAGCAGATATCGTGTCAGGTAAATCTATTCTATACTTACATGCTGATGTTGCTATACTAGTTGTTGTATAGAGTGTTGTTCCTGTATTAATAGTTTACTGACATTGTATACATATCATTAGACAGCGTGACAGGCATCCCCACACAACCGCAAGAGCTTCCCTTTCAGTTTGTGAATAGCGTTGTTCTGTCTCTGTTAAGGCTTTGCTTGCATAGGAAATGGTAGAAACGTTGCCTTCTTTGGACACTTGTGTGAGAATTGCACCCAGGCCCACCGGACTAGCGTCCACGATCAGCTCTGTGGACTTTAGAGGGTCAAAATAGGCCATGACGGTGTCGCCAGTCAGACCGGACTTCATGGAATCGAATGCTGCTTAGTGTTCAGTAGTCCATGTCCAAGGAGTGTCTTTTTTCGTGAGTAGTCGCAGGGGTTCGGAGATCGTGGCCAGATCAGGCATAAATCGCCCACAGTACGTGACTAGTCCTAGAAAACTGCGAACCTCTGACACATTTTGAGGTTGGCTAGCTGACTTTATGGCAGCAACTTTCTGAGGATCTGCTGAAACTCCTTGCTCCGAAAAGATATATCCAAAGAAGCTTAATGACTTTTGGTTAAACTCACATTTTGACGGATTGACAGTTAGATTGCAGGCTTGCAGTCCCTGAAACACTTGCTCTAAGTGACTGTCATGCTCCTCTTGGGTTGTACCATATATAAGAATGTCATCACTGACGTTTAGAACTCCTGCTATTCCAGATAGAACCTGACTGATAACGTTCTGAAATATTTCTGCCGCAGATGAGATACCAAAGTTCAACCTCTTGAATCGTCGTAAGCCCACATGGGTACTAAAAGTTGTAATGTACCTGGAATCTGGATGCAACTCAAGTTGATGATAACCTGATTTTAAATCAATTTTAGAAAATACTTTTGCACCATTCAGGTCTGTGATAATGTCATCAATAGTGGGCGTGATGTGCCTTTCTCTTTGAATAGCCAAATTGGCATGCCGCATATCCACACATAGCCGGATTTTACCAGGCTGCTTTGGTTTTGGTGCAACAACAATGGGCGATACCCAAGGAGTCGGGCCTTCAACTCGTTCAACAACATCAGACGCTTCCAGATCCTGCAGTTCTTGCTCCACAAGTTTGCGGACATGAAATGGGATACGCCTGTGAGGTTGAACAGACGGCTGTATTGACTGGTCAATATGCAATTTTATCTGAACGTCTTTTAGCTTACCGAGACCTTTAAAGAGATTGGGGTATCTCTGCATGATGTGTTGGGCCGAAGGACCTGTGACGCTATTGACCAGGTTGACCAGACCCAGAGATATAGCACTCCTGCAGCTGAGAAGCGTGTCTGCGGAGCACTCTACTACATATACAGTGTCGGTGATGGACTTCCCGTCAGCTGCAAGTTCTGACTGAAATTTGCCACACAGGGGTAGTGCAGATGCTGAACCATAAGGAAAAATCTTTAGGCTAGTGCTTTGTAGAGCAGGTCTGTTCGGGAGTTGGCTATAGACTGCACGGCTGATGACGTTTACTGATGCCCCCGTGTCTACTAGGGCTTCCACCGGACTACCATTTATCAGGATAAGTCGCCTTGGACTGGTAAGTGCGTGCAGTGTTTGAGATCCCTCTGCAGTCACTGAGAATAGATAAGTACTGTGAGGCTCGTCAGTAAGCTGCAGCTGCAGCGTTTGGATTTTCTGTGACCTGGGTTGTACTGTGGAATGAGGGGATTGTGGTTTGGATCTACACACTTTTGCAAAATGGTTTTGTTTTCCACAATTATGGCAGGTCCCCCCTTTTGCTGGGCAGACATTCTGGTGAGGATACGACCCTCCGCAGTTGTAGCAAGTTGCCCCTGCATACGAGGCACCGGCGGTCTCTGTGTCAGCTTTGCTATACAAGATGGTGCTTCCGCCTCGCACTCAATGTTCTCTATGAGTTTAGCTTGTTTTTCAGCGGTATCATTTACACGTGCTGTTTCAAGCAGTTTTGCTAAAGTCATGGTGGGATCTCTGAGTGCTTGTCTCCGTAACTTAGAGGAGATGCAGCCTTGTAAAATCTGCATTTGGATCTCTTTGTCGACATCTGTAAATTCACAGTAAGCTGCAAGGTGCCGTAGTCGGACATATTCATCAATGCTTTCTGTTGCTGACTGCTTTAATTGTCTAAACTTGAAGATTTCAAATGCTGCATTTCTGTGTGGGGAGAAATACTTGCTTAATGCTGCCTTACTGAGCTCATAGTCTTTATCTTCTCCTGTATTAGGCAGAGTAGTGAAGATATCATAGACTTGTTCCCCTGCATAATGTAATAGCATGGCTTTCTTCCTGGTATCATCTGATATGTTCATGGCTTGTAGGAATATATCAAAACGCTTCAGCCATTTCTCCCAACATGCTGCTAGGTTAGCTGGGGACTGATGCACATCAAAAGCAGGGAAGGCAGGTAAACAGGCCATTGTTGTAGAGCTGAAATACCTTTAGCTGATGATGAACGCTTCCTCGTCGCCAGTTGTGGTGTTGTTGTGCAGATGAAGGGAACTCCAGAAGGCCACACAGAGATGCTGGATGGTAGGTTTAAACAGCCATACTTTATTTTCGTTCCTCTCTCCTGCTCCCCTTACCCAGGACTTCCTGCTCCTGCCTAGTCTCCTCCTCCCCATTACATCATTGTTACTAGGCAGAAACTGAAACAAGAATAAGAGCAAGCCAATCACAGATATAGTAACAACATCACAGTAACCACACCCCAACACTGATTGGGATTTTTCTGCCTAAACAGGGGTACAAGAGCTCAGAATTCAGAAAACTGGAAGCTCTGCAGCAGAGAAAACTGTGATTGTATCAAAACTACAGCAACCAATAAGTCACACATCACTGGAATCGTGGTCGTTTTGTTATCAAATTAGATAGCAAAAACCTGATGACAGATCGCTTTTAAATACATTTTCACCCTTTCAGTAAATCCCAGTGCTCAGGTTCAGTTAGTTAAAAGCCCCCCCAAAAGTGCTTTACTCTATGTCCCAGGTTCATCGCTCAATCTCTGTAGCTTTTCCTGGTGTCAGTTATTGGCTACAGTACTGACTTCACAATGACAGCGCTGCAGCTAATCACTAAGCTTAGTGTCTCTGAGAACACTTCTTTCAGAGCCGTGAAACTCACTGATTGGCTGCAGCACTGTCATCGTGACATCAGCACTGCAGTCAATAACTGACCCCGAGAGCAGCAGCAGAGACTCAGTGGTGGATCTGGGGAAAGGTAAGTAAAGAATTGTTTATTTTTTTTAAAATTTTTAAAAAACTGTGCCCAAGGACCGGGATTTTCGGAAACGGGACAATCCCTTTAACCAGCGCTCATCAAAACTTTTTTCTATGGCTATAAATTTTAAAAAAAAAATGACTCAGTCACTTTTTAGCACAAAGATTTTTTTTTTCTCACATACCGGAGGCTTTTGGTGCGGACTGTTATTGTGCACGGCTGCATATTTCATGGTCTGATCATGAGTTGTCAATGTCAAATGTCAATGTCAAATAGACCCACCTAGGTAAATTTTCATTTTTTTTGGAGGGGGTGTTTGTCTTCACTTCTTTTCTTTGCACCTATAAATTATTCAGGTACAAACCTGGCTTCTATGCTTTCTCCATCCCTAGACGGAGACCTCCGGTACATAATCCTTTATCTGGTGGGAATACATATCCCAAGCGCGGGTTATTGCGATCTAGAATTCTGATTAACAAGCCAGTGAAATAGAGGCCAGAGAAAAGGAAATTAGCTGGAGAGAATCCCACTGATTAGAGAACCTCGTAGTCCTACATGCAGGATATGGAACAAACCGCAGGTAAACAAGTTATGTGTCCTCTTATTCCAAAAACCAAAGCTTCTCCCAATCACAAGGTGCATTATGTAGAGCGCCAAATCATTAGCTGTTTTATAGCCATGCACCAAAAATGTGACCAGTGCAGTCACAGTCAGTGAGACAAGCGTTCGCTTCGTACCGGACTTTTCCTGTTTTTTATTGCTGGTGGAAAAGCAAATACAAAGCTTCAGGCACAAAACTCAAATTAGCCCCTGATCCACTGAGTGCTAACTAGACATCAGCCTACCTGACCATACTGGTGACCTAGTTCCGACCACCGGTAAAGGAAAAAAAAGGTTGTCCTTGGTCCTCAGTGATAGAATCTCTTGAACAGATCATTTCTTTCCCCTTATGTTTCCTCCGAACAAACTATTTGTTTTTGTACCTCCCAAATTTTTTTTTTGTACTTAAAAGCATGTATTTGGGGCTAAAAATCATTTTTGCTATTTTATTTTTTCTTGTGCATTCAACTGAGTAATGCTCGCCTTTCCAATCCCTGCTGCTCCGGTGCTACCACGTGATGTTGTCTATGGTCATATATCATCTAAGAGGAGCTTAGAAAAAAATAGATAAAAGAGCTACAAATTCTCAGTTTCTCAGTTACCTCATTCTTTAACCAAAACAGACAATGCAACACAAAGGCTATAGGAGGTAGACAGTGCAAAATTTATAATAAATCTGCATTACAGAAATATGATTTTTAGCTAATAATACATACATTCCGTACCTCTAATCCGTACCTCCCACTCCCGACTCCAAGACTTCTCCCACGCTGCGCCAATCCTCTGGAATGCACTACCCCAAGAAATTAGGACTATCCACAATTTTTTTTACCTTCATGCCCCTTTCGTGATCCTTGTATTTATTTTACACACTGTTGGTCATAGGAACTGTGTATAAGAGGATCTCTGCACAGGATCTGGGATCAAATTAGTGGTCTTGGATCCCTCTTGGCATTGCCCGCCTTTATGGCACGTATTTCTTTGGCAACTGTGCTGCTGACGTTTGTCGTAAAACCTTTGACCATATAAGTGTGACAGATCGTGATCTTGTTCACACAAATAGGTTAAAAATTAATCATAAATGAAAAGGTAACTCCTTTCAAAGCGAATAATTTCCCTAATAATATGGGAATGGATACACACGAGCTTTGGGAACAGACATGAAAACCACACTGATCTCCCAATGCTTCCATGCTGCCTTTTACTTGGTCCCTCCACTATCTGTTTCCTGGCCTCCAACAATGATGACTTGACACACACATTTGCTGATGCTGCCATTCACTGCCAGCAGCGGGTAAGACTGAGGTCACTTCTGAGGCCAGTGATTATTTGAAGTGGTTACATGTCTGTGTCGAAGCCTCAAGTGGTAGCACAGGAGCAGCAGGAATTGGTAAGGCGAGTGTTAATCAAGTTGTTGTTTTACACCATTGGACAACTGCTTTAGTTTCTAGGACATTGTAAAAGCATTATTGCTCTGGTCCCCACATTGGGTCTTGATCGGGAAATGTTGTGAACCGTAGAGGCCAAGTGTCCGTGGCAGTAAATCATGGACTTTAGTAGTAACATCAGTGGTAACAAGTATGCTCAATGCACTCACAAGACCAATCAATTTAATAATTGCAGTTGTTTTTATAAAATAAATAGACAATTATTCTGTTTCTGATTGCTACAGAAGCTCATATTTTGTTTTGTTCAATTTAGGTTTCGAGCCAGTCTTCCCTCCGAGGAAGATGCTCATATCAAGGGCGTATGCCTGACAGAGGCTTAGGTACCAGCCAGCTCTCCAAAAGCAATTATTTTCATTCTAGCCATCATCAGTCCCGAACAAACCGGGTGACAAGTTCAGCCTAAACAGAACATTATGCATATAGAATCTACAAAAATAGCCTAAACGATAGCAGATATAAAGACACCATCAGGATGATAGTCTTTGTTCGGTATTAGACCTCCTTCTACTTCTTCTACTTTGAATCTTTAAGGTTTTATGTGATGATAAAGTTATTCAGTTTGATAAGCGTTCATGTAAAATTATTATATTATTATTACAGTACAGTTTTTTTGTAGGGGTAGAAAATTTTGATTATTATAATTTTTTCTTCTACTTAGAAAAACGCCCTCTGTTTGTGTGGGTAACGGTTACTCTCCAGCTGACTCAGTTCTAGGGCTGCGAGAATGAGAATAAACAATATTTTTGTCATCAAAACATTAATTCAAGTAATTTCATAAAGGCACATCCGCACGGCTTCTCAATACATTGCATGCTGTTTTCCTAAATGATAACTCATAAAAAAGTATTAGTTTCAAGTCCAAATGGGTTAATTTATTACCGGTATATGTTACTCTTCTCATCATACCAATGCACGGAAGGGCGAAAGCTTAAAACCCGACTTCGAATTTAATCTATGTAAAACAACGGGAAAACGCTCTTGGCTTTACACGTGGGAAAAACTACTCTAACTTTCTTTGGAGTTAGGGGGTAAAGGAGAGACATTATTGATTACAGTTATGGATTTTCTGGGGGAGTATTGAGGATGTTATTAATTACGCAGACTCATGGATGATTTCTCATCACTTTTGCCCAATCTCAACTATAGAATATCATAGCCATTTTTAGGAAGTGATAGTGACATCTTATTTCTGTTCTACTGTTATGCTAAATGTTTCACCCTTGAATTTGTAAGACAATAATAATATTTGGCTTAAAGTGGTTGTTCACTACTCGAACAACCCCTTCTCGATCCCCATGTTTCCCCCCAGAAAAATAACACCTATACTCACCTCCGGTGCTGGCGTCTTTCCAGCAATGTCGACACTAGCTCTTCCAGTGTCATGCAATCCCTGTGGCCAATCAGCGTTGGCCTCACTCTCCCCTACTTCGGATGTAACTAACATCTGGAGGACGTGAGAGCTGCGGCTGCTCTCTTAAAGTTGCGGTTGCTCTCTTAGTTCCTCCGGATATCTGACTTGTCCATAGGCGGGGAGAGTGAAGCCATCACTGATTGGCCATAAGAATAGCGTGACATAATGTCATGTATGCCCCAGGAGTGCCAGTGCCGACACCACTGGAATGACGCCAGCACTGGAGGTGAGTATAGATGTTATTATTTTACTGGGGGAAATGGTGATTGTGCAGGGATCGACAACCCATTTAAGCACGTGACAACCATCGAGACTCAGTAGGTGAAGATCTTTTATTACTATGTTGCAAGTGTTGATTTTGCCTTGGGTGTTACGGCACTTGTCTTTTTGAAGTGTGTTATATACTGTGATAGTGTTTGGTGGTCACTTATATTATTTTTCCACATATACTGATATGGGAGTTTACTTGTTGTTTTATATAGACTAAATAAAAAGTCATGTTTTTAAGAGGACCTTTCACTAAATTTTTCAAGTTGAACTTGTCACAGGAAGTAATAGCAGCTGCAAAGTGGAACAAAACGGTTTTTTTTCATTTTGTCTCTCCATTGCAGAGATATAAGCAATCACACTATTTGGCACCTAATGAGTTAACTTTTGTTAAGTCCAGGTGGGTGTCGTCAGAGAGTTTTTGCTGGGGGCGTGTACTTCTACTCCCTGTATGATTCGCTATCTGATAACACCAGCTTGGAGTTAACAAAAAGTTAACTCATTAGATGCCAAATATTTTGATTACTAACATCTCCTCAATGGAAAGGCGAAATACAAAAAAACTTTTATTCCACTCTGTAGTCAGTATTACATTTTGTGTCCATTCCAACAAGAAAAATTTGGTGAAAGATCCTCTGTAATGGTATGATTATTTCCTGAAAAATCCAAGGGCCATTTCTTCATAGATGTATTTGTAGTACTTTTATCATGATGTTGCCATTTTTTATGTAATTTTAGACATTTATACTTCAAGTAAACAACAAAAAAAGTTTTACTAGGGGCAATCTGTTGACACTGCAAATATTGCCCTGAAGCGAAAACAGAAACGTCCCCTTACTCTGTATGTGTCAAGCAAGGTGTAAGAAAGACTAAGTGCAACACAAAGGGATAAGGGGAAGGGGAGCCCAATGCTAGGGAAGCAGGGAGTGGAGACCCCTAGGCAGAACTAACGTCACCCTGTCTGACCCAAGACCCTAAATAGGTTCCGCACCTATCGCCAAGCAGGATACCTAAGCCCTGCCAAACCCTAGTGGAAAGCCCTGCCTTGGGGAGGACAGGATGAGCACTAGTCAATCCCCACTGCACTAAAGACAACTGGGATAGACGAACAGGGGGAACACTTATCTTGAGCTGACTCAGAGAGGTAACACCAGACGTCCTCCCAACACCAGAAAGGAAGTTAGGGGACTGCTGTAGCTCCAAGCCTTCACAAGGGAGGAATGGAAATAACACCCGCAACTCCCAACAGAAAGTTGGAAGTTATAAACACCCAGATCCAGGTGACATAATTAAGGTCGGGGGGAGTTGGCCACTAGTCTGCCAGGCCAACTGCTGAGACCTTCTGCAGCCAGATGCGATGCGACTGTCTGCAGCCTCTGACACACCCGTGATAGTATGAGAAGACCATTTCTATAAATGATTTGTGGCTCAAACGCTTCAAATTACACCTCTGTTTATCCACCTTGATTTCCAACTTTATGAAAAATATCCAAGAACATGATATTCTACATTCTCTCTTTTTGTTCTACTCTCTACGTCAGGGGAATCAAGGGGATAAAGGGATTGACTCATCGCAGACAACCCTATTAAAATGAGAGCCGCTATGGTGAATGGACGCGGCCAAGTTGTTCCGATGATTTTGCTGGAGAAGCTCTGAAGCGGTTAGATCAGGGAAGGCAGTAATGCATAGCAGCCAGAGTCTGTTTGTTAGCGGCTCTTCACTCATCAAGGCTGTTCTCAAGTGAGATTATATCAAGGGGGAAAAAAACGAGAGAGAAGGAATCACAGAGGAAGAGAAAGAAAGTGAGAACAGAAGAGTGTCATCCACACTCTTGCCATTCGATTAAAGGTCTGCTTGTCGTAGAGTTGATTGACCTTGGTACGCCATAGAAAATAACATACACTATACATTACAAATTGTAGTATAAATAATTAAAACCAAGCAAAACAATCCAGACTTCATTATTAGATACAATTCTGTGTCCCCAGGCTTGCACTTGTACTTGGTTCTGTGATAGGCAATGTGAATTAATATTGCGAGTGCCCACAACATGTTTATACCCCAAGGCTGAGCCATGCCGCCTACATTATCTAAAGAGATGTTGATAAAGACCAACGAGAAAAACATGTTAATAGGGGGAGTATTAATATCAAAGCACAATTCCATTACTTTAAAACTAAATTCACACAACCGTATAAAAAAATTGGCCAACTTTCATCCAGAAAAAAAAATTGTATCGTCATTGGTGTGACATCCGTGTGGCGTCCATTTTTATATATTAGCAGTTAAGAACGTTTAAAAGACCAGATACAATTTTCTATGTTCATAATGGGAAAAATATCCCTCTCTTTTAGATCAAATATAACAATATTAAGAAATATCGTTTAATGATTCCATATAAAAAAAAACAACAAAAATGCTGCCTAAAAATAAATTATAGATACTTTATCTTCGGTATAGGTCACCATTTGTATAGTATGGAGATCTATCTTATTTGTTAAAATCAAGTTCAATAGAGAATGATCAGATCTACCCTGCCGTATGGAGATCAGAATAAAAGATTAAAGGACTGGTGTCGTGGAGTAAGTTGGACACTGACCGTCGACCGACAGTTAGTTAAGTATTGTCCAATGGTCCACTCACCTCCAAGGAACAAAATTTCCTATTGCCTCAGTTTTTCACTGATATCTTAGGCCAGGTACTGACAGTGGTCAGATTAGGATCGTCTGAACAAATTGGGATACATACAGTACAGACCAAAAGTTTGGACACACCTCATTCAAAGATTCTTCTGTATTTTCATGACTATGAAAATTGTAGAATCACACTGAATGCATCAAAACTATGAATTAACACATGTGGAATTATACATTACACTTTACAAAAAAGTGTGAAACAACTGAAAATATGTCTTATATTCTAGGTTCTTCAAAGTAGCCACCTTTTGCTTTGATTACTGCTTTGCATGCAGAAAAGGTGAACGGATGGACTCTGCATGCCTGGTTCCCACCGTGAAGCATGGAGGACGTGGTGTGATGGTGTGGGGGTGCTTTGCTGGTGACACTGTTGGGGATTTATTCAAAATTGAAGCAGTGAGCGGTCCAGCTCACCCCAAACCATCTCGATTGGGTTCAGGTCTGGTGACTGTGGAGGCCAGGTCATCTGGCGTAGCACCCCAACACTCTTCTTCTTGGTCAAATAGCCCTTACACAGTCAGGAGGTGCGTTTGGGGTCATTGTCCTGTTGAAAAATAAATGATGGTCCAACTAAACGCAAACCAGATGGAATAGCATGCTGCTGCAAGATGCTGTGGTAGCCATGCTGGTTCACTATGCCTTCAATTTTGAATAAATCCCCAACAGTGTCACCAGCAAAGCACCCCCACATCATCACATCTCCTCCTCCATGCTTCACGGTGGGAACCAGGCATGTAGAGTCCATCCGTTCACCTTTTCTGCGTGCAAAGCAGTAATCAAAGCAAAAGGTGGCTACTTTGAAGAACCTAGAATATAAGACATATTTTCAGTTGTTTCACACTTTTTTGTAATGTATAATTCCACATGTGATAATTCATAGTTTTGATGCCTTCAGTGTGATTCTACAATTTTCATAGCCATGAAAATACAGAAAAATCGTTGAATGAGAAGGTGTGTCCAAACTTTTGGTCTGTACTGTATATCAGACCATGTCAAATTAGCGAGCATAGAACCTTAAACTATTGCATGGCATAAATCAAAACACAAAATTGGTAGAGATAAAATGCAATGTTCTCACCAATTCAATATTCTTTATCCCAGGTGGGGGAGTACTTCATCCTGGTTTGTTCCTCCAGGAGAAAAGATGGGGTGCAGTCTAGCCCAATAGGTCCCTATATAGGCTAAATTTAGCTCTAACCCCAAGTACTACCATCCTAACGAGGGCAGTCCACAACTGGCCCTGTAATGGAGGCTCTGCGTTCTCCCTTATTGCACGTCTTGATGCGTTTCATCCAAGTAATTCTTCAGAGGACTAAACACTTGTATCTAGGTATAAGGATTCTAAAGTGCTAGGTACAAGTAAACATGGGTCCCTCCACTCTCTGTCCATTGCTGCAGAGAATGAGATACTGAAAAGCCATGGGCACACCTAAAGATTTCAATAGGTGACATCTGAAATAGGAAAGAGACTAGTGCATGCTCCATTTTTTTTCACGCAGATGTTTGGTCCTTGTAAAAAAAAAAAAAGATAATCTGAACACCCAAGTGAATAACATTGGTCAGAGCACTGTCTGTAAGGTCAGTTTTTTACATGGATCAAAAATAAGGTAGTGTAAATGCAGCCTAAGTGAAATGTCTTATTAAGACTGACTTTTTTCAGTTTAGGGGGTTCCTGTTAGGACCCTCATGTACTAGTCACACCAAAACACAACTAGAAATAACATCTCTTGTTTAGGAGGTCTCAGAATGTTTACAAGGTAGGAGGTCTCAGAATGTCCAAAAAAGGCAGGTGGTTTTGGAATGTCCATACGAAGCACAAGGTCTCGGAATGTGCCCACAAGGCAGAAGGTCATGAAATGTCCCTACATGGAAGGAGGTCTCAGAATGTACCTACATGGCAATCCAATGGATATTAAAATTGTTGTCCACTTCATCTTTATTTTAAAAAATGTATCATTGACTTGCATGGCCGAATATGATCCAATAATCAAATCCAACTTAGGCATAAGGTGATCTTTTCTTCCAATTGGCTCGGACTGAGGAAGAAATCGGATTTGTGCATGACCTCATACATTAACATTGATCCGAGTGCGATATGATGTTTTGCCTGATTTTACTCGGACCAAAAATATGGTCATGTGCTTGAGCACTTAGGTTCAATTCCGAATGGAGTCGGATTTGGTAGAAATGTGCCGATTACAACTCCAACTTCTAAATAAATATATTAAATGCTTGTATCATATTTACTTTATTACAAATTTAGGAATAATAATGATGAAATGCCTGATGCTCCATTTTACTACACTAAGATTGTTATTACTAATTATAATACATGAGTCATTTATAAATGAGTCGGAGCTGGAATGAGAAAGTAGAAAAGTAGAGGAGACGAAAGTTTGGCTTTCCAACTTTACAGCCCTGTTTTCTATTTCTTTACACTTGAACTTCACTAGCCATAACATGGTAATGGCTAGGCTTAACATTGTTTATAGTCCATGGCAAAAAATTATTAAACATACCTCCAGTTATTTTAAAGGGGTTTGCTGGTCAGGATATATTGACGACTTCTCCACTGGTTGGCCAGGGCCTGAAATCTGGTGCTCCCACCAATCACCTGTCCTAAGCGCGAGCTAAATGTAAACATATGGAATGGACCTGCCGTTACATCCAGGTGCTGGGTATCGGATACTGACTGATTCTATGGATATGTCATCAATATATTCTAACCTGGACAATCCCTTTAATAATTGCCTCCGGAATTCAGTAAAGCATGTTTCTCAGTTTTAGAAACACTCAGATAACAGTTCCCTAATGTGAAAATTTGTGTAGTTATTTGTTGTACCCAGGAATCGATATGTTGTACATAGTTGTACTCCACGCTATAGATTACTAGTAAGCTCAGTATTTCTATTTGCCTTCACGTTCTATGTTCTTTGATGGTGCATAATAATGTTATATCTATTGATTGATGCTAGTCAGAAGAAAACAAGTATGTGTGTCGGGGTAATGCTGATGTTTTTCATCCTGTCTGATTTATATTTTACTTCTATACATTTTTTTATTGCATATTTTCAAAAAAGAAAACATATAAGCAACAACATCGCCAACGTAGGGGTTTAAACAAGGGAAACATAAGCATAAATGCGCGTACACATAGATTGACAATGTATAAAACAGAAAACATATCGACATTTGCATGAAAAAGCATATGAAAAGACATATATCTTCAGTGTAAAGGGGCAGACCTCTAAGTAACCACGGTTCCCATATTTGATCAACCTTTTTCTTGGTAACTGATGAGTGCGCCAGAGTTTGTTCATATTGATTTTGTCCACCACTTCTCTCATGGTAGGAAGCGACATCCCCTTCCATTTAGCAGCAAAGCTGAGCCTAGCCGCAATCAGAATATGTGACACTATACCCCTAATATCTAAAGAAAAATCAGTTGTCCCTATATGCAACAGTCCCATTGATGGTGTCAAGTTAACCTGAATCCCAGTCACCTCTCTTAAGAACATATTTATAGTATTCCAAAAACCGATCGCCACCAGACAGGACCACCACATGTGGCTCAACGATCCCAAACCTCCGCAACCTCTCCAGCAAGCCTAAGTCTGGTTTGGCTCATAGTGTACTAGTTGTCTTGGACACATATACCACCTAAGATTAATCTTTTTCAACTGTTCTAGGTGACCAATACAAGATGATACTCTACGTATTTCTCTTAAACTATCCCTCCATTCCTCTGGATCCCACGTTGTCCCCAATTCCTCCTCCCATTTTAGCATGTATGATAATTTAGCATCCACCTCTGGATCATTTAATACACTATAGAGGATTGAAACACCTTTGGGGCCTGATTCAGGTCGTAGGAGGAATCTCATGGCTTTGTGATTCACAGGAGGTTTAAGAAAGAGGGAGTCTGGCATAGCTTGGAGTAGATGTCTGATCGGTAGGTACTGGTAGAAAAGACGCCTAATACCGGGGAATTTGGAACAGAGTTGATGGAATGGGATAACAAGAGAGTCATCTATCAGGTCTTGGAGGGATTTAACTCCTGCTGTGGACCAGCGTTGTAAGTTAATAAAGGGAATATGCATTTCCAAAGCTTTTAAGGAAATATTTGTTAAAAGAATATTTAGAAGGCTTGAAGCAAATTTCCTCCAATATTGTTGTTACTGCTGTAGATAGACACGGGGTGTAGTTACTAAATTTAATATCTTCCATTTTCATCGTAAGCCGCGCCGAGGTCAATTTAGAATAAAATGACTCAATCTGAAGCCACTTATGTGCCTTATCCAATAACCACCAGTCTGTAATACCCGTTAATACTGTCGCTTTATGATAAGCATGTAAGTTAGGGGCACCCATCCCCCCAAATTCATAAGGATAATACAGTAACCTACCAGCCACTCTTGGTCTTTTATATGCCAAAATGAAGTCATTAGCTATTTTTTGAAGGGATTTTATTATCCTAAGAGGAATCTAGACAGGGATGCAACGAAAATAATATAAGACCTTGGGAAGTACCAACATCTTATAAATGTTAATCCTTGCTATCCATGACATAGTAGCTGTACGTAATTCGTCCAGATCCCTCCTAGATTCTTGTATCAATTTTGAGAAATTTTTTCCACCAATTGTGTAGAATTAGTGAGGACTATGACTATGGGAGTTCATCACTCACCCACTTAAAGGGATTCTCCCGCTCCAAAAGTTCTTGAGTTGTGGGTGGAACCAATACAGGAAAGACCAAAGATTTAGCAGCATTTAGTTTATAGCATGAGACATTAGCAAACTCCTCCAAAGCAAGAATAATAGCACGGAAGGAGGACTCTACATTAGTACAAGAGATAATTACATCATCTGCGTATAATCCAATTTTGTGAGACACATGTCCAACTCTTATACCTGCTATATCCTGGGTATTCCTTATTATTTCCGCCAAAGGTTCCATGCACAAGGCAAAAATAATAGGAGACAATGGGCAGCCTTGACGTGTACCTTTACATATACAAAACGACTCTGAAAGGAACCCTGATGATAAAACTATGGCAGAGGGATTCGAGTACATAGCACATATCGCAGAGTAAATGGGGCCCGTCAGACCAAATTTTCGTAGAACACTTTTGAGATACCCCAGTGCACCCTGTCAAATGCTTTTTCAGCATCTAGGGACAGGAATGCACTGGGGACCTCACTCAATTCCGCTATCCGGATTAAATTTATCATCCTGCGTGTTCCGTCCTTCGCTTCCCGACCTGCTACAAATCCTACTTGATCAGACGAAACCAAGGAGGGGATCACATGGTGTAATCTAATTGCAAGCATTTTAGAGAAAAAATTTTAACATCGCAGTTTAAGAATGCAATGGGACTAAAATTACTGGGACATATCGATGGTTTCCCCGGTTTAGGCAGAGCAGTAATAGTGGCCTTTAGATTTGTGACAGATACAGATTCTAAATTTTGCCATGAATTAAATATACGAAGGAGGTAGGGAGTCAAATATTGATGAAATTGGCGATAGTACTCGTTTGATAACCCATCTGGGCCAGGGGTTTTATGACATTTTGTAAGTTTGATGGTGTTCTGAATTTCCTCCTCTTTAAATGGGGCATTGAGTATGTTCAGTTGTTTCTGTGATATTTGGGGTAGGTTTACAGATTGTAGATATCTTTCAATATTAGCTTGGGAGGGCTGCGGAGTGGTGGGATCAGTCACTAGATTATAGAGATGTTCATAGTAATTAGCGAAAACCTTTACTATTTCTAATGGATTTTGGATACACTTCCCTTGTTGATCTACTAAATGGTCAATTCTAGCTCGTCCCCTCTCTTTTTTTTTAACTCTACGCTCTAAAAGCGCCCCAGCTCTATCTCCTGATGCATAATAATTACTTTTAAGTTTCTTAAGATTATATTCATATAGCGACAACAGGTTTTCTCTTAGTTGGAATCGGATATTATAGATTTCATCAGACAGAGCTGGTGTGATCGCTGTTATGTAGCTCACCATTGAGGGAGCAGACTAGGATTAAAAGTCTGCCCGTAGGATCCGCATAAATCTCTAAATTTCTAAATGCCACAGTGTTTTTAATCAATATACAGACTCCTGCCTTTTTACTTGCATTATTAGCGAAAAACCTATGAGGGAACTGTGGATGGTGGAGTCTACTATTATCAGCTTCCAATAAATGCGTTTCTTGCAAACATATGACGTCAGAACGTGATTTTTTAACACATGGAACGTTTCATAGGTGAATTGAGGCCTCTAACATTTAAGGACATAAACTGTATACTCATGTCTAAATAACAAACTTCCTATGGATGCAGCAGGCCCCAACACACCAATCCCCTCCACCATGACAGCTAATCAGGTCCCCCGCATAAATATAAAACCATAACTTATATATCCTTATGAACTGAACAGAGATGCAAGCGCCAATTATCACATTAGTATACACAATATTTAAGAAAAAAGAGAAAGAAAAGTAAAAGAGTCATAAAAAAGAAAAAAAAAGAAAAATATAAAAAGCAGCAGTACTCAGAACATAATCCAAACAACTGGATGCACAAAAAAATATGCACATCCTCAAGTACCATCCAAAGAATGCAGAAAAATGACTGCAATGGGGTTGGTGAACTCTTCTAACTTTACTGAGATCCTCAGCAGAGTTGCCCACAGTCACAGGTTGCTAGGAACAGTGAGAACAGGATAAAAGTCCGAGCAATATTCCACCAGCTCCAGCAGATGGACCTTTCCAGTCTTCCACCAGCTCCAGCAGACGGACCTTTCCAGTCTTCCACCAGCTCCAGCAGACGGACCTTTCCAGTCTTCCACCAGCTCCAGCAGACGGACCTTTCCAGTCTTCCACTACTCCAGCAGACGGACCTTTCCAGTCTTCCACCAGCTCCAGCAGACGGACCTTTCCAGTCTTCCACCACTCCAGCAGACGGACCTTTCCAGTCTTCCACCAGCTCAGCAGACGGACCTTTCCAGTCTTCCACCAGCTCCAGCAAATGGACCTTTCAGTCTTCCACCAGCTCCAGCAGACGGACCTTTCCAGTCTTCCACCAGCTCCAGCAGACGGACCTTTCCAGTCTTCCACCAGCTCCAGCAGACGGACCTTTCCAGTCTTCCACCAGCTCCAACAGACGGACCTTTCCAGTCTTCCACCAGCTCCAGCAGACGGACCTTTCCAGTCTTCCACCAGCTCCAGCAGACGGACCTTTCCAGTCTTCCACCAGCTCCAGCAGACGGACCTTTCCAGTCTTCCACCAGCTCCAGCAGACGGACCTTTCCAGTCTTCCACCAGCTCCAACAGACGGACCTTTCCAGTCTTCCACCTTATATTTGAGACCATTCTGGATCCAACTTTTTCCCCCTAGGCACTTGTCGCTGTGAAAAAGTGATATTACAATCCTTAAGTCTGTCTTCAGCTTGTTTAGGGGTACGGCAAGCAATTATTCTCCCCTCATGCATAATCAACAGCTTCACTGGGTTAAAGCCCCATCTATATTTGGTGCCCACATCATGCATCATGCAGAGCTTTACATACATGTGCGTATTCACGCCTCTTGGCCAGAGTCACTGCAGATAAGTCCGGGAAAACTTGTAGGGTTGGCATCTCCTGGGGCAGAGTCGGATTTTTCCTCATTCTTTGCATGAATACAACCTTGGTGGCAAAAAAGTGTATTCTTGCCAGCGTGTCTCTAGGCAGATCTTGATCCACGTGTTTTGGTTTGGGGGTACTATGGACCCTATCAACCATTAAATCTCTAGTGGACATTTCAGGGAGAACAGCCTTTAAAAAGTTATGCAGGAAAGCAGGCAAATCCTTATGCAAGACCTCCTCAGGGATCCCTCTCACCCGAACGTTATTCGTGCGCGATCTATCCTCCAAGTCATATGTTTTATCGCTGACATGAGCCAATTCTTCCTTTAAGGCTTCATTTTCGTCGACTAGTGCATTGAAAGAAGTGGCGTATTCAGCCATTTTATTCTCTAAATGAGAGGTGCGCTCTCCCAGAGCTGAGATTTCTCCTTTAACTCTCTCAGGACCCACCAACAGGTCATGTTTTCAGAATTTCCTTAGTATTGCAAAGGTAATGGAATTAATGCTTGAGCAGGTGATAAAAGTATCACCTGTGCAATTTATATGGTATAGTATATTAGGATAACATATTGAACAACTATTTCATCTACTAGCATAGTCGACACTTGGCTAAAGACTTTTGCTTATAACCTCCTTTGAAGATACAGGAAAGGATACTTTTTACATTTTGCAAATATGACTGTTTTATCCATTTCACCTAATCCAAGTACTAGTACAACCTGACAAGGTCATGGCTCCACCCAATAGTGGCGAGGCTACAAGTCTTCTTCCCTCTGGATTATCCATTTTGGCCTCCTATTATATTTGAATAGAACCAAAGATGAGGTCTAGTTAAAAGGAGATATGCCCTGCTTGCTTTGCTCAAAAATGAGGATTATTCCTTCCCTGGCTCTTGTTCTTGCATGGTTTCAACAACTTTTGTGTTTTATAAAAGTTCCTGACCTTGCTCATGCATTGTTCTTTGGTTTTTCTGACTTCTGGTTTTGTCTTCTGGCTTTTTCTTCACTGCGATCTTGGTTTATCTTCTGGCCTGTTGTTTTCACTTCTGTTACAACTGCTTCCCAAGCTGCCCCTCACTAAACTCTGGAGGGTTCCTCAAAAAACTGTTGATGACTACCCTTGGCTCTTTTTGTGACAGTGCAACTGCTGCATCTGCTCTACTGCCACCAATGGAATGGTTTGAGGAACATGACAGAGGTTAAGATGTAGACTTGCTCTCCAAACTCCCCAGATCTAAACCTGATCAAGAGTCCATGTGATCTTTCAGTAAGAACAAGTCTGATCCACTGAGCCTCCACCTCACAATATAAAGGACTTAAAATATCTGCTGCAGACATCTTGGTAGCAGATACCACCAGACACCTTTAGAAGTCCTGAAGACTCCATGATTCCACTGGTTATAGGTTATTTAGCAGCATGATGAGAACCTACCTCAAAATAAGTGGTTTTAAAAGGGTTGTTTGAAGACATTGATGATCTATTTGTTAGATAGGTCATCAATATTAGATGAATCTGACACCTGGCTATCCTATAGTACAGGTATTTTAAGTTCCCTCCACAGCTGGATGTAAACAGAGAATGGAGCTGAACAGCACAGCTTTGTTCACTGTGTATTAATCTTTGCCAAGAACTGCAGCTTTGCTTCTATTCACTTCCATAAGAGCCGATCTGTAGTACCTGGGAACGGCCACTACACAATGAATGGAGCTGTGGCTCTGCTCACTGTTTGTCTGGCCATGGCAACTGGATATAGCTGATAGGTGGTGGAGGAGGGTGTCGGACCAACACCAACTTGGTATTGAGCACCCATCCTCGAGGTAGAACACAAATATCCTAAAGAGTTACTGACATTTAAATTTTTTTTTCATAAATCAATATTACACATTAAAATAAGCAGCTTTGTAATATATCTTTATCAAAGATATATGTTTCTTTCTCCTTCTGAACTGATCTTTCACTCTCAATTCATGAGTAAAATTCTGTATTCAGTAACAACATATTTTCACATTACTGGATTAAGAGATGACAGTTAGTGCTTCTAGAACTCCATGGAGAGGGGAGGAGCTAAAGGCAGACACTGACATTCTATTGCAAATTCTCCTGAAACAGCAGTTATAGTTCTAAATGGAACTTTATGACCTCCAACTTTCATCTCTCATTTCAGTAATGGGAAAATCTGTATTTATTGAAGACACATTGTACTCGTTAATTGAAAACTTTTGAGAATGAAGGATTAGTCCAGGAGAAGACAGAAGCCAATATTATAAAGTTTCTTATTTTCCTGTGTAATATTGATTTAAAAAAACAAAACTTAAAACGAGTGTTACTCTTTAACTTCATTTAAAATTTTTATGATTGTTTTTTATTTTATTGCAGAGCGGGGTAATTATTTCACGTGATCTAGACTCTATGATCTTGTGACTTGTACACAGGACTGAAGGGAATACGTAGAGATGAATACACTTGAGTAATGTGTAAGAAAATCTAAGTGAACTTTTTGGAATTTTCCCTATTTTCATCTATGCTACTAATAAAATGTGTTCTGATCGTTATAAACACAAACTAACTAAAATAATACAAAAATATTAGTACACGATTAACTAAACTTTTATTGTGTAAATGGAGTAAATATCTACAGTTCTGATCAGAAAAAGTAAATGAAGCCCTAATTTTTTTTTAAAAAATGCATGTAGGCTCCCAACCAAAAAATTTCCTTGCGCAATATTCAGGAGGAATTTTGGACCATTCTTCAACACAAACGCATTGCAGTTCGTCAATATTTCGATTCGATTTACAACAAAATTATTCTCCGCAAGCTAAGTGTCCCTTATTATGCTCTGGACCCCACAGTATAATAAATATAAGAGGTAAAATATAAAAAAAATACTTACTCATCTTACTGGACTCAGCTCCTCAACATTCCGCGATCTATCTTCTTACCGACGGAAGGGATCGGCCATAGGGGTGAGCGCTAAGGTGAGTATAAGTATTTTATTTTCTACATTTTACGTTCATTATGCTCTCGTTATTAAGCATTTGTAAGGCTAAGTTCACACGTTGCGGAATTGCCGCGGAAATTTCCGCGGCAATCCCGCACATCTCCCGCGGGAAATACGCATTTTTTTGTATGCGTATTCCCGCCAGAATAATAGCGTTTTGCAAACGTAATTAGCTTGCAGAATGCTAGCGTTTTCCTAGCGATCTGTAGCATCGCTTGGAAAACTGATTGACAGGTTGGTCACACGAGTCAAACATAGTGTTTGACACGTGTGACCAACTTTTTACTATTGATGCCGTCTATGCCGCATCAATAGTAAAAAGATCAAATGTAAAAATAATTAAAAAAATAATAAATAATGATATTCTCACCTTCCGACGGCCCCCGCAGCTTTCCCGCCTCTCAGCGACGCTCCCGGCAACTCCCGGTCCCAGGAGTCCTTTGCGACAAATCACCCCGATGACGTAGCATCACGCGAGACCGCTACGCCATCTGGGTGATTCTCGCAAAGGACTCTTGGGACCGGGAGTTGCCGGGAGCGTCGCTGAAGGCGGGAAGACTCCGGGGGCCGCCGGAAGGTGAGAATATCATTATTTTTTATTTTAATTATTGTTTTACCAGGGATATGGTACCCAGGGCCTGGAGGATAGTCTCCTCTCCTCCAGACCCTGGGTGCCACCGCACATGAACCGCTTACATTCCGCAAAATTAATGAACTTGTTGCTATTTTTTCCGCGAAGCGTTTTTTTCGCGGAAAAAAATGCAACATGTGGCCAAAACATGCAGAATCAATTAACATGTATAGGATGCTTAATGCTTGCGTTTTTTTCGCGTTTTTACCGCGGAAAATCGCGGAAAAAACGCGAAAAAACGCAAATATTCCTGAACGTGTGCACTTAGCCTTAATGTTACTTTATTTAAACAGAAGTCCATGCTTTATTAAAGGGAATCTGTCCTCCGGTTATTGCTGTGTAATCCGCTAATCAGTAATGGAGGTGTTGGCTGGACCAGAAAGCACAAGAGAACTAGTCCTGTAATGATAATCTCCTGCTGGTAAGACACTGATTTTATTGAAACAGCAAAACACAGATGAGTAAGGCTGTGGTTCCACGGTCCGGAACCACAGCGCTTTGGACGGAGCGGAAAGTCCGCTCCGCCCAAATCCCCGCCCACTTGTGAACTCGCGGTGAATCCGGATGTGCTCATTGAACACATCCGAAATCGCCGCAGCGCTACATAAGCCTGTGTTATTTCCCTCGCGGCGAGGGAGCGTCGCCGTAAGGGAAAAGGACATGCTGCAATCTAAAAAGACGCGCAGCATGTCTGTTAACGCAGGTCTGCCACCTGCGTGTTTTTACGCATAGTGGAGATGGGATTTCATGAAATCCCCTCCACTATGCTGTAACATCTGGACGCTGCATGTTTGACGCTGCGCCAGCGCACAGCGTCAATCACGCAGCATTTCCTGAAGGAATCCTGACCGTGGAAACACACCCTAAGTGACACATCGCTGGAATTGGGGTCTTTGCCCCTACATCATGCTGCTCTCAGATTACATAGAAAAACCCATGGACAGATTCCCTTAAATTATCAGTGAAAACATACAGGAGGTTACAAAGGGTTCTTTTTCTTGAAACTGTAGGTAAAATTTGGATGACTGGAGGAGGTTCTAGATATGGTGGGAAATAAATCTTTTGGGAACACGTGCAAATAACTATTTTGCTGTATTTTGTGAGGAAATCAAATAAAGAAAAATGCACAACTCAAAAATAGAAAAGTACAAATTTTATTTAGAGTACACAAATATTAAAATAATACCAGGGATGGCAGTGAGAAACGACAAGACAGAGAAACAGTAACAAACAGAAACAACAATAGCAAGGATACCATGTAAAGGAGAAAAAATGTGAAGACCTAATGCAGACTGCAGGTGGTAACTAATCCCAAATCATGAGCATGTAAAGAGGTAAAAAACACACAAATCCTATGTCTTGACTAAGGTATATAAGTACCACAATGATTGTCACACCAAAGTCCCAACCATTAATATAAAGATGGAGTAACAACGAGTAAATGGCCCAGCTAAATGTACCTGAGTGAAACCGCGTCCCTGCCACCCCAACGCGCGTTTCGGCGCAGTGCCTTCTTCCGGGGGTATGGCAACACATGTAACAGAGCGGTATATATATCCATAGTGGCCAATTGAAAACAGGTATCAGGATCCCCGACTCCCATAACGGCGCATGAGTGACCCCGTAACCTGGAAGTGACTACCTCCGAGTGCGTCATCCGCTGAGCCGGGGCGCCGCGGTCAGCACCGCCCACACAACGTGGGTTAGCCGAGAGCGCGTCCCCGGCAACAACAGGTGAGAGACGCCGTCGGGATAGCAACCATCGGGTACGGAGCACACATGCACACGGAAGTAAATAAGGGATATCATACAGCAAAAAGTGATAAAAGGAACAGGAGTGAACCAGCACATAGTAAGGCACTGATAACAGAGATAAATAAATGAATAAACATATGCAATGTGAATGTGAAGGTAAATGACATAAAATATAATGGAAAATAATAAATACACAAGAATCACGTACAGTCATAATACATGAATAATAATTATATAAATAATAAAGTAACAATGTGTAAAACAACAGTGATGGTGAACAGATGTGCATGAAGAGAATATATATAGGACAACTTGTAAATCCGTTCCGTCTGAGTGGAATGCCACGAATATATATAAATCGATTGGTGAAAGAATCTAAAACAAAAAATGAATAAGTTAAAACATAATAAAACATGCCATTAAAAAATATGCGCACAAGTGATCAGAGGAAAGATGCAAAGCTCAGACTTTCATTTAATCCTTGAGGGTGAAGGGTACGTAGCCTCCAGATCCATCTTGCCTCTTTCTGTGCTAACAGGCGCCCATAGTTACCACCCCGCAGATTTGGGACCAACCTATCTATACCCCTAACCAAAAAACCAGAGGGGTCACAAGAATGATGAGTTTTAAAGTGACGGGGTATAGTTTTTAAAGACCCAACGTCACTCTCTTTAGCAGCCGCCCGAATATCACGAACGTGTTCACGCACACGTAATTTAAGGGCCCGGGTTGTCAGGCCTACATAAATCAATTTGCAGGGACATGTACCATAGTACACAACCATGCTCGTAGAGCATGTAATAGATTGAGTGATAGCAAATTCATTCCCATCAGATGAAAGAAAATTTGTAGCATGAACTATATTGGGGCAAGCAATGCATTTGCCACAAGGTTTAGATCCCCAAGTCTGTACCCGAGAAGTGAGGATAGAAGGAAACAAAGGGGGAGGGGTAGATGGTTTGAGATAACTCCTCACTAAATGATCGCCCAAAGTATCGGATCTCCTAGCAACAACCGAAGGTCTATCCGGTAAGTAGTTTCTCAAAACAGGATGTATTTTGTGAGGACAGACAAACATTTTAAAGCTGTTCATGGCATCAGGTGTGGATTTCTTGATGGATGGAGGCCAGCGTGCCAGCCAAATCGAGCCTTCGGGCTGCTGAGATGTTAATCCGTTCTGCCTTTTAGATACCGTAAACCACCGACGCCATCTAGATGTACAAAGTATCGTTTGCAGATAAGAATTTGTTGAGGTTCTTTGTGTAGATAGTCAAAAGGGCAGTTGTACTCAAGGTTGGTCCTACCAAGGCATCCATGTATTCAGAGACCATGTTTTTCATATCTTTGGTGTGTACATTGACATTCCTCAAAGAAAGATGCTTCCCTATTGTCATTTATTTTCCGAGTTACTTAAGTGAGTCTGCTCAATGTTGTTCTGGAGTTCTCGTGTCTAAAAAGATGAAAGACATCAATTATATGCATATTGCGATCATACTCTGATGTTCCACATTGTCTGATATACGTGGTGTAGGGTTATGAGGGCACCAGAGCGCTGGCAAATTTGCTCAGGATTACAGTCTGCAAAAGGAAATAATATCCCTCTTGGCCGCCTATACAGCGTACTATTACAATAGTTGCCAGCCTAACAGTCCTGGACATCATCACAGATATACGGTAACGAAAGAGAAAGAAAATGAATGACAATGCCATGGGACAAGACCAGTCTTTGCAAGTAAAATAGCTTTTTTTTAACGTTTTGGCACAAGGTACTTTTACAGCTTTATTTCAATAATTATGGCTACATCTCCATTAGGTAAAAATTAATATTTACTTTAGGTGCAAATTAATAACCTAAGGTAAGTCAACTAGCTTCATGCAAGTGTAAGATGCCCAAGCGAGGTAGTCGTGGGCGAGCTTCTGTCCCCACTCGCTTTGGGATCCTACAGACATCTTGTGTCCCAGTCCTGGTGTGCTGCTATGTGTGAGGGGCATCACACTTACTTTGAGGGTGCAGGCCTCTTCCTCTGTGTCCAGGCATTCCTCTTCTGGAACCAAGGCGCAATTAATCCAGGAGACACGAGGTTCATAAAAACAACCAAAGTTTACTTGGTGAATAGCAGTATGTGCAGTATTTACAGGCAGATGTAGACGATAAGGCCCAATGGTTTGTCATCTTTCCCACAGGTATCAGATACAACTTCTGACCTGGCTCTCGGTATAGGTGGCATGTCCCTCTCACCGGCTTTCCTAGCGCTAGGAAGTCTTCTTAACCTCTAGCAGTATATCAGGATTGCAATACCTTCTGCCCCATGTAGTCCGAGTCCATCTTTCCCTGTAGCTTCACAAGCTGAGTGTGCCCCATGTCCCCGACATCCATCTTGAGGTTGCCCAGGCCATTTAGATGGAATCACACGGAAGAGTATTTTCAAGAATGCACTGCCCCGAGTATTAGGCCCATGCTGTCCCTAGCAACCCCAGGCCTGCTATTTCACTTACTGCTCTCCACACACTGACTGGCCCTTTCACTTCCTAGCCCTGCTATCAATTCTCAGTTCCCTCTCCAAAACTGGGCCGACCACTTCAGTTAACCGTGTCTCAGCTAACTGCAGCCCCAGTGGATATCATATCGTTATCACATACATGAACATCAAATGCATTTAACCCTTGAGTGTCAGGGAGCAATCCATCAGCTTCCACCACTGCTACACAAGATCCACCAAACTATTCACACACCGTGTGTCACTCTGTTTAATTTGGCACACCTTTTATTTGCCAAGATTGATTTTATGCTTAGACAGCAGGTGTCAATATGGGCCAATATAGAGGTTCGGGAAAAGGGTGAAAAAAAGATACATATATACTTATCGGTTTCGCTACTTCTGTCCCCTATCTGGACATCTGCACAGCTGCTCCTTCTTGACCCTTTGTTCCTTTTGTACCGCATCTGTTCATCTGTACAACTGCTCCTTCTGGCCCCTTCGTCCCTTTTGTATCGCATCTGGTAATCTGTGCAGCATCTCCTTCTAGCCCCTTCGTTGCTTTAGTACCACATCTGGTCATCTGTACAGCAGCTCCTTCTGGCCCCTTCGTTCCTTTAGTACCTCACCTGATCGACTGCACAGCAGCTCCTTCTGGACCTTTTGTTCTTTTAGTACCGCATCTGGTCATCTGTAAAGCTGTCCTTCTGGACCCTTCGTTCCTTTAGTACCGCATCTGGTCATCTGCACATCAGCTCCTTCTGGACCCTTCGTTCCTTTTGTACCGGATCTGATTGTCTGTGCAGCATCTCCTTCTGGCCCCTTCGTTGCTTTAGTACCTCATCAGGTTGTCTGCGCAGTAGCTCCTACTGAACCCTTTGTTCCTTTCGTACCACATCTGATCTTCTATGCAGTAGCTCCTTCTGGCCCCTTCATTCCTTTAGTACCGCATCTGGTCATCTGCACAGCAGCTCCTTCTGGACCCTTTGTTCCTTCAATAATGCATCTGATCATCTGTGCAGCATCTCCTTCTGGTCCCTTGGTTCCTTTAGTACAGCATCTGGTCATCTGTAAAGAAGCTCCTTCTGGACCCTTCGTTCCTTCAATAACGCATCTGATCATCTGTGCAGCATCTCCTTCTGGTCCCTTGGTTCCTTTATTACAGCATCTGGTTATCTGTAAAGCAGCTCCTTCTGGACCCTTCGTTCCTTTAGTACCACATCTGATCTTCTGTGCAGTAACTCCTTCTGAACCCTTTGTTCCTTTAGTACTGCATGCTTGATGTCCTCATCCAGTATCTTCATTCTGCCCTTAGCCATGGACGACTGTTGTGAATGGTTTGAGATGAGTTCTGAGCAGAGGCTCCCTCTGGTGGTTACAAGCGGTACTAGTGAGGATTGTGAGGACTGGGAATCAGGTGTTACTGATTGGTCTTATATAAGGGAGTAATTTTCCCATCAGGGTTGCCGGTGATCAATTGTTCTGGTCTGAATCCTTCTTTCCAGTTTTCCTTGTAGCCTGCTGTGTCGTGTCTGCATCTCCTGCTATCAGATAAGACAATTTCTTATTTTGTGTTTTTGTTATATTTTTGCATTTGTCCTGCACTTCTGTGGGGGCCTTCTGGGTCCCCTCCGGGGGCTTTTGCCCTCTCAGTTTAGTCCAGCCACTGTGTTTTGTACTTTTGCTTTTTCCAGTTTTTTCAGTGGCTGCTGTTTTTGTTACACCAGAGAACTAATTTAGGTGGTAGAGGTCGTGTGATCTCAGGTGATTTTGAAATTAGTAGAGTTGGTGCTTTTCAGGGTTTTCTGGGATTGCAGTAAGTACCCTTCCTGTCCTTTTCTATTTAGTTAGTTTGGGCCCCAGCGTTTGCTCATACTATTTTCTTTCTGTGTCAGTATTTCCTCTTGTCTAACCGCCATTACATGTTTGGGGGCTTTCTATTATCTTTGGGGTTCTGCTACGGGGCAGATAGCTTTCCTATTTCTATCTTTAGGTGTAGTTAGTTTCTCAGGCTGTGACGAGGCGTCTAGGACCAACGTAGGAACGCTCCACGGCTGCCTCTAGTTGCGGTGGTTAGTCAGGGTACTGCAATCTCATAGATTCCAACTGCTCTGGTGTATTTCCTTTTTTGCCTGCACTCCTCAGCTACCGTAACATAACAGTATCACCGGCCATAAAAATTGTATGGTACTCACAGAAGGGAAAAAATATTTTGAAGGAAGAAAAGTTGTCAGAGATATTTTTCTGTTTGTTGCATTTTTTTTTTTTTCCCTCTGTATCTCTGGGTGCTGGGGAGGATCTTTTCTCCCAATGGAGTTTGCACAGTTGTCTGGCCGTGTGGATCAGCTTGCCACTGAGGTTCGGAGTATTGCTGCATATCTTGCTAGGTTGCCTGTTGTGGAACCTAGGATCCCCATGCCAGATTTGTTTTTAGGGGATCGAGCTAAGTTTCAGAATTTCAAAAATAATTGTAAATTGTTTCTTGCCTTAAAATCTAAGTCCTCAGGAAACGCAGCGCAGCAGGTTCAAATTATCATCTCTCTCCTGCGCGGCGATCCTCAGGATTGGGCTTTTTCCCTGATACCTGGGGATCCTGTTTTGAGTGATGTTGATGCATTTTTTCAGGCTTTGGGGTTATTGTACGATGAGCCTAATGTCACTGATCAAGCTGAAAAAGCCTTGTTGGCATTAAATCAGGGGCTTGATGACGCTGAGTTATACTGTCAGAGATTCCGTAGGTGGGCAGTCCTGACCAAATGGAATGACGACGCTTTGGCGGCCCTTTTCCGGAAGGGTCTGTCGGATAATGTAAAGGATGTTATGGTGGGATTCCCTGTCCCCTCTGGTCTCAATGATTCTATGTCATTAGCGATTCAAATTGACAGACGTTTGCGTGAGCGGAGAAGTATGCGTGGAGTGGTGTTGCCTTGTGAGCCAGCTGCTGAGCCCATGCAGTGTGATGGAGTGGTGTCTGGGGCACAGCGTCATGAGTTTCGAAAGCGCAATGGGTTATGTTTCTACTGTGGTGATGCCTCTCATGCTATTTCAGTCTGCCCTAAGCGGGGAAGACATTTTGCACGCTCAGTTGTCTTGGGTAGTGTTCAGACTAAGTTTTTATTAACTGTCACTCTGATATGCTCTCTGTCCTCATTTTCTGCTCAGGCTTTCGTTGATTCTGGAGCAGCTATTAACCTGATGGATTATGATTTTGCTAAACGTTGTGGGTTTCCCTTGATACCCCTACAGAAGTCTATTCCTTTACTGGGGATCGATTCTACCCCTTTGGCTGAGAATAAACCCCAGTTTTCTACTCAGGTGATAATGAGGGTTGAACCTGATCACCAGGAGTGCTGCAAATTTTTGGTTCTATATAATCTGCATGACATTATCGTGCTGGGTTTCCCTTGGTTACAGTCTCATAATCCTGTTTTGGATTGGAAATCTGTGTCTGTAACCAGTTGGGGCTGCCAATGTGTTAATACCAACACTCCTGTTTTTTCTGCCTCCCCCAGGCTCAGGATGTTCCTGACTTTTTGTTTGATTTTTCTGATGTGTTTAGCGAAAGTAAATCTGCATCCTTACCTCCCCATAGGAGCTATGACTGCGCTATTGAATTAGTGCCGGGTAGTAAATTCCCTAAAGGTCGCCTTTTTAACTTGTCTGTACCTGAACATGACGCTATGCGGTCTTATATCAAGGAATCATTGGAGAAGGGTCATATCAGACCATCCTCTTCACCCTTAGGTGCCGGTTTTTTCTTTGTGGCCAAAAAAGATGGTTCATTAAGGCCGTGTATTGATTATCGTCTCTTGAACAATATTACTGTGAAATATCAATACCCGTTACCCTTGATTTCTGACCTGTTTTCCAGGGTGAAAAACGCTACTTGGTTTACCAAGCTTGACCTCAGGGGGGCGTATAACCTTATTCGCATTAAGCACGGGGATGAATGGAAGACGGCATTTAACACCCCTGAAGGGCATTTTGAGTACCTTGTGATGCCCTTTGGGCTCACTAATGCTCCTTCCGTCTTCCAGTCCTTCATGAATGACATTTTCAGGGATTTTGTGGACAAGTTTCTGATTGTTTATTTGGATGATATCTTGATTTTTTCTAATGACTGGGATTCTATGTGAAGCATGTTCGAACTGTATTACAGATTTTGAGAGAGAATTCTCTGTATGTGAAGGGATCAAAGTGTCTTTTTGGCGTACAGAAGATCTCATTTCTGGGATTCATTTTGTCCCCATCTGTTATTGAAATGGACCCGGTCAAGGTTCAGGCCATCTGTGATTGGGTCCAACCTACTTCATTAAAGGCTCTTCAGAGATTTTTGGGTTTTGCCAATTTTTATCGTAAATTTATTGGTAATTTCTCTGTTATTGTTAAACCATTAACTGATTTGACCAGAAAGGGTTCTGATGTGGTGAATTGGCCTCCTGAGGCAGTCTCTGCGTTTCAGGAACTTAAGCAGAGATTCACTTCTGCTCCTGTTCTACGGCAGCCTGATGTTTCTCTGCCATTTCAGGTGGAGGTTGATGCCTCTGAAATTGGGGCAGGTGCCGTTTTGTCCCAAAAAGATCCAGAGACCTCTAAAAGTAACCCTTGTGCCTTTTTCTCTCGAAAATTTTCTCCTACTGAACGTAATTATGACGTGGGTAATCGGGAGTTATTGGCCATGAAGTGGGCTTTTGAAGAGTGGAGACATTGGCTGGAGGGAGCCAAACATCAGGTGGTGGTCCTTACGGACCATAAGAATCTGGTCTATCTGGAATCTGCCAAGCGACTCAATCCTAGACAGGCCAGGTGGGCCTTGTTTTTCACACGTTTTAATTTTGTGGTTTCCTTTCTTCCTGGCACTAAGAATGTTAAGGCGGATGCCCTCTCGAGGAGTTTCCTTGCGGACTCTCCTGAGCTATCTGATCCCTCTGTTATTTTGAAGGAGGGTGTAGTTCTTTCCGCCATCTCGCCCAATTTGAGACTTGCTCTGGAGGGGTGTCAGGAGGATAGGCCCGAGCGCTGCCCTGTTGGAAAATTGTTTGTCCCGGACCAATGGAAAAAGAGTGTGATGTCTGAGATTCATTGTTCCGCATTGGCTGGGCATCCCGGAATTTTTGGTACCAGAGACTTGGTTAGTCGGTCCTTTTGGTGGCCTACCTTGTCTCGCGATGTCAGGGAATTTGTGCAGTCCTGCGGGACTTGCTCTCGCTCCAAGCCTTGCTCTCGCTCTAGTGGTTTGTTGATGCCATTGCCTGTGCCCAAGAGACCATGGACCCATATCTCTATGGATTTCATTTCCGATCTTCCTGTTTCTCAGAGAATGACCACCATCTGGGTAATTTGTGATAGGTTTTCCAAAATGATACATCTTGTGCCATTACCTAAGTTGCCTTCCTCCTCTGAATTGGTGCCGTTGTTCCTTCAGCACGTGGTTCGTTTACACGGCATTCCTGAGAACATTGTGTCTGACAGAGGAGTCCAGTTTGTTTCCAGATTTTGGAGGACTTTTTGTTCTAAACTGGGTGTTCAATTGTCTTTCTCCTCGGCATTTCATCCTCAGACCAATGGTCAAACTGAGAGAACAAACCAGACATTGGAGACTTATCTAAGATGCTTTGTGTATGCTGATCTGGATGACTGGGTCTCTTTTTTGCCTTTGGCTGAGTTTGCTCTTAATAATAGGGCTAGCTCTGCCACTTTGATGTCTCCGTTTTTCTGTAATTCTGGGTTTCACCCTCGATTTTCTTCAGGACAGACGGAGGCTTCTGTCTGTCCAGGTGTTGACTCTGTTGTTGAGCGTATGCAGCAGATTTGGGACCAGGTAGTGGAGAGGTTGTCCCTCTCTCAGGAGAAGGCCCAGCGGTTTGCTAACCGGCATAGGACTGATGGTCCTCGGTTTAAAGTGGGGGACTTGGTCTGGTTGTCCTCAAAGAATATTCCTATGAGAGTAGCATCTCCTAAATTTAAGCCTAGGTTCATTGGACCTTATAAGATCATGGAGATTATTAATCCTGTTTCTTTTCGTTTGCTTCTTCCAGGGACATTTAAGATCCATAACGTGTTCCACAAGTCCTTGTTGAAGAGGTTTGTTGAGCCAGTGGTTCCTGCTGCTGTGCCTCCTGACCCTGTTTTGGTTGAGGGCAATCTGGAGTATGTGGTTGAGAAAATATTGGATTCTCGTTTTTCTAGACGAAGACTCCAGTATTTGGTTAAATGGAGAGGTTATGGTCAGGAAGACAATTCTTGGGTGTTTGCTTCGGACATCCATGCTAGGAGACTTATCCGTGCGTATCATAGAACTCATCCTGACCGACCTGGTTGCTCAAATGAGGGTTCGGTGACCCCTCCTCAAGGGGGGGGTACTGTTGTGAATGGGTTTGAGATGAGTTCTGAGCAGAGGCTCCCTCTGGTGGTTACAAGCGGTACTAGTGAGGATTGTGAGGACTGGGAATCAGGTGTTACTGATTGGTCTTATATAAGGGAGTAATTTTCCCATCAGGGTTGCCGGTGATCAATTGTTCTGGTCTGAATCCTTCTTTCCAGTTTTCCTTGTAGCCTGCTGTGTCGTGTCTGCATCTCCTGCTATCAGATAAGACAATTTCTTATTTTGTGTTTTTGTTATATTTTTGCATTTGGTCCTGCACTTCTGTGGGGGCCTTCTGGGTCCCCTCCGGGGGCTTTTGCCCTCTCAGTTTAGTCCAGCCACTGTGTTTTGTACTTTTGCTTTTTCCAGTTTTTTCAGTGGCTGCTGTTTTTGTTACACCAGAGAACTAATTTAGGTGGTAGAGGTCGTGTGATCTCAGGTGATTTTGAAATTAGTAGAGTTGGTGCTTTTCAGGGTTTTCTGGGATTGTAGTAAGTACCCTTCCTGTCCTTTTCTATTTAGTTAGTTTGGGCCCCAGCGTTTGCTCATACTATTTTCTTTCTGTGTCAGTATTTCCTCTTGTCTAACCGCCATTACATGTTTGGGGGCTTTCTATTATCTTTGGGGTTCTGCTACGGGGCAGATAGCTTTCCTATTTCTATCTTTAGGTGTAGTTAGTTTCTCAGGCTGTGACGAGGCGTCTAGGACCAACGTAGGAACGCTCCACGGCTGCCTCTAGTTGCGGTGGTTAGTCAGGGTACTGCAATCTCATAGATTCCAACTGCTCTGGTGTATTTCCTTTTTTGCCTGCACTCCTCAGCTACCGTAACATAACAGACGACGCCTGTCATGACGTCAGAGACCCACTCGGCACTGTGAACCCCGGCCCTGAGTGATGATGTAGAAAAAGACTGTGCTAGTGATCCTGCAGGAAACAAAAGGGAGCTACCCAAAGGACTACATAGGTGGCTGCAAGGGCAGGACAAGTGAGCAGCAAGGTGAATAATTTCTTTCTCTTTTTATTATACTCTTGGGTCTCGAAAGAGCATAAGTGGGGAACATTGGATTTACATTGAGTAGCTTTGAGGCAAATTTACTGGCAAAATTTGAGTGAATCGGCGGATTTAAATTTTGACAGATTTGGTAGAGTCTCAAATATAATATGCTGTAAAAAATCATTCCTTGAAATAAGTGCATCGAATGCAAAGTCTAAAGAATTTACAGTAGAAGATGCCCAAATGAGAATTCAATGGTTTTAGAAGACAACCCTTATGGCTATGTTCTTGGAGACTCCCCCACATTCATTTCCAAAAATGTCTTCCTTCTGGTGGAATACCATCACGAAATCAAGTTCACTTTTCATTGTACATGGCAGAACTGCAATATTTTGTCTCTTATTATCTTTTTTCACCGAAATTCATTAGTAAATTGTAGAACAAGAAGTCGACACATTCAAAACAGTTACGCTCCTATGATGCCCCATGGTGTTCCCATGATAAAAGTCATAATAATGCATATTGACGCACAAGCTCACCAACCTATAAGAAGTGTAGAAAGCATAAACTGTAATAGTTGATGGTCCTGTATAACGAGGCACACATTGCGTCCTACATTTTCGTTCCACATTTCTGTATCCTTCATACAGTAATGGTCGATATATGGCATTAGCAAGAACTGACATCTGAAGAATTACATTAGCATATTCAAGGATGTCAGTAAAATAAATGAAAGGTAGCTCCATACAAAGCCTTCGCTAAAGCACAAAAGCGGCGCATGAAGAAAACTTGGACAGATTCACAGACCCATTGTATGTCACTGCCATATTGCTGTGGGAGGAACAGACAGAGTTCTTTCTCACTCTGTCATAATGCAAGGGGGAGAAGTCTCATTTATTTCTTCTATCACTGTGTGGGGGAGTAGAGAATAATAACTTCCTCCTAGCTGGATGCTTCACGCTAAAAATGAAAAAAAAAATACTCAAAATTTCGATTAGTGACTTTCTACCTACAAAGAGACCTTCTATTTCTCCCAGCGTCCTCTCATAGCTTTCCAGTTATGCTGTAGCTATGTTTTCTTGCATGCAAACAACCACTTAGTGAACTGAAACATTATTTTAGGCTAATAATGCGCTATTTCTACCGAGATAATAAATGACATGGAGGTGGCTGGTATTACATAGGTATTGTAAAATGGATAGTAAATGGAAAAACTTCTATATGCTAAGTGTTGTGTTATGGTAGCTGAGGAGAATAAGCAAAAACGGCAATACACCAGAGAGGCTGGAACCTATTGGATTGCAGTACCCTGAACTAACCACACAACTAGAGGTAGCTGTGGAGCGTTCCTACGTTGATCCTAGACGCCTCGTCACAGCCTGAGAGATAACTACACCTAAAGGCAGAAAGATAAAAGCTATCTGCCCCGGAGCAAATCCCCAAAGAAAATAGGAAGCCCCCAAACATGTAATGGCGGTTAGACAAGAAGAAGCACGGACACAGACAGAAAATAGAATGAGCAAACGCTGGGGCCCAATCTGTCTAGACAGAAAAGTACAGGAAAGGATACTCACTGCAATCCAAAAAAACCCCTAAAAAATACCAACTCTTCTGATTGCAAAAACACCTGAGATCACACGATCTCTACCACCTAAAATCAGATCTCTGGTGTAACAAAATTAAGCCGCAGCCACTGAAAAAACAGGAAAAAGCAAATGAACAAATAACAGTGGCTTCAGAAAAACTGAGAGGAGCACAAGCCCCCCGAAGGGGACCTGGCTGACCTCCACCGAAGTGCAGGGAACAATGCAAAAAGCAAGCACAAAAATAAAAGCAGAAAATATCTTATCTGATAGCAGAAGATGCAGGCAAGACTCAGCAAACTTCCAAATGAACCAGGAACCACAATTGAGACAAGAACAATTGATCACCGGCAACCATCATGGGAGGGAACCTCCCTTATATCAGACCAGTCAGTGAACCCAGATTGCCATTCTTCGCTGAAAGGTTCAGTACTGTCTGTAACCACCAGAGGGAGCCTCTGCTCAGAAACCATCTCTAGCACATTCATAACAGCTGAGATTACATAGCACAGTGACATAGAATGGGGGAGGTGAAACGGATCATGATACTCATTTTATTGTTTCGGCTTTCCACTTCTACATCATGAATATAAGTTTTGATATAGTGGAAGTTCCTACTGGCTATCTCTTTCTATCAAAAAACATAATGCCTTTTCCAGAATTATTTATTACAGCTCCCAATGGAGCCCCCAATAGAGATATGGACATAGCCTTAGAGAGGTACTTCAGTCCCTAATAATACATATGTGATACTGGCTGTGTCTGTAGTCCTCAGGCAGCTCTAAATGGCGCTTCTACAGACAGGTTTTGTGCTAGTTACTCTGACTATTAAGTCCAAGAGGAGCCTTAATCTTTACCTTTTAATCCTTGTACTGGGATGTAGACTTAAATATGGACTCTAGGTTGAGTCGTTGGAGTAGCTGCTGGCTGGTGAAGCAGGCTGGCAGGAAAATCAGATAGCTGAGTCAGGAAGCAGGAAGTCAGAAAAGGACAGAGGTCAAAAACAGGAATAACCACTAGAGCTGCTGGAGCTGAGAACTGAGGTGTGAACCAGATAAAGAAACCCTGTAACTGGCAGTGGAGTCAGAGGTTCAGGAGTTTAAATAGAGGTTAGCCCTGCCCAGGAGTAAGGAAGTCTAAACTAAACTAGCCAGAAATTAACCCCAAAGCTTTCTGGTTGAGTGACACCACAAGTCGGAGGAATTAAACAAGACTTCCGTGTTGTTTCCCCATTTCACCTGTAACAAATGTCCATGATAGACAAGGAAACGGAGAGAAAAGATACTGACACAGATGTTACTAAGTGATGTTTCTCGTGTTATCTGATATTCATCATCTATTTATGGGGTATGTCATCATTAATATTAGATCAATGGGGGTCCAGCACCCAGTACCCACACTGATTAGCTATTATTAGCTTTGGTGCCATCTTGACTGTTGCCACTGTTGGGCGCATACCTTCATACCCAACAGTGGGCACAACACAGTATGTATGTAGCTTAAGACACATGATAGGAAGAGGACTACTGTTGAATAACACTTGACTCGGAAAAAATGGTACTGTAAGTGGTGAATGAGTAAATGTGAATACTGTTATAAGCGCACATTTATCTGCATTTAGAGGTGGCGAACACAACTGGCATCGTACGCATGGTGTATTACTATTTTAGACACATTATGTGGGATGTACTTTATATAGAAACAGAAAACATGGTGCATATATATTTGCATATCTAATACTGAATAAATTAAATGTTTAACTCTAGCATGCTAATGTAATCGGCTGCAGAGAATCCCTGCTGCCACATCAAGGTTTGAGAGGAGATATTAAGTCCTTTAGTCACAAAACATGTACATGACCCACTTTGCAGCCTCTCCTGCCTGCCGTCTCCTCGCGCAATCCCACATTTGTTGAGGTCATGATGGTAGCGATTCTCCTCTAATGTCACAGTACGCTTCTTTGCTGGCTGCGTGGCTTCCAGGAGGAATGAAGATTGATTCTTCTCTTTGATAGTAAAAAGTCTGCAACGTTCCGATTAAGAGGATTGATTGACCAGGGGCACCTGCACATCTGAATTTTTCGCTGTACACCTAGTCTTCAATAACACTGCGCTTGATCGGTGCTAAATAATCTCACATTGGTGGAGGCATACGTAGGAAAGTAGAGAACCCGAATTCTTTTTGCAATAAGTACAAATAAAAGAAAAGAACGATGGATCACTTCTGAGGTTAAATACAGAAATGTGTACTACAGGCAATAATATATCCAAACCCCATACAATATAGCCATATTATATATAAAAATAGTATTAATACATAAGCAATCCAATATTTGGCCATTTACCTTCCCGTTCCTAACCAAGCACTTTTTCAGGGGGTTTTCACACATAACTATAACTTTTTTTTCTAGTTTGGATATTCAAGTAGTTTTCACATCTTTTTTTCATGATACATGGGGCTTCATTTTAATATCACTCATATTTTTCTTTTTGCAGACATTGGGCGATATCAGTGGAAAAATAAGCTAATAAGTATCTGTTTTCCCCATTTTTATGAACAATAAGGACTACTACTATAATAAATTTCAAAATGTGTTCCCAGTTCTGTAACAAATATTTTTATATAGTGGCTCTTTTTTTTACATTTCTTTTTACAGCATTTGAATTAACAGTGGCATTTTTTATATATATTTTTTACCTGTTATTTTTTATTTATTTATTTTTCACCTATTTTATACATTGTGCCCCCCCATAAGGTCATAAAAGGCCTTTGGGGGGCATTTAAATATTAAAATATTTTTATTTTCATCTTGTTTCCCTTGTAACTGGGGCTGGTATATTAGCCCAAGTTACAGGGGAGAAGCAGAATGCTGCCTGCATTTAAAAGCAGTCTATGTCTCTCATGACCCACAAGCCCCTGCTCCTTCCTTATACACAGTGATCACTTGACAGATGTGTATGGAGAAGGAGGCGCCGACGTGTCATATTATTGTGTACACAGCGCCTTTTTAGCGCTGTGTATCAGCGATCTAAAAGGCACAAACTGTAATAAACAGGTTATATGGATTAGCCTGTTTAAATTGGGTCAATTGGAGACCATACACACATATTAATGCATGGCAGCCATGTTTAAACACAGTATATACAAGCAACGATAGCTAAGGTCACACCAGACTTACCACCGCTTTTTTCTTACTTGATCCATCCTCTTTGGACTACTCATATAGATACTACTATTGTATGTTCTATGTTTCTAAGTATGTTTAATAAAATATAATTCATTTTATCTATGTGTATGAGTGGTTTAATGAATACTTCGATTAGTACGTAGGCTGTTATATGGAGTAAACCACTCCTTTATATTTTCTCCTTAAATATTAATGGAGAGGCAGCATGTCTCTAGCCATATGTAAGGTTGTATGCTCTTTGAATATTTGTATGAGCATAGATTCTTCTAAGCAGCTGCCCAGCACTCTGAAAATTAAAATGGTGGAGGCCCACAGAGCAGGAAAAGGCTATAAGAAAATAGCAGCACATTTTCAAGTTGCCCTTTCCTCAGTTCGAAATATAATTAAGAAAGGGCAGTTAATAGGAACAGTGGAGGTCAAGATAAGGTCTTGAAGACCAAGCAAAATTTTATTGAGAGCTGCTCGTAGGATTGCTAGAGAGGCAAATCAGAACCCCCGCTTGACTGCAAAAGACCTTCAGAAAGATTTAGCAGACTCTGGAGTTGTGCTACACTGTTCTACTGTTCAGAAACACCTGCACATTATGGTCTTTATGGAAGAGTCATCAGAAGAAAACATCTCCTGTATCCTCACCATAAAATTTAGCGTCAGAAGTATGCAAAAGAACATTAAAACTACCCGATGCATTTTGGAAGCAAGTTCTGTGGACCGATGAGGTTAAAATAGAACTCTTTGGCCACAATAATCAAAGGTATGTGTGGAGAAAAAAGGGCACAGAATTTCATGAAAAGAACATCTCACCAAAAATTAAGCATGGGGGTGGATCAATCATGCTGTGGGGTTGTGTTGCATGCAATGGCAAGTACAACATTTCATGGGTAAAGGGAAGAATGGATTCAATGAACTTTCAACACATTCTTGATGCAAACATAACACCATCCGTTAAAAAAATCTGAAGTTGTAAAGAGGATGGCTTCTACAAATGGATAATGATCATAAACACATGTCAAAATCCACAATAGACGACCTCAGAAGGTGCAAGCTGAAGGTTTTACAATGGTTCTCACAGTCCCCTGATCTCAACATCGTTTATATTTTACTTCTAGTTCAGTATTATGCATTTTTATGATTCTGCCCATACTGTACTGGACATTCATGCACTAACTTCCCAATGAAAATGTAATCTATATGAACATGCTCAGCAGTCAATCTGAGGAGACAGATCTGCAGGGAGGAGGCAGGATAAGGCGATGATGAGAGAAGATGAGATAGGAAGCCATCATTTGATGGATTCTAAAGGACCAGGAATGGCTAAAAACAAGATATAGTACTCATGTCTACCAATGCCTCAAGACTTCTTTCATCTTCCCAGTAGATTCAGCACACCTCCAATCAGTGCTGGAGGTGCCAAAGATCACTCTGAAGGTGTAATGGGCCTGGAGGCAGCTAGAAGAGTGTTGGAGGACCAAAGAGCTATGCAGAGGAGCAGGTGAGGGCCGGGTAATGAACTGGTCCTGTTTCCCCATGCCCTAAAGATCATGGGATCTCATAGAACCACAGTGAAAGTCTTTGGAAGACTTTTCGAGAAGCAACTCAACCAAAGAGTTACAAAACAATCCAAAAGAAAATCTACAGGTTTCGATAGTCTGAGCTAAGGTCAGTGTATATTATGCAGAAATAAAAGATTTATAGGGCAGCAGTGAGCAGAAACCACATAATCCTCGCATAACATTAATGCTCATCTCTAAGAAGCGGTTTGCGATCATGTCCTATAAATAAATAAGCCATAAAGTAAGCACAGATTTCGTCATATTTGGCATTAGGACAACTTGCTATTACTAAAGCAACCACAAATTCTGCACCATACCGGAACACTTTTCCAGATGTAAGAAACACCATTTTTGCCAACAATATCAATTTTGAATAACAACATATAATAAATATTATTTTTGTCAACACCGATATCAAACAATAAAAATAACATAAGACAACAATATTCCTACATGAATTTTAGTGGATGGCCAGCAAAGAGAGCGCATAAAAAAAAGTAAATAAAAAGAAATTATTTTATATCTCGAACCAAATGCGCAGTATAAAATTGCTAAAACAGAAATCATTACACAAAGAAACAATAATTTTTTAAGCTTATGGTCATTTGCATAAAGTCATAATTACCAGAAAGGAACCCTTCACATAGTGCCTCCTTTTTTTTTGTCACGTTGGTGTGGCCCTCATCTCTTTGGAATGTCCTCTCCTTGGTATGGCCCACCTCTCTCAGAGACACATCCCTCAATGCTAACCTTCCTTCAGTCTCTCAATTTCCTTTCTTCCATCAATTTCCTCCCTCTCTTCTCCTGTTCGTGTCCCACTTGGGTTCTTTATACCCCACCTGCAACTTCAGTTGTACATCTCCTCCACCAACCTGGAGACACTGTGTCTCACCTTGTGAACAAAGAACTGTACTCATCAATCTGTTCTTTCCCTATGTTATGCTTACAAAGGATAATTAATACACTGTATCTATATTACCCAGAGACATGTTTGAAGAAGTTTGCTTGTTCTTCCTGTGTTTGCGTGGGTTTCCTCCAAGTTCTCTGGTTTTCCCCCACCCTCCAAAGATATATTGATATGAAATGTAGATTGTGACCCCCTATTGGGACAGTGATGATGATGTCTGTAAAGGCTTTCAGAATATGATGGTGCTATATAATTTAAAAAAATAAACAAAAATTAACAAACAATAATACACAATAAATAGCATAATGAGCTTCAGGACTTTGTCATACAGAATGGTTGTCAGTGGCAAACCACACAGAAGCTATGGGGCCTGTGAGTTGGGAAGTCATATATTGAGAACCCCTCCATAGTTGACAGGTGTCGACTATTTTACACAGCAGAGACCTAGCTGTAACTATTGAAACTATATAGTTTCATGGTAGCTATGATTATAGCAGTTTTCCTCCTTAGATTCTCTGCTGAATAGTGACCATTGCTTCCAACTGTTTAGATAGAAAGGGGAGGCCCATCTGTCACCCCCATTATGGTTCCCAATGGTTTATTATTTATTATATAGAAAGAGCAATAATTTGATTCCTCATCGTAAATTATTTAATTTCTCCAGATTCTCTTGAGAACTGGCACCTGGTCAAAAAAAAAAATTGTGGAGTGTATGTATAGCCAGCTTTACATTTAGTGTATGCAGATAACGAGTGACCTACTGGTACATCTGCTTCAAGAAACCCAGATGGATGTGACAGGCATAGCTAGAAATCAATTACCGATGCCTTGGTTCCTCCTAGAAAATGGAAGTGTGAGATGATGAAAATAATTGCGATATTAGGGCTACTGACTCGGATCCACAATGAGAAATCTCAGTTATTAAACTCCTAGATCTGATTGTCGTTACAGAAGACAAGAGGGATTGTGTATGAATGCGCACCTGGCCCTTTGAAAATGGATTCAATGTGATTAGCGAGGTATCACTTTTATTACCGAGGAAGGTGACATTAAACAGAAAGCAAGAAATTTGTCAAATACATCGTTATCTTTTGCTTAAACCACAATTCTGGCTGCAACACTAATTGACAAGAAATCATTAAAATTCTTTGTATGCCTATTAGAAAATAAAACATTTCAATTGGAAGCATCTTGTGATACGAGGAAAACTGTGGAGGGTTTAAGAGAATAAAATGTTCTCACTCTCCTGGTAGCAGATGTCTCTATGTTTCTTTGCCTGCATTACTTTCCAGGCCCTCTAGCATCCTCTTCCATTACTTTCTCGAAAATGAATGAACAATTAATTACTATGTGTGCTGATATGTAACACTGAGTCATAGCGAGTTCCAACCATCCTCTGATGAACTTAGCCATCAATGTGCTTCAATTATTTTTCCACTGGCTACTCTGTTAATACGGTTTAATACCATGTGTGAAGTCGTTTATAAGATAAGATACTTTCTGCTTTACTTATATAATCTTTCTAATGCATTCTATAAAGTCTGTTAAAAAAAAAAGAGCGTGAGCCTCCAATAGAGTAGTACGCTAAACCCTATTCCTGGTGTCCTTCTAGGTCCTACCATCGGCTTATTTATGTGGTAGGACCCCAGCTGCTCCTTCATCCTTCCTCCCAGGAGAATATGGATACTTCTCATTTTTACAGAAGCTAAAGAGTGGGAAGAAGAAATGGGATGATAATCAGATGCCTTTTCGTAGAGAGAGAGATAGATTGGACCAGTCGTTCTTTCTTAGAAAACTCATGTAGCCCTGTTTTGATTTATTGAATTACATGGTTTTGAGTGCGTGCCAACTCTCTTTTTCAAGTCAAATGAATACATTAAAAAGGTTATAAGAATAGCCTGATAGAAATATACATATATAGTATATACATATGCACCTTCAGGGCTTAGTCCTTAGGTGAGTAAAGCTCTCCAAAAGATCACTTGCCTCTATTGCTTGTCCTTTAGGCAAGTAAAGATCTCAACGAGATCAAGTGCTTCTGGTGTTTAGTTTTGCAGCTAGTTAAGTTCTCCATGAGAACCTACATCCCTAGTGTCCATAATTTAGGCAAGTAAAGATCTCAACGAGATCAAGTGCTTCTGGTGTTTAGTTTTGCAGCTAGCTAAGTTCTCCACGAGAACCGACACCCCTAGGGTCCATACTTTCGGCAAGTAAAGATCTCAACAATATCAAGTGCTTCTGGTGCTTAGTTTTGCAGTTAGCTAAGTTCTCCACGAGAACCTACACCCCTAGTGCCCATAATTTCGGCAAGTAAAGATCTCAACAATATCAAGTGCTTCTGGTGCTTAGTTTTGCAGCTAGTTAAGTTCTCCACGAGAACCGACACCCCTAGGGTCCATGCTTTAGGCAAGTAAAGAGCTCTACAAAATCATGCATCTCATGTGCTTGTCCATTTGGGGAGTAAAGATCACTACAGAATTAAGCTCCTTTAGTGCTTGTTGTTTGGGAAGAAAAGATCAACAAGACCAAATGCCCCTAGTTTCTGTTCTTTCCAGAGAGTAAATATCTCCTCAAGATCATGTGCCTCTAATGCTTGTCTTTTAGGAAAGTAAAGATGTCTACAAAATCATGTGCCTATAATGTTTCTCCTTTCTTAGAATAGAGATGTCCACACAGTATCGTGCATCTAGTACTTGTCTTCTAGGAAAGAAAAGATTTACATAACATCAGGTGACTCTTGTGCTTGTCTTTTAGAAAACAAAAGCTTTTGAATAGATCAAATGCCTCTAGTGGATTTATACAAGGTCATATGTATTTAGCAATTGTCCTTTCGGCAAATAAAGATCTCGACTAGATCATTTGTCTTCACAGATTTCCCTTTAGGCTCTGTGCACATGTTGCGGAATTGCCGCGGAAATTTCCGCTGCAATCCCGCACCTCCCTGCCGTGGGAAATGTGCATTTTTATAGGTATGCGTATTCCCGCCAGAAACTAGTGTTTTGCAAGAGTAATTACTTAGCTTGCAGAATGCTAGCATTTTCTAAGCGATCTGTAGCATCGCTTGGAAAACTGATTGACAGGTTGGTCACACTAGTGAAACAAGTGTTTGACACGTGTGAGCAACTTTTTACTATTGATGCCGCCTATGCCGCATCAATAGTAAAAAGATCTAATGTTAAAAATAATTAAAAAAAATAAAAAAATTGTGATATTCTCACCTTCCGGCGGCCCCCGCAGCCTTCCTGGTGCTCAGCGACGCTCCCGGCCAATCCCATTCCCAGGCGTCCTTAGTGACAATGACCCCAGATGACTTAGCGGTCTCGCGTGATGCTACGTTATCTGGGGTCATTATCGCTAAGGACGCCTGGGAACGGGATTGGCCGGGAGCATCGCTGAGGAGCGGGAAAGCTTCGGGGGCCGCCGGAAGGTGAGAATATCATTATTTTTTATTTTAATTATTATTTTTACATGGATATGGTACCCAGGGCCTGGAGGAGAGTCTCCTCTCCTCCAGACCCTGGGTACCATCCGCACATGAACAGCTTACTTTGTGCATGGTGGGCATAGCCACATGCGGAAAGTAAGCGGTTCAATGCATTCCTATGGCGGCGGAATCGCCGCGATTCCGCAAAAAGAATGAGCATGCTGCGTATTTTTCCGCAATGCGATTCCGCCGCGCAAAAACACGCAGCATGTGCACAGCATTGCGGAATCCCATAGAATATAATGAGTTGCATTGAGTAAGCGTTTTTGCCGCGTTTTCACCGCGAAAAGCCACGGCAAAAAAGCTAACAATCCGCAACGTGTGCACATAGCCTTAGGAAAGAAAAGATCTCCACAATATTATGTGCCTCAAGTGCTTGCCCTTAAGATGGATAAAGGTCTCCACTAGATAAGGAGCTTCTAGTGCTCTTCCTTTAGGCAAGTAAACTGTCAGGAGCAATTAGGACATTTATACCATCATTCGGGGGCCGTAGAAAATTATCAACTTGATATTTTGTGAAGAATGGTAGCTCCGTACCTGAGTGGGCCCCTTGGCCACTGGGTGGACTTCAGCGGGTCACCCGTTGCCCCTCACTGGCCATGAGGAGCGAGGTGTCACCTTTGGGAGCGGAGCTTGTGGGGTTCATCGCTCAGTCCAAATATCGCATTCCTAAGAGATGCACTCCTAACATTGCTGGGAGACGGGACAACACTGCTCCCAGCGAATATACTGTGCGGGGACCCGAGACACTGGACCGCCTGTGATAGCTGCTGCCATCGGGTCCTGGATGCCGTACCTGCTGGGGCAGGCAGATGGTGGGAGGTTCCCTCCAGTTTTCTCTCCCTCCTCCAGTGTCTCTGTGGTCTGGGGGTGGAGATTGGCTGTTGCCCCAGCATTGTCAGGTGACTGCTGCGAGGCAGATTTAAACCTATTTCCTCCTTTTGTTGCTGATTATTCTCAGTTCTGGTGGGTGGTTAAGGTCAGTGTTCCTGGGCTTCTGAGGAGGTTCATGCTTTGGTGCCTGCACTTGGTTTCTCATAGTTAACCTTAGTTTATGCAGTTGCACTGTGGATTTTTGGCTCTGGTGTGTTGCCCTGTCTGCTGTTTGTGTGTCCGGACACCAACCGCCATGCTGTTCATCACGTAGGAATGGTTCTGCTAAAGTCCCCCTTACTAGGACCGGGAGGCAGGTGAAGAGTGTACTTGGCCCTCAAGGTTGCACGGCAGTGCTATGGCTAGCGCCAAGTGTGACCGACACACCGGTCTTTGCTGGCTAGTAGGTGGTCATTTCACCATCACCCAGCATTACATATTTATCTTTCTGTAAAAAACATTTAATTAACTCACCCTACTTGAGCTGCTTCTCTATGGCATGGCTATGTTTGTCAGGTGGTATTAATGTTGCTACTCCCAACTGATTTTCAAGATTTGCATCGACCTGGAGCACAGTCAACTCTTTGCGATGATTTCTGAAAATAAGACACCGGGGGCACAGACATCACAGGAGGGGCTGGGGCATATACGTCACAAAAGGTGATGGGTTTCACAGGAAACATGGGGCACAAACAGAGGCGAAAATAAGTATTTGATACGCTGCCGATTTTGCAAGTTTTCACACCTACAAAGAATGAAGAGGTCTGTAATTTTTATCGTAGGTACACTTCAACTGTGAGAGACAGAATCTAAAAATAAGAAACAAAAAAATCACATTGTATGATTTTTAAATAATTAAATTGCATTTTATTGCATGAAATAAGTATTTGATCACCGACCAACCAGCAAGAATTCTGGCTCTCACAGACCTGTTAGTTTTTCTTTAAGAAGCCCACCTACTCTGCACTAATTACCTGTAGTAATTGCACCTGTTTGAACTCGTTACCTGTGTAAAAGACACCTGTCTACACAATCAATCACATTTCAACCTCTCCACCATGGCCAGGACCAGAGAGCTGTCTAAGGACATCAGGGACAAAATGCACAAGGCTGGGATGGGTTACAGGACAATAGGCAAGCAGCTTAGTGTTAGTGTTGGCACAATTATTAGAAAATGTAAGAAATACAAGATGACTATCAATCTTCCTCAGTCTGGGACTCCATGCAAGACCTCGCCTCGTGGGTAAGGATGATTCTGAGGAAGGTCAGGAATCAGCCCAGAACTGAGTGGGAGGACCTATTCAATGACCTAAAGAGAGCTGGGACCACAGTCTGAAACATTACCGTTAGTAACACACTTCGATTAATTGTGGTCAGAGACCAAAATAGAACTTTTTGGTATCAACTCCACTCGCAGTGTTTGGAGGAAGAAGAAGGATGAGTACAATCCCAAGAACACCGTTCCAACAGAGAAGCATGGTGGGGGAAGCATCATACTTTGAGGGTGCTTTTCTGCAAAGGAGACAGGACAATTGCTTCGTATTGAAGGGAAGATGGATGGGGTCATGTATCGTGAGATTTTGGCTAACAACATCCTTCCCTAAATAAGAGCATTGAAGATGGGTTGTGGATGGGTCTTCCAGCATGACAATGACCTGAAACACACAGCTAGGGCAACTAAAGAGTGGCTCCATAAGAAGCATTTCAAGTTCCTGGAGTGGCCTAGCCAGTCTCCAGACCTGAACCCAATAGAAAATCTTTGGAGGGAGCTGAATCTCAGTGTTACCCAGTAACAGACCCAGAGAAGATCTGCATGAGGAGGGGGCCAAAATCCCTGCTGCAGTGTGTGCAAATTTGGTCAAGAACTACAGGAAAGTTCTGACCACTGTAATTTCAAACAAAGGTTTCTGTACCAAATATTAAGTTCTGTTTTTCTATTGTATCAAACACTTTTTTCATGTAGTAAAATGCAAAATAATTATGTAAGAATCATACAATGTGATTTTCTGGTTTTAGTTTTAGATTCTGTCTCTCACAGGTGAAGTGTACCTACGATAAAAATTACAGAACTGTCCTCTCTTCGTAGGCGGGAAAACTTGCAAAATCAGCAGTGTAATATTTATTTTCCCCACTGTACATCACAGGAGGGGCTGGGGACATATACATCACAGGAGGGGCTGAGGCGTATACATCACAAAAGGGGCTGAGGCGTATGCATCACATGGGACATGGGGCATGTACATCACAGGAGGGGCTGGGGACATATACATCACAGGAGGGGCTGGGGACATACACATCACAAAAGGGCTGAGGCGTATGCATCACATGGGACATGGGCATGTACATCACAGGAGGGGCTGGGGACATAGACATCACAAAAGGGGCTGAGGCGTATACATCACAGAAGGGGCTGGGGGCATATGCATCACATGGGACATGGGCATGTACATCACAGGAGGGGCTGGGGACATACACACCACAAAAGGGGCTGAGGCGTATACATCACAGAAGGGGCTGGGGGCATATGCATCACATGGGACATGGGGCATGTACATCACAGGAGGGGCTGGGACATATACATCACAGGGGGGCTGGGGACATACACATCACAAAAGGGGGCTGAGGCGTATGCATCACATGGGACATGGGGCATGTACATCACAGGAGGGGCTGGGGACATACACATCACAAAAGGGGCTGAGGCGTATACATCACAGAAGGGGCTGGGGGCATATGCATCACATGGGACATGGGGCATGTACATCACAGGAGGGGCTGGGCACATAGACATCACAAAAGGGGCTGAGGCGTATGCATCACATGAGGAGCTGGGGCTGTCGCTGCAGCCTTCTTTGGTGGGATGGGAGTGCAGAGCGTGCTGACGCCACCCACAAAGTGCAAACCCAAGGTGTTGCTACTTTCCATGTATTTCAGATTGGCAGAGATAATGAATGAGACAGATATCAATTGGTAAATTGGAGTAAATAATATATTTTTTAAAAAAACTCAAATTATATGTGCATGGTCTTGATAAAAGAAATCCTCTGAGCTGGAATTATATGTGCCTATGTGACTAGCTATTAGGTTAAATTATCCACTGGCAATTTTCTCTTGTGAGGTCCATCATTGCACTTCACTATTATGCAAGCTGTAATTTTAGCAGATCACAGTTTGTCAGACATTTATGGAATACAAATATCGGTGGATATATTAGAGGACCGGCATGAAACTGCACAGAGTTGGACCCACGTAATAATAAGGTTGGGAATAAAAACAGAAATCAGACTCGTATAATCAACAATCAGGACATGGACACAACAATGGTTAACGTGTGAATAGAAGAACCGGCAATTAGAAAAAAACCTGAACGTCCCAAACCATTGATCAGAACTAGGTTTCTGCCGCAGCAAGTTCTTGGAATCAGTAGGAGTCATATTTTTTCTCAGGCAAAATCTGGACATTTAGATGGCTGACTGCTATTAAGGTTACGAACCCACCACTAATGTATTACAAAGAATAATGTTCCTGCCACTGAGAACTAGAAGAACAAATTGGCACTTCGAGATACTCAGGCCTGCAAGGCTTAAAGACCTTAAATAATAATTGTAGCAAAACTGAATATTTCCCTTGTTCCAACCAGCATTTATATATTGGCGGTTCCATAATTGGAGGAGGTTTGTGCTCACTGTCCATTATCGGTTTGGCTGCTTCAGTCACAAATTGCCCTCTAATAGGTTTTCTAAAGTATGAAAAACATCCCCGGCCAAGTCATTTTTAGACAGAAAGGTACAGTTACTCTTTGTTCATATTGGTGTTTTTTTTAAAGAGAATCTATCATTTTCTTAAAAACTAATCAAGTTTAATACCTTGCAAAAAATCCCAGAGTTCCCTGATTCTGCGCTCTTTTCTGTTTTGCGGCTGCTTTACTAGAATGCAGAGATATTCACATTTGTTTGCTCTGTGAAATCTCTGTTTGCAGACCAAATGGACGTTTCTTCAGAGTCTTCTCTGGAGGTGTGTGCTTTACTGCTCCCTCCCAGACGCTGCAATCACAGCTCGGCAGCATCGGGGACTGCTAGTCTGTGATTGGCAGCATCTGGGAGGGAGTGGTCAAAGGCCACGTCCTCAGAGAGGACTCTGAAAACCCTAGCTGAACAAAAATCAGAGATTTTCAATATTGCGCTCCAAAAGCAACAAATGTCAATATCTCTGCAATGGAGCGAGCAGCGCAAAGCGGAAAAAAGCAGCAGAATCAGAAAGCTCAGGGATTTTTTTTAGAAAGTATTTAAATGAATTAATTTGAGCAAGCAACAGATCACTTTACTTTATTACTGTTCTTCAGCTCAGGAAGACAATGCCGAACATCTTATGTGCAAAACATCAATGTCACCTGATAGACCCAATGACTATTGGGAAAAAAATAATACAGCATACCCTAATATTAATTCCTGTATTTTTAGTGGAGAGCTTCCAATGCAGATGTGATTGAAGCTTTTTTTTTGTACTTTTTACATTAAGAAAGCAAGTTTTCTGCGTAATTACCATACAACTAATTATTTTATTGGTATACTTAGCATTAGTTTCATTTTAGCTTGTCTAGCCTTGTTTTTCCCTTCCTTGTTTAATGAAAGGAAAGCTATTACATGGTAGATAATATAATTTTGATGACTGGATGCTGGGATGAAACATTTTTGTCTTTATCTGGCAGGATGCAAGTTATCATTAATGTGGCTAGTGATGAATTATGATAATCAGATGTAGTCAAATGGGACCGTACACACAGACAGTTGCTTAGAAAGAAAATAGCATATTCATCAGGCCGAATGTATTTACTGACTGATTGCCACTTTTGGCAAGGGTACAGCAAAAAGGAGTGTCCAATTAAAAAACAACAAAAAAAACAAAAAAATAAAAAATATATATTGTGTCTAAACACTGTTACCAAAGCTGTATGTAAAGGGGGTTGGCTGCTTTTAGTAGCCAAGCCAGCCTCTTACATGTAGCCGCCAATGTATAGAGACTGTCAGCCAAGCCCCCTTCACGTACAACACTGATGATGTTCCGATAGAGAAACCGCTGTCCGCTATCAAGCTCAAATGGAAATGGACTTATTGGCATCTAGTACCAAAGCGGATATCTACAGAGCAGCGCACCTTTGACGATCAAACTGTTGAAGAAGCACTTTGTACTTACAATTTGCTATTTGCCTTTTTACTCAGCTAAATTATTCTCTTTCTATTGTCTATGTAGATACAAGGAAATCTCTTTTCCCTGCATGAATCATTCCCCTCTTCTCCTTAACCCAGCTGTTCCCGCCTCCTCCTCCTCTTTTGCAGGCTCATGACTCTACAGAGAAAATTGACCTCCTGTTTCTACATAGAGCTTTAGAAGGATTCAGCTCAGGTCAGTTTTTTTAATCATGTGATGTCATTTCCTAATGAAAGGGACAAATTAGTGGGTTTAGAAAGGCAAAATAAGCAATTGTATAGTACAATAAAAATTTTGATAGGAGTGCTTCCTAATAGGTTGTATAATTTTCTGTTTTTACTATATTTACATAAGTCTTTCTTTAACTGCAAAAAAAAATGATGGTACAATTATACAATGAGTTCAGTAAAAAATGTATAGGTTTATTTATTACAAAGTGCTGGTTGAATACTCCATTTTTTCTACATTGGGCATGTCAGGAGTCCATTATAACAAAATTACCTATGCTTGTAAAATTACCCTTTTTTTTTCCCCATAATTAATCTCAATACAGAGTGTAATTAATTAATATTAATTGCATCATGTTCATTTTGAGGTTTCATAAGCCATCTTGGGAGCAGCGTTCTCTCTTGCGTTGTAAACCCTCCGTACAAATATAGGCAGCCAGAAATGGTTCATGGCAGAGGATGGTGATCCATACCGAATTACAGAGTCATTGGAAACTCTTAAAGGAGTCAATGTTTGATCTTGTAACCCAAGAGGACAAGGAGACATGGAATTTACTTGGGTACAGAAAAAAATGGAGGTAATATAAAAGAACCATATACAAAAATCATTAATGTAACAGAGTTCTTCGATCGTCAAAGTCCTTCCAATTTTTTTCATTTGGCATCTACAGTTGAATATCTGGTTTTCTTCTTGAGCGGTTTGTTTTATTAGGTAGAATTTAATTTTTTTAAAATTTTAAAATAACTGTTAGTAAATATCAGTTAATTCTTTCATACCTTCTCTATGACATCATTTATTACATTTTTGTAAGCCTACATTTCCAGACTTTTTTTTTTACCTATTTGGTATACTTTGCCCTACAATTAACAAGACCATTAAATACGCTTTCTCAAGAACTCGGCAATGTGCAATGAACAATAAAAATTAAACTCATGCATAAATTTCAGAACAAACATTCAAAACTGCCAAGAACAGTAGTTTGCAAATGGATCACAAAGCAAGACGCAATCAAAGTACACTGTACGGACAAAGTACTGGGACACTTCCACATTACTCCCACGGGATCTTTTAGGAGATCACATTCTACATTCACAGACATTGATATGGGAATTGGTCTTCCCTTTCCAGATATAACAGCATCTCATTTTCTGGGAAATCTTTTTTACAAGATTTGATCTGCGAAAATTTTTATTCATTTACCCAGAAGAACGTTTTTTGAGGTCAGACCATGATGTGGAATGATGAGGGCTGAGATTAGTAATCATCTTAAAGGTTGAATTCAATGCCATGTGCGGCTGGTCACACCAAACACAACCTACCAACCATGTCTTTGTGGGGCATAGTCACATTGGAACAGAAAGTGGACTTCTCTAAACTGTTCCCACAAAATCGTAACCAAACAGTTATACAAAATGTATTTTTTAAGCTGAAGCATTAGGATTTCCCTTCACTGGAACCAAGAGGCCAAAGACCGACCCATGAAAAACAAGCCTCATAGCATTATCACTACTCCACCAAACTGTACAGCAGGCACAAAGCAGTTAGGTGGGTAACGTTCTCGTGGCATTTACCAATTCCAAACTTGTCCATCAGATGCCAGATAAGACAACTTTGATCCATCACTGCACAGACCATGTTTCCACAGATCCATAGTCCAGTGATTTCAGCTTTACACCCACTCCATCCGACACTTGGCCTTGGATGATGATGTAAGCCTGCATGGAGCTGCTTGACCAAGAAAATCCATGTTGCGAAGCTCCCGGTGGGGGTATAGTTATTGAGCTGATGTTAATACAAAGGAAGGTTATAAGGCTGAAGTTATTGGATTAGCAGACCTTGGACAACGTTCATGCACATAACGTTACATGGTCTCCACTTAGTGGCTGAGTAACTACAGTTTCCTTCCATTTTTTTAATAATACCACTTACAGGTGATGGTGGATTATTTAAGATGGAGTAAATGCCAAGAACTGACATTACACCTGTGGCCCCTATTAGAGCACTGCGCTGATACAGCGAGCTCAGTAGATCGAGCCATTTTCCGGAAAGGCACGGGACTGGATTTTATTCACATGTGGCAATGGACTGGATGAAAACCTGATTTCATGATTAAGACTTGTGTCTCAATCCTTTTATTGTGTGATCAGAAATAGAGTTGAGGGGATCAATTGGCATAACCCCAGTCCACTTTCCAGAATAAAGATTTCTTGTCCGTGGGCATGGAGCTGCATGAATTTCCTTACATATCAGGATCTTAGGGTCAACCTATGAGCAGCTGGGCTTTTTGAAACGTTACTTGTGCACTGCACGCTGCACAGATGACGTCATGTCGAGGAAAGCAAATCAAACACCAAACGGCGAAACCAGAAGATCAGGAAATTCACACAACTCCGGTCTACAGCTGGAGAACACACAACCTGGACTAAGGACCATGGTTGGGTGAACCAATCTCCTCATTTATATTCAAAAGCCAATGTATAAGCTTACTTCTGTTTAGTGTCCCAGCAATGGTTGTCCACTCTGGAGGAGAAGACAACCGTAGGGTGAAACTCCATTCTGCCATGCAGGTTGGAAAGGAAACATGGTATAGGGTGTGGGCGCATGGGTGGACATCCATGGTGCATTCTCTTAGGACAGGTCAGTAGCACAGTCTGTTTTTCTAACTTACATAGGTGTTAGTTTCGCTCACACCTATATTTCAGGTACTGATGATAGTCATTTTGTGTATGATATACTGGACAGCGGTTTACACCTATAAGGTGGTGACACCTCCTGAAGAGAAAATTTGCTCTTACGGAAAACACCATCTGCCAAATTACTTTCTGCCTTCGAGAAGGGATACCCATATATTTTTTCATGATTTGTTAAATTTTATTTTATTTTTTTCCAAAACTTTGTATGTTATAATGACAAAAGGTTTAGATAAGATTACACATTCTTTCAAGATTGCTTGTTTCCTTAAGTGTATAAAAGAGAGAAAAATAGTAAAATGCTTTGAGCAAAGAGATGTCATTTAGAAAATATGTAATCATCCCTTCATGGTTATGCACTTTCACAAAGACTAAGTCATCTTTGGTATCTATACCACGGGGTGATGTTTTCAGCTAAGATTGCCATGTGTGTATCTGTTTTCAGTTTCTAATTGTAGCAATTTTCTTGGTAAACTTAGCTGTCCATGAGATGTTATTAATCTCGTTCAATAGGATCTTTCAGAGCTATAAAAGTCAAAAGACACTCTACATGTAATAAGTTGCTAAAGGCGACCAAGTAGGAAGAAAGTCCTAAAGTGATTAAAGTAAAAATTATGTATATACAGGACCATTATCATACATCTCCGAAGGGTTTTCTCTGAGTAAAGAATGGATAATGATGTTACACTAAAGGGGAGTGCAGTGAGAACAAGTCATCATCTATCAGTGCGATAGGCGTTAACTGGCTGATCGGTTTGGGTCCCACCACTCGGACCAGTACTACTCAACAGCTCAGAGAACCTTTAACCCCATTAACAAAAAAAATGTCAGATCGGTGCAAGACCGCCTCTTCATTCATTCTCTATGGGGCTGCCGGAGAAGCCAAGGGCATGAAGGAGCGACCGAGCATGTGTACAGTCAGTGCATACAAAACTGGAGGGTAGACAAAGACTAGCTTTTATCTTTACTCGCCACAAACTCCTACAATAACTGTACATGTATAGGCTTTAATTGCCAAATGTAATGTCGTTGCTTCCCGTTTCCTTATACGAGAGAATATTTTACAGATTTTTCTTCAGGTCATTTGCTTTGTACTTTCATAGTTGGTTAAAAAAATAAAATATTTAGAAGAGAAGAGTGTGAGTTGATATGATGTGAAATATCACCAAGGCTTTGGTTGGCCATTGGTAAACCTGACGTATCTCAGCCTTGACTAGAACTTGACTTTTCTCAGCCTAGTGAATTACTAAGCTGTGGCTTAGCTATATTGTCTCAGATGATCAAAAGATCAAAAATTCCAATTTTTTTGATGCATAACTTAAAGAAGAACTCTCAAAAAGAAGAATATCTGGGAAGAAGACTTCCAGAAACATATTATGTACAGTACGTAGTGAAAAGAGCATGACTTAAAATAGTTTCCGATCCCAGTCTATTCCAGTTCCTAGCAACTTTATGGTCCTCTCTTGCACCATGTGACCACTATTCAGACTAGTTGGTCCAGGGGCAGATTTATCATTGGTGCAACTGGTGCAACAACGCAGGGGTCCAAGAGCTAAGAGGCCCATTTCCACCTCCAAAACAGGTGGAATTTTGCAGTATGATGAGCTACTGGACTACAAAGGGCCATTACTTTTCTTGAACAGGGGCCATTTTCTATCTGTTTCCTCCAGTGAGTTGGCCCACACAGTGCCCTTTGTGTTGACGAAAAGTCACTTACTCAATGTTAAGTCTATGAGAACTGTGATGTGAGTTTTATAGGTTTACATGGGAAAATCAACTTACTTCTGAGTCATAACTGGGATGGGTAACGATGGTAGGCGGTAAGTGTTTGAACACATGAAACACTACACTTCATACATATTTCTAACAGATTCCAAGCTGAAAATATAGCTCTTTCAGTAAGGCATTTGTATATCCCGGACTCAGGGTAACTAAGCTTCAACTTGGTAACTCACAGGGTTGAGATATGACAAGTTCTAGGTCTACCTACAGTCCTAAAGTCAACCGAAACTATTATATGTCACATCAAGCCAAGTCACTATTGTCTTTTCTCTGTGCCAGTCCATTACTGTTAACTAGAGAGGAGTAAACCTTTGGGAATTCGAATTCACCAGCTTTGCAGACGTTTCTGAAAAATTTCATTCACAGCAAATTGATTTGCTACAAATCTAAAATTCTGCTCTGATGTGTTTGACAATCTGAGATGTCGCAGGCCTGTTTCCAAGTCATTGCAAGGTCTTTAATGTAGAAACAAGCTTAATTTCCAAATGTCCTCAACATATATGGCCATGGGTAAGCATAGGGTAAACCATCCTTCACTGCTTTGTAGTCACACACAATCTTTATAGTTTCTTCACTGTTTTATAGATTTCTTTCCCTATCTGTATGGCTAAACTGTAAGCTCTGACGTCCTCTCACTATCCAGATTCACTATAGCTGCTGCATTTCCTACTTCTGCTTTTATACAGGCTTTTATAGTCCCTCCTTAATGACTGTTATATATGATGTGATAGTGGTAAGGTATTATAATGAAGCCTGCCCAGGTATGCCTGAGGTCTTGTGAACATTTTCATGCTGATGCAATCTTCTGCATTGTGTAAAATAGCAATAGGCGATTTGTGCAAATTGAATCACAAATTGAATCACAAATTGCTCAGATTCGCCAGGTTTAGCAAATTCCTGAAAATTCAACACAAATTAGATTCGCATCGAATCAATTCTTTCATCTTTACTGGTAAATCATTTCCCACTGAATACAATAGAATATGATCATGATAACAAAGAAAGTAATTGACAAATTGTCTTCTCCTCTTATCTCTGCACTCATCTCCAGGATAGTTCTACACACATAACCTTCACTCTTCACAAGACTTTCTTCTCCTTTTTTTTTTGCTTCTAGCATTTTCACCTCTATGATGCTTCCATGAATATCCCAAGACTTTATCTCATTCTCCAGGCTTTCAAAAAGAACTGAAATATATATACCTCTACAGGCAAGTTACTTAACCCACTCTCCACCAATCTTTAATACTGATTAATACTGATCCACTTCCCCATAGATCATAAGAAGAGACTAGAGAACCCAAACTTAAAAGTTCGTTCTTCATGCCAGACAGTTCGTGTCCGTGCTAAACGCTGAACATGGACTTAAACCTGTTGCAGACTTCCTGGGGAAGTCTGTTGCAGAGAGAGAATAAATTTCAGTGGGGCTCTGGTTCAAGTTCGGGGTAAAGTTCTGATACCCGAACTGAACTTTGAACTAACGTTCGGTTAGGTACCAGAACCCGAACTACCACTGGTCCGCTCATTGCTAATCATAAGCAAAAGCTGTTATGGGCAGGACTTTCCTTTGTTCTTTTAATCCTGGAAGTTTGATGTGTTACATATTTATGCTCATTTGTTTTTCATGTGTGCCTTTTTATGCTATGTAATAAAAGGAACTGTCACTAATTTTTTTCTAATATAAAGTACACCCACCACCTTTAAGGCCTCTTTTACAGCATTCTCGGTTGCTGTTTGTATTTCCCCAATCCCCTTTGAACACCACAAAAAAGACCTTTTTATTATACCCACAAATGGCACGGTCGGTTTGCTAGGCAACTCTGATTTTGATCCGGTACCTCCTCTCCTCCTACAAGCATTGTCCTCCTTCATGTGGATGACGCGTCCTACGTCATCGACACAATGTCCTTCAATCACGCTTCTGCACGGGCTCACTTCTCTCTGCACCGCCGAAGGCCGAGCAAAGTATGAAGTGCGAATGCACCAGCTTTACTTCAGGGTCATTAGCTTTCTTGGCCATTCCTTGTGCATGTGCACTACAGTAACTTGCTCCGCCCTCCTTATGCACTAACACAATTGGGGGACACTGTGTGGATGATGTATGACACGTCATGTACATGAAGCAGGGAGAGAAGAGGCACCGGATCAAGACATTGGACCAGACTGTGCCATCTGTGGATGGGTGTGGAAGGAGTAAGTGCACAACAACGGGGAGAGGGGAGCCCAAACACTAGAGAAGAGGAGAGTGGAGACCCCTAGGCAGATTTAAAAATCACCCTGTCTGCCCTAAACATCCCTATATTAGGTCCTGCACCTATCGCCGAGCAGGAACCTAATCCTGCCTGACCCTAGTGATAGGCCCTGGATAGAGAGAGGACAGGGTGGGCACTAGTCAGTCCCCACTAAAATTAAAGACAGAGAGGGTAAACTAATAAGGGGAACATTTAGCTTGAGAAGACCACCGAGATGTCACACCAGCAATCCTCCAAGAGTCTTCTGAGAAGGCACTAACCGACTGTTAGAACTTCCAACTAGACAGAGACAAGTAAGAGACAAGTGTACAGCACAGTATTTAAAGCCAAAATGGCCAGAGAGGTCAAAACGGTTTCTTCTGTCCAGATAAAATGAGAATGCTGCAGCCAGTTTGTGGCCACTGCTTGCTTAACCCCTCTCTGACATTAGACGTACTATCCCGTCCATAAAACCCGTGCCATTCTGCCCATGGACGGGATAGTACGTCATAGGCGATCAGCTGCGCTCCTGAGGGGGAGCGCAGCTAATCGCCGCCGGGTGTCAGCAGATTATCACAGCTGACACCCGTGACTGTGTGTCAGGAGCGGTCACGGACCGCTCCCGGCACATTAACCCCTAGCACATCGCGATCAAACATGATCGCGGTGTACTGGGGGCACAGGGGAGGATCGCGCAGGGTGGGGGCTCCCTGCGCGCCCCCCTGAGACCCTCAGACCAGCGCGATGTGATCGCGCTGTTCTGAGGGCTTCCTCCCTCCCAGGACCCGGATCCAAGATGGCGCCGGGGTCCTGGAGGGAGGCGGCTTCCTCAGTGCCTGCTTAGAGCAGGCACTGAGAAGCCTGCTGCACTGCCTGAGCGATCGTGGTGTGACAGAGTGCTGTGCACACTGTCACACCAGCGATTTGATAAAATACAGTGATGTCCCACCCTGGGACAAAGTAAAAAAGTTAAAAAAATAAAAATAAACATGTTAAAAAAAAAAAAATCCAAAATAAATTAAAAAAAAAAATATATTCCCCAATAAATTCATTTCTTCCTGTAAATAAAAAAAACAAAACAATAAAAGTACACATATTTGGTATCGCCGCGTCCGTAACGACCCCCCCCTATAAAACTGTCCCACTAGTTAACCCCTTTAGTGAACCCCTTAAAAAAAAAAAAAAAACGAAGCAAAAAATCAATGCTTTTATCATCATACCGCCGAACAAAAAGTGGAATAACGCGCGATCAAAAAGACCGATATAAATAAACATGGTACCGCTGAAAACGTCATCTTGTCCCGCGAAAAACGAGCCGACATACAGCATCATCAGCGAAAAAATAAAAAAAGTTATAGCTCGCAGAATAAAGCGATGCAAAAATAATTATTTTTTATATAAAATTGTTTTTATTCTATAAAAGCGCCAAAACATAAAAAAATGATATAAATGAGGTATCGCCATAATCGTACTGACCCGAAGAATAAAACTGCTTTATCAATTTTACCACACACGGGAACAATAAAAACGCCTCCCCCAAAAGAAATTCATGAATTGCTGATTTTTGTTCATTCTAAACCTCCCAAAAATCGAAATAAAAAGCGATCAAAAAATGTCACCTACTCAAAAATGATACAAAATAAAAACGTCAACTCGTACCGCAAAAAATAAGACCTCACATGACTCTGTGGGCCAAAATATGCAAAAATTATAGCTCTCAAAATGTGGCGATGCAAAAAACTATTTTTGCAATAAAAAGCGTCTTTTAGCGTGACAGCTGCCAATCATAAAAACCCGCTATAAATAGTAAATCAAACCCCCCTTTATCACCCCCTTAGTTAGGGAAAAATAATAAAATTAAAAAATGTATTTATTTCCATTTTCCCATTAGGGTTAGGGTTAGGGTTGGCGCTAAAGTTAGGATTAGGGTTAGGGTTGGGATTAGGGGTGTGTTAGGGTTAGGTTTGTGGTTAGGGTTGGGACTAGGGTTAGGGGTGTGTTGGGGTTAGGGTTGGAGTTAGAATTGGGGGGTTTCCGCTGTTTAGGCACATCAGGGGCTCTCCAAATGTGACATGGCGTCTGATCTCAATTCCAGCCAATTCTGCGTTGAAAAAGTCAAATGGTGCTCCTTCACTTCTGAGCTCTGCCATGCGTCCAAACAGTAGTTTATCCCCACATATGGGGTATCAGCGTACTCTGGACCCCAAGAGTTATTGTGCAATTTGTCCTATTTCTTCTGTTACCCTTGGGAAAATAAAAAACTGGGGGCGAAAATATCATTTTTGTACAAAAAAAATTATTTTTTTGTTTTTACGGCTGTACATTATAAACTTCTGTGAAGCACTTGGGGCTTCATAGCGCTCACCACACACCTAGATAAGTTCCTTGTGGGGTCTATTTTCCAAAATGGGGTCACTTGTTGGGGATTTCCACTGTTTAGGCGCATCAGGGGCTCTCCAAATGCGACATGACGCCCCCAGACCATTCCATCAAAGTCTGCAATCCAAAACGTCACTACTTCCCTTCCGAGCCCCAACGTGTACCCATACAGTAGTTTTCTCCCACATATTGGGTATCAGCGTACTCAGGACAAATTGGGCAACAACTTTTGGGGTCCAATTTCTCCTGTTACCCTTGTAAAAATAAAATATTGGGGCGAAAAAATCATTTTTGCAAAAAAAAAAAAAGATTTTTTATTTTTACGGCTGTGCGTTATAAACTTCTGTGAAGCACTTCGGGGTTCAAAGTGCTCACCACACATCTAGATAAGTTCCTTGTGGGATCTACTTTCCAAAATGGGGTCACTTGTGGGGGGTTTCCACTGTTTAGGTGCATCAGGGGCTCTCCAAATGCGACATGACGCACCCAGACCATTCCATCAAAGTCTGCAATCCAAAACGTCACTACTTCCCTTCCGAGCCCTGACGTGCGTCCATACAGTAGTTTTCTCCCACATATTGGGTATCAGCGTACTCAGGACAAATTGGACAACAACTTTTGGGGTCCAATTTCTCCTGTTACCCTTGTGAAAATAAAATATTGGGGGCGAAAAAATCATTTTTGTAAAAAAAAAGGATTTTTTATTTTTACGGCTGTGCGTTATAAACTTCTGTGAAGCACTTCGGGGTTCAAAGTGCTCACCACACATCTAGATAAGTTCCTTGTGGGGTCTATTTGCCAAAATGGGGTCACTTGTGGGGGGTTTCCACTGTTTAGGTGCATCAGGGGCTCTCCAAATGTGACATGACGCCCCAGACCATTCCATCAAAGTCTGCAATCCAAAACGTCACTACTTCCCTTCCAAGCCCCGACGTGTGCCCATACAGTAGTTTTCGCCCACATATTGGGTATCAGTGTACTCAGGACAAATTGGACAACAACTTTTGGGTTCCAATTTCTTCTGTTACCCTTGTGAAAATAAAATATTGGGGGTGAAAAAAATCATTTTTGTAAAAAAAAAAAAAAGATTTTTTATTTTACGGCTGTACGTTATAAACTTTAGTGAAACACCTGGGGGTTCAAAGTTCTCACCACACATCTAGATAAGTTCCTTGAGGGGTCTAGTTTCCAAAATGGTGTCATTTATGGGGGTTTCCACTGTTTAGGCAGATCAGGAGCTCTCCAAACACGACATGGCGTCCAGCCAATTCTGCGTTTGAAAAAGTCAGACGGCGCTCCTTCCCTTCCAAACTCTGCCATGCACCCAAACAGTGGTTTACCCCCACATATGGGGTATCAGCGCACTCAGGACAAATTGCACAATAACTTTTGGAGTCTTGTTACCCTTGGAAAAATAAAAATTGGGGTGAAAAGATCATTTTTGTGGAAAAAATATGATTTTTAAATTTTACGGCTCTACGTTATAAACTTGTGTGAAGCACTTGGGGGTTCAAATTGCTCATCAAAAATCTAGATAAGTTCCTTAGGGGGTCTATTTTCCCAAATGGGGTCATTTGTGGGGGGTTTCCACTGTTTAGGCACATCAGGGGCTCTCCAAATGCAACATGGCATCCAAACTCAATTCCAGCCAATTTTGGTTGGAAAAAGTCAAATGGTGCTCCTTCCATTCCGAGCTCTGCCGTGCGCCCAAACAGTGGTTCCCCCCCACATATGGGGTATCAGCGTACTCAGGACAAATTGTACAACAACTTATGTGGTCCAATTTCTCCTGTTACCCTTGGGAAAATAAAAAATTTGTGACTAAAAGATAATTTTTGTGGGAAAAAAATAGGATTTTTTATTTTCATGCCCGGGCATTATAAACTTGTGTGAAGCACTTGGGGGTTCAAAGTGCTCACCACACATCTAGATAAGTTCCTTGTGGGATCTACTTTCCAAAATGGGGTCACTTGTGGGGGGTTTCCACTGTTTAGGCGCATCAGGGGCTCTCCAAATGCGACATGACGCACCCAGACCATTCCATCAAAGTCTGCAATCCAAAACGTCACTACTTCCCTTCCGAGCCCTGACGTGCGTCCATACAGTAGTTTTCTCCCACATATTGGGTATCAGCGTACTCAGGACAAATTGGACAACAACTTTTGGGGTCCAATTTCTCCTGTTACCTTGTGAAAATAAAATATTGGGGGCGAAAAAATCATTTTTGTAAAAAAAAAAGGATTTTTTATTTTTACGGCTGTGCGTTATAAACTTCTGTGAAGCACTTCGGGGTTCAAAGTGCTCACCACACATCTAGATAAGTTCCTTGTGGGGTCTATTTGCCAAAATGGGGTCACTTGTGGGGGGTTTCCACTGTTTAGGTGCATCAGGGGCTCTCCAAATGTGACATGACGCCCCCAGACCATTCCATCAAAGTCTGCAATCCAAAACGTCACTACTTCCCTTCCAAGCCCCGACGTGTGCCCATACAGTAGTTTTCGCCCACATATTGGGTATCAGTGTACTCAGGACAAATTGGACAACAACTTTTGGGTTCCAATTTCTTCTGTTACCCTTGTGAAAATAAAATATTGGGGGTGAAAAAAATCATTTTTGTAAAAAAAAAAAAAATTTTTTATTTTACGGCTGTACGTTATAAACTTTAGTGAAACACCTGGGGGTTCAAAGTTCTCACCACACATCTAGATAAGTTCCTTGAGGGGTCTAGTTTCCAAAATGGTGTCATTTATGGGGGTTTCCACTGTTTAGGCAGATCAGGAGCTCTCCAAACACGACATGGCGTCCAGCCAATTCTGCGTTGAAAAAGTCAGACGGCGCTCCTTCCCTTCCAAACTCTGCCATGCACCCAAACAGTGGTTTACCCCCACATATGGGGTATCAGCGCACTCAGGACAAATTGCACAATAACTTTTGGAGTCTTGTTACCCTTGGAAAAATAAAAATTGGGGTGAAAAGATCATTTTTGTGGAAAAAATATGATTTTTAAATTTTACGGCTCTACGTTATAAACTTGTGTGAAGCACTTGGGGGTTCAAATTGCTCATCAAAAATCTAGATAAGTTCCTTAGGGGGTCTATTTTCCCAAATGGGGTCATTTGTGGGGGGTTTCCACTGTTTAGGCACATCAGGGGCTCTCCAAATGCAACATGGCATCCAAACTCAATTCCAGCCAATTTTGGTTGGAAAAAGTCAAATGGTGCTCCTTCCATTCCGAGCTCTGCCGTGCGCCCAAACAGTGGTTCCCCCCCACATATGGGGTATCAGCGTACTCAGGACAAATTGTACAACAACTTATGTGGTCCAATTTCTCCTGTTACCCTTGGGAAAATAAAAAATTTGTGACTAAAAGATAATTTTTGTGGGAAAAAAATAGGATTTTTTATTTTCATGCCCGGGCATTATAAACTTGTGTGAAGCACTTGGGGGTTCAAAGTGCTCACCAAAGATCTAGATAAGTTCCTTAGGGGGTCTAGTTTCCAAAATGGGGTCACTTGTGGGGGGTTTCCACTGTTTAGGCTCATCTGGGGCACTGCAAACGGAACATGACCCCCATTAACTTCTGCATTCCAAAACGTTACTACTTCCTTTCCAAGCCCTGCCGTGCGCCCAAACAGTTCCCCCCCCACATATGGGGTATCAGCGTACTCAGGACAAATTGGACAACAACTTTTGGGGTCCAATTTCCTTGGGAAAATTCAAAAATTTGGGACTAAAAAATCATTTTTGTGGAAAATTGATTTTTTTTTTTCACACCCAGGCTTTATAAACTTTTGTGAAACACTTGAGGGTTCAAAGTGCTCACAACAGATCTAGATAAGTACCTTAGGGGGTCTAGTTTCCAAAATGGTGTCACTTGTGGGGGGTTTCCACTGTTTAGGCGCATCAGGGGCTCTCCAAACGCGACATGGCATCCAATCTAAATTCCAGCCAATTTTAGTTTGAAAAAGTCAAACGTCGCTCCTTCCCTTACGAGCTCTGCCGTGTGCCCAAACAGTGGTTTTCCCCCACATATGGGGTATTGGCGTACTCAGGAGAAATTGCATAACAACCTTATCTGTCCATTTTCTCCTTTTACCCTTGTGAAAATAAAAAAAAAGTTTGTAAAAGATAATTTTTGTGGCTAAAAAGTAAAATATTCATTTTTTCCTTCCACGTTGCTTTAGTTACTGTGAAGCACCTGAAGGGTTAATAAACTTCTTGAATGTGGTTTTGAGTACCTTGAGGGGTGCAGTTTTTAGAATGGTGTCACTTTTGGGTATTTTCTGCCATATAGACCCCTCAAAGTGACTTCAAATGTGAGGTGGTCCCTAAAAAAAATGGCTTTGTAAATTTTGCTGTAAAAATGAGAAATCGCTGGTCAACTTTTAACCCTTATAACTTCCTAACAAAAAAAAATTTTGGTTCCAAAATTGTGCTGATGTAAAGTAGTCATGTGGGAAATGTAATTTCTTAACTATTTTGTGTGATATATTTCTCTGTTTTAAGGGAATAAAAATTCAAAGTTTGAAAATTGCAAAATTTTAAAAATTTTCGCCATATTTGCGTTTTTTTCAAAAATAAACGCAAGTTATATCGAAGAAATTTTACCACTAACATGAAGTACAATATGTCACGAGAAAACAGTCTCAGAATCGCCAAGATTCGTTGAAGCGTTCCAGAGTTATAACCTCATAAAGAGACAGTGGTCAGAATTGTAAAAATTGGCCCGGTCATTAATGTGCAAACCACCCTTGGGGGTGAAGGGGTTAAAAGTATCATGAAACGTCCTACCGGATGTTGATCCAAACAGAGCGGCTGATGATACCGGTGACTATGGAAGAGATACACCAGTCCATTAGGTAATTTTTTAATAATGAGTTGTTCAGTGAAGGCTTTTGGAAATGTTTGGACCTATACCTGCACATATTTTTTTTTGCCTTTGGAAGAACTTCCAACGCACCACACACTCAGGAGGCTAGTATTGTTATGCTGACGGTTCTATAGAAACTAGTGTTCTGACATTCCTGAGATATATTCTAGGTAATTTATTGGAGGGACTAGAAGCTGAATAATTGTTTGGCACTCCAACAATGAATTTCATAAAGTAATTACATGTTCCTTACTAGGGATGAGTGAATTACTGTCATTTCTCTTTTTAGGACACTTTGCTAGAAATCCAAAAACAGTGTTGACGACACGATAGAACTATATTGGCGTAATTCACGCTTATTTTAGAAGCTTTTTAAGTCTGATTGAATTCTTCCATTGTTATAGTTTAGTGTACTCAATCCACGTCGTCTTCCGGAATCCAAGCAAAAGGAATCTTTGTAGGAGGAAGCTGATATTCCCATAGCGGTGCGGGTCACAAAGCCATTAAGAGCAGATCCCCTTCACTATGTTATAAAGAGCCAGCTAAAGCTCCAGTTATTAATTTCATGTTAATAAGGTTACAATGTAACAATATTATCAGATCAGTCCACAATCATAGTTATTATAAAATAATTATAGCTATTATAATGAAAACTGATGGCAATGACTTAAAGATCTACATTTCTAAAATGGTCTTATTACAAATGATTAAATTTACTATGGTGGATTTTTTCAGTATTTTAAATTATTCTAAAGCGATTATTTTATGTGCATATATAATGGATTTCATAATACAAATAGATCGATTAATAAACTAGACAAATAAACTAGTACTTACTATGTCAGGATGGTTTAAATTCAGTCTCTGCCCACCTAGCCCAATTGACAAGTCCTCAGTGTCCCTCCTCCCTGCAGACCGAATCGTATACTGCTCAATACAAGTTGCATCAGTCAGTAAGGCTGGGAAGACAGAGACGGAATACACGTAGATGCGAGAGATCTCTCATGCCTTAGCTCAATTCATAAAATGTGCATTTTAATATCAGAAATATTCAGCCATTCCGGTTTGAATTTTCAAAGAATTTACCTTATCCGGTCTGATATATCTAGTTAATTATGTATGCAGTTTGCATTGTGAAATTTGGTAACAGATCCACTTTAGCCAATAGAAACTGTGATCTACCATTATACTGTAAAATGAAAAAAAAAATTATGAAACTATATGAGCTAGGTAATACATCTTAGCAGGAGGACACGGTATCTTTCTTATCTTCCAGTCAACAGTGGTTCACCTATCCCTTTTGTAGGTTATTCCAAAATTGGTCATCAACCTCTTATCTGTCTAGAATGAAAAAGTATATATTAGGCAGGGAGGAGAGGGGCAGGAAGCTGCTGCAATGAGAGGGGAGAAGAGGGGTAGGAAACTGCAGCAATCCCAGAGGAAGATAAGAGGGGAACGCTTTAGCAGTAATGAGATGGGAGTATAGAAGGAGGAATCTGCAGAAGCAATCAGAAGGGATATGATGATGATGTTGAAGAGGAAGATGTAGCAATTAGAGGGGAGGAGGAAGAAGCTGTAGCAATGAGAGGAAAGAAGAGGTGAAAGCTGCAACATAAGAGGGGGAGGAGAGGAGAAATCTGAAACAATGAAAGATGAATGGAGGTGAAAGATGCATCAATGAGAGGAGAGGAGGAGGAAGCTGCAACAATGAGAGAAGGAGAGGAGGAGGAAGCTGCAACATAAGAGGGGGAGGAAAGGAGGAATCTGCAACAATGAAAGAGGAAGAAAGGAGGTGGAAGATGTAGCAATCAGAGGAGAGGAGGAGGAAGCTTCAGCAATGAGGGAAGGAAAGGAGAACAGGAGGAAGCTACATAAATGGAAGGGGAGAAGAGGAGGAAGCTGCAGCAATGAGGGAACAATAAGGAGAGGAGGAGGAAGCTGCAGCAATGGGGAAAGGAGAGGAGCAGGATGAAGCTGCAGCAATGTAAGGGGAGGAGAGGAAAGGAGAAGTAAGCTGCAGCAATGACGGAAGGTAAGGAGAAGAGGAGGAAGGTGCAGCAATCAGAGGAGAGGAGGAGGAAGCTGTAGCAATGAAAGGGAAGGAAGGGAGGAAGCTGCAGCAATAAGGAAAGAAGAAGAGGAGGAAGAGGCAGCACTAAAGAAAAGAGATGAGGAGGAGTAAGCTGCAGCAATGAAAGTTGAGGAGAGGAGAAGGTCCTCTTCCTAACTGAATAATTAGGAGATCTCTGCAGATAATTACTAAAATTGTTTATTATTAACCAATGAATATAATAAAAGTCAGGCTAACGATTATCAACAGATAATAAAGACTTTATGAAAGCATTCAGATAGTTGAATGGTTTGCATTTGATCCTCTTTTATATAATTAATTAAAAGGAAAAATATATTTGTATCGTTATCAGAAAGAAAGGAGAGAAAATGTGTCAACTACTAAAAAACTGCACATTTTCTATTTTTATAGATAAATTGTATTTTAAAAGGTTTGTGAATGCTTAGTTTCACCACCCTTAAAATGCACTGATTGCTGTATATAAATACATGCAAGGTAGATACAGAGAGTCGGACCTTATGCAGCCATGTCTGCCATATATATATAATGTTTTCCGGTAACTGACATCACAATAACCACAGGCATAAGATTATACATTAAAGATACATCTCATTGCTATCCAAAGGAGGGTACATGACGTTAGTATAAGATCAGCGCAATCACACAGATAGAAGAAGGCAACTCCTGAAAAATATATTGAAACTCAGAAAAACGGAAAGAAAATGATAGGTTTAGAGGTGAGTCATGCTGCTAAAATCTTAACAATTCTGATTTCAGGGAAGAGTCAAAAAGTCCAGATGAAAATAAAATAAGACAGGGAGAGGACGTTATTAGGATATTGCACAAATATTCACAGTTGTGTATGTCTCTGTCTTCTAGAAGAACACTTTTAAAAGAGTTTAGAGTGTTCAGACATCTGTTTTTCACATATGAGTGTTATCCGTTTAGTCTATGGGGCCATTCACATGTGACTTTTCATGGACCGAGCGAGGGTCGGATCAAAATCACGAATGCGAGACTATAGGTCTGTGAAAAAAATTGGACCGCACTTGGATGACTTCCGCGTGTGAGTCCAATTTTCACGGACTGTCAGAAAGAAGAAGTTCATGAGAAAAACTGACGACAATCGGACCAATCTCTGACCCAACTGATCAAGCTCTGATCAAAACAATTGGTCCGTTTTTCTCGTACAGCTGAATAAAGCCTTATACTCCCAGTTGGCTAAAGTGAAAATTAGCATCTTTATTTCTGGGGCAAAATGCACTACTGTCCATGGCTCTTCTTACTTTCCCCATTGGCACTGTTCTTCACTGCTTGATTGACACCAGTATCGGAGGGTGTTGATGTCCTGCCAAAATCTTATACAGGAGCCACTATTTTGTTGGGGCTTAGGCACATGCTGTATACTATTAAGACATTTGCCAACACATAGTAGTAGAGTTGAATAACAAATTTGTAAAAAGTTTTGGTCCAACGGCCATGGCGGTAGTCTGTAGGTGACAGATCAGAGCCTTGTGGACCATCTTTCACTAACCGGCATTAGTAGGCTTGGCATGAGGTCATTGCGGCATGACAGGTGCATGATGTCACTTCGGACTTACTAACCAGAAGAGGTGATGGGGATGCCGGCAGGTAGGAGAAGGGTCGTAGGGCTCTGATCCAGTGGCCAATGAGTATCGATGTGACTGCTGGACTAAGGATTTGCAAATCTTTTTGCTCAAATCTACATTGTAGCATATGGAGCATGCTTCAGCCAAAAAATAACAGCACAAGTGCAAGATTTTGGCTGGCAGCATTGATGACATCGCTACAGCCTTCATCTCCATCATCACTCAACCAGTGGAGGACACAGCTGGGCAGGTAGAACTAAATAGCAGCCATGGACTGACACGTGCATTGATAAGACCCAACCTCAGTGCAGGCTAATTCATGTTGAATTTTTGGTGAGTTTTTGACACTGCATCTTTTCCAAAAAGTGCAAGTAACCTATTTTACTTAATGGGTGCAGAAAATCTGCAACATGAAAAACTCACCAAAAACTTATCGTGGCATCGTAGCCTAAAAGTAGTTTTTCTTCGGCAAAGGCGGAACAGATCGCGACCAAATAGGTTTCGTGAATTGCTGAAAACGGACACGACTATGTCTTATTGCCTCCCTATTTCCTAACATGATACTGACAGATTGCTTTATGGATTCTAAGCAATTTTGTGTGCAAATAAAAAAATACAGCAAAGACAAAAAATGTTTTTGCAAAAATCATATAAAATGCTTAATTAAAATTATATTTGAAGTTGGGAAAATTGTGGTACCTGAATTAAATAGATGACATAGTTTCATTTAGGGTATACTAATCCAAGTGCTTCTTCCTTTCACTCTTATCCATCCCTCTCTAAATAAGAAAAGCACAGATAAAAGCAAAAAGGACAAGAAAAATAGAGTAATACTGCTAAAAAAATATTTGGTGTCATAATAATAAACAATGGTGCAGTCAGCCGTGTAGCTTTTGCCCCTTATAAAAATAAATCGACAAGCATTTTTATGCCTCATTAACTCCTTCTTTCTCCTCTGCTGTCATCCATGACCATTTTCTCTTTAAATAAGAATGGATAAGAAGGAAGAGGATAGTCTTCATGGGCACACACATCTGGGAATTTAGGCTGTATATGATAAATATGGCAATACATGAGTACTCCAATTTCTTCCTGCCCAAGGAATGGTCATTGTCACATTTGTATTGTAGCATTTTTTGCAAAAATAAAAAAGGAATTAAAATAAACTAAGAGCATGCCTGTATTGCACAAAAGGAGTGCAGCCCGCAGTGACTTTCCGGCAAGTTACGCTGTAGCAAACAATTTTGCTACATAGTGGAGAATATTTATCAATGCTGTCTAATTGTTAAACAGTACAAACGTAGCCTAGTTAGTCTTAAAATTCATCACCTATATTGCGCTGTTTGATAAATCTCCCGTATTTTAAGACTGTCTAGTCTAAAGGGCTTGCTTTGCGGCAAGAAATTTTCACCAACATGTCAACGCATTTTTTTGTGCATGGTGTCAGATGTCAGCCCCACACCCTTTTACCTTTTTAATAAACCACAACAGCCAAGTGATAAATTTGCATTACACTAGGGAATCTTGACCACATTTTCTTTCTTCGAGTCGAATAGGCTAATGACAATCTCAGTTTGATCAGAGTGTGAACCCCTTTTTCTTGGAGGAGGAGATGGCAAAAAGATTTCTCCATTTTTTCCATTCTGTCAGTCCGGGAAAATCAGACTGCACTCACATGCGAATCCGAGTGTGGTTTGATTTTTTTGACGAACCCATTGACTTGCGTGGCCAAGTACGAGACAATTCACGAATGCTAATTGAGCATGCTGTGTTTTTTTTTCCTTGTACAGAATCAGACTCAGACATTTGCACGGCCCCATAGAATAATATTGGTCCGATATTTTGCCGGAACACACTCGGACCGAAAATACGGTCGTCTACACGAGCACTAATGGAACGGAATAGAATAACAGTTGATGTCTGGCTTAGATTTTTTTTCTAGCCACCTGTATAAGAAGTTATTGCTGTATTTTTTTATTTGGGTGCCATTAAGGTTATTTTCCCTCTATATAATAACTCAGTAAGAGAATGTAATGATGAACTTGTTAGACAGGCTTCATTTTTCTCTTAACATTGCTACACTGTATGGATATAACCCTTATCATCGCTTCACACTGCCAAAGTCTAAGAGGATTAGTAGAGTCCTCGATAAGACACACAGAGACCTCTTGAAGTAGTGCACTATTGGACACACCACTAATCACAGCATTTAGCGTTACTGCCTCAGGGCGCCGGGACTTTGGGTTTGTTTCTGACACAGGGTGCTTATCTGTGTGGGGCTTTTTACGTTTTATGTTCTCAACTGTACTCATGTACAGTTTGATTAATTGACTCTTAATTAAAATATTTCCGATGTAAAGAATATGGCGTTGACATTGGAGCTGGAATGTGGAAAAAAAATGTAAATAGAATGATCTAATAGTGTCTGAGATATGAATAGATTGTTAACTGATGATGTAAAAAAATAATGATAACCCTTAAAGGCATTTCCTTATTTAGTATGAACTTTAAAAATTTTAGAGTATGCAATGGGCATGTGCATGACTTGGGAATGTTTCGCCGCATCCTCTGGAGGTTTAGGCAGAGATTTTGCACACGTGCAGCTTGAATACTTTGGAAAAGAACAGAAAAATTAATACAAAATAAAAAGGACCATAATCTTTGGATTTAATAAAAAATTAAGAGATTACTTATGGGAACAGTGGGAAAAAAATTTGATGCGAAACATGACCCCTTTTTGTTTTGGTGACGAGTTCTGTGTAAGAAGCCTCGCAAAAGGACTATAAAAATGAAAAGAAAAGCTAGAGACCCATCTACAGACAGTTGTTTCAAGGTATAGAGCAGTGTTTGGCTGGATGAGTGTGATGTCCTTGACACAAATTTGGGAGGAGACTGGCTTGCCCGCTGGGAGGTCAGCTAACTTTGGAGTTTTAAGTACTTTGTGCCATCAGAGATTGACAGCATAATTTAAAAGGTTAACAGCAGCAATTGGAATCTATTTCCAATCGCTCCTGTTACATGCAGATGCTGGCTGTATACTACACTCATCATCTGCTGGGTATGGTGCAGGCTCATCTCCTGAGCCCGCATTATCTTCACAAGCCTGCTGCAAATAATTTATCAAGAAGGGGTTAATAGCAATGCTTCATTGGGAACATATGCAAACTAGCTCATTACAGAGGAAGGAAACCATCTTCCACCTATCGGAGGTATCTCACTCGCAGTTAATGTCCGACTCTTAACCTCTTCATGACCGAGTGATTTTTCATTTTTTGTTTCTTTGCTTTTTTCCACTCTTTTTTTTTACAAGAGCCATACCTTACTCCTCTGTTGACACAGCCATAAAAAGGTTTGTTTCTTGCACAACAAATTTTAAAATGGAGAATGGGAAACAAAATCCAAATTCAGTGAAATAGAGAAAAAAAACAATTCCGTAATTACTCCTTTTCTCTTTTTTTTTACAATGTTCATTGTACGGTAAAAATTACATAGATGATTTTCCAGGTCAGTGCAATCCTGACAATAGCAATCATGCATATTTTTAAGTGATGAAAACAAGTCAGGAATTTGCAAAAAAAAAAAAAAAAATTTCTTATGTCTCCTTTTTTGAGAACTGTAAAATCCTAATGTTTTCATCGATGGAGTTGTGAAAGAGATTTTTCTTTTTTTGCATGGCAAGTTGCAGTTTTTATTGATACAATATGAATGTACCTAAAATGTTTTGATCTCTATTTATTACATTTTTAGGGACATGTGATGTATTGAGAAAAGATTTATAATTCTGGTGTTTTGACTTTTTTTCTCTTTACTATATTTGCCTTAAGAGTTAATAATTTTTTTAAAAACACTGACTATTTTTGATGGAGTAATTACAATTATGCATTTTTATTTTATTTCTTTATATTTAACTCTGCTTACAGAGCAAACCAGGAAAGAAACATCTGCTCTGTAGACGTGACGTCAGCAGAGGCAGCTGAATCTCTGGCAGGAGCAGAAAAGAAACATCCGCTCTGTAGACATGATGTCAGCAGAGGCAACTGAATATCTGGCAGGAGCGGAAAAGTAGCATCCACTCTGCAGATGTGACGTCAGCAGAGGCAGCTGAATCTCTGGCAGGAGCAGAAAAGAAACATCCACTCTGTAGACGTGACATTAGCAGAGGCAGCTGAATCTCTGGCAGGAGCAGAAAAGTAACATCCGCTCTGTAGACATGATGTCAGCAGAGGCAGCTGAATCTCTGGCAGGAGCGGAAAAGAAACATCCGCTCTGTAGACATGATGTCAGCAGAGGCAGCTGAATCTCTGGCAGGAGCGGAAAAGTAACATCCGCTCTGCAGATGTGACATCAGCAGAGGCAGCTGAATCTCTGGCAGGAGTAATCTATGACCGCTCTGAGCTGGGGAAGAACGGCGACCTGCCTGTTAGTGCTTAGGTACATTTTTCGTTTTTATAAAGTCCCCTTTAAAGGAGCCTTGCAATATGACTATGGATATTTCCCCGAGCCAGAGACCCATCTACAAACCAAGACTTCATTAAGAAGTTATTGTACTGTAAGAGGGAAGAATGTTCAAGAAACATGGAATAAAGTTTATAGAACTCTTTTATCCTACCACTGGATCACTCTATGAAACTCATGCAGACGGAACAGAAGATTTTTTGATTTTTGAATTTTCTTTTTCCTTCAGCCAGTTTTTTAATAGATTTAAACATTTCTGGAAACATCAATAAAAGAAATCCTCACCAAAAAGAAGCTAAAAACGTTAGCCTCAAGTTTACAAAACTCTAAAGAAAGGGAATCTGCACAGGACAGTTCCATCTGGAATTTGCTTAAAAATGCGATGCAAAATTGGCGCAAAAAATTATCGTACTGCACAGCGATGTAAAAACAACATTGCTGTGTGCATGTTCATTATTGCACTACTTCATTTAACCACTTCAGGGTTAGGAAACTGTGAAGCCAATAAAAAAAGTACAAGATGATTATTCTTCGGGCGTCTTAATTTTTTAAAATTGAAAACACCGGAAAAAGCCTCTACTGGCGGAAGCCGTTGCTAAAAACAATGGCAAAATTGACAAAGAAGGCACTTCAGGAAAAAAAATTGCAGTTTTGAGACTTTACCATGGTGGATATAGTTCAGGACTGTAAAGGATACAACACAATGAGGAAGGGAAACACCAGGCAAAGTTACGTGGCAGCTGAATAACAAACGCTATGCCTTTGCCAGACTTCTGAATATAAATAAATGGCTGCAGGCTCTGTTTAGTTAGTGAAAATCACACTTAGGAGCCCTCATGGGGAGATTTAAGGCTTTCTTTTGTTTGCACCGATACCGTTGTGTTTATTACAAACGTCAATGCCAGAAACTTTAATCAATAATTACAAAGAGGTTCTCCCTTTAAGGGAAAGTCAAGGATTAATACTCAGTTGTATAAAACGTAGGTAGGTCAGGCGGAAAAAAAAAAAGATCAAAATATGCTGCTACGATACAAAAAGAAAGGGTGTTTTGTGCTTCCAGATATTTCTGAATTGTGCATCCGTGGTATTCCAAAAAGATCCGCTAAGTACAGAAGCCTAAATTATGGGCTAATTAGTGGTGTTAATGTATACATTTCGCCTTGGGCTGTAATACTGTTACATTAATGAAATATTAAACTGAAAATAGAAAAGGAAGTTTAGCGATTTAAATATATAGAGAGTGAATATGAATAAACTACCGCGCGAAACAACGATATCCATGTAAAGATGAAAGAAGAAAATACTCTACAAATTGAGATGGTTAGCGCTCTAAAAAGCTAACGAATGCCTTTTACAGTTTTTATGTAGAAAAATAAAGTGAAATGCTCTATAAAAAAAAAGTCAGTCTACTATTATATGTCACAAGTAGCAATGAACGGCCGTGCTGGGATAAAGTGTTATCCGAGCATGCTCGTGTGCTAAGAGTGTCTTCGGCGTGCTCGAATAACATGTTTCGACAGTAGCAACACATGCAGGGATTGCCTAACAAACAGGCAATAATATTTATATATATTAATTATACATTTAAGTTAATTTATACATTCGTTTCTAGGTAAATGGTTCCCTTTAAAGATGATTGAATCGATCAAGTTCGATCAAGTTTGAGTCGAATTTCCTGAAATTCACAGTTCCACGCGAATTCAAATAATCGTTAATTCAACTTGCGGGGATCGACATAAAAAAATGCCTGGCGCCATTTCACTCACTGCCAAAGACTCAGTGAGCATGCAAGTTACATCAGGTCCAACCGTGCAAGCTTCCCCATAATGCCCTGCAGTAAACAGATCTAGTTCAGCCAATCAGGGGGTAGTAAGTATCACAGCAAATATAAAATATAGGAATGCCATTTTATGCTTGGGCTATTTAAGGATTGGAGCAGACAAAGCACATAATATAGGGATAGAAAAAGGCCTAATACAATTGTGAAGTACTTACTGCTACTGTGCTGATGAAGCAGATCGAAAACAGGAGTCTCAAGGTACTGCCACACTAAACAATCCCGCTAGCGATCTCGTTAGCGTTGCATACTAATGAGATCGCTAGCGGGATCGTTTCTATATCGCTAAATGCGGCCACATTTAGCGATATAGTTAACGACGCTATCGCCGTTAGCGATCTTCTTAATGACTTTAGCGGTACAAAAGTACCGCTAAATCGCTAAGAAAAGGTGCCACACAGCGATAAGATACTTACCCAGCGGGAGCGCCAGCGATGAAATAGGGTCCGGAACGATTCCAGCGACGAGCGAGATCACAGCAGGAAGCTCGTCGCTGGAAGCTGCCGCACTGAACAATATCGCTAACGGGATCGCTAAATAGTGACGTTTTTTAGCGATCCCGTTAGCGATATTGTTTAGTGTGGCATACCCTTCAGTCTGTGAATACTAATCCAAAGATTCAACTGATATATAGGGAAGTGCTGCAGCTGCATAGTCACTCAGTGTGACTGTGAATTGATTGATCTGTGATAACTATAGTAACAGCACCTTAATAGCGGCTTTTTGTTTTACACAGTGAAAGCAAGGAGGGTCAGTATTAAACCCCTCATTGTTAATTTGTCAAATTAATCGGAAATAGTTTAGTGCCGATTTTGATGCACCTATTGCTGATGCCAATGATTAAATCAGCCATATCACCTGCCTACCTAACTGTTCATTGCATGTCTTCTACACTGTTCCTCTGCAGATGTCATGTGTGCATCGCCACGAAGATCGTCGCGGTTGCACATTCTGACTTCTCACAGCTGAGTTGCTGTTTCTTTGTGTTTGGCAGTTAGGGAGTTAATTCTGTCTGTGCTCAGTTCTGGGACTGGGTGCAGTTTCTCCCGGCTGCAATTAATTATTTGTTGATTGGTTTCCTTTAAATCTCTGGTTGTCTGTGTTGGGAGTTGCCAGTGAAATTCTTCATGCAGACCACAGATAGGATTGTATCTGTATAGACTTAAGTTAAAGAGCTCCTTAGTTGTTTTAAGCTCACCTTGCTTAGAGTTTAATATCCCAGATCATTTATGTTCCTTCTGTGTTTGAGTGTGTATGCAAGTCTGTGTTTTCTCCAGTCTGTCTTATATGTCTAATCTGTGTATTTAGCAGAGATCAGCCCATATCCCTTTGGTGGTAATCAGAATCCTTCTTAGGACTGATTACAGGGTTCAGGGACTGATAGGAGACAGGGTTAGGCTGGAGACTTGGACCTCTGAACCATTATCAGTACCTCCAAGGTGAGGGATTAGTTAGGACCCCAGTTTAGGGTCAGGTTAGACCCCCGGTCCTCCTCTTTCCTGTGACAGTGTATCAAGTCCTCAAGATTAACCCTGAGTTCAACGGATATCGTGTCAGGTAAATCTATTCTATATTTACATGCTGATGTTGCTAATCTATATGTTGTATAGAGTGTTGTTCTTTTAAGAATAGTTTACTGACATCGTACACATATCATAAGACCGCGTGACATTTTCACTGGCCCATAAAATTATTCCCAGTTGCCATGGATCCAGTAGCCCAGCTGGCTCTGCAGTTGCAGGGATTATCCATGGAGCTGACGGACATTAAGTCCAAAGTTTTGTCTTCCTCGGAGCAAACCAGATTTGAACCTAAAGTAGCTCTCCCGGACAGGTTCACTGGTGGGCGAGACAAATTTTTTACCTTCAGGGAAGCATGTAAATTGTATTTTCGGCTTCGGCCTCGATCATCAGGGAGTGAAGAGCAGAGAGTGGGAATTGTTATCTCGCTCCTACAAGGGGACCCTCAATCCTGGGCCTTCTCCCTTCCTCCGGGATCCCCGGCTCTACAGTCAGTAGATCGATTTTTTACTGCCCTGGGTTTGGTATATGATGACCCAGATCGGGTCTCTCTTGCTGAGACAAAATTACGTAAGATACAGCAGGGAGATCGTCCGGCGGAGGAATTTGCTTATGAGTTCCGTAGATGGGCCACAGATACTCAGTGGAATGACCCAGCTCTTAGAAGCCAGTTTTGTCATGGGCTTTCTGACAAATTAAAGGACGTTTTGGCTCAGTATGATTCTCCTCCATCACTGGAGGCTGCTATGGCCCTAGCTATCCGTACTGATAGACGGCTCCGGGAGAGGTGCGAGGTAACTCCGCCCCTGTTGTTACTCCACCTACTACTAAAGTCCCTTATGTTGAGGTTCCCCTTGTCTGTTCGGAGGAGCCTATGCAGTTGGGAGGGACATCATTTCGTAGGAGGGGATTGGCGGTACGCCGCAGGACTAGAAGGTGTTTCTTCTGCGGGAAAGAGGGACATTTTGTTGAGGGATGTCCATCCCGTGCCTTGTTGAGCAAAAAGTCGCCGGAAAACTGTTAATCCCAGGTTGTGTGGTGGACGACAACCTGGGAGTATGTATTTCGTCCGCTAGTTCTTCTCAGTTCCTTTTACCAGTGGAGGTGGTGGTTGGTACGAGAGTGGAGAGATTTTCTGTTCTTCTTGATAGTGGGTCCGGGGCTAATCTGGTTGACGCTCAGTTTGCTCAGGCTCAAGGTATGCATCTGAGTGTATTGGTCAAACCGATCCCTATATTCTCCATTGACGCCAGGCCTCTCGGCCAAGGTAGCTTTGTTCATGAGGTTCATAACATTGACCTTCGGGTAGGGGCAATACATAGGGAACTATTATCTTGTTATGTGTTGGAGGGTCTACCTACTCCTATTGTGTTGGGACTTCCTTGGTTGGTTAAACATAACCCTGTGATTAATTGGCAGTCCAGAGATATAAGCAATGGGGTGAGTTTTGCAAAAGTAACTGCATGAACACAGTCATCAGTGCGGTCGTGCCTAGTACTTTGCCTCCTTTTTTGGAGGACTTTGGGGATGTGTTCTCTGAGGAGGGGTGTCAGGAGTTGCCTCCTCATCGCGTGTATGACTGCTCTATTAATTTACTTCCTGATGCTAAGTTACCTAAAGCTAGGTTATATAACCTTTCTGGTCCTGAGAGGCAGGCTATGAAAGATTATATTTCGGAAAGTCTGGCCAAAGGGCATATTAGACCTTCATCTTCCCCAGTGGCCGCGGGGTTCTTCTTTGTGAAGAAAAAAGATGGAGGCCTACGCCCTTGCTTGGATTTCCGCGAACTTAATCGGATTACTGTTCGAGATCCGTATCCACTCCCTCTGATTCCTGATCTCTTCAATCAAATTGTTGGCGCCAAATGGTTCTCTAAATTGGATCTCAGGGGGGCGTATAATCTGATTAGGATAAAAGAGGGGGATGAGTGGAAAACGGCGTTTAACACGCCGGAGGGACATTATGAGAACCTTGTCATGCCTTTTGGTCTGACTACTGCACCAGCAGTATTCCAACATTTTGTTAATGACATTTTTCGTCATCTGGTGGGGCTGTTTGTGGTCGTATATTTGGATGACATTTTAATTTACTCACCAGATCTTGTGTCTCACCAGGAGCATGTGAGACAGGTGTTGCAGATCTTGCGAGACAATAAACTATACGCCAAACTGGAAAAGTGTGTATTCGCCGTACAGGAACTTCAGTTTTTGGGTTTCTTGGTGTCAGCCTCCGGTTTCCGTATGGACCCTGAAAAGGTGAGAG
>JARQOD010000010.1:64945259-64961573 GCA_033576555.1 Oophaga sylvatica | reverse complement strand
GTTGGTACGAGAGTGGAGAGATTTTCTGTTCTTCTTGATAGTGGGTCCGGGGCTAATCTGGTTGACGCTCAGTTTGCTCAGGCTCAAGGTATGCATCTGAGTGTATTGGTCAAACCGATCCCTATATTCTCCATTGACGCCAGGCCTCTCGGCCAAGGTAGCTTTGTTCATGAGGTTCATAACATTGACCTTCGGGTAGGGGCAATACATAGGGAACTATTATCTTGTTATGTGTTGGAGGGTCTACCTACTCCTATTGTGTTGGGACTTCCTTGGTTGGTTAAACATAACCCTGTGATTAATTGGCAGTCCAGAGATATAAGTCAATGGGGTGAGTTTTGCAAAAGTAACTGCATGAACACAGTCATCAGTGCGGTCGTGCCTAGTACTTTGCCTCCTTTTTTGGAGGACTTTGGGGATGTGTTCTCTGAGGAGGGGTGTCAGGAGTTGCCTCCTCATCGCGTGTATGACTGCTCTATTAATTTACTTCCTGATGCTAAGTTACCTAAAGCTAGGTTATATAACCTTTCTGGTCCTGAGAGGCAGGCTATGAAAGATTATATTTCGGAAAGTCTGGCCAAAGGGCATATTAGACCTTCATCTTCCCCAGTGGCCGCGGGGTTCTTCTTTGTGAAGAAAAAGATGGAGGCCTACGCCCTTGCTTGGATTTCCGCGAACTTAATCGGATTACTGTTCGAGATCCGTATCCACTCCCTCTGATTCCTGATCTCTTCAATCAAATTGTTGGCGCCAAATGGTTCTCTAAATTGGATCTCAGGGGGGCGTATAATCTGATTAGGATAAAAGAGGGGGATGAGTGGAAAACGGCGTTTAACACGCCGGAGGGACATTATGAGAACCTTGTCATGCCTTTTGGTCTGACTACTGCACCAGCAGTATTCCAACATTTTGTTAATGACATTTTTCGTCATCTGGTGGGGCTGTTTGTGGTCGTATATTTGGATGACATTTTAATTTACTCACCAGATCTTGTGTCTCACCAGGAGCATGTGAGACAGGTGTTGCAGATCTTGCGAGACAATAAACTATACGCCAAACTGGAAAAGTGTGTATTCGCCGTACAGGAACTTCAGTTTTTGGGTTTCTTGGTGTCAGCCTCCGGTTTCCGTATGGACCCTGAAAAGGTGAGAGCAGTGCTTGAATGGGATCAGCCAGAGGATCTTAAGGCTCTGCAGCGTTTTCTGGGGTTTGCTAACTACTACCGGAAATTTATTTGTAATTTCTCATCTGTTGTCAAACCTCTCACTGACATGACAAGAAAAGGGACGGATTTTTCTAAATGGTCGGACAAAGCTTGCCAAGCTTTTTCCTCTTTGAAAAAATGTTTTGCTTCGGCACCCGTTCTCATCGAACCAGATGCATCACAGCCGTTCGTTGTGGAGGTGGACGCGTCTGACGTAGGGGTGGGTGCAATATTGTCCCAGGGTCCGTCCCCTGGTAAATGGCATCCGTGCGCTTTCTTTTCTAAAAAATTGTCGTCCGCCGAAAGGAATTATGATATCGGCAATAGGGAACTTTTGGCCATTAAGTTGGCTTTTGAAGAATGGCGTCACTTTTTGGAGGGGGCAGTCCACCCGGTCACCGTCATTACTGATCACAAGAACCTGCTGTATTTGGAATCTGCTAAGCGTCTGAATTCCAGACAAGCTCGATGGTCGTTGTTTTTTACCAGGTTTAATTTTGTTGTCACTTATCGCCCTGGATCTAAGAATGTTAAGGCGGATGCCTTGTCTCGCAGTTTCCCAGGGGCCGGGAAAATGGATGACCCGATTCCTATCCTTCAGGAGGGGTGGTAGTGTCGGCTGTATGCTCTGAGCTTGAGGAGGAGGTGTTAGAGGCTCAGGGGGACGCCCCTGCAGGACCTCCAGGAGACTGTTTGTCCCAAATCAGTTGAGACAAAAGGTTATTGAGGCACATCATAATTCTGCTTTAGCAGGACATCCAGGGAGTAAGGCTACTTTAGATCTCCTTTCTCGCCGGTTTTGGTGGCCTAACGTTAATAAAGATGTTTTAACTTTTGTCGCGTCCTGTGGGGTTTGTGCTCGCTCTAAGACCCCTCATACCCGTCCGTCTGGGACCCTCTTACCCTTGAAACTTCCGGAGCGTCCATGGACTCATTTGTCTATGGACTTCATCACGGACCTTCCTCAGTCGTCAGGGAAGACTGTCATACTGGTGGTTGTTGACAGGTTCAGTAAGATGGCACATTTCATTGCTCTTCCTGCCCTCCCTAATGCTAAAACTCTGGCGCAGGTGTTCATTGGGGAGATTGTGAGACTTCATGGGTTGCCTTCTGATGTGGTGTCAGATAGGGGGTCTCAGTTTGTGTCCAAGTTTTGGAGGGCATTTTGTTTACGTCGGGGGATGCAATTGTCATTTTCCTCGGCTTTTCATCCGCAGACCAATGGTCAGACAGAGCGTCTGAATCAAAGCCTAGAGACTTATCTTCGGTGTTTTGTCTCAGAGAACCAGGAGGACTGGTCTTCTTTCTTGCCTCTGGCAGAGTTCGCTCTTAACAACAGGCGGAGCGAGTCCACTGGTAAGTCCCCGTTTTTTGGGGCATATGGTTTTCATCCCCAGTTTTGTACATTCAATGGGGGGGGCCCTTCTGGGGTTCCTGAGGAGGAACGTTTCTCGTCGTCACTTGCTTCAGTGTGGAGAGGTGTATTGAATAATCTGAGTGCTATGGGGAACCGTTATAAACGTATGGCTGATAGGAGGAGAGTTTCTGGTCCAGATCTTAATGTGAACGATCTGGTATGGTTGTCTACCAGGAATATAAAACTTAAAGTTCCCTCCTGGAAGCTGGGCCCCAGATTCATCGGGCCGTACAGGATCAGTTCCATAATTAATCCTGTGGCATTTCGTCTGGACCTCCCTCCTACGTTTAAAATCCACAATGTGTTCCACAAGTCATTACTTAAGAGGTACGTGGCACCAGTCATACCATCACCTCTACCTCCTCCTCCAGTGGTGGTCAATGGTAACTTGGAGTTTCAAGTGTCAAAGATCATTGACTCACGTCTGAATCGCCGGTCCCTTCAGTACTTGGTGCATTGGAAGGGGTATGGTCCAGAGGAGAGGACGTGGGTTCCTGCGTCTGACATTAACGCAGATCGTTTGGTGCGGACCTTCCACAGAACTCACCCGGGCAAACCTGGCCCTGAGGGTCCGGAGGCCCCTCGTAGAAGGGGGGGTACTGTCATGTGTGCATCGCCACGAAGATCGTCGCGGTTGCACATTCTGACTTCTCACAGCTGAGTTGCTGTTTCTTTGTGTTTGGCAGTTAGGGAGTTAATTCTGTCTGTGCTCAGTTCTGGGACTGGGTGCAGTTTCTCCCGGCTGCAATTAATTATTTGTTGATTGGTTTCCTTTAAATCTCTGGTTGTCTGTGTTGGGAGTTGCCAGTGAAATTCTTCATGCAGACCACAGATAGGATTGTATCTGTATAGACTTAAGTTAAAGAGCTCCTTAGTTGTTTTAAGCTCACCTTGCTTAGAGTTTAATATCCCAGATCATTTATGTTCCTTCTGTGTTTGAGTGTGTATGCAAGTCTGTGTTTTCTCCAGTCTGTCTTATATGTCTAATCTGTGTATTTAGCAGAGATCAGCCCATATCCCTTTGGTGGTAATCAGAATCCTTCTTAGGACTGATTACAGGGTTCAGGGACTGATAGGAGACAGGGTTAGGCTGGAGACTTGGACCTCTGAACCATTATCAGTACCTCCAAGGTGAGGGATTAGTTAGGACCCCAGTTTAGGGTCAGGTTAGACCCCCGGTCCTCCTCTTTCCTGTGACAGTGTATCAAGTCCTCAAGATTAACCCTGAGTTCAACGGATATCGTGTCAGGTAAATCTATTCTATATTTACATGCTGATGTTGCTAATCTATATGTTGTATAGAGTGTTGTTCTTTTAAGAATAGTTTACTGACATCGTACACATATCATAAGACCGCGTGACAGCAGAAGGGCCACAGTAAGCCGGGCATCTAACTCCTTGCATCATGTCGTTTCTACTGCTTCAATTGCTGGCCCTAAATTGCCATACACTTCCTGGCCAGCCCCATCTGAACTCTCTACCGTGCTGCAGACTCTGCATGGCCAAGCCAGCTACATTTTCCCTGCTGTCTGACAGTTTCATTGTGCTAGACAGTACTATTGATGTTGGGAAATGTATATTCTCAAGGGTATGGAAACATGAAACAGCTCCCAAAATATACTGCAGTGAAAGCATCTTAATAATAAGCATATGTATTTTTTAAATCTCCAAAATTTGACCCATACACGCCACCTAAATATTGCTGTTGGTTACCACCAGTTACCATCTATTTGATAAGTTGAGTTCACTAAGGTTGTGTTCGTACTGAAGAGGGCAAAAGAGGTTAGATAAAGTCCTAGGAGACCTCCAAGTATTTTACACCTGTTTTCAGAGAAATTAGAAGCTTTGCATTATTGAGATTTACGGCAAATCTATTCATCGCAAATCAAAATTTTAGGGAAAATTTGGCAAAGCGGCAAATTTGAAATGCAAATGGTTCGATCTTCGTTACTATATATAAGTGATGGACGTATATCTATTTTAATTAAATAACCCATATAGGTTTAATAAGAAATGCAAACAAAAGCTAATTGCTTTAAGCTCCACAAAAAATACTCCAAGGTGGCCTTTATGACTGGAGAACAAAAAAAATTGCAATCTCCCAATTACTGTCTTTACGGTAAAAGTCTTCCACATGAACTAGTATAAAGGTTTGGATGCTGTCATGCTGTATCCAACAAACATCCAAAATATTACATTTGACCTCAGTGAATATTTGGCACCAGTGCATACTGCATTGTAGAGTTGGAAAAGGTTCAGAGGTGGACAACCAACCAAAGTAATAAAGGTAATGGGTTGATTACACTATGAACAAGAATTAGAGTAATTTGGATTTTTCTTAGCTTACCCCATCTGAAATGATCCATTCTCTTTCCTAAATTACACTTTGTTTTCCCTATAGAATGCCTAGTAATTGAAAATCGGTAATCACGGTGAGATTATAGAGGGGTTGTCCGGAACGAACATCTCAAAAAGTCCTCTTCAATATCAGATCATTGGGGGTCCAAAATCTGGCACCCGACCAATCAGTTGCCCTTCCTTAATTTAGTGGCTGCTCTCAAATACTGAAATGTCAGAATTCTGAACATTTTTGATGACCTTTTATGCATTACTGCCCTTTTCCAAGAAGGCGTCTTTGGTCTCATGTGCACTGTGTCTTCCTGCTATATAACTCCACCCCAGCCTTTAGTCTGTGCTAGAGTATTCTGCCTTGCATCCAGCTTCTGCCTTGCATCCAGCTTCTGACCTCTGGTGGCTCCCTGGCATTGTACCTGCTCCTGTGAACCTGTTGGTGATCATGCTACTCTGCTCTGAGTACCTGCTGCATACACCGGTTTCCAGTAATCCTCCTTCATCTGGCTGCTGGAGTTTACTTCCTTCTGCATCATGCTACTCTGCTCTGAGTACCTGCTGCATACACCGGTTTCCAGTAATCCTCCTTCATCTGGCTGCTGGAGTTTACTTCCTTCTGCATTTGCTGGACATGTAAGCTGTTGCAGCTCTGCTCTGCTTAAACCTGAGACTATTACCCAGGCCTCCCTGGTTGAGCTAAGATATTATTTGAACTGCCTTATAAGCATATCTACCTGTGCTTGGACTAAGCAAGGACTTATTTGTGTCAAGTATCCTCAAGTATATTTGTGCTTCATAGACTCTCTGCTTGATTGCAGTTTCCTATAGACTTAAGCTGAATTTAATATCTGCACCAAGTGTTGTGGACTTGAGCTTTGCTCTGCACCTGTTTGAATCACCGTGTGATAATATAGACTTTACCACTTATAAAACTGTGTCTTGTAGTTGTCTTGTTCCACGCAAAGAGTCTCCTGAGTTATCCCCTATAATCATTACATGAACGTAACGTAACGCTACCATTTGCACTGTAGTCCAGCCATTTTTAGAGCCGTCATCGACCATCCACCATTTCTAATACTAAGTGCCTTTGTATGTGCCAAATGGGCCTTTGTGTTCCTCTAGGCACTAATGTCCCAATAGCAGGTGCTACTGTACTTCTCCTCCCCCTTGCTATGATCCTGTGGTCACCATCAGACATGTTATAGTCATGTTTGGCTGATGTCTACTTAAAAACATCTTTGTGAATATGCCCTTAAGGGCACAATGTCTTTTTCATGCAAGTTCCACGGTGGAAACTGCCTGAGAAACCCATCAGAAAATGTTCAAAAGAATAAACATATGTATTTCTATGTAAGAATAGACCGGCTAATCATATGTTCAGTCTTTTGTATGACTTTTAAAAACGCCAAGAAGTTAAACGAAATGATGCGATCATTCTTCTGGAATTTTCCGCTTGGAAGACGCTCCGTACTTTAGAATACAAGTCAATGGGAAAACTCAAAAGATGCCCGTCAGATGCCTGGATGTCTTTTGGAGTTATGCCATCAAATACTAGCGGTTTTTTATCATTCAATGGGGATAAAAAAAACCCTAGAAAATGACAGTAAAAAAGTCATCACAAAACCATAGGAAACCGCCAGCCACCCAAAAACAGTCAGAAAAATGCCAAAAAACACAAAAGACACTTCAGGAAAAGTAAACTCCAGGAGTTTCCTGAATAGACTTCTGTCTCAAAAACTCGTTGTTTTCACCTGAGTTTAAAAGACGCTGTGTGCACATACCATTAGGCTTTGTTCACACTGTTTTTGAGGCAATTAAAAAGGTAACCGCTTCAGATTACCTTTAAATAGAAAAGCCCTCGAAAGCATTTTTCTCACTGAAAAATCTATGTAATAAAGCATTTCAAAATGCTCAGTTTTTTTGGTGGGTATTTCTTTATATTTTCTTGTATTTTTTTTCAAGCAAAAATGTTTCAAACGTTCACATATTGCTTCTTTTTCCATGTGGAAAAAAATCCCTTGTGCACTGTAAGTAATTTTACTCTGTGAAATGAATATGACACTTATTCATAAAGTATTTGAAGTGGATTTTGTTTGGGATTTCAAAGCACAATTTGTGAAAGTTCTTAGAGGTGTCGTCAGTGAGGTGACCGGAGTTCATTGGCTGTGAACTCCGGTGATCATTCTCACATCAGCGCTAGACACTGCAGGAGCGTAATCATGTTCCCGTGTCAGTGTGTTCCAGCTGGCTTGCTGAGCAGTCACATCATGCCACCTCTCAACAAACCAACGGGATGTAGCAGAGCTGGAGTTCTTCATGGGATAGCATTACAACGGGATTATAGGTGGACAGGTGAGGAATATGGTGTTTTTTTATTTTTCCTTTAAACAATAATAAATAGGAAAAAGAGTGACAGGAGTATTTATTCAAAATAAATGATTTTGTGTGTTTCTTTCAAATAAAGGACTTCATTCTGGCTGTATATTTTTTACGATATGACTATGGGGTTAGTAATGGGGGCATCTTATATTTAAATGCCTTTCCATTACTAACCCCTGGACTTGATGTCAGTAACCATAAAACAGTGGACATCAACCCCAACCCTATTAACCTACTTACTACCACACCAAGGCAAGAGCGAAGAGTGAGGCTAAGTGCCAGATTTGGCGCATCTTATGGTTGCACCATTTCTGGGGCAGCTGAAGGCTGATGTCCTTAGTCAGGGAGGGGGCCAATATTTGTGGCCCCTTTCTAGCCTATTAATATCAGCACACAGCTGTCTGCCTAGCTTTTGCTGGTTATTAAGTAAAAGGGGATTTTATATAATTTTTCTTGGGGGGTCCCCCATTTTAATAACCAGTAAAGGCTTAGTAGACAGCTGTGAGCTGATATTAATAGCCTGTGAAGCTCCATGTTTATTACCCCTTTCCTAGGCTATAAACATCTGCCCCAGCTGTCGGTTTTCCCTTAGCAGGTTATTAAAAATTAGTGGTACCCCTTACCATTTTTCTAAAATTATATACATATATATATGTATCTTCAGTTGTATTCTGATGGTTGACGCTGTGAATTTACTGTACCCTGCTGATGAAATGTTGGGTTTCCTATGAGATAGGTATGTAAAAATCTCACAACACAAGCATGGTTCATATGCCATGCAATTTTTTTTTCAATCCGATCTGAGCTGAGAAACAAATTGCAGATGAGCATTGAATTATTGAATAACATTAGTCAGGGAGCAATCCCATTTTTTTAAACCCAGATGAGTATGAGCCCTAATGGAAAAGAGGAGAATTATCTGGGTAGAAAGGCAAAATGAGCAATTGTAAGTACACAGTGCTGTATCATATGGGGACTGCAATATATTAATTTGATGGGAGGAGGAGGAGTGTCTCTTTAACCCCTTAATGTCCACTGACGTGCAGAGTCCGTCATGGCAAGGTGCCAGTTCCGGCACCAGGACGGACTCTGCACATCATGCCTTTGATCTACCACTGCGTGTAAACACGCAGTGGTAGATCAGTGCCGACAGCTGTCACAGACAGCTGACAGGCACGGCAAGCGGTGCGGGGACCTTTGCCGTCGGTCCCCGCACCCACAGCGCTGTGATTCGTCAGTCAATCTGACTGACCAAACACAGCAGCGATCGTGCAGGAGAAGCTGAAATTTCAGCTTCCCCAGCGCGATCAGTGCAGGAGCCGGCGCTGCAGTGGCCAGGCTTCCTGCACTGACAGCCAGGAGCGGAGCCCCCACCGCCCCTGGCTGTTAACCCCCTGACTGCTGCGATCGAGCGCGATCGCAGAGCTCAGGGGGGGAGGCAGAGGGTCGGGAGCTCCCTCTGCCTCAGATCAGCGCCACCGCAATGTATTTGCAGGGCCTGATCTCTGCCTTGATGACCTGGGGGTTGTCATGACAACCTCCGGGTCATCTAGCTACGGGAAGCTGCTGTGATCATGTCACAGCAGCTTTCCCCATAGGTACAATGCATTGCAATGCCAGAGCATTGCAATGCATTGTAACTGCAATAAAAAGTAAAAAAAAGTGAAAGTCCCATAAAGGGACAAGTTAAAAAAAATCATTTTTTTAAAAAAATTGTAAAAAAAATATTAAAAAATAATTTAAAAAAAATCCCCTAAAAAATACACATTTTTTATGTAATAAAAAAAATAAAAAACAAAAAACATACACATGTTAGGTATAGCCATGTCCGTAAAAATCCCATCTATAAAAGCATAACCCTAGTTAACACCTTCAGTGAAAGCCGTAAAAAAAAAACACTAAAAAGTAGTAAATTATACTTTTTCCAAGCTGTATCATTATACCGCTTGGAAAAAGTGCAATAACACGCGATCAAAAAGTCAGATATAAATAATCATGGTACCGCTGAAAACGTCATCTTGTCCCGCAAAAAACAAGCCGCTATACAACATCATCAGCGAAAAAATAAAAAAGTTATAGCTCGCGGAATAAACTGATGCAAAAATAATTATTTTTTTCTATAAAATTTTTTATTGTGTAAAAAACGCCAAAACATAAAAAAATATATATAAATGAGGAATCGCCGTAACCGTAGTGACCCGAAGAATAAAGCTGCTTTATCAATTTTACCACACACGGAACGGAGGAAAAAAAAAAAAAAAAAAAAATTCCTGAATTGCTGGTTTTTGTTCATTCTGATTCCACAAAAATCGGAATAGGAAACGATCAAAAAACGTTATGTGCCTGAATATGGTACCAATAAAAACGTCAGCTCGTCCCGCAAAAAATAAGCCCATAGATAACTCTGTCGGCCGAAATATGGAAAAATTATAGCTCTCAAAATACGGCGATGCAAAAATTTCTTACAAAAAATTATTTAAAAAAAAAGCATCTTTTAGTGTGTGACAGAAGCTAAACATGAAAAAAGGGTGTAAATCTGGTATCGCTGTAATCGCACCGATCCGAGGAATAAAGTCGCCTAATCACTAATACCGCACGAGGAACGGCGCAAAAAAGAAAACCAATTCTTCACCTTTTGTGGATTTGTTCATTGTGCCTCCCAAAGATCGCAGTAAGGCGATCACAGTGGTTCCCCCCCCACATATGGGGTATCAGCGTACTCAGGACAAAATGCACAATAGCTTTTGGGGCCCTATTTCTCCTGTTACCCTTAGAAAAATAAAAATTTGGGGCAAAAAGATTATTTTTGTGGAAAAAAATATGATATTTTTATTTTCACGGCTCTACGTTATAAACTTCTGTGAAGCACTTGGGGGTTCAAAGTGCTCACCACACATCTAGATAAGTTCCTTGGGGGGTCTAGTTTCCAAAATGGAGTCACTTGTGGGGGATTTCTACTGTTTAGGCACATCAGGGGCTTTCCAAACGTGACATGACACCCGCAGACCATTCCATCAAAATCTGCATTTGAAAAAGGCGCTCCTTCCCTTTCCAGCTCTGCCATGCGTCAAAATAGTGGTTCCCCCCCACATATGGGATATCAGCGTACTCAGGACAAATTGCACAATAGCTTTTGGGGTCCTATTTCTCCTGTTACCCTTATAAAAATAAAAATTTGGGGGCAAAAAGATTATTTTTGTGGAAAAAATATGATATTTTTATTTTCACGGCTCTACGTTATAAACTTCTGTGAAGCACTTGGGGGTTCAAAGTGCTCACCACACATCTAGATAAGTTCCTTGGGGGGTCTAGTTTCCAAAATGGAGTCACTTGTGGGGGGTTTCTACTGTTTAGGCACATCAGGGGCTTTCCAAACGTGACATGACACCCGCAGACCATTCCATCAAAATCTGCATTTGAAAAAGGCGCTCCTTCCCTTTCCAGCTCTGCCATGCGTCAAAATAGTGGTTTACCCCCAATATGGGGTATCAGCGTACTCAGGACAAATTGCACAATAACTTTTGGGGTCCTGTTACCCTTTGGAAAATAACAATTGGGGTGGAAAGATCATTTTTGTGGAAAAGATATGATTTTTTAATTTTACTGCTCTACGTTATAACCTTCTGTGAAGCCCTTGGGGGTTCAAAGCTTTCACCACACATCTAGATAAGTTCCTTGGGGGTCTAGTTTCCAAAATGGGGTCACTTGTGGGGGGTTTCCACTGTTTAGGCACACAGGGACTCTCCAAATGTGACATGGCGTCCAATCTCAATTTCAGCCAAAAAAGTCAAATGGCGCTGCTTCCCTTCCAAGCTCTGCCATGCGCCCAAATAGTGGTTTACCCCCACATATGGGGTATAAGCGTACTCAGGACAAATTGCACAATAACTTTTGGGGTCCTTTTATCCTTTGGAAAATAAAAATTGGGGTGGAAAGATCATTTTAGTGGAAAAGATATGATTTTTTAATTTTACAGCTCTACGTTATAACCTTCTGTGAAGCCCTTGGGGTTCAAAGCTCTCACTACACATCTAGATAAGTTCCTTGGGGGGTCTAGTTTCCAAAATGGGGTTACTTGTGGGGGTTTCCACTGTTTAGGCACACAGGGGCTCTCCAAATGCGACATGGCGTCCAATCTCAATTCCAGCCAAAAAAGTCAAATGGCGCTGCTTCCCTTCCGAGCTCTGCCATGCACCCAAATAGTGGTTTACCCTCACATATGGGGTATAAGCGTACTCAGGACTAATTGCACAATAACTTTTGGGGTCCTTTTATCCTTTGGAAAATAAAAATTGGGATGAAAAGATCATTTTTGTGGAAAAAACATGATTTTTTAATTTTACAGCTCTACGTTATAACCTTCTGTGAAGCCCTTGGGGGTTCAAAGCTCTCACTACACATTTAGATAAGTTACTTGGGGGGTCTAGTTTCCAAAATGGGGTCACTTGTGGGGGTTTCCACTGTTTAGGCACACAGGGTGTTATGTTTCGGTAGCTGAGGAGTGCAGGTAAAAAAGGAAATACACCAGAGCAGTTGGAATCTATGAGATTGCAGTACCCTGACTAACCACCACAACTAGAGGCAGCCGTGGAGCGTTCCTACGTTGGTCCTAGACGCCTCGTCACAGCCTGAGAAACTAACTACACCTAAAGATAGAAATAGGAAAGCTATCTGCCCCGGAGCAGAACCCCAAAGATAACAGAAAGCCCCCAAACATGTAATGGCGGTTAGACAAGATGAAATACTGACACAGAAAGAAAATAGTATGAGCAAACGCTGGGGCCCAAACTATCTAAATAGAAAAGGATAGGAAGGGTACTTACTGCAATCCCAGAAAACCCTGAAAAGCACCAACTCTACTAATTTCAAAATCACCTGAGATCACACGACCTCTACCACCTAAATTAGTTCTCTGGTGTAACAAAATAAAAACAGCAGCCACTGAAAAAACTGGAAAAAGCAAAAGAACAAAACTCAGTGGCTGAACTAAACCGAGAGGGCAGAAGCCCCGGAGGGGACCCTGAAGGCCCCCAAAGAAGTGCAGGACAAAATGCAAAAATATAGCACAAACACAAAAGAAGCAAAAGTCTTATCTGTAAGCAGGAGATGCAGACACGACACAGCAGGCTACAAGGGAAACTGGAATGAAGGATTCAGACCAGAACAATTGATCACCGGCCACCCTGATGAGAAAATGACTCCCTTATATAAGACCAGTCAGTAACACCTGATTCCCAGTCCTCACAATCTTCACTAGCACCGCTTGTAACCACCAGAGGGAGCGTCTGCTCAGAACTCATCTCAAACCCATTCACAACAGTACCCCCCCCTTGAGGAGGGGTCACCGAACCCTCATTTGAGCAACCAGGTCGGTCAGGATGAGTTCTATGATACGCACGGATAAGTCTCCTAGCATGGATGTCCGAAGCAAACACCCAAGAATTGTCTTCCTGACAATAACCTCTCCATTTAACCAAATACTGGAGTTTCCGTCTAGAAAAACGAGAATCCAATATTTTCTCAACCACATACTCCAGATTGCCCTCAACCAAAACAGGGTCAGGAGGCACAGCAGCAGGAACCACTGGCTCAACAAACCTCTTCAACAAGGACTTGTGGAACACGTTATGGATCTTAAATGTCCCTGGAAGAAGCAAACGAAAAGAAACAGATTAATAATCTCCATGATCTTATAAGGTCCAATGAACCTAGGCTTAAATTTAGGAGATGCTACTCTCATAGGAATATTCTTTGAGGACAACCAGACCAAGTCCCCCACTTTAAACCGAGGACTATCAGTCCTATGCCGGTTAGCAAACCGCTGGGCCTTCTCCTGAGAGAGGGACAACCTCTCCACTACCTGGTCCCAAATCTGTTGCATACGCTCCACAACAGAGTCAACACCTGGACAGACAGAAGCCTCCGTCTGTCCTGAAGAAAATCGAGGGTGAAACCCAGAATTACAGAAAAACGGAGACATCAAAGGGCAGAGCTAGCCCTATTATTAAGAGCAAACTCAGCCAAAGGCAAAAAAGAGACCCAGTCATCCTGATCAGCAGACACAAAGCATCTTAGATAAGTCTCCAATGTCTGGTTTGTTCTCTCAGTTTGACCATTGGTCTGAGGATGAAATGCCGAGGAGAAAGACAATTGAACACCCAGTTTAGAACAAAAAGTCCTCCAAAATCTGGAAACACACTGGACTCCTCTGTCAGACACAATGTTCTCAGGAATGCCGTGTAAACGAACCACGTGCTGAAGGAACAACGGCACCAATTCAGAGGAGGAAGGCAACTTAGGTAATGGCACAAGATGTATCATTTTGGAAAACCTATCACAAATTACCCAGATGGTGGTCATTCTCTGAGAAACAGGAAGATCGGAAATGAAATCCATAGAGATATGGGTCCATGGTCTCTTGGGCACAGGCAATGGCATCAACAAACCACTAGAGCGAGAGCAAGGCTTGGAGCGAGAGCAAGTCCCGCAGGACTGCACAAATTCCCTGACATCACGAGACAAGGTAGGCCACCAAAAGGACCGACTAACCAAGTCTCTGGTACCAAAAATTCCGGGATGCCCAGCCAATGCGGAACAATGAATCTCAGACATCACACTCTTTTTCCATTGGTCCGGGACAAACAATTTTCCAACAGGACAGCGCTCGGGCCTATCCTCCTGACACCCCTCCAGAGCAAGTCTCAAATTGGGCGAGATGGCGGAAAGAACTACACCCTCTTTCAAAATAACAGAAGGATCAGATAACTCAGGAGAGTCCGCAAGGAAACTCCTCGAGAGGGCATCCGCCTAACATTCTTAGTGCCAGGAAGAAAGGAAACCACAAAATTAAAATGTGTGAAAAACAAGGCCCACCTGGCCTGTCTAGGATTGAGTCGCTTGGCAGATTCCAGATAGACCAGATTCTTATGGTCCGTAAGGACCACCACCTGATGTTTGGCTCCCTCCAGCCAATGTCTCCACTCTTCAAAAGCCCACTTCATGGCCAATAACTCCCGATTACCTACGTCATAATTACGTTCAGTAGGAGAAAATTTTCGAGAGAAAAAGGCACAAGGGTTACTTTTAGAGGTCTCTGGATCTTTTTGGGACAAAACGGCACCTGCCCCAATTTCAGAGGCATCAACCTCCACCTGAAATGGCAGAGAAACATCAGGCTGCCGTAGAACAGGAGCAGAAGTGAATCTCTGCTTAAGTTCCTGAAATGCAGAGACTGCCTCAGGAGGCCAATTCACCACATCAGAACCCTTTCTGGTCAAATCAGTTAATGGTTTAACAATAACCGAGAAATTACCAATAAATTTACGATAAAAATTGGCAAAACCCAAAAATCTCTGAAGAGCCTTTAATGAAGTAGGTTGGACCCAATCACAGATGGCCTGAACCTTGACCGGGTCCATTTCAATAACAGATGGGGACAAAATGAATCCCAGAAATGAGATCCTCTGTACGCCAAAAGACACTTTGATCCCTTCACATACAGAGCATTCTCTCTCAAAATCTGGAATACAGTTCGAACATGTTTCACATGAGAGTCCCAGTCATTAGAAAAAATCAAGATATCATCCAAATAAACAATCAGAAATTTGTCCACAAAATCCCTGAAAATGTCATTCATGAAGGACTGGAAGACGGAAGGAGCATTAGTGAGCCCAAAGGGCATCACTAGGTACTCAAAATGCCCTTCAGGGGTATTGAATGCCGTCTTCCATTCATCCCCGTGCTTAATGCGAATAAGGTTATACGCCCCCCTGAGGTCAAGCTTGGTAAACCAAGTAGCGTTTTTCACCCTGGAAAACAGGTCAGAAATCAAGGGTAACGGGTATTGAATATTTCACATAATATTTTTCAAGAGACGATAATAAATACACGGCCTAAAGAAACCACCCTTTTTTGGCCACAAAGAAAAAACCGCACCTAAGGGTGAAGAGGATGGTCTGATATGAAACCCTTTCTCCAATGATTCCTTGATATAAACCGCCATAGCGTCATGTTTCAGGTACAGACAAGTTTAAAAAAGGCGACCTTTAGGGAATTTACACCCGGCACTAATTCAATAGCCGCAGTCATAGCTCCTATGGGGAGGCAAGGATGCGATTTACTTTCGCTAAACACATCAGAAAAATCAAACAAAAAGTCAGGAACATCCGGGCCTGGGGGAGGCAGAAAAAACAGGAGTGTTGGTATTAACACATTTGGGAGCCCCAACTGGTTACAGACACAGATTTTCCAATCCAAAACAGGATTATGAGACTGTAACCAAGGGAAACCCAGCACATAATGTCATGGGGAGATTAATTAAGAACCAAAAATTTGCAGCAACTCCTGGTGATCAGGTTCAACCCTCATTTTCACCTGAGTAGAAAACTGGGGTTTATTCTCGCCAAAGGGGTAGAATCGATCCCCAGTAGGGGGAAAAGACTTCTGTAGGGGTATCAAGGGAAACCCACAACGTTTTCAAAATCATAAACCATCAGGGTTTAAAAGCTGCTCCAGAATCAACGAAAGCCTGGGCAGAAAATGAGGGCAGAGAGCATATCAGAGTGACAGTTAAATAAAAACTTAGTCCCGAACACTACCCAAGACAAATGAGCGTGCAAAACGTCTTCCCCCCCTTAGGGCAGACTGAAATAGCATGAAGGCATCACCACAGTAGAAACATAACCCATTGCGCATTCGAAACTCATGACGCTGTGCCCCAGACACCCCCTCTATCAAAACTGCATGGGTTCAGAAGCTGGTTCACAAGGCAACACCATACCACGCATACTTCTCCGCTCACGCAAACGTCTGTCAATTTTGAATCGCTAATGACATAGAATCATTGAGACCAGAGGGGACAGGGAATCCCACCAATAACATCCTTTACATTATCTGACAGACCCTTCCGGAAAAGGGCCGCCAAACGCGTCATTTCCATTTTGGGCAGGGAACGCCCACCTAC
>JARQOD010000010.1:64810014-64945159 GCA_033576555.1 Oophaga sylvatica | reverse complement strand
CACAGCAGGCTACAAGGGAAACTGGAAAGAAGGATTCAGACCAGAACAATTGATCACCGGCAACCCTGATGGGAAAATGACTCCCTTATATAAGACCAGTCAGTAACACCTGATTCCCAGTCCTCACAATCTTCACTAGTACCGCTTGTAACCACCAGAGGGAGCCTCTGCTCAGAACTCATCTCAAACCCATTCACAACAATACAGCATATGAAAATGACATTCAGCATATTTTCCACCAGCATGTATAGCAAATAATCATGCCCAAAGATCGTAAATATAGCACATGCCTATAGTGTGAGATCAGCATTGTACTATCTGACATGATACTCCAGCTGATATAAAGATGAACCCCCCATATCCCTTGTGCATCTGTCAGATAGATAGATAGATTTTGATGTGCTTTTCTAAATAAAGTTTGTTACCTTTTTCACATATATCATTGTTGGTGCAGTGTGCGTTCAAGTGCGGCAGTGCTTTTCTTTTTCTTTTTCCTGGGTCAATGATTTATTTCTGCCATTCGCACCTCCCCTATCAATAAAATTGGACTGTAGTGCGCCCAAATCCCCTTTGCTTGTGTGCAATCCTCGTTCTTCTGACTTCGCCCTTAGTCTAAGACTTCAGAATAAGGACCGCACCGGTCAGAAACTAGTTGCCCGGATGGCTGATTAGACGTACGTCCATTCTCCAACATTATCATATCTTTTTAATCATTTTTGTTGCTGCTTTTTGCCACTCATGATTTTAATCTGAACAATAAACTTAGATTTTTTTTTTAGTGCTGGCTTCTACATGGGTCTCCCCATAGGAAAGGTGATCCTAACCTCTGGCGGCAATTCCATTCCCCATAGGAAAGGTGACCCTAACCTCTGGCAGCAATTTCATTCCCCATAGGAAAGGTGACCCTAACCTCTGGCAGCAATTTCATTCCCCATAGGAACGGTGACCCTAACCTCTGGTGGCAATTCCATTCCCCAAATGGAATAGGGTGACCCTAACCTCTGGCGGCAATTCCATTCACCATAGGAAAGGTGACCCTAACCTCTGGCGGCAATTCCATTCCCCATAGGAAAGGTGACCCTAACCTCTGGCGGCAATTCCATTCCACATAGGAAGGGTGACCCTAACCTCTGGCGGCAATTCCAATCCCTATAGGAAAGGTGACCCTAACCTCTGGCGGCAATTCCATTTACCATAGGAATGGTGACCCTAACATCTGGTGGCAATTCCATTCCCCATAGGAAAGGTGACCCTAACCTCTGGCGGCAATTCCATTCCCCATAGGAGGGGTGACCCAAACCTCTGGTGGCAATTCCATTCCCCATAGGAAAGGTGACCCTAACCTCTGGCGGCAATTCCATTCCCCATAGGAACGGTGACCCTAACCTCTGGTGGCAATTCTATTCCCCATAAGAAAGGTGACCCTAACCTCTGGCAGCAATTCCATCCCAGGCTATGTCCCTTTTGATCCTGTGCACATAACCCAGAATGTGAACGAGGCTGGATGACTGATGTTTTTCATTTGCAAAGCCAGGCCCTTTTTTCCATCACAGGTGATCCAGAAAAAAAGATAAACGGACTGCTTTAACTATATAAATAAGCAGTCAGTTGGTCTTTTTTTAACACACTTCTCCAGTTTTGGGCCGAAATAAGAAACAGTGTCTTATGTTGAGCACAGATCTGCTGGGACCAGGGATAGGGCGGCTATCGGACAGGATCGGATGGGGGAACCTGGCATAATTGAAATAAGTTATATGAATTACTTTCAACTTATTGATTTTTTTTCCTTTTTATTGATACAATTTTACTGTTTACGACAAATTATATTAGTCTCTAAATAAGCGATAAAGTAAGAAGACACACCAATAGTCTTAGGTTTTTATTGGATTGAGGCCCAGCAACAGCCAGACCAATAAAGTTCAATAGCAAGAAACCCTATCTGTAGTTTAAAATGGAGCAGATTACCCACTCATGGGGATCGCTGTCATTTCGGGACATTCGACAAAGAAAGAGCCATTAGTGCGTTTTTCCAATGCCAATCTATGGCAACTTCAGCTAAAAGAACATGTTCTTGTATTAAATTGCTTCTTGAGAAGAAGGTATTATTTCACCACTTTATGAAGCACTCTCGTGGCTACATCTTGAACAGTCAGGTCGTTTTTTTTTGCAAAATTTAATAAAAGGAATATAAGGGAGCAGGAAGAAATTTGGGTGTGGAAAATATGAGGAATGGCTGTCAAAAGTTATCAAACTGATCCGCAGAAACCACAGTGTTAGTGTTTTTTTTCTAATTTTAATAAAATCAGTGTTTTTTTCATCAGGAGATTATCACTACAGGATTAGGTGTCTCCTGCCTCCTAGTCCAACCCTGCCCCCATATCTGATTCGCAGCTTGCTCATAGTGTACACAGAAAGCCACCAATCAGTGATGTGGGCGGGGTTTCTTGTTCCTCCTGCTCTGTGTAATCCCACCCACAACACTGATTGGCAGCTTTCTGCCTAAGCAGCCAATCAGTGGTGTGGGTGGGGTTATACAGGGCTCAGTATTCAGAAAACTACTAGACCTGGACAGAATATAGACCAATAAGTGACACATCACTGGAATCAGGAGAAAGTAGTAGAAAAATAAAATAAAGCAGTTCATTAGAGGAATTTATAAGTATATTAGAAAAAAAGATTAGATTATGAGATTAAATAGAGTAAGATTTAGGAGTAAATTAACATTTAGTTGCGGATCACCCCTTTAACCAGCTTAACCATTATAGCAGTTTAAGAAAAGTTTACCGCCGCCTGCACGACTTTTCTAACCTTATCTGGCCGCTACTCTGTAATTCTGCACAAGTGAAGAAAATTCAAACCTTCCTTAGACACAAAGGGCTTGATGTAGGTGGAATGAATTTGTATAATGGAGTTTAGCACTTTCCGGGTGACTTGTTTAGAAGCAAAGTTTGGATATTGGAAGTTTGGATATTGAAAGTTTGGATATTGGAAGTTTGGATATTGGAAGTTTGGATATTGGAGGTTTGGATATTGGAAGTTTGGATATTGGAGGTTTGGATATTGAAAGTTTGAATATTGAAAGTTTGGATATTGGAAGTTTGGATATTGAAAGTTTGGATATTGGAAGTTTGGATATTGGAAGTTTGGATATTGAAAGTTTGGATATTGGAAGTTTGGATATTGACAAGCTTTTTGGTCATATAAACACTATGTTGCCCCTGGCTGTCAGATCTCCAAACATTTATTGAAGCCAAAGAAATAGCGCCCTGATCGGTTCTTATTGGCAACGCCTACACTTTCTTCTTCCGACAGTTTATAAGCAACGTGGCTTTGTATGATCAAAATTTTAATATTCCAGCAACTGAATCCCTTTCATGGTATAATCCCTTCAATGACGGAGATCTGTTGCAAAGTTTCCTTCTGTAAATCAGGCGCTTTGCATTTTATAATTCCTAGCTACCTTTAATTGACTCCTCTTGATACATTTCTTTTTTATTTTTTGGTCATTTTAATAATTCTCTTTTATTTTCTAATTTTTAATTGTTGAAATCCACATTGGGGCATATTTATTAATACTGTCTATTTATTTTAGAAAGTACAAACATTAGGGTCTGATTCATTGTTTTCATTTATTTTTTTAAGTCACTATTCATTTTTTGTCTTGCCGTTTTCGTTAACAATTTTGTGCTAAATTATTCAAAATGGTGAAACGATTCATAAACTTTGTGTGAAAAAAAAAAAACTTTTTGAATCTGGTATTATTGCATTTACCGCTCATTTTTTTGCATGTCCGTTTTAACCCCTTCACGCCTCCGCCAATTTCCGCTTTTTTCCTCCTCGTCTTTTCAGAGCAATAACTTTTTAATTTTTCTGTCCCCATATAGGAAAGATGTGTATCTGTCCCCATAGACATTTGAAGACTTTTTTTTTTTTTTGCGGGATGAGTTGTAATTTTAAACAACGCCATTCATTTTACCCACATTGTATACTGGAAAACAAGAAAAAAAAAATCCAAGTTGGGACAAATTGTTAAAAAAAAATTCAATTGTTTTTTGGGAATACATTTTTTTGGGGTTGTGTTGCTATTTTCCGAGATAAAATTTTCATTTTTTGGCTAATGGACCTGTGTACAGATGGCTTATTTTTTGCAGGTCAAGACAACATTTTTATTAATTCCATTTTGGGATAGATTTGGCGTTTTGATCGCTTGCTACAGCCAATTTTGGAGCTCTTGAATTTTTTTCATTTAATGTGTTTACCGATTGGGTTAATTGTTTTCATATTTTGATAGATCGGACTTTTCTGAACTCTGCTATATCACATATCTGTATTTTTTAAAATGTATTATCTTTATTTTTAATAGGAGAAAAGGGGGGTGATTTGACCTTTTTTTTATTTTTTCATATTTTTTTCTTTTTTGCTTTTCACTGTTCTTGTTAGTCCTCCTTAGGGGACTTGAAAATGAGATTATCTGATCGCTTTTGCTATATGCAATGATGCTACAGCATATATCAGAAATCACGGTCTCCTTTGACGCCCGGCCACAGATAGAGTTTCAAAGAAGCTTCATAATGACAGGTACAGGAGTCATGAGCTGATCCCCGGCTGGGTCATCAGCTGATCCCCGGCTGGTCATCAGCTGATCCCCGGCTGTCATGACAATCCATCAGTAACCTGCCATCACGTCACGGGAGCGCCGATGGGCAGAGAGAATGATGTGCACGCATGTCTGCACGTGTTAAATGCTGCAGTCTTGAACCACATGCACCATTTTGAAAAATTTGGTGCCAAAGGAAAAATAAAAAAAATCAATGAACAAACCAAGACATAAAAAAGGGAAGCGACTTAAAAAAACAGCAAATGATGAATCAGGTCCCACATTTTGTCTTTTATCTTTTTTGCAATTTTTCATCTCAAAACTTCCCATGTACTGCTAAGTGCAGCAAAAAAATTTCCGGTGTCCATTTAATCACTGGAGAACATTTGCACAAAACAATTTGCTACATTTTAAAAAGTCACAATCGATCAATTAGCTGAAAACATCTGCAAATCCCAAACCCTGCCAACCAATTCCGAAAAAAAACCGGCGAACACATAGAAAATAGAGGTTTTAGGCGTTAAAAAAGTGCACATTTGAAAAATAAGAAGGTGTGTTAGGGGTCGAGTTCCCGCTTCTGCACAAGGGGAATCTCGAACCATCCCCGCTGCAGTCTCCCATCCGTCTCCGGCCGCAGTGGACTCTGCTCAGCAGAGACATCGGTCCCAGAGTCTCGCCCAGTCTAACATTGTGCAGAGGTTTACTGCTGCCTCTCCAGGTTCTGATATTATGGCCAGTACTGGTCAGCGGCGAGCAGACGTCTTTAGGACTTAGTCCTGCGTTTTCCCTTCTGAGTATACCCAGGGTAAGATCTCTCATTGGAGATCAGGGGTCACATGCTCAGGTACTGCAGCAGCTCCTATTGGTCCGCCAGGAAGGTCCTGAAACTACATGTGTTCTGGAACAGTTTCTCATTGGTCCTTTTCTGGCAGGTCCTGTAGTTGCTACTATAAAAGGATTGTATGGCCTTGCGGCCATGAGCTAGCATCAATTGCATTATGTGCTTTGTGCCAGTGTGATCTTGCACGCATGTGGTTAGGGCTCGGCTGAAATAAGCCCCTAGAATACCAGCTCCTCCGGTGAGGAGATTTGTGTGCACGTGTTCAGGGCTCGGCTGAAATAAGCCCCTAGAATACCAGCTCCTCCGGTGAGGAGATTTGTATGCACGTGTTCAGGGCCTGGCTGATATAAGCCCCTAGAATACTGGCTTCTCCGGTGAGGAGTTGTTTGTTTGCATTGCTGAATGCATGATCATGGACTGCTATCCGCACAACAGTTATCTGTGTATCCCTGTGGAGTTAACAGGACACAGTCTCTATTTCTGCATCTTTACCTCAGCGACTCTGTGGTGTAACAGAGTTTGCTTATACTGCCATATAGCGCTACAGCATCGATGTCTGCGACTCTATGAAGCAACAGAGTTCGCTTATACCGCCATCTTACTAGCAGCAGGCTCTGCCTGCACGGTGGACCCCGGGCTGCGAACGCACCTATTATTTATATTTACTTTGTGCGTTCCACCAGCCCTAACAAGGTGCAAATGAAAAATAAATAAAAAATACAAAAAATAGACAAAAAAAGGCACAAATGCCACAATAGATAAGACTCAGAACGCCCCAAAAAGCAGAAGCAAAATGACAACTCCCTTCCCTAACTTTACACCATTTATTAGTTACTATGAGCCAAAAATGTGTACCAGAATTTTGGTTCGTTTTCATGAGCACAATATTGCATGTTAAAATACGCCCTTTTCCCATAAGCCACACCCCTTTTAACAAAGACACGCCCCTTTTGCTAAAAGGAGGGAGCTTTGTGTTTGGTGAGTTGTTGATGTTGTAGATTTTCTGCACCTATTTGGCAAATTTGGTTACCCGCATTCTTTTTTCATTGTTTTTTTTAGTACTTTTGTTTTTTATATTTTTATGTTTCCTGGTGTTTGGCTTTGAAAAACTTTATTGATACAGTCACATGCATTTTTATTGCATTTCTATCGCGGAAACGCGCTAATAATGAACCTATTTTTTTACCTGTGGATTTTCCACATCTGTTCCAAGTCTATGGGGAAAATCTGCACATAAAACTCAATGTAACCACGAGAGAAATTGACATGTTGCGGATTTCAAACCCCCACATGGGTCAGTTTATGCAATGGAAAAAAAAATACAGTGGGCAGGAGATTTCTATAAATCCCATCCACTTTCCTGGAACTGTAAGACGCTGCTTTTTAATGTGCAGCAAAAATACTCGGTGAAAAAAAACATATTGCGGGAACTTCACCAAAGTGGATTTTTTATATGGGGAAAATTCCAGGGATCTGCTTTATAAAGCGAGCTCACAATAACATTGACGGACCTGGAACCAGATGCATTAATAATACTGCCTGACTTAAAAAAAAATTGAAAAATGAAATAAATTACATAAAAAAAAGAAAAACAAGCAATAAATATGGTGCAAAGGGAATTTTTGGCACAAATAGCACCAGAAATCTATTTTTTTAATGCAAATTTTTAGCTGCGTTTTACAGTACTATGAGGTTTGAGAAATCTCCTGCACACACATTGTTTTTTTTTTCTGACTGATTTGGAAAACTGCTGCGTTTTTGCGAACTGCATCACGTCACTTCTTTCAGCATTTTTTTCACCCATAGAAATCAATGGGTAAGTGCAAAAATCGCTGCAAAAAACGCAGGTATCAGGTTTTGCTGCGTTTCTGGTGCAAAAACCATGCATGCACAAGAGACAACAAAAACAGCAAAAAAAAGCGCAGCAAAAAACGCAGCAATACCTGCTCTTCGTAAGCAGCTTCTTTACTGCCCAAAGAGCAGGTTTTTCCTGCAGAATAAAAAAAATGCAGCATGTGAACATAGCCTTAGTTTGATAAATCTCCCCAATGTGTCGACATTTTCTGCATTACGCCTTTAGGCTATGTGCACACGTTGAGTAAATGGATGCAGAAATTTCTGCACCGTCTCTTGGCAGGAAAAACGCAGCTGCAAAAATGCAAGTTTTTTTGACGGATTTGAGTGAGGTCAATGGTGAAAAAAGCTGGCAAAAAAATGTAGAGAATTGACACGCTGCAGAATATTTTCTGCGCCAAATCTGCAAGTCAAAAATTAGCAACGTGTTCATGACACTACAGGTTTGCTGGCACCAGGATTGCAAGCAAGTCTGCACGGCAAAAACACACCATATCTGCAAAGTGTGCACAAGCCCTAATCCTCCTACTTTCAGCTGCTCCTGTGATTGCCTTGTGCTAATGTGATTTCACCTTGATTTCCTGCAGGGGTGGAGAGCACACTGAGAGCCTAGAAGTCATCCATGCATTGTAAGAGCCATAGCACTGAGCATCCAACGCCCTCGCATCTGTCTGACGTATCTGGTAAGGAACCTCCTGTGGCTTTTCTAGTTTTGTTGTATTTTTATCTTGTGTTTTTAAAAGATCCATTTTTGATTTATCCAGTTTTTAGTTTTTTACGTTGTTGCAGGTACTTTTGCTTCTAAAATTCTTCCACGTACGGAATCCATGTGACCTCCTCAAAGTTCCACTTCACTGAGCAATATGTTTCCACATGAAACCTGTCAGTTTTCACAGTGTTTTGCTTTGCGGTCTTCAAAGTGTATCCGCTTGGGGTAGAAAGTGTGTTTCAGAGTTTGTTTGGAGCCCTGAGATAGCCTCGTACCAATCCTAAGGAGGGTTAGGCTTGGGAACAACAAAAGGATAAAAAAAAAAAAAAGGTTAAACTTTTTTTGCTTTTTTTTTTTGCAGCATACCTCATTTCCTTACCTACCTTCCTTCTCTTTCAAACACTGCAGAGCTGTTTCAATGTAGCATGAAGGAGGATAGGACTTTGCTAATTAATTAATTATGCTCTCACTAAGGGCTCATTCAGACATCATAAGGAGAAAATCGGTCCAGGTTTCATCAGTGCTTTTGATCAAAGTGTCATCAGTGTCAGTTTTTACCCTCGGAGTTTTGGATTAGAGAATTTGATCCGAGACGCCGATCAATATTGGACAATTGTCTGTGATTTTGCGTAAACCACTTGGGCTGAAGAAAAAAAAAAATCTGATATGTGAACAGCCCCATAGACTATCGTAGGTGCGAGAGCTATCGGTAGAAAATACAGACGACGCTCGTACAAGAAAAGTGGACATCTGAATGTATCCTAAGTATGTGTCAGTCTTTCTTTATTCAGAAGAAAATATCAAATGGCTCAAATCGCTGCAGCACCGTGTGAGAAGGTAAGCACGCCGTAGTGGAGCTGAAGATAAACAGGACTTTTGTAGTAGAAGTGAGTGTGAGGATATGGTATGTGGGGGTCAGTATACAGAAGGGTGGTCAGTGTTAGGGTACGGTATGGAGGAGCAATGTACAGAAGGAGGGACACTATAAGGTCAGGGTCACATTAGCCATGAATACGGACGAGTGCTATGTGATAAAACATTGCATAGCACTCGGACCAGTATCCGGGCCTGTGAACACGTTGCGGATTCCTAGCATTTTTGCCGCAAAACCGCTTACACAACTCATTATGGCCTATGGGATTCCGCAATGCTGTGCACATGCTGCGAGTTTTCCCGCTGCGGAATCGCTTCGCGGAAGAATCCACAGCATGCTCATTCTTTTTTGCGGAACCGAGGCGATTCAGCCGCCATAGAAATGCATTGAACCGCTTACTTTCTGCATGTGGCTATGCCCACCATGCGCAAAGTAAGCGGTTCATGTGCGGATGGTACCCAGGGTCTGGAGGAGAGGAGACTCTGCCCTGGGTACCATATCCCTGTAAAAACAATAATTAAAATAATAAATAATGATATTCTCACCTTCCGGCGGCCCCCGCAGCTTTCCCGCCTCTCAGCGACGCTCCCGTTCCCAGTAATGCATTGCGAGAATCACCCCAGATGACGTTGCGGTCTCGCGTGATGCTACGTCATCGGGGTCATTGTCGCAAAGGACGCCTGGGAACGGGATTGGCCGGGAGCGTCGCTGAGAGGCGGGAAAGCTGCGTGGGCCGCCGGAAGGTGAGAATATCATTATTTTTTATTTTTTTTATTATTTTTAACTTTAGATCTTTTTACTATTGATGCAACATAGGCGGCATCAATAGTAAAAAGTTGGTCACACGTGTCAAACACTTGTTTGACTCATGTGACCAACCTGTCAGATCGCTTGTAAAACGCTAGTTTTTAGTGGGAATATGCATACCTATAATATGCGGATTTCCCGCGGCAGGGAGGTGCGGAATTGCTGCGGAAATTTCCATGGCAATTCCGCAACGTGTGCCTTAGGGTATGTGCACACGTTGCAGAATGGTCTGCAGAATTTTCTGCACAGAATCTGCATCTCTTGGCAGAAACTGCAGGTCAAAATCTGCAATAAATCACATAAAATACCCACTAAAAATTAGAACCCTTAAAGGGCCATATACCACAGTCAGAATGAAAAAACACAGGTAGTGGGAACAAATAACCAATGTATGCTACTAAATGGTATAAACGAACAACATTTTATTAGTACAAAAATATACAATACTAAGTCAGCAAAAAGTTTGCTGAAGGCACATGATACACATTAATTAAAATTTGCAACAAGCAAACAAAATGACAAAGTGGGACTATCTACCATGGGAGTATACCTCAATCAGCAGTAATATCTCACAATGCACCTGTATACAAGCCATGCAGATATGCCAGCTGTACAATAATACGACGCATATATCGCCAATCTAGTAATGCTGGTAACACTGCCCCGCTTGATCAGTGTAGAAATATAACAGGTTGAAACAACATACCTACGAGACTGCTGATGTGAACTCCACGGACGTCCCTCTGCCCCGACGCGCGTTTCGCACTGCAGTGTTACCAGCATTACTAGATTGGCGATATATGCGTCGTATTATTGTACAGCTGGCATATCTGCATGGCTTGTATACAGGTGCATTGTGAGATATTACTGCTGATTGAGGTATACTCCCATGGTAGATAGTCCCACTTTGTCATTTTGTTTGCTTGTTGCAAATTTTAATTAATGTGTATCATGTGCCTTCAGCAAACTTTTTGCTGACTTAGTATTGTATATTTTTGTACTAATAAAATGTTGTTCGTTTATACCATTTAGTGGCATACATTGGTTATTTGTTCCCACTACCTGTGTTTTTTCAGGTCAAAATCTGCGCAGTTTTTATCCTTTTTTTTGTCCTTTTTATCTGCAGATTTACTGCAGTTTTTGTGCAGATTTCCCCTGTCTTTTGAGACCTGCGGATTCCTATAATGGAGCAGGTCTCAAAACGCTGCAGATCTGCACAAAAGAAGTGATATGCTGCAGTTTTAAATCCGCACCAAATCTGCGCAGAAAAATCTGCAGCATGTGCACTGCGTTTTTTGATTTCCATTGACTAGAATGGTACTGTACATTACTTGCAGATCTGCAAGGCAAAATCTGCTGCAGAACTGCAACAGAATCTGTAACGTGTGCACATACCCTAAGTGCACATGTTCAGGAATGTTTGCAGAATATTCCTGAGCAAAACCGGACTTTTTTCGCGGCAAAAACGCAAATTTTTTTTTTGCGCGGATTTTGCGCGTTTTTGGTGCGTTTTTGCGTGGATTTGACGCGTTTTTACCGCAATTTTTTTCCTGAGCTTTCTAGGTCAATAATATAGCGGGAAAAACGCTAGAAATCCGCAAAATTAATGGACATGTTGCTAGATTTTCCGCGATGCGTTTTTTTTCTCGGAAAAAAACGCACCATGTGCACAAAAATTGCGGAATTCATTCTAAATGATAGGATGCTTAATTCATTCGTTTTTGACACATTTTTTCCCGCGAAAAAAACACAAATAATCCTGAACTTGTGCACTTCTATGGGGCAGCTCCCATCATCATTTTTTTTTTCTCGGCCATTTTCTGCTTGCGAGAGAAATCGCAGCATGCTGCGATTGTCACCGACACTCGGCCGAGTCTTGGCGCACTCACACCCATATAAGTCTATGGGTGCGAGTGACACAGCGCACATTACTCGGATATCATCCGAGTGCTGTGCGATATACGCCGACAATGGAGGAGATGGAGAAATTAGTTTCTCTGCCTCCGCAGCTGTGCTCCCATCAGCTCTGTGTGAGAGGCTCGGAGCACACTCGCATGACACTCGGCTCCCGCACGCAGCAGAGCAGGAGCCGAGGGTCATTAGCATATCGCATCCCATGCTCTCACATTGAATGCCATACGCCAGTGTGGCCCCGGCCTAAGAGGCAGTATACAGCAGGAGGGACTGCATGAGGGTGCAGTGTACAAAAGGAGGGATAGTGTGAGGGTGTAATATGAGTGTCAGCATACAGAAGGAGGAACAGTGAAGGTGCAGTATATAGAAGGAGGGACAGTGTGAGGGGGCAGTATAACAGTTAGTATAAAGGAGGAACAGTGAGGGCACAGTATGAAGGGCAGTAAATGGAAGGAGGGACAGTTTGCAGGCACAGTATGAGGGGCAGTCAATAGACTGAGGAACAGTGAGGTCACAGTATGAGGGGCAGTATACAGAAGGAGGGACAGTGAGGTCACAGTATGAGGGGCAGTATACAGAAGGAGGGACAGTGAGGGCACAGTATGAGGGCCGTAAACAGATGGAGGGACAGTAAGGGCACGGTATGAGGAGCAGCAAACGGAAGGCGGGACAGTGTGAGGACACAGTATAAGTGTCAGTATACAGATGGAGGAGCAGTGTACAGAAGGAGAGACAGTATACAGCAGGAGAGACTGCATGTGGGTGCAGTGTACAGAAGGAGGGATAGTGTGAGGGTGCAGTATGAGCGTCATTATACAGAAGGAGGGACAGTGAGGGCACAGTATGAGGGGCAGAATACAGAAGGAGGGACAGTGAGGGCACAGTATGAGGGGCAGTATACAGAAGGAGGGACAGTGGGGGCACAGTATGAGGGGCAGTATACAGAAGGAGGGACAGTGAGGCAGTGTGAGGGGCAGTATACAGAAGGAGGGACAGTGAGGGCACAGTATGAAGGGCAGTATACAGAAGGAGGGACAGTGAGGACAGTGTGAGGGGCAGTATACAGAAGGAGGGACAGTGAGGGCACAGTGTGAGGGGCAGTATACAGAAGGAGGGACAGTGAGGGCACAGTGTGAGGGGCAGTATACAGAAGGAGGGACAGTAAGAACATGGTATGGGAGGTGGGACAGTGTGAAGGCACAGTATAAGCGTCAATATACAGATGGAGGGACAGTGAGGGTACAATAAGGAGGAGCAGTATACAGAAGGAGGGACAGTGTGAGGGTGCAATATAAGAATCAGTATACAGAAGAGGAACAGTGAGGGCACAGTATGAGGGGCAGTAAATGAAAGGATGGACAGTGTGAGGGCACAGTATGAGGGGCAGTAAATGAAAGGATGGACAGTGTGAGGGCATAGTATGAGGGGCAGTAAATGAAAGGATGGACAGTGTGAGGGCACAGTATGAGGGGCAGGCTACAGAAAGAGGGACAGTGAGGTAACAATATGGGGGACAGTGTGAGGTCACAGTGTGAGGGGCAGTATACAGAAGGAGTGACAGTTCGAGGTCACAGTATGAGAGGCAGTATATAGGAGGGACACAGTTTGGGGGCGCAGTATGAGAAGCAGTGTACAGAAGGAGGGACAGTGAGGGCGCAGTATGGGGGTCGTTATACAGAGGGAGGTATAGTGTGAAGACACAGTATGATGACTGGGCATTGTGGAGGGCCACTGAAGAAGGGGAGATGAGTGTATGGTGTGTCACTTATTCAATTTATACAGGTGGGTGCTTCTGCGGTTTTACTACGCTAGTGGTGATTTTGAGGTAATATTTTATCTGACAGAATAGTGTAGAGTTCATGTATCATAAAAGGGAATTGTTTTTTGTGTAAGGAGCACAATGAGGTGGAAATAATTATTTAGGGCACAGCATGGATGGATATTTTTACCTAGAGGGCATTATAATGGCACTGTTATTTTAAAGGTCACAGATATGATACCTTTTAACGGCTAACAAAAATAAAATAGATCATGTTTCAAAGCAAGCTTTCCAGACTAAGAAGAGATAATTTTGAAAGCACCTAAGTCTGGAAAGCTTGCTTTGTAACGTCATCTATTTTATTCGTTAGCCATTAAAAGACATATCTAAGAGAATATAATTTTGTTTCTTTTCCTGGCAATTGTGCTTCATAAAATCACATGGCAGAGACCACGCTCTTTGGAAATGACGTTGTGCTGTAAGTTGCAATCCATCGTAGACGGCAGAAATTATGGGCAGGGACGTTACATGTCTTTTATGGCCCATTAACTCAATGTTTTGCACGGCGATGATGCACAACCAAAAGCACGGTCATTGTTTACTGGTGATGATTCTTCCCCCACTAGCTGATTGTAAAAATTGCAATGTGATGAAATTCAACAATTTATACATTACCGTGCAAAAGTTTTAAGCAGACGTGGGAAAAAATGTTGCAAAGTAAGAATGTTTTAAAAGTAGAAATGTTAATAGTTTATTTTTTATCAATTAAAAGGCAAAGTGAATGAACACAAGGAGAATAAAAATAATTATTTGGTGTGACTGACCTTTGTCTTCAAAACAGCATCAATGCACCACTTCTTCTAAGTACGCCTTGTGGCATTTCCAGGGGATTTAGCTCTAGGATCGCTGTCTGGGTAGACAGAGTGACACGAAAACAGTTCATTCAGACAGCAGTTCTGGTGAAAACTGGCCGCAACCAGCTTTATTAAAGTCCACAGCAAACAGATAAAAATAAATCATAAACAGAAGACCTAGGCTTGTCTAGCCACTAATTACACATAGATAGACTTCCCTATCTATCCGGGTCCCGGCTCTACCAGCCGGGGCCAAAACAACACATATGTTCAGCATTTGTCAGCATTTACCAGCATTTACCAGCATGGAGGTTCACAGAGTCTCCTCTTTGTGTCTGAAGGCACATCCAACGTCCAGACTTGAGAGAGATCCCCTCCTATTCAGCCGCTATTCGCACAGATTCTCACTGAGACTACTCCTGTGTCCGGGGGTACATCGAGCACCCAGACTGAGATAGCTCAAACTCCTGGAGACACCTTCTTGTGCCGGGACACCTTCCTGTGTCCAGACTAAGCGTGCTCCCACTCCTGGAGACTGTTTCTTGTGCCGGGACACCTTCCTGTGTCCAGACTAAACTAGCTCTCTGACTGTGTTTGCAGACACCTACTTCTGGTCTCCTAATTAACAGCTGAATGGTTTCAGGCCTGAGCTGCAAGTGTGTGCTGAATGTAAGGTGTAGTGACCTTTCTCTACCACTAGGTTTACAAAGCCACACATTTCCCTTATACCATACAGCACAGTACCTAGGTGAAATGTACACCCCATTCAACACATATTCCTTCACTGTCTCACAGCCTACACAATGTTTTTGAAGGAATTCTGCCGAGAACTTGTTCCAAACATCTTGGAGAACCAACCACAGATCTTCTGTGGATGTCATTTTCGCAAATCCTTCTGTCTTTTAACGTATTCTCAGACAGACTTGATGATGTGAGATTTGGAGCCATTCAGACAACTCCCCTGATGGTATTACACGATGAATAAAGAACTGTGTGCATTTATGAGCATTGAGAAATGGGCAAAGTTGAGGACCGTAAATGCAGTGGTCAGCCTAAGATACTTAGTGCAGCAGATGAAAGACACGTCATGAGTACCGTATATACTCGAGTATAAGCCGACCCGAGTAGAAGCCGACCCCTTCCCCCCCCCCTAATTTTGCCAGAAAAAACTGGGAAAACTTATCGACTCGAGTATAAGCCTAGGGTGGAAAATGAGATTATGCCCCATATGCTGCCCCATGTATTATGCCCCACAAGATGCTCAATAGATTGTGCCCCATATGCTGCCCATGTATTGTGCCCCATAGATGCTTCATGTATTATGCCCCCATAGATGCCCCATGTATTATGCCCCATAGATTATGCCCTTTAGATGCTCCATAGATTGTGCCCCCATGTATTATGCCCCTATAGATGCTCCATAGATTGTGCCAACATAGATTATGCCCCCATAGATGCCCCATGTATTATGCCCCCCATAGATGCTCCATAGATTATGCCTCTATAGATGCTCCATAGATTGTGCCCCCATAGATTATGCCCCCATAGATGCCCCATGTATTATGCCCCCATAGTTGCTGCATTGAATAGGTCCCTTATGCTGCCACAGCTGATGCTGCTGCAAGAAAAGAAGACATACTCGCCTCTCGTTGCTGGGGGCCAGGTGCCGGTGTCCTGAGCAGGCGGGGACATTGGCGCGCTATGGGGGACAGGTGCCGGTGTCACCGCTCGCTCAGGGCCCCGGCACCTGCGATATTTACCTGTCACCCGTTCTGCCGCTGCGCTGCTCCCTCTTCCGGGTCCTCCAGCAGTGAATGATCAGGCAGAGGGCGCGGCGCGCAGTAACCACGTCATCGCGCCCTCTGCCTGAACATCGCAGCAAGAGGACCCGAGGACACAGCGGCGAGCAGCGGTGGAACGGGACAGGTAAATATCACTTATACTCACCCTTCCGCCGGCGAGTCTCTGCCCTGCTCTTCTCCCGCAGTCTCCGGAGCCAGTGTTCAGCGGTCACGTGGTACCGCTCATTAAAGTCATGAATATGTGCATATTCATGACTTTAATGAGTGGTACCACCTGACCGCTGAACACAGGCTCCGGAGACCGTAAGAAAAGAGCAGGGGCTGCAGAGACCGCGCCGGCGGAGGGGTGAGTATATAGAACAGCTGTGCTTCGCCTCCCCCCTGTATATGACTCGAGTATAAGCCGAGAGGGGGACTTTCAGCCTTAAAAAATGGGCTGAAAATGTCAGCTTATACTCGAGTATATATGGTACTTCCTTTCAAAATCGGAAGATGTCTAGCAGTGCCATCAGCTCAGAACTGTCAGCGACCAGTGGGACCCAGCTAAATCTGGCCAGAAGAATTGTGGACAAAAAGCCATATGCCGTACATTAGATTTGGGGAAAAAAGGCAGCAGATGCTCAGGAATGATCATTGATGAGTCAAAATGTGAAATAGTGGGTCTAACAGAAGACAGTTTGTTCACCTAATGACTGGAGAGCGGCACAATAATGAGTCTGCAGGAAGCAGTGAAGCGCCATGTATGTACATTTCAGTAAATGAAGTTGGGAATGTGGTCAGGATTAATGGTCTCGCCAATGCTGAGAATTACAGACAGATACTTATCCATCATGTAATACCATCAGGGAGGTGTCTGTGCCCATGTTTATTCTGCAGTCGAACAAAGACCCACAAACATCCTTCCAATGTCATTAAGAAGGACAAGGAGTCCTGGAAGTGATGATCCGTCCCCCGCAGAGCCCTGATCTTGCCATCTTTACCAATCTGTTTGGGATTACATGAAGAGAAAGAAGGTGTCCCGGGTGTGTCAGAGACTGCAGACCATTGCTTTGTATCTGACTGCAGAAGGTCTCGGCAGTTTGCTTTGCAGACTTCTTCCTGGTCCTTCTGACTCTAGGATCCAGTGGCAGCCTTTCCCCAGATCTAGTTGACACTAGACTTGAGCAAATTTGTTTGGGTTCTCTCATTTGGCAAGCTATAGCGCTTACCGAATAAGCTGCAGAGGGAACCTGGATACATGGAGCGCTCCAGCTGATCGGCGCCGAAGCTGCATGTGTCGCGGGTGTGTCACAGTCAAAGCACATGCATGGCGAGCCCAACAAACAGGCTGTCCATGACATGCCCCCAGAAGAAGCGAGCAGCAAAACGGCGCCCGTTGGGTGGGAGGGAAGCACAGCTCTGCTACATTTGCCCTTGTCCAGCACAACTAGCTGAACGGTTCACCCCATTACTGCTACCCAGTTAGTAAATTTACTATATGGGCAACTTTCATAGAATCATAGAATGGTAGAGTTGGAAGGGACCTCCTGGGCCTTCCGGTCCAACCCCCTGCTCAAAGGATTCTCTAAATCATCCCAGACAGATGTCTGTCCAGCCTCTGTTTGAAGACTTCCATTGAAGGAGAACTCACCACCTCTCGTGGCAGCCTGTTCCACTCATTGATCACCCTAACTGTCAAAAAGTTTTTTCTAATATCTAATCTGTGTCTCCTCCCATTCAGTTTTCATCCGGGATATTGCGGCAAGGGTCTGGATCTATAAGTAGAACACTTCTAATCAATATTGGATAGCCATTTTTATGGGGAGTATAAGATATACCGTATTTTTCGGACCATGGTCGCAATATACTTACAAATCCGGTGGCAGCGGTCCCGTGGTGGCGGTCCCGATGCAGCCTCCCTCTGCTCTGTGGTGCGGTGGCGTCCAGGCTCTGTAGTGTGGCGGCAGCGGGGCTCTGTGCTGCGTGGGGGGCTACGCCGGCATTTCGTCATAGCCGGAAAGCCCCCCGCAGCTCCGCTGCTGCGACGCGGTGGCCTCCTGAAAGATGGCCGGCAGGGGCCTCCGGAAAGATCTCGGACAAGATCTCGCAGCCAAGATCTGAATCTGAGCATGCGCCGCCTCCAGCGGCCATCTTTCCGGAGGCCCCTGCCAGCCATATTTCAGGAGGCCACAGCGTCGCAGTAGCGGAGCTGCGGGGGGCTTTCTGGCTATGACAAAATCCTGGCGTAGCCCCCCATGCAGCACAGAGCACCGCTGCCGCCACACTACAGAGCCCGGACACCACAGAGCAGAGGGAGGCTGCATCGGGACGGCCGCCACTGGATTTTTAAGTACCGTATATTGCGACTCCACAAAGCACAGCCACCCCACAGAGCACCCCTGCAACACAGAGCACCACCACCGCACCAGCCTGGGCCACCGAACGACCCCTGTGACCACTCCTACACCTGTTCTGATCTCTTCGCTGGTAAGCTGAATTCGGACTGTAAGACAGACCCCCATTTGACATATTATTTTTTTCCCTTATTTTCCTTCTGAAAATTTGGGGTGCGTCTTATGGTCCGGTGCGTCTTATAGTCTGAAAAATACGGTAATGCACTTGCATGTCTAACCCCCTGCACTCTGCTAATCCTTTTATGTGAATATTTCTGTGGTTTCACCTGTCATCTATTTTGTTCATAATTACTCCATCTTTATCATGTCATGTCAGCTTATTTGTTGTTGACATCATTACTTCATACTACTGATCAATTGAGTGAGTTTGTGTAACATAGTGGCTGTCCCACAATCTCTGTCTATCTATAACATAATTTTGCATATGCTGATGGTCTGGATATACCAATTAGTGCCATTGTGCTGTGCGTCTCCTTCCTTTTGATGTAAACAGGCTATCCATGCATGTGCTGTGACTGCGATACATGCAGCTGTGGCACTGATCAGCCGGAGCGCTCCATGTATCCGTAATACATCTGTAATTCACGCAACTCTAGTTGACACAACTGGACCGGGGTGTTTATAACTCCCAGCTTGCTACTGGGAGTTGCCTGTGATATTTCCATTTCCCTGGTGAGGCTAGGAGCTATAGCAGTCAGCTATCTTCTTTGGTGTTTTAGAGGATGTCTGTGTTTCTCTCCGAGTCTGTTCAAGTTAAGTGTTCCCCTTGTTTGTGTATCCCATCTGACTTTAGTGGTAGTGGGGATTGACTAGTGCTATCCTGTCCTTCCCTTTGCAGAGCTTACTGCTAGGGTCAGACATGGATTAGGTATCCTGCTCAGCGATAGGTGCAGAACCTATATAGGGATGTTAGGGTAGACGGTAATTTTTATCAAACTAAAACTCATCATTTGTGTTTATCTTCCAATTTTCAGAAATTGCCTTCCATTTATCCATAGCCATTGTGGTGTAGTGACCCCTGATGCAGCTAGGAGGCACTGTGTATGCTCCTCGAGATATGCATGGAAGCATGGTTTGTGTGTGTCTGAAGGACCTGTGATGAGGTCATGATCAGGTGACCTAACCATGTGATCCTGACCTCACCTATGGGCGGGGTTACGCCTATGTAATGGAGTTTGTTTGGCACCTAAGAGAGTGTGTGGGAATCTGTGAGTGTGGACAGGCTTCCATGTGTCCAAGGCAGGACATTACAGAGAGGTCTCTGTGAGTGAAGAGTGAGGCTCCAGGCAGGAGCTGAAGCATTGAAGAGCTGTATTATATGTTACCATATGGTTTATGATGTAATAAACCTAAGGACTTTTTGCATAAGATCGAGTCTCCTGATTACCTCCGAAGCAGCCGAGTGAGTGAAACCTTACACCATATACTGTTTTTTGAGGTCATGTGAACATTACTGAAGTTGTGTCTGTATCAAATGCCTTGGAAGAGAATCAATACAGTTCTAGGAGACCTCAGAGTTTTACACACATCTTTTCGGAACAATGCTTTGCTGCTAATCAAATGTTTGTTAAAAATTTGTCGAACCTGATGAATCCAAATTTCAAAAAATGAATCTCTAATATATTGTCAAGCTGTGACATTCTTCAGTAAGGATGATTGGCCTCAAACTGTCCCTGAATCTGGGACCCTTACTATCCCTGTCCTGTGGGTACTCTTAAAGGTAGAGAGGCCTGAGTCTTGGACCTTACTATGCTCCTATAAAAACCCTAATCTGTCCTCTCCCTTACCCCATGAGGCATGAGATAGAAATGAAAGGTAGCCAGACACAAACACAAAACAAGAATAACCGAAAACCTCCATCATACAAAAGCACTAACCAACAATAGGGAGGAGGAAAGGGACTGGGAGGAAGAAACTAAATGGGAAAAGGGGACCAGGAGATAAACACATAGGTACAACAGCAACCTACAGAACACCGCAACTCCAACTCCAAACTTCAACTACTTAGCTTTAGCACACACCACAGAATATCCTAAGTGCAAGGAAGCAGAGCTTTCACCGGCAGGACGGAGAAGGTCTGGTCAGCTTTCATAGAAAGTGTTGACAACCAGATCAGAAGCAGCTGAAATGGATGCATGTTTCTGACCAGCATAGAAAGGGTCGTTAACCTCTTCACCACCTAATTTTGCTTTCATTACAGGTTTTGATGGGCACTACTGATTGACTTTGCTATAACTTGTAATAATTGCAAGGCATTATTATGGAAGCGTACCTGGCTCTGGCTAAAGCAATCTTCTGCATTGTATAAAATGGGTGGTGGTCCTTTTAGGGGATTCACATAAAGAAAATTGCAAATTGTTTGAATTTACAAATTCCTAATAATATGACACAATTTTTGATTTGCATCAAGTTAATTTGCTCCTCTCAAGTATATTGTTGTCTTCTATTGGGGTTTCCAAGCATGGAAAGAGTCATGTAGAAGTGCAGCGTTGACAATACTTGTGCCGTGGGCTGTAACTTCTAGTTTCAATTGCTTTGACCAATATGGGCTTCAAAATATTTTCTAAATTCTTGCCAATAGTTATAGAAACATTACTGGTGTAGGGACAAAATTTTGAAAATGTATAGGATATTTACCGTAATATGTTTGTCATTCTTATTAATATGTGGTATATGTAGACAATTTACATTTTTTTTATAATTTGGTAGAGCAGAGAATTTGCTATGATGCAGCTATGTCGCGCAGTGCAAATATTAAAAATTAGAATCTCATTTCGGCCCACAACTGTTTTTATTAATAGTTTGAACAGATTCAGTTAGTTCCTGCTGACTTCCCATCCATGTGATAAATAAATCATCTGTGTAGCTGCAAAATAAATTTATCTTGCTACTGAAGATATGATAGTTTATGAAGTGTTCTTTTCTTTTTTTTTTCACTCCCCCATAAAGAGATATGCATAGCTCAGACTAAGTCTGGTACCCATTGCTGTACTATTAATCTGTCATCAGATCTTAGATTGAAAGCTAAGAAAATGATTCTCTAAGGTAAAATTTGATACTTTGGTGATAAAATGCACCCTTAGTGTATTCGGGATGTTGCGGTACAATTTTGCTGCATCCATATTTACTAGAATGTGTCTTTGTTCGCATGTAAGATCATTTTAGTTCCGGAATGAATTACTTTTAATTTTTTAGATATGTGACATATTTCTGTAATATAACGTCAAAGAAATGAGAAAATTAACTAATGGGGTAGTTTTTATTTGACATTATTGGAGTTGGAATTTTTTATGATATTTTTTTTTTTTTTAGCTGAAAGGAAAAGGATAACTGTGGGACATACCGATAGGTATCACTTCCTTCTCTCTTCTTTCTTCTCCCTCGTTCTCTCTCCTTTCCTTTCTTCTCCCTCCTTCTCTCTCTTTTCCTTTCTTCTCCCTCCTTTTCTCTCTTCTCCTTTCTTCTCCCTCCTTCTCTCTCTTCTCCTTTCTTCTCCCTCTTTCTCTCTCCTCTCCTTTCTTCTCCCTCTTTCTCTCTCCTCTCCTTTCTTCTCCCCCTTCTCTCTCCTTTCCTTTCTTCTCCTTCCTTCTCTCTCCTTTCCTTTCTTCTCCCTCTTTCTCTCTCCTTTCCTTTCTTCTCCCTCTTTCTCTCTCCTCTCCTTTCTTCTCCCCTTCTCTCTCCTTTCCTTTCTTCTCCTTCCTTCTCTCTCCTTTCCTTTCTTCTCCTTCCTTCTCTCTCCTTTCCTTTCTTCTCCCTCTTTCTCTCTCCTCTCCTTTCTTCTCCCCCTTCTCTCTCCTTTCCTTTCTTCTCCTTCCTTCTCTCTCCTTTCCTTTCTTCTCCCTTCTTCTCTCTCCTTTCCTTTCTTCTCCCTTCTTCTCTCTCCTCTCCTTTCTTCTCCCTCCTCTCTCCTTTGCTTTCTTCTCCCTCCTTCTCTCTCCTTTGCTTTCTTTTCCCTCCTTCTCTCTCCTTTGCTTTCTTCTCCCTCCTTCTCTCTCCTTTCCTTTCTTCTCCCTCCTGTCTCTCGCCTCTCCTCTCCTTTTTTCTCCCTCCTTCTCTGTCCTCTCCTTTCTTCTCCTCCCTTTTCTCTTCTTTCTTCTCCCTCCTGTCTCTCGCCTCTCCTCTCCTTTGTTCTTTCTCCTTCTCTGTCCTCTCCTTTCGTCTCCTCCCTTTTCTCTTCATTCTTCTCCCTCCTTCTCTCTCCTTTCCTTTCTTTTATCATTCAGGATTCCTTTTCCAAGCTTTGAATTCTTCCAGTTTTCTGACAGTCCATGTGTGGGATCACTAGGCCACACGACATAATATTGTGCATCAGACAATGTTATTTCTGCCTGGTATATAATCTTCCCGGTTGAGGATCACGGTGCCCTCCCCTTGTCTGCTGGTTTTATTACACGGTCTTGTTTTGTTTTGATAAGCTAATGACAGCCTCTTTCTTTTCTGGTCAAATGGTATCTGTTGTCTGTATTTCCTTATGTTTTTGTAAATTTACAAAAAATTTTGTAAACTAATATTGAGGAGGCTTTAGAGATGAGCAAATCAATTGGAAGCAAATTGAATTTTTTCCTTTTTGAATGTTTTACGATTAATTTCAGGCGAATCCAGGAAAATGGCAGTCGATTAGCCACCATTTTGCTTAGCTTTTGAGGATGAAATGGGATTTAGAAAAAAAAAATCACCTCTCCAACACCCACTCTACAGCTATCCAACAGCCATTGGTTCAGAGTAAAGAATGTCAATGATGTCCTATGTGACTTATCACAGCACGATTCACTTTAACCTCAACGACGTGCATCGTACCCCATATGATGACATAAGGCTTCGTGAATACGACAATAGGCCTGGAAAACAAAAATGGAAGCTAGAAGACAGAGGCAATTGGAAGACCTATGCAAATCGAGCTTCATACCTTTTTGAAGTCTAAAAAAGATAGTAGAATGAAGAAAGTCTAATAAAGATACTATGGAAATAGTGAATGAGATAGTACTAGGGATGGTCTTGTATCTGGCATTCAAAGTAGACGCGACAGCATTATTTGGGGCAGTTATGGTATTTTCTGGTGTCTATAGTTGGATGGAGAGCAGATAGATGAGCATTTTAGTAAAGGGACAAGCAGTTTAGTTGACATTTTTAGGTTGACCTCTTGTAGTTGCTGCTAGTCTATGTTTTGTAGTGTTGTTTGGAGGCCATTTTACTTTTTGCCATATTTCAGCCCCTTTTTTTTTTTTTTTTTTTGGCCCTTGAGTTTATGTATGGTCTTTGGCCACATTCACATGTTGCCATTTATGTAATTTTTTAATTTCACTATATATGACCACAACACGTCAGTAGACCCTTATGGGAAGGGTCACTATATGGCACTTTTCCCCAACCTGTGGCTTTTCAGCTGTTGTAAGACCACAACTCTCAGCAGCTTGAGAGTAACCGTAAATCGCTAATCTGTGGCTTCAACAGAAAAGGCTGCAATCAAGTCTGGCTGTGCCCAATCAGTTAAATATTCACTTTGGTAGATTGAGTAAATGCAGGAATATTAAGTTCGGTTAATTTGCTAATATTATGTTACATAACCTAAATAAATTTCAGTAGAAATTCTAAAAATGTGTTATGTAATATTTCTTAAGGAGTTATTCCAAAAAGTCCCTTTCAGCCGGATCCTGCTGCCTAGCCTTCCGACCTTTTTGTTTGGAGGATGGGCAGCGTTCCTGGTTGACCACTTAAGATGCCAACTTCATCATATATATTGTTTGTGATTGCTATGATTTCCTTCAGTAGCTTGACTAAGGCAAATGAGCAGCGCTGTGTAACAACTCCTGCTCGCTCCTGAAATCGTAGCCAGCGTAAATAGAAAAACGGCCTCTTCCCTTGGCAATGAGCCGTAAAGAATGAGTAGAAATTAAATATTGAGAAAACAGTGGTAAATTGAAACATGAAGCTTTTCAATCCCTTTCTGCACGAACCTATTTTTACTACTATGTGAAAATTCCTTAAATTTTCCAGATCAGAAAATCCATTGGGTGAGCCAAATATGCAGTTATATTTACAAGTATTCCATGGCTGGAAGTCGATAGAACAGCTGTGGGCAAAGGTCTTCAAATCGAGGAACATTTCACTTGAGGCCGGGGTCAGACGTGTGAGAAACTCGGATGAGTCTCGCAAGTCAAAACCCGGCACTGCCGCCGGCACTCGGATCGGAGCGTTCAGCTACATGTATTTCTATGCAGCTGAGCGCTCCGATCCGAGTGCCGGCGGCAGTGCCGGGTCTTGACTTGCGAGACTCGTCCGAGTTTCTCACACGTCTGACCCCGGCCTGAGATGAAGACACGGCTCGTACATAGTTTGTTCTTTTCCGTGGTAACATTCAGATGCGAAACCTGGATGATAAAGAAACAAGACTGAAGAAGAATCAACGCCTTCGAAATGTAGTAGTGGAGAAGGATGTTATCAAGACCATTGATGGCAAGAAGAACAAATTAATCAATTTGGGAACAAATCAAGCCAGACATGACACTTGAAGCAAGGATACGACTTTTCTACTTTGGACACAGCATATGAAGACAGCAATCACTGGCGAAGGACATCCTGGTTGGAAGAATAGAAGGAACAAGGCGAAGAGGAAGACTGGCAACCTGATGGCTTGATGATATCAAGATAACTGGGGAGAAGACCCTGGTGGACATGTTATCAAGACCATTGATGGCAAGAAGAACAAATTAATCAATTTGGGAACAAATCAAGCCAGACATGACACTTGAAGCAAGGATACGACTTTTCTACTTTGGACACAGCATATGAAGACAGCAATCACTAGCGAAGGACATCCTGGTTGGAAGAATAGAAGGAACAAGGCGAAGAGGAAGACCGGCAACCTGATGGCTTGATGATATCAAGATAACTGGGGAGAAGACCCTGGTGGACATGTTATCAAGACCATTGATGGCAAGAAGAACAAATTAATCAATTTGGGAACAAATCAAGCCAGACATGACACTTGAAGCAAGGATACGACTTTTCTACTTTGGACACAGCATATGAAGACAGCAATCACTAGCGAAGGACATCCTGGTTGGAAGAATAGAAGGAACAAGGTGAAGAAGAAGACCGGCAACCTGATGGCTTGATGCTATCAAGATAATGGGGAGAAGACCCTGGTGGACCTATCTAGGTTTGCATAAGATCGTTCATCCCTTAAGTTGGCATGGCTCGAGATCAAGCAGAAGACCATTAAAAATTCCGTAACATATGGTCAGAAGTAATGTCCACTACTTACAGTAAGCATGTGTCCCTTAGACACCCGTTAATGACCCCATCTATTTTTGTGACGACTATGTATAGTACCCAAACATGGTTCACTGGTAAGTTAACTAAAATGAACCTACCACTAACCACTTCAGTGTAGACTATTCTCTACAGAACAGACCTAGAATAGCGTTGCTACATGAAGAAAACAATAGTGCGGGACCTCATAAATTTTCTCTACAAGGATTGTGAAAATTGATAAAATCTAGTTCTGGAAAATATTAATTGATCAATTTATCTTTCCTATTTCCTGAATCCTTTATAATATTACATTGTGCTTTATCTAAAATAAATCACAATAGTAAATACATCTTTGACCCGATAAGGCTAGTGTACTTACTTTAAATTGGCTGTAAAATCCTGATTTCTAAAATGAGTATTTTTGAGACCTACTAAAGCTGGACTCATGGAATGCTCATTTATTATATGACACAAATTGGTATTTAGCACATGGATTTTCAAAATAAGTACACCAGCTTCATCAGGTATACAAATCTACCTACTTTCGTGAAATCTGGTAGATAGATCTGTTTTTAAAATGTGCACAAAATCTTTTGTACACGTTGATAACCATTTTCACGGAATGCACAAAGGGAGAACTTAACATGAATCACAACAGAATAAAGGGGCGGCTGATTAATTGGATTTATGAGAAGTATGAAAATTTAATGGAGGTCAAGGAGAAAGATAAGTATGTAGATCACATCAATGTATACATACATGAATATTTCTGAACATGAATTAGTAACATATCTTTGCTGCTTTTTGTTCTCAACCAACTACTCCGATGTGTTAGCGTGCCCTGCATTACTACTCCACGAGACAAATCCATAGGGATCAATGCCTGCATGCACCGTAACGCCAGAATAAACGCCAATGCAGTGTGTCTGTGCTGTCAGTTACTAACAAGGAATGAACAATTTCTAATCAGCAGTAAAATAAATCTTCATAACACGGAGTTCAGACATTGATCTAATCCAGATGAGAACAGAGTGGCAATGATGCACAATTCAATAATCCACAGATGGAAATACTCTAGCTTTCACAAACCTAGTATGGATGTGGTGGTGGTAAGAAGAAAATGTATTTACAAAAACAAATTCTTCATAAAATTGCAAAGTGCTTGTAAAAATAATCAATTTTTCAATTTGCGCCCTGTTTAAAATTACTCTGTTCTCCAAAATGTTTTTTTTTTTTTTTTTAATTCTTTACTGCTTTTTGCCTATTTCACCAGGCAGCCACTTCTGCGGTCGATGTGGTGAATTTCATAGGCAAGGATGACGCACTGGCAAACTGTAGGCTATGCAGCTTGCAGAGGATGTTCGGAAGCTGGCACGGATCTGGTCAGCTTTAGAGCCCCTGCTCTTTTCTGGTAAAGCTGCCTTAGCTGCCTTAGCTTGCAGTATTGGAGAGCATCCAGTTCAGACCAATGGTGGAACCATGCCACTAGTCCACATAGTCAATCTTTGGGCAGTTCGCCGGTCCATTGCAACTCGAACGGTTTCTTTACGACAAACGTTGCACAGCATATCCACAGTGGTGACACTTCTGGTTACAGATTCTTCCAACAGGATTCTTCAACTTTCCCTACACCGCTGACACTTCCTTGCAGTATGCGCCCAGATCGGACCGTCTTAGACTGCTTCTCAGCTTCCTCCTGGCTCAACCTCGCCACCGTGACAATTCCCTCTGCCTGCTTCGCCCCAGGATAGAGATCATCAGTCACTAGACTAAGCTGCCACTGACAAAGCATCTGACCTGTCCGTACTGTTCCCTGTGAAGCTTCAGCGTTCCTTTCTTCCTCACTTGCTGCATCTGAGTGTTCCTCAATCCGTTCAACTGCAGACCCCTGGGCATCCGCCCAGACCAACATCTGCCACAAGTTCGGCATTCTTCTGTCCCACTGTTCTTACATTCCTTAACTGTGGATACCTGGGACTAACACTTGCTGAACGTTGTGGGGCTATCGAGACCTCCTGGGCATAGAGCCCGTGTGGACACTAAGGGTGCCCTGGCCCCATCTGACTAAACTTCCCTAAAGCTCATAGTGTAACACCCGACAACCCCTCTTATGTTGACCTCTTATTGTCTAAGATCTACACTTATACGGGTCACTAGTATGCCCCCATCTAGTGGCCCCAAATGAAACTACACTTACCTGAAACTATAAACACTAAAGTACCCCCCTCTAGTGTCTGGCAGGTGTACTCAGAACTGTCACTATCTACTAGGCATAAAGTACAGTTTTTATATTACAAGAACAGAACACGTATATTACAACGTACATAAAATGGTAACACAGGAAAAATGTGACAATACCATTAACTATGCGGGGTAATACATATCTTATATGCAGCAATACCACCGAATATTAACAACGACATAATAGTAATCAACATATGTAAAACATTTATACATTAAGAAGCATTGGGGAGCAAAGCAAGGCAGTGATCCTCTATCACCCCCTTACACTGGTTCTCCAGGACTAGATGTTACACAGCTCAATGAGGGAGACCACCATTAAAAAAAATAAACTTTTTACTGAACGGGAACTTTGTAGGGAATATATACAAGAGATAGCAGGTAGACCGTCTTATGAACGTTTTTTTTTTTTCAACTTGAAGCATTTTCCAGACCGTTTCCTTCCTTCGTTTCTCTATTGCTCGCTATGTCCACTGTTTCTCACTACTTCACCACAACCCAGCTTTAACTTTACAGTCCTGCTTAACAAGCGTTCTTTGTTCTCCCCGTGTTTCCGTGTCTTCTTTCTCCTTAGGGTTCCAGTATGTCTGAACTTGGCGTCAAGCTCCCTGTGACGCTCTGTAACTGTGGCCTGGGACAATCTATTCATCTCTCGTTCTCAGTCCTGTCCAGGCCCATTACCTTGCAAGCTGTCAACTCTAAGCCTTTCTGCTAGGCATGCTCTCCCAGGGCCCATCTCCGGAAAGTCACTCTGTTTCTTAGTCACTTGTGCTCATGATCTTGCTATCTCTTTCCTTTGGTCCCCTCTCACTCTAGGGGCACCCCAGAATGCAGCACTTCTCACAGTGGAACTTACTATGCACTCCAGGCACTAACTCAATATCTGATAGGAAATTGTTACTTTCCCTGAAATTCAGCCCCTCTCACTCTGGGGTAGTCCCAATCATTTAAGAAGTTGTACACTACTTTTACGTTGATGACCTATCCTAAGGATAGGTCATCAATGTCTGATCAGCTGGGGTCTGACTCCCGACACCCCCACCGATCAGCTACTATCAATGTCAGCGGCCAGAAGTACTCCCTTGCAGAGCTGCTCCGTCTACTTGTAGTGGCTGCCGCAGGGTACAACACATCTGCCTCCTATTGATTTGAATAGGAGGTGGATGCGCAGTACCAAGCCTCGGCTACTAGATGCAGATGGAGCAGCTCTGCAAGTGAGTACTTCCGGATGGCAGCCGCCACTGACATCGATAACAGCTGATTGGCAGGGGTGCAGTGTGTTGGACTTCAGCCGATCAAACGTTGATGACCTATCCTAAGGATAGGTCATCAACGTAAAAGTAGTGTACAACTTCTTCAACTCTTATTATTCCTATTGTCAAACTACACACACTTTCAGTATTGCTAACACCTTTACAAGTCACACTAAACATCATAGTTCACATTACATCACACAACATTTTACAACAATAAACTTGTATCTTCTAGAGGGAAACATGGGCAGCATGTCCATTTCCTTACCCCACGGCCACATGAAGAATGCCTGTTTCCATTGCCTAACTTTTATGGATGATGCCTGGATGAGGATATTCATAGTGACTTCAAATGTCTCCATGACTGTATATCCCTCAGTCTTGCTATACAGTTTGTCAGTCACATAATTCCATTAAATTTAGCGTGAGTAATATACAGAATTATTATTATAGCTCCATTTATCCCATGGCGCTTAACAAGTAAAAAGCAATGTACATAATAAAAAACAAGTACAATAATCTTAAACAATTGAAGTCACTACTGGTACAAGAGGACCCTGCCCTCGAGGGCTCAAAATCTACAAGGATACAGCAAGTGAGGGTAGAGCTGGTCGTGCAGTGGTTTGGTGGATCAGTGGTTATTGCAGGTTGTAGGCTTGTCGGAAGAGGTGGATCTTCAGGTTCGTTTTGAAGGTTTCCATGGTAGGCGAGAGTCTGATGTGTTGGGTAGAGCGTTCCAGAGTAGGGGATGCCAGGGAGAAAGCTTGTATGCGATTGTGGGAAGAGGGGAGTAGAGAAGGAGATCTTGTGAGGATCGGAGGTTGCGTGCAGGTAAGTACTGGGAGACTAGACCACAGATGTATGGAGGACACAGGTTGTGGATGGCTTTGTATGCCAAGGTTAGGGTTTTGAACTGGAGTCTCTGGGCAATGGGGAGCCAGTGAAGGGATTGGCAAAAAGGAATAGCGGGGTGATAGGTGGATTAGTCGGGCAGCCGAGTTTAGAATACATTGGAGAGGTGCGAAAGTGTTAGATGGGAGGCCACAAAGCAGGAGGTTGCAGTAGTCAAGGCGGGAGATGATGAGGGCATGAACAAGGGTTTTTGCAGATTCTTGGTTGACGAATGTACAGAGATATTTTTGAGTTGGAGTTGGCAGGAAGTAGAAAGGGTTTGGATATGTGGTTTGAAGGAGAGATCAGAGTCCAGGGTTATTCTGAGGCAGCCCTTTTTTGGGGGGGTTGAGTGAGATGGGGAAAGATTATGAATTCTGTTTTGTCCATATTAAGTTTTAAAAATGTAGCAGAGAAGAAGGATGTAATAGCGAACAGACATTGTGTGATTCTATTTAGTACGGAGGTGATATTGGGTCCAGAGAGGTAGATCTGTGTCATCAAGATAGAGGTCATGCTGCTAACCGTGATACTCTATGAGCTGTCCCTGGACAAAGGTGTAGATGGAGGAGAGCAGGGACCCTACGACTGAACCTTGTGGGACATCGACAGGAGGTGAGGAGGTGGAGTGTGTAAGTCGGAGATCCTCTGTATTATTACTAATTCCCCTTTTATACACATTACGTATCCAAAAAAGTCTACACGTTTGTTAAAGGCATAACATTTTTTCTCCTTCTTTATGGTACGTTACTTTTCTGTAAGTGTTTCCCTCAATAATTGTTGATAGCAAGTACGGGTTCATTGTGAATATTTCAAAAATTTTTGTTTCCTGCAAATCCAAAATTTGATTTGCATGAATTCACTAAAATGATGGCCAGCCGGCTGGCATTTTATAGGATTGTTTTGAGGGCCATAAAGGGGTTTAAAAAAAAAAACCTCATTATACTCCCATTTTAGACCTACCCTTTACTCTTTTCACCACCTCCATTAATGTTCAGCTTCCTGGTATTCTACCAAAGTCTCTGGGGTTCTTCCAACGCTGTGAATGGTGCATATTGACCCCTACACAATGGCCTCACGAAGAGGATGACGGGGAGCAGAATAGCTATGGACATGGCGGGAGTGCCTAGGACAGATAAATGCGTTTTCCTTTTAACCCCTTCTGTCTCCTTTATGGACTTTGATTTTGGGCAGGTATTCACCTTGGAGCATAAGAAATTTTATTTTAATGGCTATCTGGGCGCATTCAATTCAGACCGAGGTGGTCTGGCTCTAATAGAGAGTGAGGACATAAAAAGGAGCTTGAATGTATGTGGCCATTAAGCAAATCTAGAGCCCCTGATCGCAGAGAAAGGGCAGAATGAAGTAGACTTTGTCCACTTTTCTCTCCATCTTCATTTGATATTCTGCATTTCAAATGCATTTCGATGAGACTGAAGATGCCTCACATCTTTGTGTACTAATTCGAGGTACATAATGGCTCTTCAGCATGCAAATATTCATCTAAGTGTTCAGTGTGCTTGCTTGCTGTATTCATGACCTCCTTTTTTCTCTGCACTGCTTCCTTGCTGGTATTCCAACACTGATTTTTCTGTATCACATTGCGGCAGATATAGCAATGTATTAATGACTATTTTCTGGCCGAACGCCATATATATGAATCCCCTGTGCTATAAGAAATGAGGGCTGGGGCTTCAGAACTCCTTTATCTGTGTTTTAAAGGTAGTACTACAGCAATTCAATTTTTTAGCCCATATAATGGTTCCTCAACAGTGACATCCTAGCTGTGTAGTTTTTCAATCAAGCTCAATTGTATTGATGTATTTTCCCTCCTTAATTATAGGCACTAGTGCCATGTGATCTCCAGTGTGACCACCAGTCCACTACATTGTCACGGGTGTATCAGAGGCTGCAGACAGTCACACAGCATTTGGCTGCAGAAGGACTCTGTGGTTGGCTTTGCAGACACCTTCCTAGTCCTTCTGACTCTTGGACCCAGTGGTTGCCTCCCCCCGGCTCTAATTGACACACTTGGATCTGGGTGTTATAGACTTCCTGGCTACTTATGGGAATTGATGGTGATATTTCCATTTCCCCCTGTTGAGGTTTGGAGCTATAGCAGTTGGCTATCTTCCGCTTTGGTGCCGTTGGAAGACATCTGTGTTATCTCTCTGAGTCTACTCAAGATAAGTATTCCCTTTGTTTGTGTATCCCATCTGTCTTTAGTTGTAGTGGGGATTGACTAGTGCTTACCCTTTCCTTTGCTAAGCAGGGTTTATCGCCAGGGTCAGGTATGGATTAGGTTCCTGCTTGGCGATAGATGAAGAACCTATATAGGGATGTTTAGGGCAGACAAGGTGACTTTAGATCTGCTTAGGGGTCTCCACTACCCTTCTCTAGTGTTGGGTTCCCTTTCCCTCATCCCTTTGTGTTGCACTTAGTCTTTCCCAGACTGTGCGTGAAATACATACTCTAATGTGTAAACAGGAAGTCAGTCTGACGTTTTGTGAACTGCAGGATGATATCATCACCTACTAAAGAGGACTATGCACTGGATTCTTTTACCTCCCCCTTTTGCTGCTTCACCACTAATTCTGGAACAGTCTTTCTTTTTCTCTTCTACCAAAGTTATGCCCCTTCCCAGGAAATAAAGAGCACCCAATATTCAAATTTTCCCTTTAACCAACTGGACAGCACAGAAATTCTCTTTGGATGTTTGCTTTTTCCCCTCTATGATGCTGTCCAATAAAAACATGGATCAGTCAAAGGGGAGGCAAATTCACAAAGGAAAGGTCACATTTGCAGCCTGGCTCGGTGTTCTCCAAATAGGCAGTTGCCGTGTCCCTTCCTGCTGTTGGAGCACATAAAAGGAGGAGTGCTAGCTTGCTGGAACACAGGAAAAAAAATCATTTCATCGGCTGTCCAGCACTGCTACTCTCTTGTGCTCCGGTAGCTGGAAGGGAAGTGTCGACTGTAGAGTGAGAACATTCTTTGACCTTCTGTGTGGGCGTTTGCTTTTTCACCTCTATCACTGATCCATGTTTTTATTGGCTAGTTTCATAGAGGAGAAATTACAAACACCGAAAGCCAAGTTCTCTGGTATATGCCTAGGTGGTTGAAGTGGGGAAATTGGCATATTGGCCACTCTCTTTTATTACCAGGGCTGTAATTTTGGAACTGACATTAGATAAGAGCAAAAACAATGTGATGAGATTCTGCCCCTGTGTAAAAGTATGAGGCATTGAGGGAAACTTATCAGAAGGAAAAAAGAATCAAGATAGGGAATGGCACACCAACTAAACCAGATATAAAAAATAATACATTTCATTTATTTCCTATAAAAGTCATACCAGACAACTGTCCTGAATGTGCCGTGACTATACTGATTTTTCAGAAAGAGTCTTAGAAAATGTGCATTGTCGCAGGTGAAAATGGGGCATGGGTTTCACAAAGCCCACCCTCAAATGGGCATGTGTCAGGATTTGGGTGGGATTAAAGCCTAATTGCTTGATAAGTCTGTAGTATAATACAGATATATCACTTTTTTTTTTTTTTTGCTGGATTGGCACTGTAAAAGACAAATTGATACATTTCTGGAATATGAGCGAAGAGTCTCAGCAATGAGGCCCATTAATAGATGAATTTGGGTCGGAGAAGATGTCAAATTCTCGTGAGACATTCATTTACACATGGGGTATCAATCTTCTCTGAATATTAATCTCTAATTTTTTTTTTTAACACAAAAGTCACATTAAATTCCTAATCTATACGTGCATTGCACTCCGATGATGGAACTACATGTTTCAAGACATCTGGAACTGCATGTGCAAAGCATCCTGGGCTTTGTAGTCCTGGATCCTACTTGCTTCACACTTTTAGGATTGCTGGGGGATCCCCTCTACTATTCAGATCTGTAATCAAGAATCAGAACAGGTGCTGTTTTAATTTGATTGGATAATTAGCTTGTGAAAGCTAATTAAAACCATCCACCAATGAGGAGAGGAAGACTATAAATAAATCAGTCTCTCATTTGCATAAGGCTCGAAATTAAAAGCTGTTTAATTAATATTTAAAATGTTCAACATGAAATTGGACAATGCATAGCTTGTTGAGATAAGATCATTCTTGTTCTGCACCTTAACCATTTCAGCCGCTTACATTCATGCAAACTTTTACCAGAGACGTGCAACATCGACGCCTGAGAACTGCTTAAAAATGTATAATCGGTCCTCTACAACTGTCCTTGTTAGACCGGCGTCACACTAGCGAGTTTGATGCGAGTTAGTCGCACGACTTACTCGCATCAACACCCGGCACGGCCGCCCGCTCTTGGACCAGAGTATGCGGCGGCATAGAAATACATGCAGCCGCGCACTCTGGTCCGAGAGCGGGCGGCCATGCCGGGTGTTGATGCGAGTAAGTCATGCGACTAACTCGCATCAAACTCGCTAGTGTGACGCCGGCCTAACGTGCACTATTGAATTCAGGTTTCTCATTCAGTTCCGTTGCCTCCGGTGCATCACATCTGGACCTCTCTTTCCCCCCGCCCCCTCCCCGGTGTATCACATCAGGCCCTTTCCCCCAGAATACCACATCCAGCCACTCGCTATACCATCTGCCTTTACTACCACGTGACAGAGTGGCCAGTGGTGCAGCGCTCACTGATAACAGCGCGGTCCTGTAATAGGAGCCGCCGGGGTAACAAGTCCACTCATGACATTTCATCCTCCTAAATCTTCCCCATCCCCCATATTATTGAGAAGTGTAAGGAACTTCCTCAACTCGGCGAAGAAGTGGAGACCATGTGCTGTAACAGGAGGGCCGAGTGCTGAGGAGCAGAGGGCAGAAAAGTCCCGAGTAGTCTACTGACTCCATAACTGCAGAGTCCAGACCTCTTCCGGTATGAACATCTGCACAAACACTGCACCCCCGCCCAGAACTTCATGCAGCAAAATGGAGCACCCACCAGGGTCATGGGGATACCTGGTACCGGGCCCCTTCTTAAAGGGGGAAGTGTCACGGCAGTAGTGACCCGGTCCGTGGCCCTGGGCATCCCATGAAGAAAAAAAAACGATTGTAGAGGGGAAATAAAGTTTGTGATATAATGTTCGTGACGCCACCTGTGGTATTCAGCAAGGAATAGCCAACGCTGCAGTTCAGATCCTCTTTGGCTGATGGTAGTGCAGCAAAGATGTTCAGCTCTCCACAGGCAGAGCTATCCCCAGAGCAGAATTAGAGATAAGGGTGGTGGTGACAATGATGGTGGTGCAGGGCGGTGTGACGCGGAAATGAATCGGAGGACACAGCAAGTTGCAGTTCTCAATGCTTTACTCACAGTTCTGCAGAAACTGTCTCCAGCCGGGTGCTGTGTACTCCGGGCCTGTGGTCCTGCAAACTTCCAGGTAGATTGGGATACACCTTTCCAGTACTCCTTTCCGTGTATTTCTCTCCTAGCCGTCTCACTGCGCTGGCTCTCACTTCTCTTGCCCTGCGCCGCTCACCCAGAGCCCCAAGCCGCTAGCTACGAGTCCTGTCGGGCGACATCCTCTGAGTCCCCTTGACCCTATTTATAGCTGCCTTTTCGGAGGGTAGGTGAGTGATTTACCACAGCCTCCGGTTTCTTAGCTGAACATATAGTCTCTCACTAAGTTGGGGCCGGTCCCCTGACTGTGACCTTGTCCTTCCATGTCTGGATGCAGGCCCCACGGGTGGTTTCGGCACTTACCGTGTCCCTAGAACACCTTCTGTCCTCCCAGGAGCTTCCTTCTGTCTCTCCCTCTCAATTTTCTCTTCTCTCCCTTTCTTCACTCCTTCTCCTCCGGTTTCCTCAGACCAACTCCTCACAACCCCTCTCTCTCTCCTCGCCTTCTAAGCTCCTCCCTTTTTCCTACCTTCCCCAACACCCTTTCCTACCCAACCTGGGATGAGGCCATCCTCTCCAAGGGTACACGCAGATGCCCCAACTGAACTGGTGTGTGTTGGGTGCGAGTGTTAGAGTCCTGGGTAGTGCTCCATGTTATGATTTGGTAGCTGAGGAGAGCAGGCAAAAACGGCAATACACCAGAGAGGTTGGAATCTACTGGATTGCAGTACCCTGACTAACCACCACAACTAAAGGCAGCCGTGGAGCGTACCGACGTTGGTCCTAGACGCCTCGTCACAGCCTGAGAGGCTAACTACACCTAAAGATAGAAAGAGGAAAGCTATCTGCCCCGGAGCAGATCCCCAAAGAACATAGGAAGCTCCCAAACATGTAATGGCGGTTAGACAAGAGGAAATACAGACACAGACAGAAAATAGTATGAGCAAACGTTGGGGCCCATTCTTCCTAGAAAGAAAAGGATAGGAAGGACACTTACTGCAGTCCAAAAAACCTAAAAAATACCAACTCTACTAATTGCAAAAACACCTGAGATCACACGACCTCTACCACCTAAATTAGTTCTCTGGTGTAACAAAACTAAGCCGCAGCCACTGAAAAAACTGGAAAAGGCAAATGAACAAATAACAGTGGCTCAGATAAACTGAGAGGAGCACAAGCCCCCGGAGGGGACCTGGCTGACCTCCACAGAAGAGCAGGAAAAAATGCAAAAAGCAAGCACAAAAATAAAAGCAGAAAATATCTTATCTGTTAGCAGAAGATGCAGGCAAGACTCAGCAAGCTTCCAAGTGAACCAGGAACCAAAGTTGAGACAAGAACAATTGATCACCGGCAACCCTGATGGGAGGGAACCTCCCTTATATAAGACCAGTCTGTAACTCCTGATTGCCAATCTAAACAATCTTCATTGAATGGTTCAGCACTGTCTGCAACCACCAGAGGGAGCCTCCGCTCAGAATTCATTTCTAACACATTCACAACAGTACCCCCCCCTTGAGGAGGGGTCATCGAACCCTCATTTGGGCAACCAGGTCGGTCAGGATGAGCTCTGTGATACGCACGGATCAGTCTCCTAGCATGGATGTCCGAAGCAAACACCCAAGAATTGTCCTCCTGACCATAACCTCTCCACTTAACCAAATACTGGAGTTTCTGTCTAGAAAAACGAGAATCCAATATTTTCTCAACCACATACTCCAGATTGCCCTCAACCAAAACAGGGTCAGGGGGCGCAGCCATAGGAACCACTGGCTCGACAAACCTCTTCAATAAGGACTTGTGGAACACGTTATGGATCTTAAATGTCCCTGGAAGAAGTAAACGAAAGGAAACAGGATTAAGAATCTCCATGATCTTATAAGGTCCAATGAACCTAGGCTTAAACTTAGGAGATGCGACTCTCATAGGGATATTTCTTGAGGACAACCAGACCAAGTCCCCCACTTCAAACCGAGGACCATCAGTCCTATGCCGGTTGGCAAACCGCTGGGCCCTTTCCTGAGAGAGGGACAACCTCTCCACTACCTGGTCCCAAATCTGCTGCATACGCTCCACAACAGAGTCAACACCTGGACAGACAGAAGCCTCCGTCTGTCCCGAAGAAAATCGAGGGTGAAACCCAAAATTGCAGAAAAATGGAGACATCAAAGTGGCAGAGCTAGCCCTATTATTAAGAGCAAACTCAGCCAAAGGCAAAAAAGAGACCCAGTCATCTTGATCAGCAGACACAAAGCATCTCAGATAAGTCTCCAATGTCTGGTTTGTTCTCTCAGTTTGTCCATTGGTCTGAGGATGAAAAGCAGAGGAGAAAGACAATTGAACACCAAGTTTAGAACAAAAAGTCCTCCAAAATCTGGAAACAAACTGGACTCCTCTGTCAGACACAATGTTCTCAGGAATGCCGTGTAACCAAACCACGTGCTGAAGGAACAAAGGCACCAATTCGGAGGAGGAAGGCAACTTAGGTAATGGCACAAGATGTATCATTTTGGAAAACCTATCACAAATCACCCAGATAACGGTAATTCTCTGAGAAACAGGGAGGTCAGAAATGAAATCCATAGAGATATGGGTCCATGGTCTCTTGGGCACAGGCAATGGCATCAACAAACCACTAGAGCGAGAGCAAGGCTTGGAGCGAGAGCAAGTCCCGCAGGACTGCACAAATTCCCTGACGTCAAGAGACAAAGTAGGCCACCAAAAGGACCGACTAACCAAGTCTCTGGTACCAAAAATTCCGGGATGACCGGCCAACGCGGAACAATGAATCTCAGACATCACACTCTTTTTCCACCGGTCTGGGACAAACAATTTCCCAATAGGGCAGCGCTCGGGTTTATCCTCCTGACACCCTTCCAGAGCCAGTCTCAAATTGGGCGAGATGGCGGTAGGAACTACACCCTCTCTCAAAATAACAGCAGGATCAGATAACTCAGGAGAGTCCGCAAGGAAACTCCTCGAGAGGGCATCCGCCTTAACATTCTTAGTGCCAGGAAGAAAGGAAACCACAAAATTAAAACGTGTGAAAAACAAGGCCCACCTGGCCTGTCTAGGATTAAGTCGCTTGGCTGATTCCAGATAAACCAGATTCTTATGGTCCGTGAGGACCACCACCTGATGTTTGGCTCCCTCCAGCCAATGTCTCCACTCTTCAAAAGCCCACTTCATGGCCAATAACTCCCGATTACCCACGTCATAATTACGTTCAGTTGGAGAAAATTTTCGAGAGAAAAAGGCACAAGGGTTACTTTTAGAGGTCTCTGGATCTCTTTGGGACAAAACGGCACCTGCCCCAATTTCAGAGGCATCAACCTCCACCTGAAATGGCAGAGAAACATCAGGCTGCCGTAGAACAGGAGCAGAAGTGAATCTCTGCTTAAGTTCCTGAAACGCAGAGACTGCCTCAGGAGGCCAATTCACCACATCAGAACCCTTCTTGGTCAAATCAGTCAATGGTTTAACAATAACAGAGAAATTACCAATAAATTTACGATAAAAATTGGCAAAACCCAAGAATCTCTGAAGAGCCTTTAATGAAGTAGGTTGGACCCAATCACAGATGGCCTGAACCTTGACCAGGTCCATTTCAATAACAGATGGGGACAAAATGAATCCCAGAAATGAGATCCTCTGTACGCCAAAAAGACACTTTGATCCCTTCACATACAGAGCATTCTCTCTCAAAATCTGGAACACAGTCCGAACATGTTTCACATGAGAGTCCCAGTCATTGGAAAAAATCAAGATATCCTCCAAATAAACAATCAGAAATTTATCCACAAAATCCCTGAAAATGTCATTCATGAAGGACTGGAAGATGGAAGGAGCATTAGTGAGCCCAAAGGGCATCACTAGGTACTCAAAATGCCCCTCTGGGGTATTAAATGCCGTCTTCCATTCATCCCCGTGCTTAATGCGAATAAGGTTATACGCCCCCTGAGGTCAAGCTTGGTAAACCAAGTAGCACTTTTCACCCTGGAAAACAGGTCAGAAATCAAGGGTAACGGATATTGATATTTCACAGTGATATTGTTCAAGAGACGATAATCAATACACGGCCTTAATGAACCATCCTTTTTGGCCACAAAGAAAAAACCGGCACCTAAGGGTGAAGAGGATGGTCTGATATGACCCTTCTCCAATGACTCCTTGATATAAAACCGCATAGCATCATGTTCAGGTACAGACAAGTTAAAAAGGCGACTTTTAGGGAATTTACTACCAGGCACTAATTCAATAGCGCAGTCATAGCTCCTATGGGGGGGCAAGGATGCAGATTTACTTTCGCTAAACACATCAGAAAAATCAGTCAAAAAGTCAGGAACATCCTGAGCCTGGGGAGAGGCAGAAAAAACAAAAGTGTTGGCATTATCACATTGGCAGCCCTGTTGTGAATGGGTTTGAGATGAGTTCTGAGCAGAGGCTCCCTCTGGTGGTTACAAGCGGTGCTAGTCTGTCCAGTGAAGATTGTGAGGACTGGGAATCAGGTGTTACTGACTGGTCTTATATAAGGGAGTCACCTTCCATCAGGGTTGCCGGTGATCAATTGTTCTGGTCTGAATCCTTTATTCCAGTTTCCCTTGTAGCCTGCTGTGTCGTGTCTGCATCTCCTGCTAACAGATAAGACATTTTCTTCTTTTGAGTTTGTGCTGTGTTTTTGCATTTTGTCCTGCACTTCTGTGGGGGCCTTCAGGGTCCCCTCCGGGGGCTTCTGTCCTCTCAGTTTTGTTCAGCCACTGATGTTTGTACTTTTGCTTTTTCCAGTTTTTTCAGTGGCTGCTGTTTTGATTTTGTTACACCAGAGAACTAGTTTGGGTGGAAGAGGTCGTGTGATCTCAGGTGTTTTTGAAATTAGTAGAGTTGGTGCCTTTCAGGGTTTTCTGGGATTGCAGTGGGTGCCCTTCCTATCCTTTTCTATTTAGTTAGTTTGGACCCCAGCGTTTGCTCATACTATTTTCTTTCTGTGTCAGTATTTCATCTTGTCTAACCGCCATTACTTGTTTGGGGGCTTTCTATTATCTTTGGGGTTCTGCTCCGGGGCAGATAGCTTTCCTATTTCTATCTTTAGGTGTAGTTAGTTTCTCAGGCTGTGACGAGGCGTCTAGGACCAACGTAGGAACGCTCCACGGCTGCCTCTAGTTGTGGTGGTTAGTCAGGGTACTGCAATCTCATAGATTCCAACTGCTCTGGTGTATTGCCTTTTTTACCTGCACTCCTCAGCTACCGAAACATAACAGTATCACCGGCCAAAAAATGTAAAATTGTATGGTACTCACAGAAGGGAAAAAATATTGTGAAAGAAAAAAGGTTGTCAGAGTTGTCAGAAATATTTTCCTGTTTGTTGCATTTTTTTTTTTTCCCTCTGTATCTCTGGGTGCTGGGGAGGATCTTTTCTCTCAATGGAGTTTGCACAGTTGTCTGGCCGTGTGGATCAGCTTGCCACTGAGGTTCGGAGTATTGCTATCTATCTTGCTGGGTTGCCTGTTGTGGAACCTAGGATTCCCATGCCAGATTTGTTTTTAGGGGATCGAGCTAAGTTTCAGAATTTCAAAAATAATTGTAAATTGTTTTTTGCCTTAAAATCTAAGTCCTCAGGGAACGCAGCGCAGCAGGTTCAAATTATCATCTCTCTCCTGCGCGGCGATCCTCAGGATTGGGCTTTTTCCCTGATACCTGGGGATCCTGTTTTGAGTGATGTTGATGCATTTTTTCAGGCCTTGGGTTATTGTACGATGAGCCTAATGTCACTGATCAAGCTGAAAAAGCCTTGTTGGCATTAAATCAGGGGCTTGATGACGCTGAGTTATACTGTCAGAGATTCCGTAGGTGGGCAGTCCTGACCAAATGGAATCACGACGCTTTGGCAGCCCTTTTCTGGAAGGGTCTGTCAGATAATGTAAAGGATGTTATGGTGGGATTCCCTGTCCCCTCTGGTCTCAATGATTCTATGTCATTAGCGATTCAAATTGACAGACGTTTGCGTGAGCAGAGAAGTATGCGTGGAATGGTGTTGCCTTGTGAACCAGCTTCTGAACCCATGCAGTGTGATAGAGTGGTGTCTGGGCACAGCGTCATGAGTTTCAAAAGCGCAATGGGTTATGTTTCTACTGTGGTGATGCCTCTCATGCTATTTCAGTCTGCCCTAAGCGGGGAAGACGTTTTGCACGCTCAGTTGTCTTGGGTAGTGTTCAGACTAAGTTTTTATTAACTGTCACTCTGATATGCTCTCTGTCCTCATTTTCTGCTCAGGCTTTCGTTGATTCTGGAGCAGCTATTAATCTGATGGATTATGATTTTGCTAAACGTTGTGGATTTCCCTTGATACCCCTACAGAAGTCTATTCCCCTACTGGGGATCGATTCTACCCCTTTGGCTGAGAATAAACCCCAGTTTTCTACTCAGGTGATAATGAGGGTTGAACCTGATCACTAGGAGTGCTGCAAATTTTTGGTTCTGTATAATCTGCATGACATTATCGTGCTGGGTTTTCCTTGGTTACAGTCTCATAATCCTGTTTTGGATTGGAAATCTGTGTCTGTAACCAGTTGGGGCTGCCAATGTGTTAATACTAACACTCCTGTTTTTTCTGCCTCCCCCCAGGCTCAGTATGTTCCCGACTTTTTGATTGATTTTTCTGATGTGTTTAGCGAAAGTAAATCTGCATCCTTGCCTCCCCATAGGAGCTATGACTGCGCTATTGAATTAGTGCCGGGTAGTAAATTCCCTAAAGGTCGCCTTTTTAACTTGTCTGTACCTGAACATGACGCTATGCGGTCTTATATCAAGGAATCATTGGAGAAGGGTCATATCAGACCATCCTCTTCACCCTTGGGTGCCGGTTTTTTCTTTGTGGCCAAAAGGATGGTTCTTTAAGGCCGTGTATTGATTATCGTCTCTTGAACAATATTACTGTGAAATATCAATACCCGTTACCCTTGATTTCTGACCTGTTTTCCAGGGTGAAAAACGCTACTTGGTTTACCAAGCTTGACCTCAGGGGGGCGTATAACCTTATTCGCATTAAGCACGGGGATGAATGGAAGACTGCATTCAATACCCCTGAAGGGCATTTTGAGTACCTGGTGATGCCCTTTGGGCTCACTAATGCTCCTTCCGTCTTCCAGTCCTTCATGAATGACATTTTCAGGGATTTTGTGGACAAATTTCTGATTGTTTATTTGGATGATATCTTGATTTTTTCTAATGACTGGGACTCTCATGTGAAACATGTTCGAACTGTATTCCAGATTTTGAGAGAGAATGCTCTGTATGTGAAGGGATCAAAGTGTCTTTTTGGCGTACAGAGGATCTCATTTCTGGGATTCATTTTGTCCCCATCTGTTATTGAAATGGACCCGGTCAAGGTTCAGGCCATCTGTGATTGGGTCCAACCTACTTCATTAAAGGCTCTTCAGAGATTTTTGGGTTTTGCCAATTTTTATCGTAAATTTATTGGTAATTTCTCGGTTATTGTTAAACCATTAACTGATTTGACCTGAAAGGGTTCTGATGTGGTGAATTGGCCTCCTGAGGCAGTCTCTGCATTTCAGGAAATTAAGCAGAGATTCACTTCTGCTCCTGTTCTACGGCAGCCTGATGTTTCTCTGCCATTTCAGGTGGAGGTTGATGCCTCTGAAATTGGGGCAGGTGCCGTTTTGTCCCAAAAAGATCCAGAGACCTCTAAAAGTAACCCTTGTGCCTTTTTCTCTCGAAAATTTTCTCCTACTGAACGTAATTATGACGTGGGTAATCGGGAGTTATTGGCCATGAAGTGGGCTTTTGAAGAGTGGAGACATTGGCTGGAGGGAGCCAAACATCAGGTGGTGGTCCTTACGGACCATAAGAATCTGGTCTATCTGGAATCTGCCAAGCGACTCAATCCTAGACAGGCCAGGTGGGCCTTGTTTTTCACACGTTTTAATTTTGTGGTTTCCTTTCTTCCTGGCACTAAGAATGTTAAGGCGGATGCCCTCTCGAGGAGTTTCCTTGCGGACTCTCCTGAGTTATCTGATCCTTCTGTTATTTTGAAAGAGGGTGTAGTTCTTTCCGCCATCTCGCCCAATTTGAGACTTGCTCTGGAGGGGTGTCAGGAGGATAGGCCCGAGTGCTGCCCTGTTGGAAAATTGTTTGTCCCGGACCAGTGGAAAAAGAGTGTGATGTCTGAGATTCATTGTTCCGCGTTGGCTGGGCATCCCGGAATTTTTGGTACCAGAGACTTGGTTAGACGGTCCTTTTGGTGGCCTACCTTGTCTCGTGATGTCAGGGAATTTGTGCAGTCCTGCGGGACTTGCTCTCGCTCCAAGCCTTGCTCTCGCTCTAGTGGTTTGTTGATGCCATTGCCTGTGCCCAAGAGACCATGGACCCATATCTCTATGGATTTCATTTCCGACCTTCCTGTTTCTCAGAGAATGACCACCATCTGGGTAATTTGTGATAGGTTTTCCAAGATGATACATCTTGTGCCATTACCTAAGTTGCCTTCCTCCTCTGAATTGGTGCCGTTGTTCCTTCAGCACATGGTTCGTTTGCACGGCATTCCTGAGAACATTGTGTCTGACAGAGGAGTCCAGTTTGTTTCCAGATTTTGGAGGACTTTTTGTTCTAAACTGGGTGTTCAATTGTCTTTCTCCTCTGCATTTCATCCTCAGACCAATGGTCAAACTGAGAGAACAAACCAGACATTGGAGACTTATCTAAGATGCTTTGTGTCTGCTGATCAGGATGACTGGGTCTCTTTTTTACCTTTGGCTGAGTTTGCTCTTAATAATAGGGCTAGCTCTGCTACTTTGATGTCTCCGTTTTTCTGTAAGTCTGGGTTTCACCCTCGATTTTCTTCGGGACAGACGGAGGCTTCTGTCTGTCCAGGTGTTGACTCTGTTGTGGAGCGTATGCAACTGATTTGGGACCAGGTAGTGGAGAGGTTGTCCCTCTCTCAGGAGAGGGCCCAGCGGTTTGCTAACCGGCATAGGACTGATGGTCCTCGGTTTAAAGTGGGGGACTTGGTCTGGTTGTCCTCAAAGAATATTCCTATGAGAGTAGCATCTCCTAAATTTAAGCCTAGGTTCATTGGACCTTATAAGATCATGGAGATTATTAATCCTGATTCTTTTCGTTTGCTTCTTCCAGGGACATTTAAGATCCATAACGTGTTCCACAAGTCCTTGTTGAAGAGGTTTGTTGAGCCAGTGGTTCCTGCTGCTGTGCCTCCTGACCCTGTTTTGGTTGAGGGCAATCTGGAATATGTGGTTGAGAAAATATTAGATTCTTGTTTTTCTAGACGGAAACTCCAGTATTTGGTTAAATGGAGAGGTTATGGTCAGGAAGACAATTCTTGGGTGTTTGCTTCGGACATCCATGCTAGGAGACTTATCCGTGCGTATCATAGAACTCATCCTGACCGACCTGGTTGCTCAAATGAGGGTTCGGTGACCTCTCCTCAAGGGGGGGTACTGTTGTGAATGGGTTTGAGATGAGTTCTGAGCAGAGGCTCCCTCTGGTGGTTACAAGCGGTGCTAGTCTGTCCAGTGAAGATTGTGAGGACTGGGAATCAGGTGTTACTGACTGGTCTTATATAAGGGAGTCACCTTCCCATCAGGGTTGCCGGTGATCAATTGTTCTGGTCTGAATCCTTTATTCCAGTTTCCCTTGTAGCCTGCTGTGTCGTGTCTGCATCTCCTGCTAACAGATAAGACATTTTCTTCTTTTGAGTTTGTGCTGTGTTTTTGCATTTTGTCCTGCACTTCTGTGGGGGCCTTCAGGGTCCCCTCCGGGGGCTTCTGCCCTCTCAGTTTTGTTCAGCCACTGATGTTTGTACTTTTGCTTTTTCCAGTTTTTTCAGTGGCTGCTGTTTTGATTTTGTTACACCAGAGAACTAGTTTGGGTGGAAGAGGTCGTGTGATCTCAGGTGTTTTTGAAATTAGTAGAGTTGGTGCCTTTCAGGGTTTTCTGGGATTGCAGTGGGTGCCCTTCCTATCCTTTTCTATTTAGTTAGTTTGGGCCCCAGCGTTTGCTCATACTATTTTCTTTCTGTGTCAGTATTTCATCTTGTCTAACCGCCATTACATGTTTGGGGGCTTTCTATTATCTTTGGGGTTCTGCTCCGGGGCAGATAGCTTTCCTATTTCTATCTTTAGGTGTAGTTAGTTTCTCAGGCTGTGACGAGGCGTCTAGGACCAACGTAGGAACGCTCCACGGCTGCCTCTAGTTGTGGTGGTTAGTCAGGGTACTGCAATCTCATAGATTCCAACTGCTCTGGTGTATTGCCTTTTTTACCTGCACTCCTCAGCTACCGATACATAACACAGCCCCAACTGGTTACAGACACAGATTTCCAATCCAAAACAGGATTATGAGACTGTAACCAAGGGAAACCTAGTACAATAATGGCATGCAGATTATACAGCACCAAAAATTTGCAACTCTCCTGATGGTCAGGTTCAACCCTCATTATCACCTGAGTAGAGAACTGGGGTTTATTCTCAGCCAAAGGGGTAGAATCAATCCCCAGTAGGGGAATAGACTTCCGTAGGGGTATCAAGGGAAACCCACAACGTTTAGCAAAATCAAAATCCATCAGGTTAATAGCTGCTCCCGAATCAACAAAATCCTGAGCAGAAAATGTGGACAGGGAGCAAATCAGGGTAACAGTCAACAGAAATTTAGTCTGAATACTACCCAAGACAACTGAGCGTGCAAAACGTCTTCCCCGCTTAGGGCAGACTGAAATAGCATGAGAGGCGTCACCACAGTAGAAACATAACCCATTGCGTTTTCGAAACTCATGATGCTGTGCCCCAGAAGCCACTCTATCACACTGCATGGGTTCAGAAGCTGGTTCACAAGGCAACACTATTCCACGCATACCTCTACGCTCACGCAAACGTCTGTCAATTTGAATCGCTAATGACATAGAATCATTGAGACCAGAGGAGCAGGGAAACCCACCATAACATCTTTTACATTCTCTGACAGACCCTTCCGAAAAAGGGCTGCCAAAGCATCATCATTCCATTTGGTCAGGACTGCCCACTTTCGGTATTTCTGACAGTATAACTCAGCGTCCTCAAGCCCCTGATTTAATGCCAACAAGGTTTTTTCAGCTTGATCAGTGACATTAGGTTCATCGTACAATAACCCCAGAGCCAGAAAAAATGCATCAACATTACTCAAAACAGGGTCCCCAGGTGTCAGGGAAAAAGTCCAATCCTGAGGATCGCTGCGCAGGAGAGAGATGACAATTTGAACCTGCTGTGCTGCGTTCCCTGAGGACTTAGGTTTCAAGGCAAAAAACAATTTACAGTTATTTTTGAAATTCAGAAATTTAGCTCGATCCCCTAAAAACAAATCTGGCATGGGGATCCTAGGTTCCACAACCGGCAACCCTGCAAGATAGGTAGCAATACTCCGAACTTCAGTGGCAAGCTGATCCACACGGCCAGACAACTGTGCAAACTCCATTGAGAGAAAAAAAAAAATCCTCAGCAGCCAGAGAAAAAGAGGGAAAAAAAAATGCAAACAAACAGAAAAAAAAAAAAAAAATCTGACAACTTTTTTTTTTTCTTTACACTATTTTTCCCTTCTGTGAGTACCATATAATTTTCAGTTTGGCCGGTGATACTGTTATGATTTGGTAGCTGAGGAGAGCAGGCAAAAACGGCAATACACCAGAGAGGTTGGAATCTACTGGATTGCAGTACCCTGACTAACCACCACAACTAAAGGCAGCTGTGGAGCGTACCTACGTTGGTCCTAGACGCCTCGTCACAGCCTGAGAGGCTAACTACACCTAAAGATAGATAGAGGAAAGCTATCTGCCCCGGAGCAGATCCCAAAGAACATAGGAAGCCCCCAAACGTGTAATGGCGGTTAGACAAGAGGAAATACAGACACAGACAGAAAATAGTATGAGCAAACGTTGGGGCCCAATCTTCCTAGAAAGAAAAGGATAGGAAGGACACTTACTGCAATCCAAAAAACCCTAAAAAAAATACCAACTCTACTAATTGCAAAAAACACCTGAGATCACACGACCTCTACCACCTAAATTAGTTCTCTGGTGTAACAAAACTAAGCCGCAGCCACTGAAAAAGGCAAATGAACAAATAACAGTGGCTCAGATAAACTGAGAGGAGCACAAGCCCCCGGAGGGGACCTGGCTGACCTCCACAGAAGAGCAGGAAAAAATGCAAAAAGCAAGCACAAAAATAAAAGCAGAAAATATCTTTTATGTTAGCAGAAGATGCAGGCAAGACTCAGCAAGCTTCCAAGTGAACCAGGAACCAAAGTTGAGACAAGAACAATTGATCACCGGCAACCCTGATGGAGGGAACCTCCCTTATATAAGACCAGTCTGTAACTCCTGATTGCCAATCTTCACAATCTTCATTGAATGGTTCAGCACTGTCTGCAACCACCAGAGGGAGCCTCCGCTCAGAATTCATTTCTAACACATTCACAACAGCTCCCACCTTACCGGAGAGTGGGATACCACACCTCTGGATGAAGTGCAGTACCTCTGTGGCGACTGGACCCTCAGGGGCGCCACTGTTATGAATGTGCTAGAGATGGTTTCTGAGCAGAGACTCCCTCTGGTGGTTACAGACAGTACTGAACCTTTCAGCGAGGAGTGGCAATCTGCGTTCACGGACTGGTCTGATATAAGGGAGGTTCCCTCCCATGATGGTTGCCGGTGATCAATTGTTCTTGTCTCAATTGTGGTTCCTGGTTCATTTGGAAGTTAGCTGGAGTCTTGCCTGCATCTCCTGCTTTCAGATAAGATAGTTTTTGCTTTTCTTTTGGTGCTTGCTTTTTGCATTATTCCCTGCACTTTTGTGGAGGTCAGCCAGGTCCCCTCCTGGGGCTTGAGCTCCTCACAGTTTATCTGCAGCCACTGTTATTTGCTCATTTGCTTTTTCCTGTTTTTTCAGCGGCTGCGGCTTGGTTTTTGTTCACACTGAGACCTGATTTAGTGGGTGGCGAGATCGTATGATCTCAGTATTTTTGTAATCCGAATTGTTGGATTTTTGTAGGGTTTTCTGGGTTGCAGAAAGTATCTCTCCTGTCCTATCCTATTTAGTCAGCTTGTGGACCCAGCGTTTGCTCAGTCTATTTTCTGCCTGTGTTTGTATTTTCATCTTGTCTAACCGCCATTATATGTTTGGGGGCTTCCTATTTTCTTTGGGGATCTGCTCCGGGGGAGATAGCTTTCATCTTTCTGCCTTTAGGTGTAGTTATCTCTCAGGCTGTGACGAGGCGTCTAGGATCAACGTAGGAACGCTCCACGGCTACCTCTATGTTGTGAATGGGTTTGAGATGAGTTCTGAGCAGAGGCTCCCTCTGGTGGTTACAAGCGGTACTAGTGAGGATTGTGAGGACTGGGAATCAGGTGTTACTGATTGGTCTTATATAAGGGAGTCATTTTCCCATCAGGGTTGCCGGTGATCAATTGTTCTGGTCTGAATCCTTCTTTCCAGTTTCCCTTGTAGCCTGCTGTGTCGTGTCTGCATCTCCTGCTATCAGATAAGACAATTTCTTATTTTGTGTTTTTGCTATATTTTTGCATTTTGTCCTGCACTTCTGTGGGGGCCTTCAGGGTCCCCTCCAGGGCTTTTGCCCTCTCAGTTTAGTCCAGCCACTGTGTTTTGTACTTTTGCTTTTTCCAGTTTTTTTTCAGTGGCTGCTGTTTTGTTTTTGTTACACCAGAGAACTAATTTAGGTGGTAGAGGTCGTGTGATCTCAGGTGATTTTGAAATTAGTAGAGTTGGTGTTTTTTCAGGGTTTTCTGAGATTGCAGTGAGTACCCTTCCTGTCCTTTTCTGTTTGGATAGTTTGGGCCCCAGCGTTTGCTCATACTATTTTCTTTCTGTGTCTGTATTTCCTCTTGTCTAACCGCCATTACATGTTTGGGGGCTTTCTATTATCTTTGGGGTTCTGCTCCGGGGCAGATAGCTTTCCTATTTCTATCTTTAGGTGTAGTTAGTTTCTCAGGCTGTGACGAGGCGTCTAGGACCAACGTAGGAACGCTCCACGGCTGCCTCTAGTTGCGGTGGTTAGTCAGGGTACTGCAATCTCATAGATTCCAACTGCTCTGGTGTATTTCCTTTTTTACCTGCACTCCTCAGCTACCGTAACATAACACCTCTAGTTGTGTCGTTAGTTTAGGAATCTGCAACCCATCAGTTAGCAACATCTCAGGTGTTCGGCTGCCCTGCTGTTGTTCCTGTCCTCCTCAGCTACCGAAACATAACACGCCACACTTACATCACCAAGCACAATGCCGAGCGTCGGATGAAGTGGTGTAAGGGCCCCACCACTGGACTCTGCAGAAAACATGTTCTGTGCAGTGAAGGATCACACTTCTCTTTGTGGTGTTTGATGGACGAGTCTAGGTTTGGTAAATGCACATTCACCTTTTTCTTTTTGTAAACTCTTTTCATGTCACTCTTTAATTGATGTTATAACTAAGAGGACTCTGTGAAGCCTTCCCAGGAGCACTGTAAAAACATTGAATGGATTAGATATAGTTGGACTTCCATTTTCCTAAAGATGGCTGGTATGTAGTTTATATTTATTGCTTTGGTCATTTATAGGTTGAAATGTACAATGCACACTGTAGTAAATGTAGCCCAATAATATGTTGTAAAGTTGTAGCCTTGCTCATGCAATAGATTCATCCATGCCTCTAGAGACATCTCCAGATGAGAAAACGCTGGACTGGTTCTCTCTTGACAAGAAGCTTCACTGCAATAACCCCTTTACAATAATAATTTAATAAGGGATCATCATTCTCATTTGCACATGGAAACACGAAAAGCAATGGAATAAAACTGAAAGGGAGAAGATAAAGTTTAGATATGAGAAAAAACTTTTTGACGGTGAGGGTGATCAATGAGTGGAACAAGTGGCCACGAGAGGTGGTGAGTTCTCCTTCAATGGAAGTCTTCAAACAGAGGCTAGATATACATCTGTCTTAGATGATTTAGTGAATCCTGCATTGAGCAGGGGGATTGGACACGATGACCCTGGAGGTCCCTTCCAACTCTAATAGTCTAGGATTCTAGGATGATATTATATGTCGAGTAGTTTTGGGTTAGGTTCAACTGAGTTCTGAACTTTGGAGCCTGCTAGTATTTACATAGACTAGGCTGGTTCATAAATTGGGCTAGACTAGTGTGCAAAATCACCCACGTGCACGAACATAAGTCCATATTCTTGTGCAGTCCTTTGTACACACAGATAGCCCATGGACAAAAATACATTGGTGTGAACCTACCCTAACCCTTACTCTTTGGAATGGTCAGATCACTCTTGTTGCAGGCATCGTATTTACATCTATGCTGTATATATCATAGAAACTGAAGTACTTCTGGTGGGCCAGTAATATTCAGTGCTCTACACTATAACCCACTGGTAAAAAAAAAAAGACTGGTAAAATCTTGAGTCTTTTGTGTTCCATTGCAGCAACTTGGTGGCATCCAGTGATCGGTGGCTAATGGGATATAACCCAGTTATTGTGTTGTTAGAACATGAGCACAGAGAAATCTACTGTTAATCTATTGACTATGCTTAAAAACGAGCAAGCATGGCCGCTAATGAGCTGAATAGATGACGGTGAGATAATATTTATAAACTGGTTGACTCCCTAAATGTTGGGGTGCTTTGGGTACACATGTAAATAATCTGCCTTTGCGAGGCTCTGTAAGTCAATTCTGTATTTTATGGTTCTAGACATGTTGCTTTTATCCTAGGATTGAGAAATGTAATGAATATGCTGTATAGGTCGCAGGTAAGTTTTTATCACATAAAGCACAGGCTGGAAATGGAGTTGACAGCTGCACTGTATGAGCTTTAATAGGACCATGGATTGTTCTCACAGGAGGTCAGAGCATGATCGAAAGGATATTTAGTTTGGTTTTGTGTCTGTTACATTCAATAAGGAAGATAACAGGCTGAGGGAAAGGTTCCAGAATCATTCTGCTACTCATGGGCGGTGCCACATTGTAAAAGCTCACTCCCTCATTGGTTGATGGGCACAAGGGGCGTGTCTCCACTTATTTCTTTAACCAGCCCATGCTGAATTTTTGATTTTACTTTGGTTTGGCATTCTAAAAGGACCAGTTCTGCTCCTCCTTTGTGGATGGAGACTGCAGGTTAAATGCATCGGACCACCCCCGGGTGAGTATAATATCACTTGTTTTTCTTATCTTTCAGGTTACATCGGGGGCTTATCTACAGCATTCCAGAATGCTGTACATAAGCCCCTGATGACGGTGGCTGCAGCTTATATACGAAAAATGGGGTGACAGATTCCCTTTAAACAAGCTGTTGGTTACCATCCGTTTACCCATAGCCACTTATGTTGAGCTCACGTTTACATTACTAAGGTTGTGTTTGTGTTAAAGAGCTTGAACGGGGTTGGATACAGTCCTAGGAGACCTCAGAGTGTTACACACATTTTTGAGTGCAATTTAAGGCTTTGCAGTATTGGCATTCAAGGCAAACAGATTTGCTGCCGTTAAGGCCTCTTTCACACATCCGGTGTGCGCATGACGGCGCCCCCGGCATTTAGCCGCAGCGCCGCATCAGAAAACCTGATGCGCCGCTTGCGGTTTTTTTTGCATTGACTTGCATTAGCGCCGGATGGAGCCGCATGTCAATGCGTCGTATGCGATTTTGTCCGGATGCGGCGGAAATGTACATTCCGGCGGCCGGACAAAATGCAGCATGTAACGTTTTTTTTTTTTTGCCGGATTCCCCTGATGTCTCCGGGCATCAGAAACCATCCGGCAAAAAAACGCATGCGGCGCATCAGGTTTTCTGATGCGGCGCTGCGGCTAAATGCCGGGGGCGCCGTCAGGCGCACACCGGATGTGTGAAAGAGGCTTAAGAGGCAGATGCCGGCTGCATTGCACCTCCGGCACCTGCCTGACATGGAGCGAGTTCAGCTCCTGAGCCCGCTATGTACAGTGCGCATGCACCCTGACTGTGATGAAGTTGTATCAGGGATCAAGAAGGGGTTAATGGATTGACTGTTCTCCCCTTATTTGTGTGGGTTTCCTCTGAACCCTACAAAAGCCTGTTTTAGGGAAACTTGCTTAATATTGACCCTTTACATTGGACCTAAAGTGGATATAGATGGGGCTGCTTAAGTATATCCTCTGTACAGAGCTACTGAATATGTTGGCATCGTAATACTAATGGGAAATATTAGGAATAAACTTACAAAAGGATTGTTGTTGCCAATAATTCTTATTTAGTAACAGTATTTATGGCAGCCATAAATGGCTGACTATAAGGGCGCAGTTAGACGGGCCTAAGATCGAACTACAGTGCATGGACTGGCTGGCGGCTCTCCCCACCCGAGCATGACAGCTTCATGTATTTCTGTGCAGCTGTCATGCTTGGGTCGGTAGAGCCGCCGGCCAGTCCGTGCACTGCGGTCCGATTTATACGGGTGTCTGACTTTGCCCTAATTGTTCTAACTGCAGTCACAAATAATAAAAAAAAAAAAGTGTCTACTGCAAATGTTTAGCCTTCACCTCTCGCTGCGGATTTGTATTTATGACTCCAAAATTCTATCATAATCATCTGAAATGTCGTTATTTTGTTGTAAAGTTTCCCGGACGATTCTAATACGTCGTCCAGTGAATAAATAGATAGAATTGTAGATACGGCTGGCATATCTTTCTCTTTTTCTGAAACCTTTATAATGTATTGCAGTACATGCCGGATATCTACCATTTCCATCTTTCTATTTTACGCTGTGTTTCTATGACGGGTGTATTTATTGCTTTTCTTATTTTCTTCCGTTTACCTGCGGTGTTTTGTATTCTGTGTTATTAATGCTACGGAACAAAAGAAACAGTATGAAACGTAAAAAGACAGGATAATTTTTCTCTTAAAGGGGTTGTCTCATGAAAAGTATTAATATTCCAGAACTCAATCAGACATGTGAAATGAAGTTAATTTGCAACATACATCCATTAAAAAATAGTATCTGACTTTGTATCACCAGCACATTATCATCTGTGGTAGTGCCCCTGCTGTGTCCCTTGTGGCCACCTACTGTGTTTGGTCGTGGATGCACATGCTCAGTAGCTTCCCTGCTAGTGATGGGGCTAGGAGGTGGATGTTACACTTACAAGCCAACATGAGAGTGACAAGAAGAAAGATTTAGGCTATGTTCACACGTTGCGTTTTTGCAGCATTTTTTATTTATTTTATTTTTTTGCTTCTTTTTTTGCATGCAAATTTTCAGCAGCGTTTTTCACTACTAGCAAAGTTTATAACATTTCAGAAATCTCATGCACACACATTGGGGTTTATTTTCCTGACTGATTTGGGAAAACTGCTGCGTTTTTGCAAACTGCAGCACGTCCCTTCTTTCAGCGTTTTTTCTGTGTATTTGCAGCGTTTTTTCACCCATAGGATTCAATTGGTAAGTGCAAAAATGCAGGTATTTGGGTTTTGCGGCGTTTTTAGTGCAAAAACCTAAGGAAGTTAAATCATGATTTTTGGGGGGGCCACTAAACTTTATCGACATGCACAAAAGACAACAAAAATGCAGCAAAAACGCAGCAAATCCTGCTTTTTGTAAGCGGCTTCTTTGCTGCCAAGAGAGAAGGTTTCGCCTCCAGAAAAAATTGCAGCAAAAACGCAACGTGTGAACATAGACTTAGATGATGGATATGAGATAGGCAGGTAGACAGAAAGAAAGCTATGTGGAAAGGTAGAAATGTAGACAGATATGTTAGAAAAAAAAAAACAAAGCAAAAAAAAAAACAAAAACCTAACAGACTAAGACAAGTGTGAACAGTGTGTCAACTGCTATGACTGCATAATATACAACCAAAGGAATATAGTAGCACACGGTGCAGGATAAGACGTGTGAACATGTAATATGACATTTTATACTGTATTACTGATATTTAATTAACACCTAAAGAGAGGGTAGTATGCGAATATGTAAAAAATCAGACAATCTACTGGACCAAACTAAATTATTTACAGCTAGATAAAAGCCTATATGTTTAATTAGTACCGGATTCTACCTGCCCTTAAAATTTGTAGGCTTTTAGCTCGGAAGAGGCATGCTTGATGAATATTAGGTTTTAGGGTCACCTTGTCGTGGCTGTTGGCTCAAAAATTGGCCAATTCAGCCAAAGTACCGTCATTTTAATAAGTATACTTTATATAGCAGAATTCCAGTCCAAATTTCATAGAATCCACGTCTGCATACATCTTATCGGATACAGAGTGCTGCTGTATGCTTTTTGTTTGTAGATGGATAGGAATGTAGAGAGACAGATTTGTAGGCTTTTAGCCCGGAAGAGGCATGCTTGATGAATATTAGGTTTTAGGGTCTCATCAAAGAAGTGTCACCTTGTCGTGGCTGTTGGCTCAAAAATTGGCCAAATCAGCCAAAGTATCGTCGTTTTAATAAGTATAATTTATATAGCAGAATTCCAGTCCAAATTTCATAGAATTCACATCTGCATGCATCTTATCGGATACAGAGTGCCGCTGTATGCTTTTTGTTTGGAGATGGATAGGAATGTAGATAAACACAGGTAGTCGGATAGGTGGATATGAGAGGATAGCTATGATGGATATACGATAGATGTGGGATCCAAATGCCAAATCTATTAGTGTTATCAAAATATTACATGCTAGTATAGCCATAGATCGAGAGAGGGATCTACAGCGTTAGCCCAGAGCCCTGGTGTCTGTTAGTTCTGTGCACCCCTATAAGTTAACCCACAGACAGATAAATAGGATACAAAGTAGGAGACAGATTTACTGGGAAGAAAAAATGCTGAAGGATTCTTGAAATCCCTCGTTCGTCACTTACTCGCCTTTTTTCCCTTTTCCAACATCCTTGCTCTTTCCTCCATTCCTCACTCCCTCCTGACAACCCCTCCATCCCTCTCTCCTCCCTCCTTCATCTATAATATTCGGCATGCCGTTCTCTGCGAAATAATTAGCGCTTTCGCATTTAAGGAGATGAAGATTGGAGTCTGTATACAAATTACTTTTCTGTCAGTTACTTAAGGAGGGGTGAGAAGGATGGATGGGAATTAACGATGGATTTTTTGTGTGTGACATGGGAGGGGTTATTCCGGAGGAAGGAAATGAGTGACTCACAGAGGAGGGAGAAGTATAATTCACATGTGGGAATTTACCGTCTATTTTGCACCTTCATTTTGGTCTATTTTTTGGGGGCGGAATTTTCACGAGGATTTTTTTAAGTCGATTTTGCTTCTGGCTTCGTTCCTCATATTTTACATGAAATTTTATCAACTAATGTTTGATCATTTTGCTGCATTTTTAGATACAAGACTTTGCCTAAAATTGATTTTTCACTTTTTTTAGGCCACCTCTCTGCTGGTGAAATTTTGCAGCACTTTGAAATTGTCAGGGATCCATCTCTTTTGAGCTGAAAATAAAAAAAAATTGACAGACTTGTAAGAAAATGTTTTAGAAAGGCACATCACTTTTAGGCTATGTTCACACAGAGCTTTTTTGATGCATTAAAAAAAAAAAAATTTTCAAGGGGAAACTGCTTCTGGAAATATTCCTCTTTTGAGGAATTTTTGCAGGAGATTTCTTCCTAAAGCTTTTTTTTTTTTAGGCAGCCTTTAGATATTACAGTGCCTAGGTTGGTGAGGTTTGTTTCAGGATTTGCTTCAAGTAATAGCTTTTTTTTTTTGTTTTCCACTAGGCTTTTCTCAAAATGTCACCAAGAAAAAAAATGCTGTTCATAAGATTTAGAGGAATCTTTAAAGTAAAGTGGATTTCCCATAGAAATGAATAGGAGGGCAGTTTTTGAGGAGGATTTTGGAGAGGATCCAATCCCCCCAAAATCCTCAAAAAAAACTCCTTGGGAAGATTGCCTTAAAAATATGTCTATAAACTAAAATTCAAAAATGTTCCTTGTGATAGATGCTTCCTTTTGTGTTTTTTTTTTTTTTAATTTCTTATGTTTTGTTGCTGCCTTTGATGTTTTTTTGTGAATAATTTATCAGTATCACACAAAGTCTGATAAATTTGGGGCATTTTAAGGTATTACACTTAAAAAGGTATTCCCATCTCCATGATCTCCTGCCAGTTTGTAGTAGGTGTAATAATGTTAGCAAATACCTCCAATTAGAAAATGTAGTATAGTTATTCTGATTAGCTATGTCACTTACCCCATGTGCAGAGTATTACAGTTGCTCAGGTATCCATGGTTATTATAAACACTCGTATAGGGACAGTTAGTTTGTGGTTAGTGGTCATAACTGTTGACACCTAAGGTCCTGCACATGGGTTAAGCGAAATAGCTCATCAGAGGAACTATACTATATTTGTAATTGGAGGTATTTGCTAATATTATTATAATTACGCTAACTACATATTGAGATAAGATCTTGGAGATGGGAATACCCCTTTTTAAGTCTCGGAAAATTACTCCACTTTTTATGTCACCTTCCTATGGAAATGAGTTTGTGACTTGTAAAAAAAAAAAAAAAAAAAAGTTGTGAGTCAGAAATATAACTAGAACATTAAGAAAAATGCTTTTGAGGAGCTCAAAATAAGTAAGACTTATTTTGGTCTAAAAATTACACAAAAAGCATAAAAGGCGTGAAACAACAAATGATAAATTGCTTCCAGAATGCGCCAGAATTCTGGAACAAAACAAATAATACACTTTCTCCTTTTGTGTTATTTTTAGACACATTTGTGCACCGTTTTGTAGCATTTTGAGCCAAATTCGGGACAGTTTTATAGTTTTATCTACATATATGATATACAGTCTTTTTTTTTTTTTATTACCTTGTGTAACATTTTTTTAAACAATCACACCCGTAGGGTGATCGTGTAAAAAACAAAAAAACAAAAAAAAACCTAATATTTTTCTGAAAACTTGATGTCATGTGTTTGTAACCTATTTTTGCTAAAATATTGCCCATTTTCTTTTAATAATACCAATTCCTCTTTTTTTTTTTTCTTTTCATCAGTCGAGTCCACCACTGTGCCTGAGACTTCATCCTAACAGCGCTCTGATCTCAATGAGACATTTCATTTCCACAGACTGTCAGACAGCGGAAGGAAAGGGGAACATTTGGTACCTTTAGTTAAGGTGGTAAAAAGACATAGGAAAAATTCTACAGCTCATGTAAGAGCGCGCAGGGGGGGGCTTTCTGTCATTTCGACGGTCAGGCTTGCACGTATCTCATCCTTAGACCAACATTGAGGACAGGAATGTAAAGATAATTCCCCCCTTTTTTCTTTCCCCTTCCATCCTCCCCTAAAAACTTTCCCTTCCTTGCCTCCTTTCCCCCATTTACAATTTATAAATTCCCATCTTTTTGCCCCTTATTATTTCAACATCATCTATGTTTTTTATTCTCGTTTTTCGTATCTGATTTTTGTAACCCTACTTCCAATATTTCTTCCATTGATATAATTGTCCTCTTCTTGCATTATTTTTGACTGATCGCCATGATTTTGTTTTTCCAGTAACCTTTGTACTCATGCCCATGTTCTATTTTCCACTTCTTGTGTATTCTCACTTTTAATTCCTCTTCATTCACTCTCCATGTGGTCCTTTCTTTGCCTTTCTTCCCTCTTTTCCCTTCCCCTCTGTTCCTTTTCCCTCCAATTTTATGGGGCCCCTGGCCAGTGGGTCCGTTACTCTCGTCCTACGTTAGCGAGTGGTAACGGTGGGTGGGGAGAGGACCTCACTTTCAGGCTTAGGACAAATGCCAGCCGTGGCTTCCTCCTTTATCAAGATGATGAAGGGGACTGTGACTTCCTCGAGTTAGCTCTCGATGGAGGAAGACCACGGTTGAGGTTCTCCATCTCTTGTTCAGAGCCTGCAGTCGTACGTTTACCTCGGGTAGTATCGGATGGGCTCTGGCATGGTATAGTAATTGGGGGTAATGGCCGGGAAGGCTGGTTGGCCGTAGATGGGGAAAGGGGAGCAGCCGAAGTGCGTTCGAAGCGTAGAGAAACCATTCTTCGTAGTGACCTTTTCGTTGGTGGTCTCCCGTCTGACCTACGTTTATCGGCTGTAACTTTGGGTGGGGCGAAATACGAGCCACCTTTTCTGGGTGAATTAGAAGGTCTAAAGTTGGGGGGAAGGCCAGCTCAGCTATTGGCCAGCCAAGGGGTAGGAGGGACAGAAGAAGAGGAGGAGAGGGGGGAAGATCGGGAGAGGGTCCACTCATGCAGAGGAGCAAACCCCTGTCTCAATGGAGGAAGATGCAGAGATGACGCGGAGGGGGAAATACGATGCGACTGTCGGGACACTGGATACCATGGAGAAAATTGCTCTGAAGGTGAGCTTTGCATCCTTTTTTATTGAGTTGTTAATCTTCTCATTGGGTCACCTGTCGCAAAGATTGCACATTCCTTCATATTACCGGTTATGGTTGAATTCTGGGACAATTTTTTCTTTTCTTCAAATGCATGTAATTTGGGCTAAAAAAAAATATTTTTTGCATTTGGTTTACAAATGTTCCACTTTCTTAACTTTCCACTATATTTCTGGCTGCAGAATTAGTGAACGGAGAATCTGTCAGTGAATGGCGAGTTTGTAACTCTTTCATCTGTGTTTCCTTAAACTGTTCTTTGCTGATGCATGACCACAGACCGCATAAAGGTTGAGTTAAACTTTGACGTACTCAGGAATCAGCCGAGAGGAGTTCAGAAAAAGACTAATACAAGGGTTACAAGCTCCTGTCACAATGAGTTCACGGACGGATTCCAAGTTAACTCATTCCGTAGCCTGTAAAAGCTAAACGATGCCAAAAATTTTTTGAATCACAATTGCAAAACAATATTTTTGAGCCAAAAAAATGTAGGAATTAAAAGGGAATCCGTCAGGAGATTCATGCTTCACAAACCACGGGCAGCATGAATCGCAGCCTGATATGTTAATCTTTTTAAATCTTTCAAAGATAATACTCTAAAGATCGTTCCTAGTGCCTGTCCGGTTCATGGCCAGGTGTAGTTTATAGAATTTTTAAATTTTAGGAAAATTTCCATTTCGAAAATCAGAACTTTTTTGTTTGCAATAGTGAACTATCAGATATGGCTCAAATCTGAGCGCACTCCTGCACCGCTTGCTGCATGTGTCATACGTTATTTTTATATGTAATTCATTGCAGATTTCAAGATATATGATAACCATTACGAGTGCAGACTCTTCATCTGTCCTTGATAGATCTGCTCCAGACGTTATTTATAGTCATCTTGTCTTTTTTTATCTACTAAAGGAAGGATGTAATTCTCATTGCCACGCCTGACCAATTACTTTCTTTTCCAGGACCTCTGAGCAGATCTTAACCCAGTTTCTTTAATTTTTAAAGGAAATCTGTCAGCTGCTTTTTTTTTTTCCTTTATAATATGAAAGCAGCATAAAATAGGGCAAGAAAGCCTGATTCCAGAGATGTCACTTACTGGGCTGCTTGATGTAGACTTAATAGAATACCTGTTTCCTCTAATGGAGATGTAGCGGTGCTATAAATGCTGAGTTGTATATAACCCCGCCCACACCACTGACTGACGGCTTCCTGTGTTCACTGTGCGTTGTGAGCGAGCTGGCAATCAGTGGTGAAGGTGGGGTTACATTGATTAGCCTGACTGGGCTGCACGTGAGCTGTAGTCCTGTAGTGTTAATCTCCTGTTGATAAGATGATAATTGTATTGAAACTACAGCACACAGACTAATAAGTGACACAGCCATAGAATCGGGTGTCTTTTGCTCTTTATTATGCTGCTCTCAGATTAAATAGCACAAAAGCTGCCAACAGATTCCCTTTAATAACTTACAACAGTATTTCATATCTTATATGTGGACTCACTGTGCGCTATGTTTGTATTCGCATTTCTTACATGATTTATATGGGAAAGAGCCTTTCAGATCATACATACAATTTTTATTACTTAATTAAGCTCCATGCATTTCTGAGATAGAAATCTCCTGCTTAGACTTGGATTATTACATTCTAGCTTCCTGTAACTGACACTAGCAGAAGAATAAGGAGTTCAGAGCGCATTAAGATGATCTCCCGCTCTCGACCCTTCCTGCACAAACAACTACAGACCGGTCTCCAATCTCCCCTTCATCTCTAAACTTTTGGAGCGCCTAGTCTACTCCCGCCTTACCCGTTACCTCTCCACTCACTCCCTCCTAGACCCTTCACAGTCCGGCTTCCACCCCCTACATTCGACTGAAACTGCACTCATCCAAGTGACCAATGACTTTCTTACAGCAAAACGTAACGGTGACCACTCTCTGCTCATTCTTCTCGACCTTTCTGCAGCTTTTGACACGGTTGACCACCGTCTCCTACTGTCTAGGCTCCAGTCACTAGGTATTAAGAACACTGTTCTCTCCTGGTTCTCCTCCTATCTTTCTGACCGCTCCTTCAGTGTTTTGTTCTCTGGCTCCACGTCATCATCTCTTCCTATCACTGTCGGTGTACCCCAGGGCTCAGTCCTTGGCCCCCTTCTCTTCTCTCTTTACACGGCCCCAATTGGACAGACCATCAGCAGATTTGGCTTTCAGTACCATCTTTATGCTGATGACACACAACTATACACGTCATCCCCCGACCTTACCCCCGCTGTACTACAGAATGCCACCGACTGTCTGTCCGCAGTCTCCAACATCATGTCCGCTCTCTATCTGAAACTTAACCTCTCCAAGACTGAACTCCTTCTGCTCCTGCCGTCTACTAACCTCCCTAAATCTGACATTTCCCTCTCTGTGGGCGGCACCATAATAACACCCCGGCAGGAGGCTCGCTGTCTGGGTGTTATGTTTGACACCAATCTCTCCTTCACCTCCCATATACAATCTCTTGCCCGCTCTTGCCGCCTACACCTAAAGAACATCTCTAGAATCTGCCCTTTTCTCACCATGGAAACAACAAAAGCCCTCACTGTCGCCCTGATCCACTCCCGCCTGGACTACTGCAACGCTCTATTACTTGGCCTCCCCATTACTCGACTATCCCCTCTCCAGTCCATCCTTAATGCAGCAGCCAGGGTCATCCATCTGGCTAATCGGTACTCGGACGCGTCCGCTCTTCGCCAGTCCTTACACTGGCTGCCCATTAATTATAGGATCCAATTCAAAGTACTGGTTCTCACCCACAAAGCTCTCCACAGTGCAGCACCCCCCTACATCTCCTCCCTCATTTCTATCTATCGGCCTAACCGACTGCTGCGCTCTGCAAACGACTTTCGACTAACCTCTGCACTAATCCGTACCTCCCACTCCCGACTCCAAGACTTCTCCCGCGCTGCGCAAATCCTCTGGAATGCTCTACCCCAAGAAATTAGGACTATCCACAATTTGCATGGTTTCAGTCGCTCCCTCAAAACACATTTGTTTAGAGCGGCCTATCACATTCACTAATCAAAGTCATTCTATGTGTAAGTGTGTGTGTGTAGCCCATTCACTATCTCCATCTATCCTCACTCCCTCAAGATGGCTGGACCATCATTGTAAATGCACCATTGTATATACACACCTGTACTTTGTATCTCCCCCACCTCATTGTAGATTGTAAGCTCTCACGAGCAGGGTCGGCTTATTTTGCTTTAATTATTGTATTGTTAACGTTGTTACTTATGACTTGTGTTCTGAAACTGTTAAACTGTAAAGCGCTGCGGAATATGATGGCGCTATATAAATAAAGATTATTATTATTATCTCTATCACATTAAGCTCCCCCTACTGGCAGCTAAGGGCAGACAGTGTCCTAGAATGTATAGGAGTTGTCCGCTGCTGTAACAACCCCTTCTTAAATACTGTATTTCCCAGTGTAAAAAAACCCCACAAAAACTAAATACTTTTCTCCCACTATAGTGCTGTTCCAGCAATGTCAACTCTGGCTCTCCCAAGGCTCACATGACATTGTTGGACCATGTGGGCATTGCAGTCAGCCAGAGGCTATTAAAGGGCCACCGTCCAAAGGAAGTGTGAGAACTGCAGCCTATGTCACGCTAGCCTCAGAAGACCTGCTGCCGACTTTTCTGGAACAGCGCCAGTGCAGGAGGTGACTCTTTTTTTTTAGTTTACACTGGGGAATATAATATTTAGGAAGGGTTGTCCATGTTGTGGAAACCCCTTTTAAGGGAGTTATGTTAGGACAGGGTTGCCATCAGTCTAGAAATTTCTGGACAGCAAATAAAAATAGGGCATGATTTCCCCCTATCCGTAATAACATTTAATGCGTCCGTGAATTATTAAAATTTTCATCATTACAGATCACAGTGAATGCAGATGATGTCCTCGTAGCCAATGATTAATGATTTAGCATTAGGGATGAGCCAACTTGTTCGGTGATACTCGAATATCATTCAAGTATCTGAGTGCTCGGATATGCTCGGCACTCGACAAGCATTGGCTGGTGCTCGGATATGAAGTTTGAATCCTCGCCCCACATGTCTGAAACCAGACAACCAAGACCTGTTGCCATGGGCGACTGCGCTGATGTGTACACTGAGGGGTGTCAGGCTTTATGGCTTCTCTTGGCCCTGTGTTGCTTCACACAGGCTGAGCTCTGCAAAGCCTACTGCCCTGCACGCTTGCAAATCAAACTGACACACCCAACCATCTGCTGCAGGGTTCTTACAAGGAACCTGTGGCCGTAGGCCAGAGGTGTATCTAGGCTTTCTGGCACCTGGGGCAAGAATTCGGTTCGGCGCCCCCCCCTCGCACACATGCGATTTGCACACTTAGTCATGTACCGACGAGCTGCTCTCCCTAATGCTCTCAATGTTCAGTGAAAAACAGAAGCAGGAGGAGAAGCTCGATGTCACAGGACCATAAGTATGAAAGTCGCATATGTGTGAAGTTTCCATGTGACGACTGCTGGAACCTGCAGAGCTGAATCCTGACATTGCAACTTCTGAAGTCTCACAATGAATGCACTGCACACTTTTAGGATTCTCCCTTGCCTGTGGACGGTCATGTCAGCACAAGCATGTGATTTATATACTTCTGGCCACATTCCCACTAGACGTGCTCGGCCTCGCTCTGTTCATTTTCATTGAGTGAGGCCACACATGTATAGTCAGCATGTGACCGCATGTATGTAAATTACCGGCACGGGAGAATCCTTACAGCGTGCAGTGAGCACTGTGAGAATTCAGAAGTCTGCAGTCACATAGAATGACTGCAGACTCAGCACAAACCTGGACAACTCCTTTAATGCTCCTAACATAAATAAAAACATGAGAATTAGTCAATATCACAAATACCGTATTTTCCGGCGTATAAGATGACTGGGCGTATAAGACGACCCCCCAACTTTTACAGTCAAAATATGAATTTGTCTTAAAAGTGTGGGGGGTCTTCTTATACGCCGGGTGTCATCTTATACGCCGGCAAGGTGTTTACCTCCTCATAACAGCGAGGGTCTAGGCGCTGGGGGGCGGCGTCGGCGGCATCTCTTGTGCAGCCTGGGGGGGCTCTGTGCTGGGGGACGACGGCGGAGGCTCCTCTCGTGCAGCCCCCAGGCTCTGTGCTGGGGGACGGCGGCGGCTCCTCTCGTGCAGCCCCCCAGGCTCTGTGCTGGGGGACTGCGGCGGTGGCTTCTCTTGTGCAGCTCCCGCAGGCTCTGTGCTGGGGGACGGCGGCGGTGATTCTTTTCTCAATCCCCGGAGGCCCCGGCAGCTCCATTGCTGCGATGCGGTGGCCTCCGGGAAAATGGCCGCTGAGGGCGGCGCATGCTCAGTTTCAGATCTCGTCTCCCGAGATCTTGAGACGAGATCTGAAGCTGAGCATGCAGCGGCCATTTTCCTGGAGGCCATCGCATCGCATCGCAGCAATGGAGCTGCCGGGGCCTCCGGGGATTGAGAAAAGAATCACCGCCGCCGTCCCCCAGCACAGAGCCTGCGGGAGCTGCACAAGAGGAGCCGCCGCCGCAGTCCCCCAGCACAGAGCCTGTGGGGGCTGCACAAGAGGAGCCGCCGCCGCAGTCCCCCAGCACAGAGCCTGTGGGGGCTGCACAAGAGGAGCCGCCGACGCCGCCCCCCAGCGCCTAGACCCTCGTTGATATGATGAGGTAAACACCTCTGAAACGCCCACTCCCCCCACCGTACCCGGCGTATAAGACGATCCCCGACTTTGAAGACGATTTTCAGGGGTTAAAAAGTCGTCTTATAGGATGTCATCTCTGGAGTCATTCTTCTTTTCTTCATCTTGTCCAGACCCCATGATGAGTTTTCTCATCCACAGCCGTCTCTGCATACTTCCATCTTCTCCGGTCTTTTGCACCAACTCGCCACACGATGCCCTTAAAGATAGAAGTGTCATTATAATGCTCCTAAAAAAAAAAATATCTGCAATATACTGTCGCCTCAGACTATTCCCCTCCCTCCTCACACTGTCTCCTCTCACATCCCCCTGTTCACCATACTGTCTCCTCATATATTTACCCCCTCACTCTCTATACTGTCTGATCACACATACACCTGACTCCCCATACTGTGTCTGCACACATCCCATCACCCTCACTCCCCATACTGTGTCCACATACAATCACACCGTTCGCTCCCCATACTGTCTGCACCCATCCCCCATACTGTTTCCTCATACATACTCTTCAGTGTCCTCAAATCCCCTCACACACATCAAATCTCCCATCCCCACTCCAAATCCCCCACACAAAGTACACCCCCATCTCCACTCCAAATCCCCCCACACATAAAATAACCCCCCATCCCCACTCCAAATCCCCCCACACATAAAGTAACTCCCCTCCCTAATTCCCCCACACATAAAGTACACCCCCATCACCACTCCTAATCCCCCCACAAAAAATTACTCCCCCATCATTTCCACTCCTAATCCCCCCACAATAAAGTACTCCCCCATCATTCCCACTCCTAATCCCCCCACAAAAAAAGTATTCCCCCATCATTCCCACTCCTAATCCCCCACAAAAAAAGTATTCCCCCATCATTCCCACTCCTAATCCCCCCACAATAAAGTACTCCCCCATCACCACTCCTAATCCCCCCACAAAAAAATTACTCCCCCATCATTTCCACTCCTAATCCCCCCACAATAAAGTACTCCCCCATCATTCCCACTCCTAATCCCCCACAAAAAAGTATTCCCCCATCATTCCCACTCCTAATCTCCCCACAATAAAGTACTCCCCCATCACCACTCCTAATCCCCCCACAAAAAAAATACTCCCTCATCATTCCCACTCCTAATCCCCCCACAATAAAGTACTCCCCCATGCCACCCCACATTATGTACCCCCGTCTTCAGTGGTTTCTTCAGCTCCTCTGGAGCACACTCACCACCAGAGCAAGTCCCCCTTCTGGGCGCCGCCGGCGAGTGACGTCAGCAGCGTGATCACATGACCTGATCACGCTGCTGGCGTCTCTCTGACCCAGGGGTCAGAGCTTCAATAGTAATGGCGTCTGTATAGACGCTAGTACAATTGATCCCTGGGAGCCGGCACGCAGCAGCTTCTCTGCGCCGGCTGTCAGCTTGACAGCCGGCACAGGGAACCGCCGACTCTCAGGCCGGGGGCGGCAGAATGCAGCCGCGAGGGAGACATTGCGGACTGCCGCATTAGGCGGTCCGACTGCGCCCCCCTGCCGGCTGCGCCCGGGGCACATGCCCCGGCTGCCCCCCCCTAGATACGCCCCTGCCGTAGGCCATTTGCAAGACCCAGCTGGGAAGGAAGCGGACGGCCCCACTACCATCCTGTAATCCACTTCAAACATAAAAGCCCATGGCAGGTTTTCTTAAATCTGCTTTGGACAAATAGCTTGCCCAAGACCAACACTTACTTTTATTTTGCATTACAATCACAGCTATACCTGTGACTGCAGTGCACTCCTGCGGCCTCAATACGCTTCTGCACACATCCTGGGGGACACATAGCGACCCTCGCACATAACACCGGTCACTGCCTCACAGAGGTTATAAAAGGGCAGGCGCCACCATGCTTGGCTCACTGATGCCATTGCACAGCTCAGGGACAGTTCTGATTGGAGGGAGAGGGCAGTTGTCCAGTGTGTGCACAATTTAACTAATCAGAGTCTTCTAGAGTTGATACTGGTGCGGATAGTGAGCCATCATACTAACAGTCCTTGTAAGGGCTATTTTGTGTTTTGCTGTTTGTAGCCGATACATTCTGCATTTAGCCTCTAAACAGTTGCAGGAAGAGTGGCAGATGGCAGAATACAGCCTCTATGCAGGGCTTAGGGAATTGCAGTCCAATGCTAAATATACTAAATATATAAATTTTTCTCTGGATTCAATTAGTCACCCATAGAGTATTACGTGATTTGTGTTACATTTCGGTGATAAATAATACTCCAAAAAGCGTTGAAAATTTTTTTCTGGATTGAATTAGTAATCCATACAGTTTAATGTGCGTAGTGGGCGACAAGGAAACAAAGATAGCAGAATCTCGCAAGACTACCAAGGGAGCGATTGGAGGAATATCAGAGCCAGACCAAGCTGGCACGACAGCATAGGTGGCAGTAGCCTGTGGTCCATGACCGATCCCTTTCCCGGAACCACCAATGCCCAAACCCAGGGCACAATATTCACTGCTGGGGTTCTTGCAGACAGGAGAGTCAGGATCCAGCAACTAGTGAGTGGACTGCAGGGCCTAGGCTGGTCAGAAGGGAAAAGGATGTGAGCCAGGACCATGGGTGGAAACATGCTAGCAGGCCCACTAGCCGCAAGGTTCCATGCGTTAGAATCCCAGGAGGAGGTCGCTACATGCTACACGATTGGGGTCCATAAAAGAATTTGGGACCCATCCTCACATCTTGTTCAACCCTTGGGTAGTAGAGATGGAACACTTGCCTCCAAGGCTGCAAGAGCTGACTGCTGAAACCAGGATCACGTTCCTAAAAATGGAGGGGCAACATTGCTGGTATGAAGGGTGTGATCTGAGAAGGAAGGGAGCAGGATGAACCCTTCTTTCAAAATGAACGGACCTAGGAGAGGCTCCTTGAGGCATCTCAAGACAGGGCTACCACCGCCAAGAGATCAGGCTATCCTTGGGGTTCCCACCTTCTATGTGGGAGCAGTTGATGGTGAAGGTGACACAGGGGCTGTTGCTCATTTCTACATGTTGGGGGATCCAGCACTACCCGAATCTGGGTCACTTACAGCCCAGATACCTGGGAAACTTGCTCTAGGAAGCAGATGGAGGCAGTTCCCCAGCCTCTCAAGGAAGGAGAAGAAGAAGCGGACACCTGAAGAGAATAACTGTATTACCTTCCTTATAATTCTTTACTGGCTTTGCACTTTGTGCAAAGCCTTTATGAGTGTAGGAGTACATCAACTACATTTTCAAAATATTTGAATGAAGCCCGCCAGTTGTTGCCTTCAAGGGTCTATGGATGACTGGATGACCTTCCGTATAATTTTTTTCCTGGCTTTACACTTCGTGAAAAGCTTTTATGTGTAGAAGTGCCACAACTACACTTTATTCATAATATTTGAATGAGTCACTACAATTGGTGACTTCAAGGGTTCAATAGTGTGTGGATGACCCTGCTTGTAATTTTTGGCAGGCTTTGCACTGTGTGCAGATTTAGAGCTCAGTAAAAGGATAAATTAACGCAGGATTTTGGGCAAATGGTTTGTCAAATTAATATAATATGTTTTTAAATTGGAATATAAGTTGTAACTTGAATTGAAGGGAATATAGTTTTTATTTTACTTTACCTTTGACGTATAAATTGCATTGATGAAAATCTATTGCTATGAGGTTACAATTAGGATTTTCCTTCCTTTCTTAAACGAGACTTCTCAAAAGAAATAAGGGATTGATCAAAGTTTAAAGAGGAACTGTCCCTTATTAATTCCTAAATGTCTTACCTGGTGTAAATGCCGCTATTCTCCCGAATCTGGCTCTGTTTTTTGTTTGCTCTTGCTCCTCTCCATTTCTGAGATATGGCCCCCTCTTCTTTGTAAGTAAATGCTGTCTTTTTAGCACAGTGGGTGTGACCCTCAGCTGTTCTATGGGCGTCTTTTTGAAGATCACACCCAGTTGGCCAAAAAGGCTAGATTTATACACAGGGAAGAGAAGGCCATATCTCTGGAATGGAGATTCGCAGACACAAAAGAAAAACAACGCCAGATTCGGGAGAACAGCACCATTTAGACCAGGTTTAAAAATGTACACATTTATGGTAAGTGACAGATCCTCTTTAAGTGGACCAGCCATAATCCTAGGGATCTGAATCATGTGGCAGTGCAGCTGTGGTTGTAAAAGTTTTGATTTTACTGTAATTTTACTAAAAATCTAAGAAATGTAGTTGGAGATCAATTGAGAACACCTAAAAGCTCCCAGCATGTGGACTATCACCGCTCTTCCCATTGTGTGTTCTGTCAGGCAACTGCGTGACTGGTGGACCTCCTCCTTTCTCCCGCTATCTGCCCATAATTCTATTTTTATAAACAACCGCCTCCTCTATTGCTCTATCTGCGCAACATTGCTTTCTCTCTTCTTTCATCATCTTGCTTTTTAGTCCTCCCTTCCGCAGGGACTCTGTTTTTTTTTTCTTCTATTTTTTTTTCCCTCTCAATCACTTTTTGCAATCCTACCCCCTCCTCCCTCTTTGTGGTCCCTTGTGGATGTCACCAGCAGTGACACTGATTCTCAGCCTGGGGTCTACTGGTCTATTCATATCCATGGAACGGGAGGGGGTGGGGATCTCCTCCAGGGGGCTCAGCTGGCTGGATGAACATTAGCCTGGGGTGGTGGTAGTCCAGGAGCAAGGAGGAGGATGAAGGTCAAAACAGCAAAACAGAACTGCGAGATACAGAGGAACGGAGGGTAGATGAAAAGCACATCGTAGAGGGGAAGTGATGACGGGGGGATTCATGTACATCGCTGTGAAACATTGCTGAAAGTACGAGAATTAAAGAATGAGAAAAAAATGAATAATAGGCAAGACTGTGAACTAGGAAAACGTTAAGCCGCTCTTTGTCTTTCTATCATTGTGATTTTCTGCATCTTATCTCCTTTATTAATTGTAACACTCGTCTTTATTTTTTCCTCTCTCCATGTTTTCGTGCAGAGGATCGTGTGATTGAAGGTGAGTAGCTGCTTGTTTAAATAATATCCTATTATACTCCACAGGGATCGGTGATGGAAAGGGTTAGGTATCACTGTGTAAATTTCATTTCCTCCCTTCCCGTCTCTTTCTCAGGTTCTTCTTCCACCAGTCACTTTCCCTACCAACCGCCCTCCTCTCCTCTCCTTTCCTCTCCTCCGCTCGCCCCCTCCCTATTATCTTGCTTTCCCCGTCACCTGACTCCTCCGAACATAATAATGAGCAAGCATTATGCAAATTATGTTAATTAGACTTTAATGGGAGAGCTCAGGACTGGAAATCAAGAGATGTTTAGGAGAAAAGGGAAATAAGGAGGGATGAGCGCGACAGAAAAAAATGGTAAAAAAAAAAGTGGTTGAATGGAAGAAAAACTGGGACCTGGAACACTAAAATGAACAGAGAGTACTCGAGGGAATGAAATTAGCATTTTTGGTACCGAGATTGGAAAAAAAAAAAGTTAAAATATGCAGTAGAAGAGACAAGAGACAGGGCGAAACAAGATGTAAAACACAAATTCAAGTCAAGAAGTGAAGTTTTGGAAAGAAGCAGAAGAAAGGTTATAGTCCAGCGAAAAAAAAACCCTTCCTCATTAATCATGCAGTAGCCCGAGGGCTTCCTTATGGAATAGAGAACTTGTTTCTAACATCACATTGCATAACCCTGAAATGTATGCATTATACTCTACGGCAAAGATTTCTGGTGAATTAACGTTTTGAGGTTCCTCCTAGAGTTCTCTCTCCTGATTCCACCATACTGGTGAACGTTGGCATCAGTGGTGAGAGTGGAGTGTGCCTCGGCCAGGTGGCTTTAGTGGAGGCTTATCTCTCCTGAGAGCAAAAGGATCAGGTGTTAAAGGGAACCTGTCAGCATAGAATGACTGTACAAACTAAGTACGGGTGCTTGAGGAACCCTTGGTGAGGTCAAATTCTTCCGCGCACCTTCCCACCTACTTGTTTTCCATCTACCTCCACCCTTTTCTGGCTATATAAAGACAGAGCGGTCAATCTCAATAAAAGGGGGCAGAGAAAGAAGGAAAATGAGCAGCACTGAACTGTTTAAATTCTCCAAGGGTGCACCGGGCGCCTGTACTTGGTTTGAACAGTCATTCTATGAGGAAAAACTCCCCTGATACACATTACATAAGTCATAACAATGCAAAAATTCTGACAAGATCGGCAGATGGTCCATAGTGTATGGTGGGACCTCCTGATTGTCCTCCAACAGGTTATATAAGCGGACGTAAGGATCTGGTGGTTGAAAGTCAACTGCCTGATCTTTTTATTCAGTGGAGAGATAAGCCTCCATCCGATGTTTCTGGCAGCAGATCTCAGATTGAGGATACAGGAACGAGAGTTTGTGTTTGAGGGAGTTGGTAGACATTTATTTTTATGCTTACTCGTACAGCGCCATCTTGTTCCACAGCGCTTTGTAGATATTAGCATCACTGTTCCCATTGGGGCTCACACTCTAAATTCCCTATCAGTATGTCTTTGGAGCGTGAGAAGAAACCAGAGAACCCGGAGGAAACCCACGCAAACCCGGGGGTGAACATACAAACCAACTGTCAACCGAATGCCCGTTCTACACACGGCTGTCTAACGTGTGTGATCGGCGTGCGGATGGAATTGTTGATGGAAATGACCGATTTCAACTAGAACAAACGATCCTCGGTTGGATTGATGGAATGAACGTTCGTAGTCGGACGTTTTGGATATTTTCCGCCAATGATCTTTACTCTCCACATTGAACCACTAAATGAAGCCAGTGCAGATCATCAGCTGATGTAAAATTAAGTGTGAATGGGGCCATTGCCGAACGAACATTCATTCAGCCGATGATCGTTTGTTCATCTGCCCACTTTCAGATTAGAAAGCTCCAACTATCCGATCCCTATCTCCACCCACAGATGATGTTGGAAGTCATAAGGACCCGGTAGACTTCCAGTTTAGATTTAGTTAACGTTAATTTAATATTTATGGGGTCCTTTACCCACTGGATGATGTCTACATTTACTTTTCATCAACGTCTCTGGAAAATATAGGAACGGCTAAGCCTCAAAACATTTTTTTTTCCAACTGCAGCTCAGGTTTCAGGGACTCTTTGTACCAGACCGAGAGGAATATTGAGATAGATGAAGGGTTTGCTTAGAGCAGTGATTCTGATGACAAAGCTGCCATAGAAACCACTGAGCGATTTACATAATACATTCAGGATCTGATCATCAATCGATTCCAGGTTTACAGCGCATTTCAGGCGGATCTGTCTCCAGATTCCAAAGCGTTCATCAATTTAAAAAAAAAATAATAATCTCAGACCTTTAAAAGTGATTTCTTGGACCTGGTGAGGCTGGTGTCATTTCTTTGAAAATTGACCGTGTATTTTTTTAAAATTGTTTTTAAAGCGTTCCCACCTAATTTGAGTCTACATCTAGCTGGGCTTATAATAGTCTATAGCTTTTGATCTGGGCACCAGCATCAATCTGGATGTACTTTTTCTAATGCCCTATATTCGATTAGCAGGCTTTTTATGCCATTCAGTAAGGTGAAGAAATAAATATATGGGCTTTACACCATAATCTTCTACCTTTCGCAAAGACATATTATTCCTTTACATTGCATTGTAAACTCTTTTCTTCCTAGCCTTCCCTGCACTTTTACCGCCCTGAATCATTCTTTCCTTTTTTTTTTTTAATTTTTTTTTTACATTTTTTTTTTTTTATTCTTTCCTTTACACCCTCAAGATCTTCCTTCTCCCATTTCCACCTCGCTCCTTCACCTCCCCTGGGTCTCTCTGTTTGCCGTCTCTATGCTGTGTTTTACAGATAAGAGTCAGATTCTCTGTGACTTTCATATGCTCTTCTCTGGACAATAAAAATGGTTGTTCGTGTCCACCGGGGAAGAGATGGCTTTCAGTATGGTAGGCAGATAGCCGGGAAAGTCTTCTATGTGTAAGATCTCCATGAATGGTATTCAAGTAGGTTTTACGCCCAGGTTGTGAGCAGCGGTAACGATAAAAACCAATTACACATCTCACGTAAACATGTCACCGTTTGTCCATTTTAGTACATAAATAAGAAAAGTGTTGACTCATCACACACTTTCAGGGCAATGTATATAAGTTTTAGCTATTTTACTTTGACTTATTTAACTTGTTAATCCGGCCTAAATTAACGAGCCTCAGAGATTATTAGCGTTGGCAACAGAATTATCACTGCGCTAAATGATGCAAAGGTGAGTGTCAAGATCGTGGATTGTTGGCTGCTCACTATATTCCCCTTTCATTACTTTAAAGGGGTTGTCCGGGACTTTAACATTGATGGTCTTTCCTTAGGATAGGTCATTAATAGTGATGAGCGAGCGTAAGGTGTTCTCATGCTCGTGTGCGAAGAGTGTCTTCGGCGTGCTTGAAAACTTTGTTCGAGTCCCCGCGGCTGCATGTCTCATGGCTGTTTGACATCCGCAACACATGCAGTGATTGCCTAACAAACAGGAAATCTCTACCTGTATTGAGGCTGTCTAACAGCCGCGAGACACGCAGCCGCGGGGACTCGAACATATTATTCGACCCCCCTTTGCACACGAGAGTGCGGATAACACCTCAGCAGAACCCGCTTGCTCATCACTAGTCATTAATGTCTGATCGGTGGGGTGCGACACCGGGCACTTCCGCCAATCAGCTATTCCCTGTGTCAACGGCGTCCGGAACGGCTACGTTACATAGCTCCAAAGACGGTATAGTGGCCGCGACCGGGTGCTGCATATCCATATTGATTTGATAGGTGGCAAATGGGAAACACCTGGTCGTGGTCACTATACAGCAGATGAAGCTGTGCCGCTCCACAACTGACCAGATCCGGCCACAGCCGAGACCGGGAACAGCTGATCGGCGGAGATGCCGGGTGTCGCACTCCCATATAGAGTTAATAAAAGTTGTGTAATGACTTGTGGTATATGTACCTCAAAATGTTGTCAATAATAAATACCACTCCTCATGAAAAAACCTGATTTAAGTGACAGGTCATTTTCTAATTAAAGCATTTTTTTTAAAGGGGGTTACTTAGTTTTCTAAAACTAAAAGATCCTTTAAGTCGCCTTATAATCTACAGATGATTAGCTACAAGAACATTAGTAATAATTGCAACAATGTGTTTGCCATCCAACAAAATTGCTTTCATTACTGCTGAGCAATTCCTCCTCTAAAAACAGTATTTTACTTTGCGCCGTTAGGCTTAGGGTATGTGGGGGAAAAAGACTCGCGTGGATGCACTTGATACCATGTGCTGGATAGAATGAAGAATAAAATAGATAAGTAATGGTTTGATAAATTCTTGCAGAAGAGTCAACATTTTCCACTTGTACATTGTACAGTTTAATGTAAATTATTTCTATTTTAAAGGGAATCTGTCACCAGGTTTTTACTATGTAATCCGAGAGCAGCACAATGTAGGGGCTGAGAGCCTGATTCCAGCGATGTATCATTTAGTTTACTGGCTGAAGTAGTTGTGATAAAATCACAGTTTTCTCTTCTGCTGATCCAGCAACACTAAGCCCTACATAACTCCGCCCACATCACTGACTGGTAGCTTTCTTTGGTGAAGGCGGGGTTACACAGAGCAGGAGGACTAGGAGGCACGTGACACCTAGTCCTTCAGTGTTAATCTGCTGATAAAACACTGATTTTATTGAAACGGCAACACACAGCCCAGTAAGTGACACATCGCTGGAATCAGGCTCAAAGCCCCGACATTATGCTGCGCTCAGATTACATAGTAAAAAGTTGATGATAAATTCCCTTTTAATTAAATAATATCATCTAGTTTTGACGCTTAGACTGTTGTGCCAGTAGCAATCAACAAATAGGCGCAGCCATAATATTATATATACTGTATATAATTAATATAATTGTGTAAGAATATAAAGACAATTAAAATGACATTTTGAGAACACGCGTTTAGCATTTTATTACCGTACCCCTTTAGAAAGTAATGTTCTTACACAAACGTTTCTTTTTACGGCAGCCCTTAGCGATTGTTAATGTGCTTTTTCTGTGGTGGCTTTATTCTTTTATGTCTCTTGTAGCTGAAGATCCCAGAGAGATTGAGAGAGAAAAAGCTTTTTTTTTTTTTTTTTTTTTTTAACCACTTCTGATCTTTTCATCTCAATCTCTTTATAAATAAAAGCTAATGGTTTGTTGGGATCACATGCTCAATTATGCAACGGATTAGGTAAAAAAAAAAAAAAAAACCTAAAGAAAAAAATGTTCAATGCTGTAATAAACATCTGGCTAGAATATTTAGTTAGCCATGATTTTATGAGATAAAAATGTTGTTTTTTTTTGTTGTTGGTGTTTTCTTTTTTACATTTTACCAAATAACTAAAATTTAAAATAATAAAAATAATAAAAATAAACTCCTATTTGTCCTGAGGAGATATAACATCTAAAGACCTAAAAATGCTTCATGTGTTAAACATCTGAAAGAATAGTTTTTAAGTTTATTGATGCCATGTTTTATGCATTCAAGCAAAAGTAGCAAAGAAAAATAAGTGTGTGCCTCCACACTTTCTAATGAATGAGTTTATCTGAAATCATAGACTTGGTCCATGGACGACATTGGCGCTGTTTTGAGACCTAAAAAAGTTGACCAATGCAGAATTTTTATTCTGTAAAGACCTTTTTACTATATAAGCAAATCCATGCTTCTGGTCATTTATTTCTCACTTGTTTAAAGGGAACCTGTCACCATGTTTTCCCAATATAAAGTACTGCCCCCACCTTTTAAAAGCCTCTTTTACAGCACACCAATAAGATGTATGTAAGTCCCCAATCCCCTCTGCATAGTACAAAAATTACGTTTTATTGTACCCAAATAGGTTACCGTATGGTCCAGTTGGTGCTGCTGGTCTTGCTTCGTCCTTTGTCCTCCACATAGTGTCCCACAATCAAGCTCCTGTGGATGCGTAGTTCTCGCTGCCCGGCTGTATTGCGCATGCACCAGGAGAGGTCAAAGAGCGACAATGACCCGGAAGCATGCGCATTACAGTACTGTTATCATGCAGTAAATCCCGATTCCCACATCCATGTCACATGCCGATGAATTTAGAAGTGCTTGGACAGTAACGCCATTTTTCAAATTTTTCACCATCACATAAAAATGATCGTGGTGTTTTTAACTTTAAGTCAAGGGATTTCACAAAAATATTGCATTAGTCGTTTAGGAATTACAGCCGGTTTTCACATAGTCCATCTATATTCACAAACTGAATAGTAATTGGATAATTGACAGATAAGCAGATTTGTGGTCCCCTGTGACCCGGTACCTCATTATTTCATGACAAATCGAGAAGATCATGTTTGGAGTTGATTAATTTTGTAGCTGTTCGTGGGAACTCTTAATCTGCTGTCCTTCAGAGAGACAACCGAAACCTTAAACGTGGCCAAAAGAATCAAGTATAGTCTAACAAAGGAGGAAAGCGGTAGTGAACTCGGCCACACCAAAAACCATGAAAGGGCAGGGGAAAAAATTAAAGTGGATGACCACAAAATTCTTTCTTTACTTGGTGAAGAAAAACTCCTTTACAACATCTTTCCAAGTCGAGAACACTTGAAGGAGAAGAAGATATCCTCGTCAAACAACTTGGAGATGCCTTCAAGAATGTAAATCCAGAGGCTCAAGATGTAAACCACTGGTAATGGTGAAGAGCAGTAAGGCTGAATTTCTTGAAAAACCTAAAAGCCTGGCCAGTTTTGGAACAAATTTCTGCAATTTTGGATCTGATGCCTCAAATGTTTGGACTTGTGTCGCCTAAGGCAGTGTTCCCCAACTCCAGTCCTCAAGGCCCACCAACAGATCATGTTTTCAGGATTTCCTTACTATTGCCCAGGTGATAATTGCATCATCTGTGCAATACAAAGGAAATCCTGAAAACATGACCTGTTGGTGGGCCTTGAGGACTGGAGTTGGGGAAACTGGCCTAAGGTGGTGACCAGTGGCATAGCGTGAACCCAGTGGGCCCCAATGCAAAATCTTCACCAGGGCCCTTTAATTATCATAGGTCACAATATTGGTCTTTTCATATGAGCCAAAATAATTTTTGGGCCCCTCAGGACCTCCAGGGTCTGAGTGCGACTGCAACCCCTGCACCCACTGTCGTTACACCCATCGTGATGATTAGATGTTGGCCTATGAATATTGTGACATCAATTCACCATATCTGTTATGCCCCCAGAGACCTACGTTGTATCAACTCTCTAGAGAATTTTCTTAACTGTAGAAGAGGAAATGATAACCAAGGAGTCGGGACGTTTCTCCTTGAAGTCTAAATGATGAAACAATAATATTTTTGCTGACCTCATAAATGCTGTCATACTTGTGTGCTACGACAGTAAATATATACGGGAAGATATTTATAGGACGTCCATTCCCATGTCGTATGAAAAGCCTACAAGCCTTGGACACTCGTAGATGACACACAATCCAGATATTTTGATGGCTCTTAATTAGCCGCAGTAGCTCAGCTGGTAACTTTGCTGACTTTGACACATAGTCCGATGCTGGAACGCCTGGTTCAATTCATGTGTCAGCTCGTTGCAATAAATTTACTAACAAAAATGTAGTGATCTGTGACTAAGTGATATTATTTCCACTTCTCTTAACTCACAGTTGTTGCGTTGCTACAAGACCAGACTAAAGATGCCAGTTCAAGATGTGCTTCTGTACGCATGCCACCAGTATGTGGATGCAATATCGCAAGGCGATCAATCTTCTTCAGATCTTGACTCGAACCTCAATTATAATGCTCAGAGTCAGCTTTGAAAGCCAATTATGAAAACTGTACATTATATGCTATATATGGCACAGAGTAGATCTACATTAAAACTCGGCAAATGTAACTTTCAAATCAACAAAAATTCAATAAGATTTTTTTCTGCGTTTCATAGAATGACATATGGTGGAGCTGCTGTAGTAAACGTGCAACCTGTGGGTCATTTTCTATGACCTAACCAATTAAGAGAATGCCTGGAGGGAGATTATAGTAATTGGGTGCCTCGGAATAGTTCTATAATTTACGCTAATCGAAAAGGACTACAGATTTAAGGTATTGGTTTCTAAACTGCAGAAAACAGTCCCAGGTTATTAAAGGGAACCTGCCAAGAGATTTGTGCCGCTTGAATTAAAGAAACTCCAAAAACAAAAGTAACTGGGCAACATAATATAAGAAAATCTATTTATTAAGTAACAAGAGATAAAAATACAGGAGAAAAAACAAGAAGTACAACAACGCCAGATGCACATAAAACTGTGGACTATGATACAGAAACTATCTTGGTAACACTACCATAAACGCCTAAGTCAGTATACTAAATACAGGTAGCATAAGCATATAGCTCAATCAAATGGAGATAATGAGTATACATAGGCGAATTATAGATGTAAACTAGATGTGTATTTCCTGAAGGAACTACAGATTGTGCTTTGAATTGGTGCCCGGTAGTGTTGAGCGAACATGCTCGGACATGCTCTGTTAACCCTTGAGCATCGGGGTGCTCGGACATGCTCGGAACTCTGCAGAACACCTCATGTATTCGGGCAGGAAGCTCGGATGCCTGCCCAGCAAGTTTGGCGCCTGTTTTACAGCCAATAAACTTGCTGGAATGGCATAGCATCATATTAATGCTGTAGCCATCTTTCTAGCAACCGGGTTATTTATAGCTGGTGTGGTAGTTGATCCTTACAAACGCCTCACAGCTATATTATTGATTTATATGGGAGCCCATTGATTACAATGGGGCCATTAATTCCTATGGCAATTTATTTTTACGCCATTTTTTTACGCACGTTTTGAGGTGGCAAAATTTTTTTTCTACAAAAATGTCCTCAGGGGGTTAACAGTCGGAGGAAAAATATCATTTTTCGATTTTAAAAAATTCCAAGCCCGAGACGTACATTTAAGTTTAAAATCAATGCATTCCAATGGGAAGATTTTTTTTTTTCAAACGTAAAGGGTTAAAAAGCAAAAAATCCGATCGACTCCAAAAATACTTAGCACACCTGTCACGGCAGCTAGCTTCAAAACCTTGTTTGAACGGAGTCTGTACACCGAGCGGTTCGGGCTGTATTAATTGCGCAAATCTGGAGAAGAAGAACACGGAAAAAGAATAATGTGAATAACAATATAGTGCTTTTTCCAAAGCACAATAAATATTAGCTATAAAAGCACAATAGCCTAGATATGGAGACCCAGTGGTGGTGGTGGAGTCATGGGAAAAATACATGTGTGGCCATTGAGGGAAAAATAATGGTCAAATGACCTAGTCCATGTGAATGAGCACAAAAAACAATAGCGCTATAATAGCGTTCACATAGACGGACCATATATGTGCACACACATGATATCTCAAAAAGAGCTCACTGCCAATGTGTCAAAATATAATACAAATTAGTGGCAGTGTCACGGGTGTGTCGCGGCGGAGATCGTCGCGATTGCAAACCCTGACTTCTCACAGCTGAGTTTCTGGTGCTGGGTGTTTTTCAGCACTGAGGGAGTTAATTCTTTCTTTCTCGATGCTGGACAGACCAGCCTCGCCCAGCTGCGATTGATGTTTTGTTAATTAGCTTCCTTCATATACCTGCTGGCCTGCTGGGGAAGTTGCCGGTGAAAGCATTCATTCAGACCAGCAGAGCGGATCGTTTCTGAGAAGACTTAAGCTAAGAGTGCCTGTTGTGGTTTTTCCTCTCCTCGCTTATTGTTTATCTTCTTAACCTTTTGTGTTCCTCTGTCGTGGAAGTTTTGTATGCAAGGCAGTGTTTTCTTTACCCCCTGTCTGTCTCGTTTGTATTTGACTGTGTGTAAGCTGTTGCCTGCCCATTCCCTGTGGTGGTAATCGGGGTCCTTCTCTGGACTAGATTACAGTGGTCAGGGATCTACAGGAGACAGGGTTACGCTGGCGGCCTGGACCTCTGTACCATTAACAGTACCTCCAGGTAGAGGGACTAGTTAGGACCCCAGTTCAGGGTCAGCATAGACCCCGGTCCACCTCTATCCTGAGACAGCGTTTCACGTGCACAGTATAGACCCACAATACATTGGATATTATGTCAGGTAAGACATTGCTGGCAGATTCTACGTATACATGTTGATATTTTCTATAATATGAAATATAGAGTGTTGTCTCATTAGATATATGTTACTATCATAGAATATATCTGTTATACATCGTGACATTTTCACCGGCCACTTCTAAAAGATTCTCCCCAGCTACCATGGATCCAGTAGCCCAGTTAGCTCAGCAGTTGCAGAGTTTGTCCATGGAGCTGACGGACGTTAAGTCCAAGGTTTTGTACCCCCGGGAGCAAACCAGATCTGAACCTAAAGTGGCTCTCCCGGACAGGTTCACTGGTGGGCGGGACAAATTTTTTACCTTCCGGGAGGCTTGTAAATTATATTTTTGGCTACGGCCTCGGTCTTCGGGGAGTGAAGACCAGAGGGTGGGAATTGTCATCTCGCTCTTACAAGGGGACCCTCAATCCTGGGCGTTCTCTCTTCCTCCAGACTCCCCGGCTCTCCAGTCAGTAGATCGATTTTTTACAGCCCTGGTGTCACGCTGTCTAATGATATGTATACAATGTCAGTAAACTATTAATACAGGAACAACACTCTATACAACAACTAGTATAGCAACATCAGCATGTAAGTATAGAATAGATTTACCTGACACGATATCTGCTGAACTCAGGGTTAATCTTGAGGACTTGATGAGCTGAAACAGGAAAGAGGTGGACCGGGATCTAACCTGACCCTAAACTGGGGTCCTAACTAATCCCTCACCTTGGAGGTACTGATAATGGTTCAGAGGTCCAAGTCTCCAACCTAACCCTGTCTCCTATCAGACCCTGAACCCTGTAATCAGTCCTAAGAAGGATCCTGACTACCACCAAAGGGATATGGGCTGATCTCAGCTAAATACACAGATTAGACATATAAGACAGACAGGATAACACTCGCTTGCATACACACTCAAACACCAAAGGAACATAAATGGTCTGGGAAATAAACTCTAACCAAGTTGAGCTTAGAACAACTAAGGAGCTCACAACTAAAGTCTATACAGATTCATTCCTATCTGTGGTCTGCATGAAGGTTTCACTGGCAACTCCCCAAGCAGACAACCAGGAATTTAAAGGAAACCAATCAACAAATAATCAATTGCAGCCGGGAGAAACTGCACCCAGTCCCAGCACCGAGCACAGACAGAATTAACTCCCTAGCTGCCAAACACAAAGAAACAGCAGATCAGCTGTGAGAAGTCAAAATGTGCAACCGCGACGATCTTCGTGGCAATGCACACATGACACCTGGGTCTGGTATATGATGACCCGGATCGGGTCTCCCTTGCTGAAATGAAGTTACGTAAGATATAGCAGGGAGATCGTCCGGCGGAGGAATTTTCTTCTGAGTTCCGTAGATGGGCCACAGATACTCAGTGGAATGACCCAGCTCTTAGGAGCCAGTTTTGTCAAGGTTTATCTGACAAATTAAAAGATGTGTTGGCTCAGTATGATTCTCCCCCGTCACTGGAGGCCGCTATGGCCCTTGCAATTCGCATTGATAGACGGCTTCGAGAGAGGTGCGAGGTAACTCCGCCCCCTGTGATGACGCCACCTTCTACTATAGTCCCTCATATTGAGGTTCCCCTGGTTTGTTCTGAGGAGCCTATGCAGTTAGGAGGGACATCGTTTCGAGGGAGGGGATCGGCGGTGCGCCGCAAGACAGGAAAGTGTTACTTCTGCGGGAGAAAGGGACATTTTGTTGGGGGGTGTCCATCCCGTACTTTGCTGAGCAAGGAGTCGCCGGAAAACTGTTGATCCCAGGTTGTGTGGTGGACGACAATCTGGGAGTATGTATTTCGTCCCCAAGTCCGTCTCAGTTTCTCGTACCAGCGGAGGTGGTGGTAGGTACAGGAACTGAGAGGATTTCTGTTCTTCTGGATAGTGGGGCCGCGGCTAATCTGGTGGACGCTCGGTTTGCCCAGGTGCAAGGTATGCAACTGAGTGTATTGGCCAAACCTATCCCTATATTCTCTATTGACGCCAGGCCTCTCGGTTAAGGTAGCTTTGTGCAAGCCGTGCATAACATAGACCTTCGAGTGGGGGCAATACATAAAGAACTATTGTCTTGTTATGTGTTGGAGGGCCTTCCCACTCCTATTGTGTTGGGACTTCCTTGGTTAACTAAACATAACCCAGTTATTAATTGGCAATCCAGAGAGATAAGCCAGTGGGGTGAATTTTGCCATAGTAACTGCATGAACACGGTCATCGGTGCGGTCGTGCCTAGAACCTTACCTCCTTTTCTGGAGGACTTTGAGGATGTGTTTTCAGAAGAGGGGTGTCAAGAATTACCTCCTCATCGCGCGTATGACTGTGCTATAAAATTGCTTCCTGATGCTAAGTTACCTAAATCTAGGTTATATAACCTTTCTGGTCCTGAGAGGCAAGCTATGAAGGATTATATTTCGGAAAGTCTAGCCAAGGGGCATATTAGACCTTCATCTTCCCCAGTGGCCGCGGGGTTCTTCTTTGTGAAGAAAAAAGATGGAGGCCTACGCCCTTGCTTGGATTTCCGTGAGCTTAATCGGATTACGGTCCGAGATCCGTATCCGCTCCCACTTATTCCTGATCTCTTCAATCAGATTGTGGGCGCCAAATGGTTCTCTAAGTTGGATCTCAGGGGGGCGTATAATCTGATTAGGATAAAGGAGGGGGATGAGTGGAAGACGGCGTTTAACACTCCGGAGGGACATTATGAGAACCTTGTCATGCCTTTCGGTCTGACTACTGCCCCGGCGGTGTTTCAACATTTTGTTAATGACATCTTTCGCCATCTAGTGGGACAGTTTGTTGTCATTTATCTAGATGACATCTTAATTTACTCGCCGAATCTTGTGTCTCATCAGGAGCATGTGAGACAGGTGTTGCAGATCTTGCGAGACAATAAACTGTACGCCAAATGGGAGAAGTGTGTATTCGCCGTACAGGAACTTCAGTTTTTAGGATTCCTGGTGTCAGCTTCTGGTTTCCGTATGGACCCTGGGAAAGTGAAGGCAGTGCTTGAATGGGATCGGCCAGAGGATCTTAAGGCACTGCAGCGTTTCCTGGGGTTTGCTAACTACTACCGGAAATTTATTCGTAATTTCTCATCCGTTGTCAAACCTCTCACTGACATGACAAAAAAAGGGACGGATTTTTCTAGGTGGTCTGACAAAGCTTGTCAAGCATTTTCCTCCTTGAAAAAATGTTTTGCTTCAGCACCCATACTCATCCAACCTGATGCATCACAACCGTTCATTGTGGAGGTAGACGCATCTGACGTAGGAGCGGGTGCGGTATTATCTCAAGGTCCGTCCCCTGGTAAATGGCATCCGTGCGCTTTCTTCTCTAAAAAATTGTCGTCCGCCGAGAGGAATTATGATGTCGGCAATAGGGAACTCTTGGCCATTAAGTTGGCTTTTGAAGAGTGGCGTCACTTTTTGGAGGGGGCAGTCCACCCGGTCACCGTCATTACTGATCACAAGAACCTGCTGTATTTAGAGTCTGCAAAACGTCTGAATTCCAGACAAGCTAGATGGTCGTTGTTCTTTACCAGGTTTAATTTTGTCGTCACATATCGTCCTGGGTCAAAAAATGTAAAGGCTGATGCCTTGTTTCGTAGTTTCCCGGGGGCCGGGAAGACGGATGACCCGGTTCCTATTCTTCAGGAGGGAGTTGTGGTGTCGGCTGTATGCTCTGAGCTTGAGGAGGAGATATTGGAGGCTCAGGGGGACGCCCCTGTAGGACCTCCAGGGAGACTGTTTGTTCCAGATCAGTTAAGACAAAAGGTTATCGAGGCACATCATAATTCTGCTTTGGCAGGACACCCAGGGAGTAAAGCAACTGTGGATCTCGTTTCTCGCCGGTTTTGGTGGCCTAACTTAAATAAAGAGGTGGTAACTTTTGTCGCGTCCTGTGGGGTATGTGCGCGCTCTAAGACCCCACATACCCGTCCGTCTGGGGCCCTTTTACCGTTGAAAATCCCGGAGCGTCCATGGACCCATCTGTCTATGGACTTCATTACGGACCTCCCTCCGTCTTCAGGTAAAACTGTCATACTAGTTGTAGTTGACAGGTTCAGCAAAATGGCACATTTTATTGCTCTTCCTGCTCTTCCTAATGCTAAAACTCTGGCGCAGGTGTTCATTGGGGAGATTGTGAGACTTCACGGGTTGCCTTCCGATGTGGTGTCGGATCGGGGGTCTCAGTTTGTGTCCAAATTCTGGAGGGCATTTTGTTCTCGTCGGGGGATGCAGTTGTCATTTTCTTCGGCTTTTCATCCGCAGACTAATGGTCAGACAGAGCGTCTGAATCAGAGCTTAGAGACATATCTCCGGTGTTTTGTCTCAGAGAACCAAGAGGACTGGTCTTCTTTCTTGCCTCTGGCAGAGTTCGCTCTTAACAATAGGCGGAGCGAGTCCACTGGTAAGTCCCCGTTTTTTGGGGCATATGGTTTTCACCCCCAGTTTTGTACTTTCAATGGGGGGGGCTCTTCTGGGGTTCCTGAGGAGGAACGATTTTCGTCGTCACTTGCTTCAGTGTGGAGAGGAGTGCTTAATAATCTGAGCACTATGGGGAACCGATACAAACGTATGGCTGATAGGAGGAGAGTGTCTGGTCCGGACCTAAGTGTGAACGATCTGGTATGGTTGTCTACCAAGAATATAAAACTTAAGGTTCCCTCCTGGAAACTGGGTCCCAGGTTCATCGGGCCATACAGGATCAGTTCAATAATTAATCCGGTGGCTTTCCGTCTTGACCTCCCTCCTACGTTTAAAATCCACAATGTGTTCCACAAATCGTTGCTTAAGAGGTACGTGGCACCAGTTATACCGTCACCTCTACCTCCTCCTCCAGTGGTGGTCAATGGTAATTTGGAGTTTCAGGTATCGAAGATCATTGACTCACGTCTGAATCGCCGGTCCCTTCAGTACCTTGTTCATTGGAGGGGGTATGGTCCTGAGGAGAGGATGTGGGTTTCTGCGTCGGATATTAACGCAGACCGATTGGTTCGGGCCTTCCACACTACTCACCCAGATAGACCAGGCCCTGAGGGTCCAGAGGCCCCTCGTAGAAGGGGGGGTACTGTCACGGGTGTGTCGCGGCGGAGATCGTCGCGATTGCACACCCTGACTTCGCACAGCTGAGTTTCTGGTGCTGGGTGTTTTTCAGCACTGAGGGAGTTAATTCTTTCTCTCTCGATGCTGGACAGACCAGCCTCGCCCAGCTGCGATTGATGTTTTGTTAATTAGCTTCCTTCATATACCTGCTGGCCTGCTGGGGAAGTTGCCGGTGAAAGCATTCATTCAGACCAGCAGAGCAGATCGTTTCTGAGAAGACTTAAGCTAAGAGTGCCTGTTGTGGTTTTTCCTCTCCTCGCTTATTGTTTATCTTCTTAACCTTTTGTGTTCCTCTGTCGTGGAAGTTTTGTATGCAAGGCAGTGTTTTCTTTACCCCCTGTCTGTCTCGTTTGTATTTGACTGTGTGTAAGCTGTTGCCTGCCCATTCCCTGTGGTGGTAATCAGGGTCCTTCTCAGGACTAGATTACAGTGGTCAGGGATCTACAGGAGACAGGGTTACGCTGGCGGCCTGGACCTCTGTACCATTAACAGTACCTCCAGGTAGAGGGACTAGTTAGGACCCCAGTTCAGGGTCAGCATAGACCCCGGTCCACCTCTATCCTGAGACAGCGTTTCACGTGCACAGTATAGACCCACAGTACATTGGATATTATGTCAGGTAAGACATTGCTGGCAGATTCTACGTATACATGTTGATATTTTCTATAATATGAAATAGAGTGTTGTCTCATTAGATATGTTACTATCATAGAATATATCTGTTATATGTCGTGACAGGCAGATAAGGACTCCAATAAGCAGTCAGTATATTTACCATACCACCGCTATTGCACATATGCCCATAATGGAGACACAGAGGTCTCAGTGATGGTAGAGACATGTAAACATAGAACACGGAAAAAATTCTTTCAGCAAAGTGCTGTGTGCATATTACCTGACGTGGAGGGAACCCCGACACACGTTTCGCATCAGCTTCTTCGGGGGGTTGTGTAGAGAAGAGTACGGGTGTCCCTTATATATGCACATGGTGAATTGCAATACACCAGCGGTATATCGGCGCTTCCGGTGCCGACACTGAGAGCAGGAAGCCACGTACCTCGCGCCCAGCATCACAAGGCACACCCACCAGCGACGCGTCGGCTGGAGGGCGGGCCCCGCGACGCTGACAGGGCGCGCGTCCGTGGCAACTCGCAAACAGTTAGCACATCAGAGCGCACACCGCTGGAGCATATGAGACATAGCTAGGTGAATATGAATTGAACAGGCTAAGTCAAATGCATAGTAGTGCTATACTCCTCAGTTCCCATATAAGGGAAGACATTACTGTCATTGAATTATCAAGGCGCCCTTGCCACCATTGCCACCACTAATACCATATATATGGATGATAAATAACACATAGGGAGAAGAGAGAACATACAAATATATATGGAATTATAATAAAATACTAAAACAGTACTCGCGCTTTGAATCAAACACACTCCCAATACTGATCGCAACACGTACCTGAAATATTCAGAAGGTTTGTAGACGGATGTTTGAATGATGAGTCAGTAATTTTTGTGTTATGGTGAGCACGTATGTATTGAACCTCTAGGTGCAAGAAAAAAAGATAAAATCAGTCCACATAAATTGCGAGACTAAGATAAACTAAGTAACTTCGCATAAAGTAAGGAAGGACCCAGACCACACATGTGCGTCCTTAAAAATGTGCCTTTCTTGGAAAAAACCCTTGGGGGATAGGAAATCCCAATGCCACAATATTTGAAGTGAATCAAAATGTGCAAAAAAATGCCTTTAAGATAATACGACATAAAGTGCATAAAATTAAAAAATCATATATATCAATGATTAAGGTGCCGACTGTGCAATATTAAAGTGCATACTTCCTAGCGAAAAACAGATTTATATATAAACCCATATCTTTATATAACAACGTGAAGTGATAAATAAGAGAGAGTCCTGGTACTCCTATGGGACAAATGGAAGTGTGACCGGTGATATTCAAAAAGATCCACTAGCGGTACCTTGTAAATAGAGTATTGGTATAACTAGTATCCTGACTGGAGAAAATGATGATACTTAGCTTGGGACGGGCTCCAAATAAATCCGATGCGAGCGCGTCTGGGAGGGAGAACCAGTGCAGGAGCGGCACCTGCACCTGAGGCCTTCCGACGCTCTCTGGAGTACAGCTGCGCAGCAGCGCTAGTGTGGAGGAGAGCTTGTCACCGGCCGGGGCAGCTCTCCAGGACCCCTCGTCTCCTTCCTTTCTTACAAACATCGGATTTATTTGGAGCCCGTCCCAAGCTAAGTATCATCATTTTCTCCAGTCAGGATACTAGTTATACCAATACTCTATTTACAAGGTACCGCTAGTGGATCTCTTTGAATATCACCGGTCACACTTCCATTTGTCCCATAGGAGTACCAGGACTCTCTCTTATTTATCACTTCACGTTGTTATATAAAGATATGGGTTTATATATAAATCTGTTTTTTGCTAGGAAGTATGCACTTTAATATTGCACAGTCGGCACCTTAATCATTGATATATATGATTTTTTAATTTTATGCACTTTATGTCGTATTATCTTAAAGGCATTTTTTTGCACATTTTGATTCACTTCAAATATTGTGGCATTGGGATTTCCTATCCCCCAAGGGTTTTTTCCAAGAAAGGCACATTTTTAAGGACGCACATGTGTGGTCTGGGTCCTTCCTTACTTTATGCGAAGTTACTTAGTTTATCTTAGTCTCGCAATTTATGTGGACTGATTTTATCTTTTTTTCTTGCACCTAGAGGTTCAATACATACGTGCTCACCATAACACAAAAATTACTGACTCATCATTCAAACATCCGTCTACAAACCTTCTGAATATTCCAGGTACGTGTTGCGATCAGTATTGGGAGTGTGTTTGATTCAAAGCGCGAGTACTGTTTTAGTATTTTATTATTATCCCTCTTTTTTCTCCTTGTGGTAGGAGTTTTGTACTTGCAGCAGGATCCAGCACTTATATACCTGCGCCGCTACATCTATTTTATCTTTTTATATATGGAATTAGGATCATATACATAGTTAGATTTCAGTAGCATATCAAAATTACATATACAAACGTATATAGACCCAAGCCATATAGGCAATATATACATGTAAAAGCAAGTTAATAAGGGTCACACTTGTATATAAAAGTGTATATTTTCTTTTCTTCATCTCAAAATAACATCTTCTCCGGATATGTAAAATGTCCTTTATTGCAAGGAAGACCATCACACGGAGGGAGAAACACATCAATGCATGATTAGGAACACAAGCACAAAAGAAGGGAAACCTAAAATGAAATAGACAAGATTAAAATCAAGAAATAAAACATAGAGACATTTACAAAAATGGAGTGAAGCTCAAGACCTCATTAAGACCCTTTGGACGTACACAATCTACTCTCATTATCCACCTTTCCTCCAACTGTGCCAATTTTTTCTTAAGATCACCACCCCGTCAATCTTCCAAGATCCTATCAATGCCCTTTATGCACAGCAGTTTAGCATCACATGCATGTACCATCTTGAAATGCCTGGGTATAGGTTTCAAGAGGGACAGGTCAGAGACTCCATCAGCTTTGATGATGTCACGGGCATGCTCTCGCGCTCTGATCCGTAGTTGGCGTGATGTAAGCCCAATATACACCAGGCCACATGGACATGATGCATGATAGACCACCCCAGTGGTGCTGCATGTAATATGATGTGTGATCTTGAATTCCTTCTGTCCATCACTGGAACAGAAGGAATTACAACGTTCCAAATTAGCGCATGCCATGCAATCTCTGCATGGAAAGAAACCCCATTTGAGGCCAGTGGAGCCGAAAAGTCCTGAAGTTTTTAATTCTCTATGGTGACTGTGTACCAAGAGATCTCTTAGATTCTTTGCTCTCCTGTAGGTTATAGATGAATACACGTCAAGATATTTATTCAATGTGGAATCATGCCAGGCTCCAATTCGTTCTGCCCATGGTCTGAACAGCATTAATCAAGTGACATGTTCCTAATAATAATATATTTTGCAACACTTTACAATTAAATGCGGACATGTGCGAACAATATAAGACTTTATAAAGTAGCACACAGTTCAACAGTTACAGGAGGAGTGAGGGCCATGCTCACAAACTTACAATCTATAAGGAAATATGGCAGAGACATTAGGTAGAACGTGCTTGTCATATATGGTCCATGATCTGGTCATCAGCCAGCATCAAAATACAGTTACCAAGTTCTATTGGGCGCATGGAGGATGTGGAGACAGATGAATAGGAGGGACCAGATTCTGAGAAAAATTTAGAAAGCTGGAACACGAGAGAGTTAGATTAATGATTGAAGTGAGGTGATGGGCCTGTCTAAAGAGATGTCATTTTAACTCACAATTGAAAATGTGGAGGCTAGGTATTAATCGGATTATCTGGGTAGTGCTGCATTACAGAAAACTGGTGCAGCACGATAGAAGTCTTGATGACATAGGTGCAAGTTTCGGATTATGGAGGATGTTAGTCTAAGATCAGTTTCTGAACAGAGAGTATGGGTATGGTGATAAGTAAAGATTAGGGAGAAGATATAGGGGGGTACAGAATTCTGAAGAGCTTTGTAAGTGAGAGAAATAAGTTTGTATTGTATTCTGTATTGAATGGGTAACCAGTGCAATGACTGGTACAGAGTGGAGGCATCAGTCTAGCAGCTGCACAGAAATACAACCATGGCTAGAATGATATGGAGAGGAGAAAATTTGGTTAGAGGGAGACTGATCAGAGAGCGTTGCTGTAGTCGAGAGACGAGGATGAATAAAAATCACAGTAAAAGTGTTTGCAGTTTCAAAGTGAGAAAAAGGTCAGACTCTGGAGATGTTTACTGGTAACATGAGCGAAGTGAGTGATTGGATAAAGGAAATAAAGGAAAGTTCCGTGTCAAATATGACCCCAAGAAAGCGAGCGTGCGCGAACCTTTAAAGGCAGATACTCTGATAGCATTTACAAAAGTACTATATATATTTTTCTAATTATTAGTGGCATTGAGTGATATCATTATATATATATATATATATATATATCAATGAATGATCTGAAATTGATTTAGTGAAACTGAGTTGTGTCCAGAAGGCTTTTTTTCTTATCAAGAGGGGGTTTATCTTGCCTTCTCCTTGATCAAGAGGAAAGTTTAGCTTAACAGACACGTCTTTCTTTCAACTTTGATCACTATCCTATTTTATCTATTGTTATAATGATCAATAGATGCATAGATAGATATTAGATCTGTTTATCTACATATTTATTTATATCTATCTATTTATAAAAAAAACATACATCTACTTCTTGGCTGTTTAATTAGTGAGCTGAGCTTATAATCTTGAGTACTGATTTAATATGTGATTTGTGAAATCACACATTAGCAAATTGAAGATTTCAAGACTGCAATAGCAATTTATCTGTCGTATTTGCATCTCTTAACAGTTTGCTTCTATTCCTTAGAGGATCTCTAAAATGTGTGCAAAAAAGTGGCACTTAATTGCGCCACTTCAAGAAGCTCCTGTAATGGAATTGTGACAAGTGAAAAGTGAATTGTGCAAAGTGTAACATGTTAAAATGAATCAATCTTGTGTGATGTAACTGATATCTGCAGACACGCAAGTAGATACAAAAGTATTGTAAGGTTCTATGTATATATTCCTGAAACTCAGTTTGTTCGTCAGCCATTTTACTTTCTGTCTTGCTGCAGCTATCTTGCCCTCAGTCAAAATGGAGTTTCCAGCTTGCATGTTCCCGCCCTGATTCTCTCCTTTGCTTCTTAAGCAGCCACAGCTGAGCAATCAGTGCTTCAGAATCTAGCCTGCAGTGAACCTGTGACTTGACTCCTGTAAGCCTTGGACCTTGTACTCCAGCTATTCCTACTGAGGAACTCTGAAGCACTTGTGGACTCTGAACCCTGCTCTTTGAAAGACCCACGTTTGCATGGACTTACGGTAACAGAGAAGAAGATCCTGAATCTGTATTGGAGAGTGATTGCTGAGCTTGGATTACTCTGGCCTGCTGTGTCTCCTGTTTCTGTGTCTGCAAACTGTGTGACTATTTCTGCCAACTTGTATGAAGTAATACAGGACTTTTCTATATCAAACCTGTGACTCCTGTGTTTTCATCGCACCCAAGCACAAGACGCTATATGAACTGTACTACATACATTACAATATTCTGAAGCCAAAACGTTAGTGTCTGCTGGGTCTGGAAGGCGGTGTCTGCTGTACTGTGGATATCAGACGTCCGGTTGTACTTTCTGTGATGACAGTGGTTGTGACTTCTCACAACCATTCCAGGTGAGCAATTCCCTTAAGTTTTTTCTTTTTGCAGTGTTACCACAGGTAAACACTATTGTTTTTTTTTTTTTCTCCTCTTCTTCCAGTAATCCTGTCTTAAAAGATCTGGAAAATGGAGGCCCGCATAAAGGAACTTTGCGGAGTGACTGATAATATCCTTGCAGATTTGCAGAATATAAAGACCCGTTTTACAAATCTACAGGACCTCAATAATCACAATTTGCAAGTGGTTGGACAGACTACCCAGGATTTGCGAGCCAGGATTGAGGTTCTAGAGGGGCGAGTCCAGGCTCCTGCCGTAGCCCCGAGTGCTGGGATTCCCAAGTTGCCCCCTTTTCGTTTTGGCGGTGAACGTGAGAAATTCAGGGGATTTATTAATCAATGCAATCTTTTTTTTTTCTGCACATGCTTCACAATTTCCCACTGAACGATCTAAGGTGCTTACTATAATTATGTTACTTACCAACAAGGCTTTAATGTGGGCAAACCCTCTGATTGAGACTGAGGATGATTGTTTGAATCACCTTGATGATTTTATTTCAGCCATGGGGAGGTGTTTGATGACCCCAATCGAGGTGCAACAGCTGAAGCAGCCATGTTAGCTTTGCGCCAAGGTAAGCACTCGGTAGCTGAATATGCCTTGGATTTCAGGAGATGGGCCCTTGATACCACCTGGGACAGTTCCGCCAAAAAATCTATTTTTCGAAAGGGGTTATCTCCACTGATTAAGGATGAACTTGCTCGTGCCGACCCTCCCACTGCGTTAGGTGACTTTATTAACTACTGCATCCGTATTGATACTCGTCTGACTGAACGCAGGCAAGAGAGATGGTTCGAAAGCAATCGTACTAACCTTTTCCTACCTTCCTCTCCAGCTAAGGAACCTTTGAGTAGGATTACACGGGAACCTGAACCTGAACCCATGCAGGTAGACTCTTTACAACGACGGGTTAGTGATGCACGCAAGGAACATCGTTTTAAGGAGAATCTATGTTTCTATTGTGGTAAGTCAGGGCACTTCATTATAAACTGCCCCAGCCGTTCTCGTAAGACTACTGCAGCACTCATTCATTGTGAGTGTTGCGAGAGGGGATCTGTCAGGTCCGAGCCTCAGGCTCCAGAGAGATCTGCAGCAACAGATCTTGATTTCTCGGACTTAAACTCCGTTACCTCTGAGGACGTTGACTGTGTAAACGCTGCCATTTTTCAAGTTTCCTCAGCGGTGTCCCAGCTGAGTTGTAAGAAAAACAATTCTCATTGCTTTCTTTCCATCAAGCTCTGGGTTGACTCAGCTTGGGTGTCTAGCTCTGCTATGATCGACTCAGGGGCAAGTGGGAATTTTATGGATGTCTCCTTTGCTCTGAAACAGGGGATACGTTCAGTGAAGAAGGCTACTCCAGTACAGATGGAAACTGTGGATGGCTCCCTGCTGACCTCTGGACCAGTGGATCAGGAAACAGAGCCTTTGAGGGTTCTTATGGGTAAAGATCATCAAGAGAAACTGTCCTTTATGCTTATCTCTTCTCCCCACTTTCCCATTATTCTAGGGCTACCATGGCTGCAGGCTCAGAATCCTACCATTAACTGGGAGACCAAGGAATTACACTTTCCAGAGAAACAGATGAGTCCAAAAGTTTCAGCTTGCTCTGTTCCTAAAGGAATCATGTCAGTCCCTGAACTACCAGCTGTATACCAGGACTATGTGGATTTATGTGACAAGAAGAACGCTGACCAGCTTCCTCCTCACCGTCCATATGATTGTCCAATTGAATTATTGCCTGGAGCAGAGATACCTTTTGGTAAGATCTACCCCCTGGCGGGGCCCGAGCTAAAGGCTTTAAAGGATTACATAGATGAAAATCTAGCCAAGGGCTTCATACGCCCCTCTTCATCTCCTGCAGGTGCACCCATCTTCTTTGTAAAGAAGAAAGATGGATCTCTGAGACCATGCGTAGACTATAGGGAACTCAATAAGGTTACTATTAGAAACCGTTATCCATTGCCTTTAATCCCTGAGTTATTGGAGAGAGTGCGACATGCCAAAATTTTTTCTAAACTAGATCTTCGTGGGGCCTATAACTTAGTCCGTATTAGACCTGGGGATGAATGGAAGACTGCATTCAGGTCACGCTATGGACACTTTGAATATCTAGTTATGCCTTTTGGTCTGAGTACCGCCCCAGCCACTTTCCAACACTTGGTGAATGACATCTTCAGGGATCTCCTAGATACATTCGTGGTAATTTATTTGGATGATATTCTAATTTTTTCTAACTCCACAGAGGAACATCATGGACATGTGAGAATGGTCTTGGAACGTCTAAGACAAAATCATCTTTACATCAAACTTGAAAAGTGTGAATTCCATAGGACCGAAATTCAATTTCTGGGGTATGTACTGTCTACACAAGGAATTAGTATGGATGGAAGCAAAACCCAAGCCATCAAGGATTGGCCAAGTCCTAGAAATGTGAAGGAGGTACAGCGCTTCATCGGGTTTGCCAACTGCTATAGTCGTTTCATTCGAAATTTCTCTGAGGTAGTGTCACCTATCACTCAACTTACCCGGAAAGAGTCTAGGTTTTCCTGGACTCCCCAAGCCCAGGAAGCATTTTCCCGTCTAAAAGATAAATTTACCACTGCACCTATCCTAGTACATCCCAACCCCGAGCTTGCCTTCATAATAGAGGTGGATGCTTCAGACTGTGCCGTTGGAGCTATACTCTCTCAGAGAACAGGTGAGAAGAATGTCTTGCATCCCTGTGCCTTCTTTTCCCAGCAGTTGTCTTCGGCTGAGAGGAACTACGATGTGGGCAATAGAGAGTTGTTGGCCATTATTGCCGCCTTCAAAGAATGGAGACACCTTCTTCAGGTAGCTGCACAGCAAATAGTCGTCCTGACAGACCATCGTAACCTTGAGTTTATCAGGTCGGCTAAGTGCCTGACTCCTCGCCAGGCTCGCTGGAATCTTTTCTTAAACCAATTTAATTTTATCATCTCTTATAGACCAGGATCGCGCAATGGAAAGGCTGATGCACTCTCTAGGATTTACTCAGCAGAGACACGTCCAATTACTCCTCCTAAGACTATTCTTCCTGACTCTAGATTCCTAGGAGTAATTCATAATCAAGACCTACTTAAGGACATCAAGGAAGCATACCATGCGGATTCCTTTTTGGCACAACCCCCAAGGGACGTAAGTCTTGTCTTTAAGAATGGTGTGTGGATTCAGGGACAACGTCTGTATATTCCTGAAACAGTCAGATTAAGAGTATTGCAACTCATTCACGATTCCAAGATAGCTGGGCATAGAGGAATTCTAAAGACACAGGAATTTCTTTCTCGTTTCTTTTGGTGGCCCACTTGCAGGAAGGATGTTTTGAATTATGTCACTTCATGTGAGGTCTGTGCAAGATGCAAAACACCTCGCTCCTCACCAACTGGTCTGTTACAGCCTCTTCTCACCCCGTCCCGCCCGTGGGGATCCATTTCTATGGACTTCATTGTGGAGTTACCAACCTCTCAGGGGAAGAACACCATTCTAGTGGTGGTTGACCGTCTAACAAAGGCAGCTCATTTTATCCCTTGTGTCGGCTTACCCACTGCAAAACAGACATCAGATTTGATGATTAAAGATGTGTTTCGCTTACATGGAGTACCGGATGAGGTTATTTCGGATCGATGGGTGCAATTCACTTCTAGGTTTTGGCAAAATTTCTGTGCAGCTTTGGACATTAAAGTAAACCTTTCTTCTGCTTTTCATCCCCAGACTAATGGACAGACCGAACGAACCAATCAAACCCTGGAGCAGTATCTCCGCTGCTTTATCTGCCACCTACAGGATGATTGGGTGGATCTACTTCCATTAGCTGAGTTCTCGTATAACAACTCTCAGAGTGCCTCCACTAAACAGTCTCCTTTTTACTCTAATCTAGGTTATCATCCTAACATTCTACCACGATTTCCCATAGAAACGCCTTTACCAGCAGTGGCTGAAAGAATCACGTCTTTACAGAAGAATATGGATCTTCTAAAGGAAAATCTGGAATCGGCTCAAGAAAGGTACAAGAAAGCAGCAGATAAATTTCGTAAACCTGCACCAGCTTTCAAGGTAGGAGACTTGGTCTGGCTGTCAACCAGAAATCTTAAGTTAAGGATTCCATCGTCTAAGTTGGGACATAAGTACATTGGACCCTATAAAATCAGTAAAATTATAAGTGCCGTTGCTTGTCGTCTTCAACTGCCCAGAACTATGAGAATCCACCCTGTCTTTCATGTATCCCTACTAAAGGCTGCGACACCCAATACGTTTCCTGGACGTTCCTCTCCTTGCCCTGACCCAGTGCTAGTCGATGGTCAGGAAGAATTTGTGGTGGAAAGGATTTTAGATTCCAGGTTGTATAGAAATCAGTTACAATATCTGATTAAATGGCAGGGCTACCCAGTGGAGGACAACTCATGGGAACCGGTCAATAACGTTAATGCTCCTCGCTTGCTCCGTCAGTTTCATCAGAGGTACCCACACAAGCCTGGTCTGAGGTCATCCGGAGGTTGTCCTTAAGGGGGGAGTAATGTAAGGTTCTATGTATATATTCCTGAAACTCAGTTTGTTCGTCAGCCATTTTACTTTCTGTCTTGCTGCAGCTATCTTGCCCTCAGTCAAAATGGAGTTTCCAGCTTGCATGTTCCCGCCCTGATTCTCTCCTTTGCTTCTTAAGCAGCCACAGCTGAGCAATCAGTGCTTCAGAATCTAGCCTGCAGTGAACCTGTGACTTGACTCCTGTAAGCCTTGGACCTTGTACTCCAGCTATTCCTACTGAGGAACTCTGAAGCACTTGTGGACTCTGAACCCTGCTCTTTGAAAGACCCACGTTTGCATGGACTTACGGTAACAGAGAAGAAGATCCTGAATCTGTATTGGAGAGTGATTGCTGAGCTTGGATTACTCTGGCCTGCTGTGTCTCCTGTTTCTGTGTCTGCAAACTGTGTGACTATTTCTGCCAACTTGTATGAAGTAATACAGGACTTTTCTATATCAAACCTGTGACTCCTGTGTTTTCATCGCACCCAAGCACAAGACGCTATATGAACTGTACTACATACATTACAAGTATATGCAGTCTTATATAAGGGATACTGGGATGTGCAATTCTGGAGTTAAGCAGTGAGTCATTAACAAGGCGATAACTTGTTATTCTGCAGCATTATCTGCATAGTCCTGAATTAGTCACTATTATAGAGATCCCAAAAGGTAATCTATTAATCAGCTCCATCTTTGGATGATGGCCAAGTAAGTCCCTACCCTTGGTGATGTTGGAGGGCTTAGTGATACTGAGTAGTGATCTCAGTTGTTAGTGATTTTAATAATAATGATTAGTGATCCAAATGCTTGCAAGGCAGAGGGAGAAGCTTCTGCTGCAGCCAGTTGTCCTACAGCCAGACAGATAACTAGGAGGAGAAACTGAAGTCTGAGTTCCTAAGATACACACATATATATAGTTGTTCAAAAAAGTGTTTCCTGATTTTCTATTCTTTTGCATGTTTGTCACACTTAAATGTTTGATAATCAAACAAATTTAAATATTGGACAAAAATAACACAAACGCAAAATGCAGTTTATAAATTAAGGTTTTTGTTAAACAAAAAAGAAATCCAAACCTACAGGATCGAGTGTGAAAAAGTACCCTCCCCCCCTTAAAACATAAATTAACTGTGGTTTATCACATCTTTGGGAAGCTGAGTTCAAATTCCCTAACCACACCCAGGCATGATTACTGCCACACCTGTTCTCAATCAAGAAATCACTTAAATAGGACTAGCCTGACAAAGTGAAGTAGACTGAAAGGTCCTCTAAAGCTAAACATTATGCAGAAATTCTGTTACAAATTAGAAACAAAGTAATTGAGATCTATCAGTCTGGAAAAGCTTATAAAGCCATTTATAAAGTTTTGGGACTCCAGAGAACCACAGTGAGAGCCATTATCCACAAATGGCGAAAACACGGAACAGTGGTGAACCTTCCCAGGAGTGGCCCACTGACCAAAATTACCCCAAGATTGTAGCGACGACTCAACAAAAAGGTCACAACAGACCCCACAACAACATCCAAAGAACTTAAAGCCTCACTTGACTCAGTTAAGGTCAGTATTCATGACTACACCATAAGAAAGAAACTGGGCAAAAATGGCCTATTGGCCTGCATAACAGACAAAAACTGCTGAGCAATAAGAACATAAAGGTTCGTCTCAGTTTTGCCAGAAAACATTTTGATGAGCCCTAAGACTTTTGGGAGAATACTCTGTGGACTGATGAGATAAAAGTTGAACTTTTTGGAAGGCATATGTCCCAATATATCTGGTGTAGAAGTAAAACAGCATTTCAGAAAAGGAACATCATACCAACAGTAAAATGGGATGGTCTGGGGCTGTTAAACTGCTTCAGGACCAGATAGACTTGCTGTGTTAGGCTAGTTTCACACTAGCGTATGGCTGCGCTGCGGACTTCCTCAGTGAAGCTCCGCCCACCGCCACACCTTCTCCAGTCAGCTCCTCCTATGTCTGCAAGCGGCCTGCATGCGGCATGAGTACCTATATATAACATTAAGTATGCAGGCCGTGGAGATGTATGTGGATGTCGCCGCATGCGTTGCTTTGACAGTGCAGCGACCTGCGCCGAACGCAACATGTTGCATTTTGTTGCCATCACCGCACTTTCAAAACGACGCATGCGGCGGGATCTGTATATATCTGCACGGCCTGCGTACCTAATGTTAAATATAGGTACTCGGGCCGCTTGCAGACATAGGCGGAGCTGACCAGAGGAGGTGGGGCAGTGGGCGGAGCTTCACTGAGGAAGTCCGCAACGCATCCATACGCTAGTGTGAAACTAGCCTTAAATGGAACAATTAATTCTGCTGTCTACCAAAGAATCCTGAAGGAGAATGTCTGGCCATCTGTTCATGACCTCAAACTGAAGCGCACTTGGGTTATGCAGCAGGACAATAATCTAAAACAAACCAACAAGTCCACCTCTGAATGGCTTAAGAAAAACAAAATTAAGACTTTGGAGTGGCCTAGTCAAAGTTCTGATCTTAATCCGATTGAGATGCTGTGGCATGACCTTAAAAAGACAGTTCATGCTCGGAAGCCCTCCAATATGGCTGAATTACAACAATTCTGCAAAGATGAGTGGCCAAAATTCCTCCAGAGCGTTGTACAAGACTCATTGCCAGTTATCGCAAACACTTGATTGCAGTTGTTGCTGCTAAGGGTGGCCCAACCAGTCATTCAGTTTAGAGGGCAATCACTTTTTCACACAGGGCCCTGTAGGTTTGGATTTCTTTTTCCCTTAATAATAAAGACCTTCATCTGAAAACTGAATTTTGTGTGTACCTGTGTTATCTTTGTGTAATATTTACATTTTGTTTGGTGATCTGAAACATTTAAATGTGACAAACATGCAAAAGAAAAAGAAATCGGGAAACCAAATCAACTAAACAAATAAAATAAGCAAGGAATTATTAGGATTTTTTTTTATTCTTTTAGCATTTGTATGCGCTGCCAAGTAAATTATGCATATAGCCTGTAAAATCTATTTTGACCAAATGTCAGGACTTGGTGATGGTGATCATACTGCATTCAGGGCAGAGGGGGACGTATACCTGCTGCAGCCAGTTGTTTTACAGCCAGCTACAGGACAGCAGAGTGGAGGAAGAGGAGGAGAAGAGGCTAAGCTCCAGAGACTACAAAACAGTTTCTTAAAGTTAATTTGTTAGCAGGATTTCATACCCCAAACTATTTAGCTGTTCATGTAGCTCTTTAAAAGACATCAATACAATCCAGCAATGCCTTTACATGACCAGTCTATTTTGTAGATCTGAAGTCTGTCACTCCAGCTCTATTCCCGCCCAGCGCCTCCTCTTCCTGCTTGACTGACAACTCTTTTGCTTCAAGTCACACAGGATGGAGGCTGTCAGTGAAGTGAGATCAGGTGAGGAATAGAGCTGGAGTGACAGAGGTTTTAGATCTACCATAGCCCTTCAACCTCATTTGCATATCAATTCAATCTCTGATTCCTCAGTCACTGAGGGACGGAGCGGCCATGATAAGTTATTACTGGACATCTCTTTGAAAGGGCTACATGGTTAGATAAGTATTTTGAGATGGGGAAACTCTGCTGAAAGATTCCCTTTAATTTATTTTTCCATATTAGGAATATGAGATAAAAATAAATAAAAATAAATAGGAGATAAAGGAAGTAAAAACTCAGATTTTTTTTATTTAAGGTTGGGGGACTTTGTAGTGTTTTTTTTCTTCTTTTAGATGCAAAGTCTTACCAACTGCTAGTTGTAACATCTAGACCGAAAAATCTGGTGCCATCTCGAATGCCTGCACAATACGTATGTTCTCCTAAGATGTATATCGTTTGGCGAACCACCACGTCTATTAGATCAAACGAGTTATCCAGAATCGTTACCAATTTAGAATATTTTACCACCAGCATATGTCCTGTTTCTGGCCAGAGGAACTTGGTACATGGAAACCTTTTATGAGCATGAAGTAGTTGGTGACCGGGCGAGCTACTGAGAAGATCTATCGCTCAAGGCTAGGGGGAGAGTCAAACTTGGCAGTCTTTGGCCTTTTTTTTATAATAAATTTGTATAACATCACAGTGAAAAAGAGAGGACAAGTGTCATGATGGAAGACCACAAGCTTGAGGGACGGAGCACTGAAAGAGCAGTATGTACTTTGATGGTACAATTATTGAACAACCCTTGGCACAGTACAATAAACGTTACCCATGTGGTATGAGTGAATATTTTCTTAGGTCATGAAATAATCATATTCTTGCTACTTCACGGCAAGTATGACAGTTTTTATGTTCCATGCCGGACTTTGTCCCAAAGCTGATTTTTTTTTTTTGTGCCTCGGAGCCGGCAGCGCCGTGCCTGATCTTTACGCAGTCATTTTATACTCGTGCATTACATGATTTTTTTTTATATACTTTCAATTTCCCTTTTTATGATACAACGGTATAAACCATCATACAATTCGTCTGATAATAGCACGATTAACAATTTATTCAGCATTTCTAGGGTATAATATTGAATAATAGTCATACAAGCGAAGTTCTAACTTATTTATGTGCATGCTGCAGATTGGGTGTGCACTGATTTATAAACCAGAATATCAATGGTAGAATATCTGATAATAGTTTATACTTTGGGCAAAATTAGATTAGATCACTGACTCCTTTCGGTCATCAGCCCCCCCGTTTTACATCAAAATGTTTCTGCTCAGTTTGATTTGCAGTCTGTCCACGTAAGATGTCTTTGCTTTTATAGTCACATTGATCAGTTTTTTATGTTGCATTGCTAGGAAAGAGAAGGGAACATTAGGACAAAATAAAATGTATCTGCTCATGGACAATCGCAACGTTTTATCGTCGCCAGCTCTGTTGGGATTACCTAGTCCGGAGTTTTTGTATTGAAGGCCTTTCCTTAGGATAGGCCATCAATATCTGATCGGTTGAAGAGCTGCATTCGAATAAGTAGGGTACGAATGTGCAGTACCTGGTCGTGGCCACTAAGCAGTTGATGGCGCTGTGCTGTGCACCTTTGCAACTCCGGAAATCTGGCTGGCACCAAGATCAGTAATGTTGTGAATGGGTTTGAGATGAGTTCTGAGCAGAGGCTCCCTCTGGTGGTTACAAGCGGTGCTAGTGAAGATTGTGAGGACTGGGAATCAGGTGTTACTGACTGGTCTTATATAAGGGAGTCATTTTCCCATCAGGGTTGCCGGTGATCAATTGTTCTGGTCTGAATCCTTCATTCCAGTTTCCCTTGTAGCCTGCTGTGTCGTGTCTGCATCTCCTGCTTACAGATAAGACTTTTGCTTCTTTTGTGTTTGTGCTTTATTTTTGCATTTTGTACTGCACTTCTTTGGGGGCCTTCAGGGTCCCCTCCGGGGGCTTCTGCCCTCTCAGTTTGGTTCAGCCACTGAGTTTTGTTCTTTTGCTTTTTCCAGTTTTTTCAGTGGCTGCTGTTTTGATTTTGTTACACCAGAGAACTAATTTAGGTGGTAGAGGTCGTGTGATCTCAGGTGATTTTGAAATTAGTAGAGTTGGTGCTTTTCAGGGTTTTCTGGGATTGCAGTAAGTACCCTTCCTATCCTTTTCTATTTAGATAGTTTGGGCCCCAGCGTTTGCTCATACTATTTTCTTTCTGTGTCAGTATTTCCTCTTGTCTAACCGCCATTACATGTTTGGGGGCTTTCTATTATCTTTGGGGTTCTGCTCCGGGGCAGATAGCTTTCCTGTTTCTGTCTTTAGGTGTAGTTAGTTTCTCGGGCTGTGACGAGGTGTCTAGGACCGACGTAGGAGCGCTCCACGGCTGCCTCTAGTTGTGGTGGTTAGTCAGGGTACTGCAATCTCATAGATTCCAACTGCTCTGGTGTATTGCCTTTTTGCCTGCTCTCCTCAGCTACCGAAACATAACACAGTAAATTGTCAGGGGTGCTGGGTATCTCCCTCCCACTAATCAGATAGTAATAATCTATTCTAAGGATAGGCCATCAATATAAAAGTCCCGGACAATCCCTTTAAAGACCTGTAATGTACAGTACTGCGCAAAAGGTTTAGGCAGATGCAAGAAAAAATGCTGCAAAGTAAGAATGCTGTAAAAAAATAGTAATATCTATAAATGAACCAAAGCAAAAACTAAATCAGATCAATATTTGGTATGACTGCCCTTTGCTTTCAAAGCGGCACTAATTTTTCCAGGTACGCTTGCACAAAGTATGAACATAGTCCAGTGTTTAGCAACCAATTAATACCAAGAAGGCAAGTGATCATCATTTTTAGGGTTAGGTTGAAGCAGAGTTTTCAACTGAAACAGAAACCGCTGTGTAGGAGAGTTAAAACTGGGTGAGGAACAGACCAACTCTGCTACAAAGGTGAAGTTGTTTAAGGGGGTTTTCCACTACTAGGGCAACCCCTTCTTGATCTAAATGTTTGGCCCTGATAAAGGAAAAAAAGCTTATAATCACCTCCCATTTTAGCACTCGCGGTCCCGGGGCTCTCGTGCGGTTGTTGTGACACGTGATCCTGGCATCCAATCAGCACTGGTGTCACTCTCCCTGCCTTCGTATGAGATGAACATGAACAGGAAGTTAGAGATCAGCTGCAGCCCGGACTTCCTCCCCATGTTCAATTTGTTGGAACGGCATAAGCACGGGAGGTGAGTATAGGCTTTTTTATTTTATCAGGATCAAACATTTACATCAAGAAGGGTTTGTCCTAGTCATGGACAACTCCTTTAAGGCAGTTTCATGTCACTGGCAAGAATAAGCAGAGCATCAAGGCACAAGGTAGTTATACTGCATCTCCTAGGTCTCTCCCAAGCAAAAACTTCAAAGCAGGCTGAGGTTTGAATATGTGATATTTCATAGTATGCAAAATCTCTGCTTGCAGCCCAACTGGGCATTACTTCAGCTTTCTTTGGGACGTCTGATCAAGCAGACACTGCTAAACTGTGATTTGGCAGCATCTGCGAGCAAAAGTTGAAATGCCACTAGAGAAAAAAAAAAAAAGGAACGCCCAATTGATCTACAAGCAGAGATTTCTCATATTGCCCTCCAAAAGCAACAAATGTGAATATCTCTCCAATGGAGCAACGCAGCACAAAGTGGAAAACAGGGTCAGAATCAGGGGATCCCAGGGTTTTTGACAAGATGCTTAACTTGTAAAAAGACATCTTATGTAAAAAGAGTACATCCATATCTTGAGTCTGTCCAGGTGGCTTATAGTAAACACCTACAATAGTGTCCTTTTCTCTTCTCTCCTTGTATTCATACCCAAAAGTTTCTACTGAGCTACCATTCTCTGAAGCTTGGATCTCTGCGGAGATGTACACTTTTCTAACACACAATACAACACCTAACACTTACAAAACTTAAGCAAGTAACAGGTCCTCTTTTAAGAGTTGATGAGGAAGTTTTGGCTTCTAATTAAATATTAATTACATCTGTAGCTGCTTTTAGTTATTTAGCACACCACTGGTGTAGTGAAAGATTAATAATCATAACTAATCTCTAGAATCACTTGTTTTAGTTTAAAACTAATGCATCCAGTTAGCAAAATATTTAAATCTTTTGTATAATATATTGCAAAAGCAGTGATTCTTTAAAATGAAAGCTTTAGTTGAGTTTCAGAAAATACATTTATATGGTATTTACCTGGTTATTGACATTTTAGTTTTGTATATTTTTTTTGGCTTTGAGCTACATTAAAAATGTGTTGCCCGTTGGGAATAAATAGAGATGTTTAGCATCTTCTTCCCACTAGGAAATATTGTTATATGCAGGAAGCAAGGACAGATACACATGGCAAAGTAAATCTATGGCACAGATGGCATGTTAGAATTTTTATGGTCTTTCTTGAAAGATAAAACTTGTTATATAAATTCTTTGATTTCAAATTAAATTATTTTTAAACATTTTTTTTTATTTGACCTTTTTTTTTTTTTTTACAGTTTTCGATATCGCAGTCCTTTTTTATTTTTTTTTTATAAATGCTAAAATCGTGTAATTTTCACTCTGGCTAATAAACTTTAATATTAATTTGACATTTCCTGGAGAGAGCACCTTTCAGCAGTTACCTTTTATTATAATTCCAGGCAAGATTAAAATGACAGATATCACCACCTATATTGTGTATATATCACGATATTCACCGTTCATGATGGTTTAGGATCACAGCTCCCCTCCTCTCCCTCCCTGCACTATGACATTTTCTGTCTAATGCCATCTACGATACATGTGACTTCATGTAAAGCATATCTCTAAAATGTCATCAGCAGAAACACAAGCAACATATCGGCTTCCATAATCTAGTAAAGAAAATTTAAAAAATCTTATAATAAAAAGAAATAGATCAGAAAAACTTAAAAAAGTCAATCCGATGTTCCTGTAGAAGCTGTAGAAAAGTGTAGGTAAATCCACGCTGCCAACGGTATAAAGCACAAAAAGAAACCAAAGAAATTCAAATGTGGTTTTTATTAAACGCGTTTCGAAGCACACCTGCCTCTTCCTTAGGACAAACCACAGAGATCCAATGTTCCTAACAAAGACATAATAGTCATTAATGAACATACTGTATGAAACTTTGTATTACACCTTATCAGAGAAATCTGCTTCCTTCTCCGCTTATGAGCCACTTCTTCCTCTACTTTCTGCCTCCTGAACTCTTCATTCATTCTGAAAAATAAACAGCTCAAATACTTCTTGGTCAAAGGAAGACATTCTGCCTATACAATGAGGTGTCAGGTTACAACACCTATTAAACTGTATGGGTAGAGATGTAATGAGCACTCAACACAGTGAGAAACCAGGAAGACACAGGCAGATCGTGCTGCAGCCTTCAGCAAATATATTATACTTCAGTGCTGGATTCACAGCCGCACTGTTCAGTACTACTGAATAATATTGTTCATGCAGCTGCTTCTCTTTGTGCACTGCAGAAGAGGAAAAAAAGAGCGCCAATCTGTGTGCAGTTATGGAGGATTACCATATCTGGTAACTGGTCTTCACCCATTAGTTCAGAGAGAACTGAAAATTAGAATGCAAAAACTGGAGGAAAAACGTAGGATACAAGTCATTAAATGGACAAATATAGTGTTGCTCCCAATGTTCAAATACCACAGCTTTTTCTGAAAAGTAACCTGAAACTATTTATATACGCTTGATATTATATACAGAGGCTGCCTTACCTATTTTTTGAAAGCTATGTAATTATAAGAAAAAGGCCAGCCTACTTCTTGATAGGTGAATTAGCAGCTCTATATTAGACTATGGTAAAATTGATCTACAGCGGGAACCCATAAAATACCTTCCCATGCAACTACAGACTTATGATTTGTGGTTTGAAAAATTAATGCCAAGAATCTAATGGACATTCCTTTTGGAAACGTCTTTTGCTGCCAGAGGAGAGGCGTTTCCTCCCAGCCGGACAAAGAACATTATTTTTGCAGCAAGGTAGTAATCTTTGGAGTAAAACCGGGTTCACACAGAGATAACGATTGTCTTTACAGTGGCACTATCAGTCATGAAGTATAGTTTTATCACTTATGGTTGAGCTTTTCCTGCATTTCACACTGGTCTAAACTGGCCCTAATATTCCGATTTTTGGAGTAGAATTCAATAGTAAACCGAAGTGACCGCCACCAAAGCACGTAATCTATTAAATGCCACATAAATATATTTTATATAAAGTTATGTATTTATTGAAGACACAATGATCTAGGGTGTCAATTCTTGCAATAAAATAATGCAAAAATACCTGCTTTTAGCTATTCTTGCTAAATAAATGACCACTGATAGTTTTCTGCGCTAGCTGTTGGGTTCTCTTTAAGTATCCCAGGAGGTGATTGCAAAAAAAATGCCTTTAATGGAAACTATCATAAAATGACTTATTTAAATCAAGTTGAAAAAAAGCCATTTTTATTTACATTTCACAGTCTGTATTAGGAATTTAAAAAAAATGAAATTTTGCAATTTTTCACATTGACTACAGTTTTTTATATTCTAACATTTTGTTTCAGAAAATGCACACGCACATTAGCCACAATGAACAGACTCTGACCCTGTCTTTTGTATTAAAACATCTAATGAGCGTGTGCAAATGTAATTATGAAGGAAGGGGGAGCAGGGTCAGCTGTGACATATTTTTTGTGATTAGTGTTATCTACTAGGTATAGAGATGTTATATGCTCCTCATGGGCTGTTCACAAACCAATGAAAAGCTCATAGTGAGAGGTAGTAGACCTTTAAGTAAAAATTAGTGGGATAATTTTTTTTAAAGAAAAAGTAGTCGCGTAGAAAAAGTTGATAACTTTTTAGCAGGTCCAAGCCTTGTGGAGCCATAATTGAGTAGGAACATATATAGGAATGGAGTAGCCCATAGGAGCGCTTAGGTTCAGGCTAATCACAAATGATCAAGGGTGGATGATCACAAGCATGTAATCACAAATGATCAAGGGCAGTGTCTACATCACTGGTTTCCTGACATGACCAATGCCATATGACTGCTGCAGTCAATTTGTAGCCCCTGATCAGCTGCAGATTACACAGTTTTGCTCTTGTGGAAGAAACACTGTCAGTCAGTTCAAACAGACTTGTGAAAGCTGCAGATAATCAGTAGCCACTGATCAGTTGCAAATTTCCCAATCCTATCCAAATGGTTGGGAAGTATACGGCCAGCAAAAAGTATGCCGCTAATGAATTCTTTTACGAACCATGCTATTACAAGTGGAAATAAAAAAGACAAATTCTGAATGAAAATACAGAAGCAAAAGAAACTGACTACAAACTAAAATGTGTATATACTAATGCACAGAGCATGGGCAACAAACAAGGGGAATTAGAGCTGCTAAGGCAGAAAGAGAGATGATGTCATAGGCATCACCTGAAACTTGGTGGGATGATGCACATGATTGGAATATAAACCTTGAAGGCTACAACTTATTTATAAGAAACAGGATTAACAAGAAGGGTGGAGGTGTTGCATTGTATGTTAGGAAAGCGTATATTTCCACAGAGATCCAAGCTTCAGAGAATGGTAGCTCAGTTGAAACTGGGTAATAATACAACAAGAGAACAGAAGGGACACTATTGTAGGTGATTACTATAGGCGACCTGGACAGACTCAAGATATGAATGAACTCTTTTTACATCAGATATCTTTGTTCTCAAAAAAGTACGACATAGTGGTCATAAGAGATTTCAATTATCCAGATATTTGTTGGGAATCTCTCTCAAAGTATTGGGTCCACACTAGAGTTGAGCGATACTTTCCGATATCCAAAAATATCGGATCGGAATGGTATCGCCAATATCACTAAATATCGCCGATATCCGATTCCGATACCGGAAGTCCCATGTAAGTCTATGGGGACAAAATATCGCAACTAAAAAAACACTTTCTTTCCTTGTAAACACAAAATATACACACATAGAATACATATATATATACATGTCATTGTGACATATATATATATATATATATATATACATATATTTATAGTTTATTCACTTCTACATAGTAAAATAGCCTCTGATTCAATTGCCGGCATTTGTGAAAAGACAGAAGCACCCGAGGGTCCAGTCGCCACATAGATGTTGCATCGCACCCAGCGGTGTGACAACTTACTCTCAGGTAAGGAGGAAACACCCCATTGACTCCAACCACTGCATTCAACAGTACACTATGCCAGCTGAGTGTAGGCGGACCCAATGGGATGGTCTAGCTCAGGCTGGTTAGAACAGGGTGTAGCTAGTTGGATGGGAGGGGTTGAGGCAGCCTTATGCTGCATGTCTTTGTAGTAAGAATTGTTTCCTTTCCTGCTTTCTTACTACGTCGCATACTCCACTCTGCTACATCACTCTGGACCATTGCTCTATCTCACATCTATCTGCCCTGGAAGGATAGCGTGTTACCTGTAGAAGACTTTTCACCTACCTGCACTACACCATCCCTTCCAGAGGACCTGCACAGCAGCGCTGGACACCCTGACCAGGTACTACAGGTGGCGTCACGACAAACTACACGAACATTCTATCATCCCCTGGAAATATCCCACATTCCAGTGATCGCCCAGGTCACGGACCGAGCTGTGCTACTCGTGACATCCCCATAGAAGTCGACGTGATCGGTGCCGAGTACCCCCAAAACCCCTGTCTCTGTGCGACTCAACTTCCCTCACTGTGCTGGCACTTTACATTTACAATGCCTCTGGGTTTTTTTTTTGGGGGGGTGGGGAACATTCAGACTTTTGCTATGGGGCCCCATGATTTATATGTACGCCCCTGCTGCTGAGGCATGGTATTTAAGGCTGTTAAGGAGCCAACATACATGGACCTTGCCAGCAGCGTCGGACTGGAGTACCTTGGGCCCACCAGAGAAAATATATTCTTGGGGCCCACCATCATACTTCCCAACCTTTGAATAAGGGAAAGAGGGACAAAGGCTGTGGCACGCTGTGCATGCTGCAGAAAATTTTAGGCCATGCCACGTTGCACCACAGACTGTCCAGGAGTTGGTGGATGCTTTAGTCCAGGTGTGGGAGGAGATCCCTCACGAGACCATCCGTTGCGCTCATCAGGAGCATGGCCAGAAGTTGTAGGGAGGTCATACAGCATACCTCCCAAATTTGGAAGACAGGAAAGAGGATTAAAGGCTGCGGCGCGTGTTGTGCGCCGCTGAAAATTTTAGCCCACGCCCCGACAACACCCATTTCACAGCTAATCACACACATATCCTCGCCCCAAGCGTAACCATTTAGCACTGCTGATCACACTGACTGGTAATGAGGGCACAGTGGCTGGTACTGAGGAAAAGAAAGAAAGAGCAGCGAGAGAGAAAGAACAAACAGAGAAAGAAAGAGAGGAAAGAAAGAAAAGAGAGAAAGAAAGAACAGAGAGAAAAAAGAACAGAGAGCGAGAAGGAAAGAACAGAGAGCGAGAAAGAAAGACTAGAGAGAGAGCCATAGGCGTAGCTAGGGTTTTGGTTTAGTGGGGGCAAAACTTCTGAGTGGGCCCATCATCAGAGAACCTCAGCAAATGACCGCGCTGTTGGCCAAAATAATCTATATATAAAAAGACCAATATTGATATTACCGCCATATGGTCTGTGTTAAATAATACCAGTCCTACAGAACATATAGATTACAGCACAGGTACAGATAATGACTTACCGCTGATGTTCTTTCTAATGGAATTGTTCACTTTTCATGTCTTTTCCATCTGGCCCACACCGACATGACGACTTCTCCAGCCAGGACTCGACTGCACCCCCATTAAAAAAAAATAAAAAAAATACTCACCTCCCGGCTCCTGTGCTGCTCACTGTTCTCCCTCTCAGCGTCTGACAGCGGGCGCCGGCAGGTGATGTTATTGCGCCCGCTGTCATACGCTGAGGGGGATTATGGGAGAGAAGGAGCGCTCGCTCCTTCTCTCTCTATGCGGTCAGCTTTATCGGCTGGATGCCAGTACAGCTGACCCTCCGATGACAGGTGGGGGGCCCACTGCTGGCACCGGGCCCCCCCAACGCCTGTTCAGGCCCCATAGCTTCCGGGCGGCAGAGCAGGGAGAGCGATTCTCCCTGCTCTGCCGCAGAATGTAACTGTATCGTAGCTCCGGGTGGGCCCCCTCAGAGCACGGGCCCCGGGGCCACCGCCCCCTCTGCCCCGCGACCTATCCTTTCAAATCAGGGCCCACCACGCAGGAGCTGGGGCCCACCGTAGGTTTCTCCGGTGTCCCGGTGCCTCAGTCCGACCCTGCTTGCCAGCCTGATAATACCAGGCCACAGCAGTCTGCTTATCTTTGCTGGTTAACAAAAATAGGGGATCCCCTCGAAAAAAAATTGGCGTGGGGTCCCCCCTATTTTTGTTAACCAGCCAGATGAAGCAGACTGCTGAGGCCTGGTTTTTCAGGCTGGTAATGAGCCAATATCCATGGACCTTGCCAGCCTGATAATACCAGGCCACAGCAGTCTGCTTAGCTTGGCTGGTTAACAAAAATAGGGGATCCCCTCGAAAAAAAAAACGGCGTAGGGGTCCCCCTATTTTTGTTAACCAGCCAAGTAAAATGCAGACTGCTGCGGCCTGGTATTAAAAGACTGTCAAGGCCCATGGATTTTGGCCATCAACAGCCTGATAATACCAGGCTACAGCAGCCCCACATTTGGCGCATCAAAAGATGTGCCAATTGTGGCACTTTACCCGGCTCTTCCCACTGCCCTGTAGCGGTGGCAAGTGGGGTAATAAGGGGTTAATGTCACCGTTGATTGCACGGTGACAATAAGCCCGGTTAATAATGGAGAGGTGTCAATAAGACACCGATCCATTATTAATCCCAAAGTTTTTAAATGTATAAAAAAAAAGACACAGCAAGAAAAAAGTATTTTAATGAAATAAGAGACAACACAGTTTTCATTTCTTTTATTATACTCTCATTCCTGCGACGCCATCGATCTCCTGTAAATAAAGGAAAAAAACAAACCAACAGTATACCACCTGTCCGACGCAGTCCATAGTAACGACTGTCCCACGACGATCCAGCTCTGCTACATCGGAATAACAGGCAGAGGCTGTCATCCCGGCGCAGCACAGCTGATTACCTGCTTCTCCGGCGGTGACGTCATCGGACTGACTGCTTTACGGCCGGGATTACCCAGCAGTCACTGCAGTTATCGCGAGAAACTGCATGTGACCGCCGGGGAAAGATGATGGCGGCCATCAACCAGTCCAGGCCGTGACCACCGGAGATCTTCTGCCAGGTAAGTGCCGCTGACTCCTGACAGACCCGACCGACGGACACTCACAGTGACAGTGACAATTCCGATTCCGGTATACGATATATGGGAAATATCGAAAGTCAATATCGAAAGTCCGATACAGCTAATATCGGCCGATACTTGCGGTATCGTATCGCTCAACACTAGTCCACACAATTCTCACCTTCTCTCGGTAACAACTTTACCTTTCAAAAGGTAGAATGGGGAAAAAAGAGAATCTGCTGTCTTGGACCTAATTCTTACCCACAAGGAGGAAATGGATGAGGAAGTAAAGGTGGCTGGGAATTTAAGAGGCAGCGATCATGTTATCCTTGAATTTTGGATTACAAGAGGATATAAACCAAAAGATAGGTCACTCCATGTGTAGAATGTCACAACACATATGCAGTGGGGGACTTTTCTTATCTGACCTGGGTGGTTCCTAATTCAGAGTGTGGTACCCTATAGATTTCCACCACCCACTTTTGACCGTTTTTCACCGAGGAGAAAGACCTGAGAGGACTCAGACTTTAAGGTTGGACTTCAGGAAGACAGATTTTAATGTACTCAGAAAGAGGGTAGGAAAAGTCTAATGGCTGAATGTTCTAAAATACACAAATGTGCAAATAGGATGGAAAATGTTGCTAAATGAAATGCTCGCTGCACAGCATCAGTAACAATCCCATAAAGAAGGAAGAATTGGAAGCATTTAAAGAGACCAGGATGGATGAAGACAAAACTTAAACACTTGCTAAAAATGAAAAGGGAAATATATGTCAAAGGGAAAGAATTGGGCACATCTAAAGAAGAATATAATGCTGTCTGCAGGGAAAGCATTAGAAGAGCTAAAGCCAGTAATGAAGTGAGGCTTGCAAGAGAGACAAAAAGCAATAAAAAAAGATTTGGGGGAAATGACAAAAGCAAAAGAAAACTCAAAGATGCTATAGGATTTTTACAGGATGAAAAGGGTGAAGTGATCAAAAATAATGTTGACAGGGCAAAACTTTTACATTACTATTTTGCATGTGTGTTCTCTTTAAAAAAAAAAAAAAAGCAAATGTAACATCAACTGATCCTCACTGTGCTATTGAAAGAATAAAAAAGTCCATACTATCTATAAACAGAGAGATGGTGAGGGAACATTTAACTAATTTAAATTAATCTAAATCTTCTGGTCCAGATGAATTACATCCTAGAATATTGAAAGAGATAGAGGAAATTGCTGAACCACTAGTCAAGATCTTTGAAAACTCCTGGAGAACAGGAGAAGTCCCGTAAGATAGGAGAAGGTCAAATATTGTTCCTATCTTCTAAAAAAGAAAGAAGATGGAGCCAGGAAATTACAAGCCATTGAGCCTTACTTCTATACTAGGAAATATATTTAAGCAAATTATTAAACAGCATGTATGTAAGCACTTGAACAAAAACACAGTAATTAACCAGAAACAGCATGGATTTGTAGCAAACAAGTCATGCCAGACTAATTTCCTTCTACGATGGAACCACTGACTTGTGGATCAGGGAAATGCGGTAGATATAGTATATATCAACTTCAGCAAAGCATTTGACTAAGTATTTCATACTGTCCTTATTGAAAAAATGACCAAGTATGGGATTGAAAAGGCTAAAGTTAGGTAGATTTATAATTGGCTCACTGATCATGCGCAAAGAGTGGTAAATGGTTGCCCAGCCAATTGGAAGAGTGTTTCAAGAGGGGTACCACAAAGCTCTGTTCTGGCCCCAGTGTTCAACATTTTTATATATCATTTGGATATGGGAACTGAAAGTAAACTAATCAAATTTGCAGACAATGCAAAGCTGTGAAGGATAGCTAACACTACAGAAGACAGAGAAAGGATTCAGAAGGGCCCAGATAAGCTTGAACAATAGGCAACGACTAATAGAATGGTATTTAACAGTGAGAAATACGAGATTCTACAAGTGGTCAAGAAAAACATAAATTACATCTACAGAATTGGAGGAATAGAACCAAGCAACAGCATGTGTGAAGACGACTCTGGTATACTAATAGACTGCGTTTTGGGCACCACATTTTAAAAAAGACATTGAAAAACTGGAGCAAGTTCAGAGAAGAGCTAATAGGATGGTGAGCGAACTGCAATATATGTCCTACGAGGAGCAGTTAAGGGATCTAGGAATGTTTAGCTTGCAAAAAAGAAGACTAAGAAGAAACTTGAGAGCTGTCTACCAAATATCTGAAGGGCTGTCAGTGTAGAGGGATCATCATTATTCTCATTTGAACATGGAAACACAAGAAGCTATGGAATGATACTGAAAGGGAGAAGATACAGATTAGATATTAGAAAAAACTTTTTGACAATGAGGGTGCTCAATGAGTGGAACAGGCTGCCAGGGCAGAAGAACCAGTTCTTCAGTTCAAACAGAATTCTGTAGGCTGCAGTCAATCAGTGGCTACTGACTGATTGCAGCAGTGACCTTGTTTAAGTCTGGAGACAGTCAGGGAAAATAGGGCTGAGAGGGGGAGTGGCACAGATCTGTGAGATAACAATGGACGTTTGTTTTTTTTTTGTTTTTTTAGTTTTTTTTTCTTTAATTTATCACTAGGTTGTTGTCGCCAACAATGTTTATGTAAGGAGCCAATATAACCCATAAGTAGTGGAAAAGAATAATAAATCTTCACCTCAAGGGTGTATTTTACTCAAAGCGTGAATTAAAAAGTTTATATACTCTCTGTGCTAAAGTGGATTAGCCCTATTATTCCTGTAAATGACAGACAATCCCTTTAACTAATATCTGCAAATTTCCGAGAAGCGTGACGCGTTTCCGTCAGATGATTAACTCCCTTCCTCAATTTATTGCAAGATTGATCTGCCGTAATTACAGATGGCTTGATGCGTTATAGTGGAAGCTTTAAATCTGTTTTTATTAGATAACACCCAAATTATTAAGGCATGAATTCTGTGACGATCGATACCGAACACATTCCTGATGGTTGCATTGTGACTTTTCCTTCCCCGTGAGATACACGAGTGTATGATGGCTTTGTGCTGTGCTTTACAGCTACTGATTGCTGTGCAGGAAATCTACAAAGGCGCAAATCTCTTTAGTATTTCTAGGGTGAGCATTGTGTGATCGCAGAGGAAGGAGCAAATTCTTTACAATGTCAAACGCACTACTAGGTGTCCATTGTATCTGAAGGCTGCTCCTCTCCAGAAATCTGACTTTTTTCTTTTCACGTCATAGTGTCTTGTGATGGTGATACTGTAGGCCATCCAAGATTAAAAGAAAATTCCCTGAGTGCTTCTACACCTAAGGGATGTCTAATTGACACTACTCACTGTAGCGACTACATAGGTAAAATGTCTTCATTGGATGGAATATCAAGATAGATAACATATATTTCCCTATGTTATATGATATTTTGTTGTTGCGGCAGATTAAATCGAATATATTATGTGTATATAGTGGTGAGTTTTTTTGAGTATACAACAGCTGCAGGCTTTTGTTGTGGAGGGACTGTGTTGACAAGATGGTGATGTTATCTGTTAGATTCCTCTCTAGACTATAATGTATGATCTTTTTCGTTTGCGCGTAATCTTTCTGTACTCTTCCATGTTATGATGCAGATCAACAGTTACTATATAAACGAGTTAATTCTCCCACAATAGCTGAGTACTGACGATTCTGCTGAAAGTTAAAATCTGCAACATTCTTGATATACTTCCTATGTAATAGGCCTTGTGACTTTTCTAAATGATTAGGGAAAAGAAAGTATGATTGAACAGGCACATTCCATCCCCCCTCCAAAAAAAAATTCAACATTTTAATCAAATATATAAAAAACACCAACATATAAGTTAAAACCAATTAAAAACCTGCACAAAACAATCTGCCACAATAGAAATGACAACCTAGGCTCTAATAATGATGAGACAATAGATTCACTATAAAATATAAATAAATATAAAATATCAGTAAATATAAAAAAAAGACCACCTGAGGCTGTAGAGAACATGTGATAAACAAATGCAAAAATAATAATGGAGAAAATAGCACAGCATCAAAAATCTCATGAATACTATCCATGGCAAAAGTGTAGTTTAACACATTAAATGGGTCCAGTCCAGGAGAGAAAGTTAGAGGACTTAAATAGAAAGAATCCCTCAGGGAGACTGAAGAATCCCCACGTGTTTCGCTAAGATTTTGCTTCCTCAGGGAGTACCTTTCTAAATTAGTTTTTTTTTGCCATTCCTGGCTTTATATCATTTAGATGGCTAGAACTAAATGTATGCTCTTGGGAAAATTACATTTTTAAGCCAATTTACACAAATTATGAAATCTGGGCTTTTGGTTTAGCAAAACATCTGTAGTAAATTTTATACAAGAAGTTGACTGATGTAATCCTTTAGATATTTGTAAAATTGTGACTTTTTTCATTCAATTTCTACTTCTGAATTAAATTTCTTAAAGACTAAATTGCTAAATTTGGAAAACTGTTGTGAATATGCTGGAGGCGGCTTCTGAGCTGGGCTCCCTCCGGTGGTTGCTGAGGGTAATGAACTGATTACTGAATGGCCTTCAGCTGGCGCTGAATGGTAGGATCTAAGTGACCTGAGTTCCCAGCAGCCTTGCCGGTTACCAATTGTTCCTTCTGGTCTTGCTTGAAGCACTGCTAGTTTCCTGCTCTCCTTCAGATAAGTGTTTGCTGTTTTTTTTTTCTCTGTTTGATTTTCTCTGCTGGTTTGCTGCTTGCAGTGGACTGCAGCCTGTCCCCTTTTGGGGGTCTGGCGCTGCAATTGTGCTCCGTTTGTGTCTGCACTTTTGCTTTGCTCCTTTGTTACTTTTTATTTGCTGAATAGCATTTTGTTACACCAGAGATCTGATTTAGGTGGATGAGATCGTGTGATCTCAGGTTTTTTGGTAATCAAAAGTGTTGGTATTTTTGTTAGGGTTTTGTTGGATTGCAGTCAGAATTCTTTCCTGTACTTTTCTGTCTAGACAGATTGGGCCCCAGCGTTTGCTCATTCTGTTTTCTGTCTGTGTCCGTGCTTTCTTCTTGTCTAACCGCCATTATATGTTTGGGGGCTTCCTATTTTCTTTGGGGATCTGCTCTGGGGCAGATAGCTTTCATCTTTCTGCCTTTAGGTGTAGTTATCTCTCAGGCTGTGATGTGGCGTCTAGGATCACCGTAGGAACGCTCCACGGCTACTTCTAGTTGTGTGGTTAGTTCAGGTTACTGCAATCCAATAGGTTCCAGCCTCTCTGGTGTATTACCGCTTTTGCTATTTTTTGCTATTTCTCCTCAGTTACCGAAACATAACAGAAAACCTGTAATTTTCCCACACCAATAAAAGACAAATCCTTAAAATAGAAGCAAATTCTTCTAATCAGAGAACCTGCTAGAAGGACACATATAAATTAATCTGCCTACGGTACAAAACTGCTAGTTTGATTGATATATACAATTTTGATGTCTCACTCCAGACCAGAATTGGATCTCCTGGCGACACAGATTTTAATGTAACTAGATTCCTGGTTCCTAGAAAAATAGTTACAAATGTTAAAAATTATAATACAAATACGTACTTGCTCATTAATTTATTGAGCACAAGCGCTCCAGTAGTCACTGTGATCTTGGTGTGAAAGCTGTCCCCGATCCTACATATAGTCACTGCAGCCAATCGGTGACCTCAGCTGTCATATGCCAATCTACTGCCATTACTACTTGGTTATTAGTGTTTATTTTTCTTTTTTTTTACATTTTGGCTTTTTAATTTTTCTATTCTACTTATTTGAATCCTTAAATTTATGAAAGTGTCTATTTTCCAGATGGTCTAGGGTAGTCCAGGATTTACTAGTTTCTCAACTTGATGACCACTAAGATAGTCTAGGGAGTGTTATTGGGTTCTCTTCAACCTAGTAAAATGTTGTATTAATTAAAAATTTTATATGCTTCCTTTAAGTCATTATAATGCTGTTAGTCTCACTTAAAATGAAAAAAGAAAGGTTGTATGCAGTCAGCCTCATTCAGCGCCGAGTACCTTAAAAATTTCTCCAAGAGCAGTGAATCCTGCTTGAAGCTTTATTGGGGTTTTACTTGAGTTATTACACCCTGAAGACCAGGCTAAGTTACAAGGAGCCTGTGGAAACACTGCATCCATAGTGGTTTCACCTAACAATGCCTGGACAACATCATGGAGAAGCAGATGATGAGTTGATTAAAGTAGCTGTTGAAGCTTTGCTGTAGTAGACTAGGATTGTCTTGACGGCAGACATAGGACCGCTTCCAGAGCTTTGTGTTCTACCACTAAAGTGGTGTGGGCTGAACTTAGAAGTGCTTAGGTGATTGACTGCCCTAAGGTTTGAGGTGTGTCCTGAATGGGTCAGCCCTTTAATGTAGAATTGTAGGAGGAGCTAGTTAATAGCTTTCTGGGAATCAGGCCAGGGATGGGAGCGTCTCTCCTGATATGTAACTTACACAGAGCTGTATTGTGCTGTTATCTGAGATGTAATGTGGTTGATCTGAGCTTCAGATGCTTGTGATGGTGTAGCATTGATTTGAAGCTTATTTGACAATCTCAGTAGCTTGCCCTTAGTTACATTTTATTTATGGAACTTCTAGAATATTCACATATGTTATACGTATAGACATACATGTTTTATACAGCAGTCACCTGTGCTCCTTGGATCTATGCCCACATTCTCTTCCAAATATAGGAATTTGAATCTTTGGCAGCAGTTGAGGTAGAAACAGACAGCAAAACCCTTAGTCAAACAAAAAGATTAATTTAACTTAATAAATCTTTCATTGAAAACAAAAAACCTTTTACCGTCAAAACGGTATGACATAAGATATAACAGTCTTTCAGGTGTACGGGCTCTCCCGTTTACAACAGTTTCTAAGCTTAGTCAGTCTTAGCTGCAACTGACGAACACAAGAGAGGTGTTTCCACTTCTATTCCCAGACTGTGGCAGTTGAACTGCCTTAAATAGCCCCTCTAATTCTGGAAGTGGAGATATGGGAAATGCCAGTCCCACCCAGCTCTTGTGGCCATTTGTAAAACCCGGACCCAAAATCCAGACCCATTGAAAAAACCCTTTTCGCCTCTTCCAGGCTCACATCACCGAGGTTGATCAACTCGGTGACACATCTCCTGTCCAGCTGCCACCTTACAGTGTTTACCTCCAATATTTTTGAGCAAGTGACAGGACATCTTTCTCTAGGGATGGTGAATAATTCTTGTTACAAAGAGTAGTCCTAAATTCACAAATTCCCTGAAGGATCTACAAAAAATACAGTGAGACTATTACAAATTTTTAATGATGATCCTTTAAATGCATCTTCATTTGGGATTTATCTATCATATATTTTTTTTTGACCAAAAGATAAAAAAAAAATAGTTGAATTGTGAAACAGTCCCCTGAGTTTCCTATAATGATTTGCACATATACAGAATATCACCATAAAATATTCTGATGTCATTTTTCGGTATTATGATGGTCATAGTAAAGTGCCCAACTAAATAATAGAACAAATTATACCCATAGGTATAGATAAAAACAATATATTTGCAATTCTAATAGTAGGAAGTGAAGTAAAAATGCAAAATAACAAGGCCCCAGTGGAGGGTTGTTAATATTGTTTGACATTTTTTTTTACACACCTACTACTTTAAAATTGAGAAACTTGAAACAGTGGGAATACTATAGGGACCATCACTCATTCCAACACAATATCTACAATATCTACATAGTCAACCAATACAATAACAAGAGGTTACAAATTCTGCAAGCTTGGGAAGAAAAAGATTTACAGATATTTGACTTCTGGATCAAGGATTTCAGATTCTTGATTTAACTACATTTCAATTTTAGGATGAACATTTCAGGGGTTTTTTTTTTAACAAAAAGTTGTATTTTCCATCTATTGAAAATACCCGCCTCGCCGAGAGACTTAAAATGTGACCCTGTTTTTAACAGATGACGGAAATGAAGGAACAGCGTAGATTATTCATTTTGGAATCCTTTTTAGTGAAAAATGAAACTGGAAAATGGCCTTGTTACTTCAACTGCAGAATCGTTCAATTCACCATACGTCGACCTTGAAATTCTGATCATTTTGTAAAATTAGCTTCAAACAGGCTTTATTCAGACTTTTTTTTTTTAAAGAATGAGAAATAAAAAATGACTGTTTAAATCACATTTTTATGTTAAATATAATTGAAACTTATTTTTTTTTTATTTCAATTTCTATGGTAAAAAAGTAGAATGGCGCTTTCTGTTCTGTAGAAATCATTAGTCAGCAGTCTCCTTATCATTACAAGCAGGATTATAATGAAAGGTAGTGCCAATATATATAAAACAAAGGATCCACTATTGGGAATAGTGCTGGACACAGATAACCCTGTTATGTTTCGGTAGCTGAGGAGTGCAGGCAAAAAAGGCAATACACCAGAGCAGTTGGAATCTATGAGATTGCAGTACCCTGACTAACCACAACAACTAGAGGCAGCCGTGGAGCGTTCCTACGTTGGTCCTAGACGCCTCGTCACAGCCTGAGAAACTAACTACACCTAAAGATAGATATAGGAAAGCTATCTGCCCTGGAGCAGAACCCCAAAGATAATAGAAAGCCCCCAAACATGTAATGGCGGTTAGACAAGAAGAAATACTGACACAGACAGAAAATAGTATGAGCAAACGTTGGGGCCCAAACTAACTAAATAGAAAAGGATAGGAAGGGTACTTACTGCAATCCCAGAAAACCCTGAAAAGCACCAACTCTACTAATTTCAAAAACACCTGAGATCACACGACCTCTACCACCTAAATTAGTTCTCTGGTGTAACAAAATCAAAACAGCAGCCACTGAAAAAACTGGAAAAAGTACAAACATCAGTGGCTGAACTAAACTGAGAGGGCAAAAGCCCCCGGAGGGGACCCTGAAGGCCCCCACAGAAGTGCAGGACAAAATGCAAAAATCAAGCACAAAAACAAAAAGAAGAAAATGTCTTATCTGTTAGCAGGAGATGCAGACACGACACAGCAGGCTACAAGGGAAACAGGAATCTAGGATAGAGACCAGAACAATTGATCACCGGCAACCCTGATGGGAAGGTGACTCCCTTATATAAGACCAGTCAGTAACACCTGATTCCCAATCCTCACTATCTTCACAATCTTCACTGGACAGACCAGTACCGCTTGTAACCACCAGAGGGAGCCTCTGCTCAGAACTCATCTCAAGCCCATTCACAACAGTACCCCCCCCTTGAGGAGGGGTCACCGAACCCTCATTTGAGCAACCAGGTCGGTCAGGATGAGCCCTATGGTACGCACGGATGAGTCTCCTAGCATGGATGTCCGAAGCAAACACCCAAGAATTGTCTTCCTGACCATAACCTCTCCACTTAACCAAATACTGGAGTTTCCGTCTAGAAAAACGAGAATCCAATATTTTCTCAACCACATACTCCAGATTGCCCTCAACCAAAACAGGGTCAGGAGGCACAGCAGCAGGAACCACTGGCTCAACAAACCTCTTCAACAAGGACTTGTGGAACACGTTATGGATGTTAAATGTCCCTGGAAGAAGCAAACGAAAAGAAACAGGATTAAGAATCTCCATGATCTTATAAGATCCAATGAACCTAGGCTTAAATTTAGGAGATGCTACTCTCATAGGAATATTTTTTGAGGACAACCAGACCAAGTCCCCCACTTCAAACCGAGGACCATCAGTCCTATGCCGGTTAGCAAACCGCTGGGCCCTCTCCTGAGAGAGGGACAACCTCTCCACTACCTGGTCCCAAATCTGTTGCATACGCTCCACAACAGAGTCAACACCTGGACAGACAGAAGCCTCCGTCTGTCCTGAAGAAAATCGAGGGTGAAACCCAGAATTACAGAAAAACGGAGACATCAAAGTGGCAGAGCTAGCCCTATTATTAAGAGCAAACTCAGCCAAAGGCAAAAAAGAGACCCAGTCATCCTGATCAGCAGACACAAAGCATCTTAGATAAGTCTCCAATGTCTGGTTTGTTCTCTTAGTTTGACCATTAGTCTGAGGATGAAATGCCGAGGAGAAAGACAATTGAACACCCAGTTTAGAACAAAAAGTCCTCCAAAATCTGGAAACAAACTGGACTCCTCTGTCAGACACTATGTTCTCAGGAATGCCGTGTAAACGAACCACATGCTGAAGGAACAACGGCACCAATTCAGAGGAGGAAGGCAACTTAGGTAATGGCACAAGATGTATCATCTTGGAAAACCTATCACAAATCACCCAGATGGCAGTCATTCTCTGAGAAACAGGAAGGTCGGAAATGAAATCCATAGAGATATGGGTCCATGGTCTCTTGGGCACAGGCAATGGCATCAACAAACCACTAGAGCGAGAGCAAGGCTTGGAGCGAGAGCAAGTCCCGCAGGACTGCACAAATTCCCTGACATCAAGAGACAAGGTAGGCCACCAAAAGGACCGACTAACCAAGTCTCTGGTACCAAAAATTCCGGGATGCCCAGCCAACGCGGAACAATGAATCTCAGACATCACACTCTTTTTCCACTGGTCCGGGTCAAACAATTTTCCAACAGGGCAGCGCTCGGGCCTATCCTCCTGACACCCCTCCAGAGCAAGTCTCAAATTAGGTGAGATGGCGAAAAGAACTACACCCTCTTTCAAAATAACAGAAGGATCAGATAACTCAGGAGAGTCCGCAAGGAAGCTCTTCGAGAGGGCATCCGCCTTAACATTCTTAGTGCCAGGAAGAAAGGAAACCACAAAATTAAAACGTGTGAAAAACAAGGCCCACCTGGCCTGTCTAGGATTGAGTCGCTTGGCAGATTCCAGATAAACCAGATTCTTATGGTCAGTAAGGACCACCACCTGATGTTTGGCTCCCTCCAGCCAATGTCTCCACTCTTCAAAAGCCCACTTCATGGCCAATAACTCCCGATTACCCACGTCATAATTACGTTCAGTAGGAGAAAATTTTCGAGAGAAAAAGGCACAAGGGTTACTTTTAAAGGTCTCTGGATCTTTTTGGGACAAAACGGCACCTGCCCCAATTTCAGAGGCATCAACCTCCACCTGAAATGGCAGAGAAACATCAGGCTGCCGTAGAACAGGAGCAGAAGTGAATCTCTGCTTAAGTTCCTGAAATGCAGAGGCTGCCTCAGGAGGCCAATTCACCACATCAGAACCCTTTTTGGTCAAATCAGTTAATGGTTTAACAATAACCGAGAAATTACCAATAAATTTACGATAAAAATTGGCAAAACCCAAAAATTTTTGAAGAGCCTTTAATGAAGTAGGTTGGACCCAATCACAGATGGCCTGAACCTTGACCGGGTCCATTTCAATAACAGATGGGGACAAAATGAATCCCAGAAATGAGATCCTCTGTACGCCAAAAAGACACTTTGATCCCTTCACATACAGAGCATTCTCTCTCAAAATCTGGAATACAGTTTGAACATGTTTCACATGAGAGTCCCAGTCATTAGAAAAAATCAAGATATCATCCAAATAAACAATCAGAAATTTATCCACAAAATCCCTGAAAATGTCATTCATGAAGGACTGGAAGACAGAAGGAGCATTAGTGAGCCCAAAGGGCATCACAAGGTACTCAAAATGCCCCTCCGGGGTATTGAATGCCGTCTTCCATTCATCCCCGTGCTTAATGCGAATAAGGTTATATGCCCCCCTGAGGTCAAGCTTGGTAAACCAAGTAGCGTTTTTCACCCTGGAAAACAGGTCAGAAATCAAGGGTAACGGGTATTGATATTTCACAGTAATATTGTTCAAAAGACGATAATCAATACACGGCCTTAATGAACCATCCTTTTTGGCCACAAAGAAAAAAACGGCACCTAAGGGTGAAGAGGATGGTCTGATATGACCCTTCTACAATGACTCCTTGATATAAGACCGCATAGCGTCATGTTCAGGTACAGACAAGTTAAAAAGGCGACCTTTAGGGAATTTACTACCAGGCACTAATTCAATAGCGCAGTCATAGCTCCTATGGGGAGGCAAGGATGCAGATTTACTTTCGCTAAATACCTCAGAAAATTCAATCAAAAAGTCAGGAACATCCTGAGCCTGGGGGAGGCAGAAAAAACAGGAGTGTTGGTATTAACACATTGGCAGCCCCAACTGGTTACAGACACAGATTTCCAATCCAAAACAGGATTATGAGACTGTAACCAAGGGAAACCCAGTACGATAATATCATGCAGATTATACAGAACCAAAAATTTACAGCACTCTTGATGATCAGGTTCAACTCTCATTGTCACCTGAGTAGAGAACTGAGGTTTATTCTCAGCCAAAGGGGTAGAATCGATCCCCAGTAGGGAATAGACTTCTGTAGGGGTATCAAGGGAAACCCACAACGTTTAGCAAAATCATAATCCATCAGGTTAATAGCTGCTCCAGAATCAACGAAAGCCTGAGCAGAAAATGAGAACAGAGAGCATATCAGAGTGACAGTTAATAAAAACTTAGTCTGAACACTACCCAAGACAACTGAGCGTGCAAAACGTCTTCCCCGCTTAGGGCAGACTGAAATAGCATGAGAGGCATCACCACAGTAGAAACATAACCCATTGCGCTTTCGAAACTCATGACGCTGTGCCCCAGACACCACTCTATCACACTGCATGGATTCAGAAGCAGGTTCACAAGGCAACACTATTCCACGCATACTTCTCCGCTCACGCAAACGTCTGTCAATTTGAATCGCTAATGACATAGAATCATTGAGACCAGAGGGGACAGGGAATCCCACCATAACATCCTTTACATTATCTGACAGACCCTTCCGAAAAAGGGCCGCCAAAGCGTCGTCATTCCACTTGGTCAGGACTGCCCACCTACGGAATCTCTGACAGTATAACTCAGCGTCATCAAGCCCCTGATTTAATGCCAACAAGGCTTTTTCAGCTTGATCAGTGACATTAGGCTCATCGTACAATAACCCCAAAGCCTGAAAAAATGCATCAACATCACTCAAAACAGGATCCCCAGGTGTCAGGGAAAAAGCCCAATCCTGAGGATCGCCGCGCAGGAGAGAGATGACAATTTGAACCTGCTGCGCTGCGTTCCCTGAGGACTTAGATTTTAAGGCAAAAAACAATTTACAATTATTTTTGAAATTCTGAAACTTAGCTCGATCCCCCAAAAACAAATCTGGCATGGGAATCCTATTTTCCACAACAGGCAACCTAGCAAGATAGGTAGCAATACTCCGAACTTCAGTGTCAAGCTGATCCACACGGCCAGACAACTGTGCAAACTCCATTGAGAGAAAAAATCCTCCCCAGCACCCAGAGATACAGAGGGAAAAAAAAAAATGCAACAAACAGAAAAATATCTCTGACAACTCTGACAACCGTTTTTTCTTTCACAAATTTTTTCCCTTCTGTGAGTACCATACAATTTTAAATTTTGGGCCGGTGATACTGTTATGTTTCGGTAGCTGAGGAGTGCAGGCAAAAAAGACAATACACCAGAGCAGTTGGAATCTATGAGATTGCAGTACCCTGACTAACCACAACAACTAGAGGCAGCCGTGGAGCGTTCCTACGTTGGTCCTAAACGCCTCGTCACAGTCTGAGAAACTAACTACACCTAAAGATAGATATAGGAAAGCTATCTGCCCCGGAGCAGAACCCCAAAGATAATAGAAAGCCCCCAAACATGTAATGGCGGTTAGACAAGAAGAAATACTGACACAGACAGAAAATAGTATGAGCAAACGTTGGGGCCCAAACTAACTAAATAGAAAAGGATAGGAAGGGTACTTACTGCAATCCCCAAAAAACCCTGAAAAGCACCAACTCTACTAATTTCAAAAACACCTGAGATCACACGACCTCTACCACCTAAATTAGTTCTCTGGTGTAACAAAATCAAAACAGCAGCCACTGAAAAAACTGGAAAAAGCAAAAGTACAAACATCAGTGGCTGAACTAAACAGAGAGGGCAAAAGCCCCCGGTGGGGACCCTGAAGGCCCCCACAGAAGTGCAGGACAAAATGCAAAAATCAAGCACAAAAACAAAAAGAAGAAAATGTCTTATCTGTTAGCAGGAGATGCAGACACGACACAGCAGGCTACAAGGGAAACAGGAATCTAGGATAGAGACCAGAACAATTGATCACCGGCAACCCTGATGGGAAGGTGACTCCCTTATATAAGACCAGTCAGTAACACCTGATTCCCAATCCTCACAATCTTCACAATCTTCACTGGACAGACCAGTACCGCTTGTAACCACCAGGAGCCTCTGCTCAGAACTCATCTCAAGCCCATTCACAACATAACCCCCTCCCTCCTCTCTGCGTAAAGACCTCTGCATAGATCACAAGGCACGCTCAGAAAACTGTAGTTTCCTTTGTCCATGTGAATACTGTAAAGGATGTCCCCAAATGCTTTTAGGGCTTCATTCAGACATCAGTTTTTCTCATGTAAATTAAAAACTGACCTATTATTTTGATCAAAGTTCGATCAGTGTGTGATCCGTTATTCCTGTGCGTAAAAAAAAAAGTCTCCGCCTTCTCCTATGTTACACTCCGTGAAAATCAGACCGCTCTCTTACGTCATTCGAGTGTGGTCAAATTTTTTTCATGGGCCCATAGACTTGCACTGCCAACACTTGGATCAAAATCGGACATGTCTCCGCAACATGTGAATGGCCCCACAAACGATCACGGGTACCAGTGCTATCTGTGAAAAACATGGATAGCACTCGTGTGCGAAAAACGGACTCCAAACAGAGCAGCATATAATCGGGTACAAAAAATTTGAGAAAATATCTACCGTTAAAAATAAAATTGGTAAAAAGAATTTACCATAAATCTGGCTTCAATTCTTAGAAAACGGTACAGCTGATAAATCCCTTTTTAATGGAAACGTAAAAGTAAAGGGATGATAATTGCCCATAACAAAATCTGTGAAAGGGTCCCCAACTACTGTGTGCCGTTAAGTACCATTATTTATTATGGAGGATTTTGGAACCATCTGGTCTGGGTGCATTTGCTACCGTTAAACACCCTACAGCACCAGAATATAGTATTTGTATGAATATTATTTTACAGGCATGTCAATGTAAGGTCTTCACTGACCTGCACTAAATAAAGATAATCCATCCCAAACTAATATATCATTGTATTTATGGTCATAAAACTGTCGCCACTGACTTATGGAAATGTATTCCATTGATCGTAAGCCGTATAGATCTGGTGGAGCAGGGAAAAAAATGGTGCAATGCTCTTTTAGAATTTCCTATTTTTGTCTAATGGTATTGTTTGCTGATTTTTTTTCTCCAAATTTTTCAAAATGATACCCATGGGTTGTGAATTTTATACAAAATCAAAGCTTTGGCATTTACCATTTTTTGCAACCTGTTAGTGAAAAAGTCAAGCTTCTTAAACATGGTTAATTTCCATAAAAATTCAAGACCGATATATATAGTTGTATGAAAATGTGTTTGCCTCCTTCCTGATTTCCTATTCTTTTCCATGTTTTTCACACTTAGGTGTTTTCAGGTCACCAAACAAATGTCAATTTTAGACAAAGATAACACAAGTAATCACAAAATTCAGTTTATAAATGAAGATCTTTATTAAGGGAAAAAAAATCCAAACTTACAGGGCCCTGCGTGAAAAAATGATTGCCCTCTAAACCTAATAACTGGTTGGGCCAGACTTAGCAGCAACAACTGACTGCAATCAAGCGTTTACGCTCTGGAGGAATTTTGTCCACTCATATTTGCAGAATTGTAGTAATTCAGCCACTTTGCAGGTCTGCTTGTAGCTAGAGAATTTGAACTCCGCTTCCCAAAGATGAGATCAACCACAGTTAATTTAATGTTTTAAGTGTGGGGGGCACTCACTTTTTCATGCAGGGCCCTGTAGGTTTGGATTACTTTTTCCCTTAATAATAAAGACCTTCATTTAAAAACTGCATATTGTGTTATCTTTGCCTAATATTTAACTTTGGTGATCTAAAACATTTAAGTGTGACAAACAAGCAAAAGAATAGGAAATCAGGAAGAGGGCAAACACTTTTTCATACAACTGTATAAATGGTAACTTAACTGTACTTACTCTAAAAATAGTGCACATTTTTTTTAAAAGTCGCAACTGTATAATCAACTGAGAATATACTGAAACCTAAAGTTGTGTCCACCATTATGAATATTGGAAAAGACTTTAAAAAGAGCGTAAATTAAATGTAGAATAAGACACAAATGAAAAATAGGCAAGAAACACTAAAAACGTTCCAAAAAAGCGCAAGTGAATTGGGTCCCATGTTTTTATTGTCGTCATTTAAAGCCTACATGCACATATGCAGCCATATCTTTTATTGTTCCAATGCATTCAAAATTATCTTTAATGATTGAAGCTCGACTGAAACGTAAAAAAAAAACTAAGCCATAAGTGTTTTTTGAGAACTTGTAAAAATTTTGTAAAAAAACTGCAATACGTAATAATAATAACTTCCCGACTCTTCAGCTTGGTTGCTCCTGTCTTCTCAGCTGGTCTTCGCTTACTTCCTGCAATGATCATGTGCTGTACATCATTTGCATGACCGCTGCAGCCAATCAGTGGATTTATACATTCTATATATTATCATGAAGATTAGTTTTGGGCTGTAGTATTAGTTATGGGCCCATGTATCATGTAATACACGGCACGTTGTTGCTACATGATTTGTGTGGAGACTTGCAAGGACTACGGGAGCGGCTGGAGATTGAAGAGGTAAATATAGGGTTGGTTTCTTTATTTAACCCATTCTCTACTCTTCTCTAAACATTTGCAAACCCCTTTTTAAGAATTCAATGCAAAAATTGCACTGCTGACTTTGGGTTAAAAGATCAAACCCTATTAGGCTGCTTTCGCACAAGCAGTTTTTGGTGTATTTTTTTTTTCTTGTGTTTCTACTTTGGCCAATTACTAAAGTATATGTAAAAGGAAAATCTAAAGGAAAGAATTCTACTTCCCTTTTTTTGATTCCACTAGCAAACTATAGGACAAATGGCATGTGTAAATTCAGCCTTAGGGTTTTCTGAGTTAATAGAGGGGAGTCCCACATTCGGGATCTCCATCAATGAGCCGAGGCAGAGGATATCCGAGCATTACTCAAGTAGCCCACTGATTTCAGTTGACATTGTCCATTACTTTGATCCGCCATGGTATCGCGCGCACTAGGGAAACGGGGACTTCTTCCTTATCAGATTACAGCTGATCACTGGTGGGATTCCACCAGGAGGACATCTTACAATCAAATTTACCAGTTTGTATAGTGGACAATAGTTATGTGTATGTTTTGTCTACTTAAAAAATGTAATAAAAAAAAAAGATATTGTCCAAAACAGAAACTCTTTAATCTTCTTCGTTAACTATGAAAATCTCGTGCTGTCCAACACCGGATGAAAAAAAAAATAATTAGGTTGTATTAATATGAAGCCAAGTAATATGAAGTGTTACCATGTGACAAGCAATTATTCTTTTTAATTAGACATTTATGGAGGAGGGAACAAATGGCATCTTCGGAACAATCTGTAAATTGCCACCCTGATGAAAATGACACAGCTTGGTGAGACATTCTGGTGCTAATCCTGGAGGTTCCCTTTATCGGTTAGCAAATGTAATGAAGAGTAACCTAATTTGAAACTGCTAGATGGTGTTTACAGGTTACAGTCAGTTCAGGACGTTGGAGAGGGGCCATGGTGCCTAAAGCTGTGCTACAGGTTGGGCCATGAAAAATAATACCCCGATTCTTGCTGAAAGGATAAATCTCCTGCTTATGATCAGGTGGTGGTGTGGGGACAATAGCTAGCAATAGGGGCAGCCATTGTTGAGCGGGCGTGCCACAATGCTACCCCCTAGGGTGCCTACCGCCGCATTTAGGCAGGAAAAATATAGCTCATCACTAGGGACCTGTAGCAATTCAATCCAAGGTTTATTGTTCTGGTCTTATTGCACCGTGTGCTTTTTGTTTGGGGTGTGCACCTACCACTTTAAAGTGTTTTTTAGACAGATAAAATAGAGCTTGTATCTTTTATATGGGGTTTGTTCATATGATTTCTCTCTAATTGATACCCTGGGATTAACTATTTGATTTACCAAATGGCCATTGATAATCATATCCAGTACCCATCACACACTTCTATTTTTTCCCCCTCCTTGAAGTGTTGTATTAATGATATTCTATGGCTTCAGGTGAAGTGATGTAAGTACACATCACTATGTCCTCATGACATGCTCCTTCTGGAATCTGTTTTGCATTGATTTCCTTGGTCTTCTCTTAATCTTCTCCTTGATATCGGCAACATTGATGGGTGTTGAAACAAATGGTGGCCTGTGTTTTTTTTTTTTTTTTTTAGATATTGTCCAAAGATCCTTGATTACACCAGTTCCACACCAAAATGTGTTCTGGTTTACGTTGGAACCGGAAATCCGGATATTTACCGGCCGAACAATGGTGTATTTCTGTGAATATTCCACTTTTTGAGTGTAATACGGCATGATGTATAAACTCACCCATGACCCTACTGCCCTTCAAAAAGATCACTTTTGCGATAGGGGAGGTTTCTGGCCACTCTGAGCTCACCTTAGGACACACGCACTTGGGTTTGACAGTTGTAACGCTCCATTCAAACACCCCACGGGCCAGTGTCACCGGATCGGCAGGAAGGAGAAGATGGGCTTCGTTAATTTCTTACGCTGCTCTGGTAAAATAAAAGCTGAGCTCTGATGGTTAATTATTAGCATCTAGTTTCTTTTTTTTTTTCCCTGGTTCCTAAGGTCAGACGTTCCAAGAATGTTTCTAAATATCCATGTCATAATTAAAGGAACTTAAGCGTGTCATATACGAAATAACGATCTAAACATTTACAGAGAACGCCATCTGCCCTCCTGTAATCCCGCAGTTTATAGCACCAGCTACTCTTTATCCCATAAATCCAAGTACCTGTTAATTAGAAGTCCTAAACATAAAGATAACCAATTTCACATAGTCCCATTGCTCTGGTTATGTTATATAATGCACTTCAGCCTTTATTTGACTGTTAAATCACACAGCTGTAGGCCTTATAACTTTATTGCATGCCAGTACAGTATAATAACCTATAAAAGTTTTATTGAAGATGTTCATTCAGCGTAATGTAAAGATTATTTATATAATACCTGTTATGTTCTTGCAATACGTCCCACGCCACGGCTGTATATTAAGTCCTGTAACGTCACCTGATGGTAAAAATTGGGGTGACTGCATATTTTACTTGTGCCCAGAATGAGATCCTCCTGACTTGTTTTAGCCATGGTTGTTAAAAATGTACCTCGAGAAATAACAACTTGGCAATGATCTTGAGTAGTAATGTGTAGGAACTAGAGATGTGAGAATCAATTAGAAGCAAATTAAACTTCACAGAAAAATTCAGATTTGCCAGAAAACCATATTTTTTTTCACATTTTTGATTCACTCAAATCCATGGAAATGGTAGTTGGATTCTTCATAAAGCTGGAAAAGACTTAAAAAAAAAATATGAAAGATTTATACTTTTCCTTGCACCTCACCTGTCCCACCACTTTCCACCCAGTCCCCTGCTGACTCATTGTCCTCCTGCTCCATCTTCTTCTCGTCTGTCTTCACTCTTCTGCATCTTCTGCTCCGACTTGGCCAACCGTGATGTCATAACGTTGTGGAGCACCGCACATCATGACGTCAAGAATGCCAAAGCACGATGACATTGTTTGTCATTGCACGTCCTGATGTGAAGGAAGATCTAGTTAGTGTTCCACGCATCAGGACATTGTGGGTCTTGGCATGTCATGAAGTCATGGAAGATCTAGTCAGTGACCCAGCTTAATGATGTTGTTTGTCACTGCACATCATGACTTCACAGGAGGTCTAGTTAGGGATCCACGCATCATGACGTTGTGTTTCTTTGCATGTCATGGAAGATCTAGGCAGTGACCCACGCTTAATGATGTTGATGGTCATTGCACATCATGACGTCACGGGAGGTCTAGTTAGTGTTGGAGGCACTGAAGAGTGAAAACTGAACGGAGAGAGCAAGCACATGATCAAGACAAAGAGCTGCAGCAGCACAGGTGAGGGTCTGGTGCCGGATGAGATCTCGGAGCAAAATAAATATCTTTTTACTAGCAATTGAGGCACATTTAATTTACATTGATTACATTTGATGCAAAATCAAATACCCCAGGACAATTCAAGCTAATCTGTTGAATTAAAATTTTTGATCATTTCTAGAACTGTGTGTAGATTTGCACTTGTAAACTCTGGTACAAAAATTAGAACATTCCGACCAGCCCTATTAATGTTCATTGGGCCAACTTTGTGGTCTCCCCCGAAAAGTTTGTGAACATTTTTGTACCTCTTTTCCTGTCCATTTTATGGTAATTAATCCCTGTGACATAACCCAGCCCTTTAACAAAGCAGGAATTTGCCTTATTCAATCATTGCCTGTATCTTTAATGCAAAGTTTGGTCATCTTATACTACTTATTTTGAGACGTGTTGAGCCAAGAAAACAGAAAATACAGTAAATAGGTTATTTTACGTAGTTGTGGATCTTACCTTGGTTTAGGCAAGGAGTATTGGTCGATGGGTGGAGTTTTTTTTTTTTTTTTTTTTTTGCCAAACATAGTTCTAATAAAGATTTATCTGAAGAAAAAAAATATATATACGAGTATGTGTGTATATACCAACTCGGAGAGTTCATAAGAGCATATTGAGACATGAGCAAGAAGTACTAACAAATGTGTTAGCTAAAACACTACACATTAGTCAATGTCATAAACCAGAAAGACTACAATGTAAAGTTCAATTTTGTTCAACCTTTTAGAGAAAACTTAAAAAAATAAAGTTTGGCTGTATAGACGGCTGTATCACCTTTTTTTCCCATTGTTTAGTTAAAGATGTTGTGGTGAAAATTCTTGTTTAATTAATACGATGAAAAATCTTACATGGATTCTTTGAGGGATACAAATTATTTATTAAAATGAGTTAAAAATAAAAAAGTAATTCTCAAAAATTACCGTTCAAACCTTACTTATTGGTCTTTACTTCCTTGCTTATCTCGACACGTCAGAAATGCCCATTCGGCCAACAGTGATTGGGTGGACAAAAATTTCCAGTGTGTTGAGATATCGCCAAGAAGTAGAGTGAAAACTGCATTAGATAAGTGCTGAAATCGGGTGCTGCAGGTGGGAGTTTTGTATGAATTATTGTTACTTTATTTTTAAGAGAATGATATGGAGATATATATATATATATATATATATATATATCTCTCCATATCATTCTCTTAAAATATAATATATATATATATATATATATATATATATATATATATAATGTATATATATATATATATGTATTTCCGTCATGGAATATAGAATATAATATATATATTTAAAAATAAGTTTTTATTTCACAGTTATATTCATTCAAGTAAATGTGTATTGTAGAAAATTAAATTTTTTTTTTTTTTTTAATTTAGTGTTTTGGGACTAAACCCAAAGTGTGTGCCCGTGCAAATATACTGTATAACCTCTAAACCTATATAAGCTTCAATTTAATTGGGCTGAATTGCAAAAACCTGACACAGCCAATAAACCTGAGTGATGCAGTTTCCGAAAAGAAAAGGGAGGCTTTTTTCTCTAACCCCCATTTTTTCTTTTTTCTTATTTCATTGGCTGAAATGTTTATGATGTGTATTATCTGCTTTCTGCTTTATTGATTTGTTTATATTATGTGAATAAATTTAGACATCACTGATTGTCTTGCCCGGAATGTATTTAATTATGCCCAGATATTTCAGAATTAATCTATTCATATGATCGGTAATACGTTTCTGTCTTATTGCTGCATTTATCACACAGTTAAATATCAATCCAGTGCATATTTTGTAAATGGTGTACATTTCCAATTATTATGCTGTTTGCTATAGAATGCCTAATGACCGTGTTCTTAAGAAAGCTGTCACTGACGATTGTTTTTTTATTGACAGCGCATTGCACAGTGTTATGATGTGAACATGTCAAGTGTGCACTTATATGAAACAAACATTCAGGATATCTTCTTCCTTCTTTTATTTCTGTTTATTGTCAAAGTAACTCATAATGTATCTTTTGACAGTAGCTGTTACACTATTGCATACAACACTCGGCTTTCTTTGCCTTACGTTGTATATTTTCTATGTGTGTTTCCATCCTACTGTATATATATGAATATATATTAAGAAAAAGCATTTGGCTCTCTTTTATTTAGTTGTTTTAATGTTTTAGATTTGCTTTTTGTTTTCTATTTTTCCTCTTTATAGATATATATTTTATTATATTTACTTTTTCCCGATCCCCTTCTTCCAAATGCTTTTTCTTTTTTCAATGAAACCAAAGCCAAAAAATCCATATCTCTCTCTTTTTGTTTGTTTTTTTGGCATCTCCCCCAATCCTTTCACTGATCCCTATCTATATCCACCCCTCACCCTTACCCATTTTACCCATCCTACCCATAACTGGGGTAGATGCCTGTCACAAATTAAAAAAAAAAAGTAAAAAAAATTAAAATTCATCCCCTTGAACCCAAACTTTTAAATTGTGGCATTTAAAAACAAAATCCTTAGAAAATTTCTTTACAATTTTTTATTTATTTTTTTGTGACGTTTCTCTAAACTTGTCGTTTATTCGTTTTTTTTTTCTTTCTTTCCTCCTCTATCCCCCTTCCCACTCCCACTCTGTTCTGATTTTTAACCCATCCCCAAAAATCCGAAGTTCCAGCACATCTGACGTTAAGCAACCAAGGTACGGATTTAATCCACTTTTTTTTTCTTTCCCTATTCCTTGATTTATTTTCAACCCTTCATGCTGTCTCTCTTCCTCTTCTTTCAATATCGCATCACTTTTGTCATTCATATTCTATATCTTTCCTTCATATGTGTCTCATGCATCATTGGTTTCAATCACATTTCATTATCTCGTATACCATTGGGGAAAGAAATAGGCTGTGAGTGTATTTTTTGGAGTTTATTTCTTTTTTTTTCTTACTGCTGTTTTGCACTTCCTTCTCCCCTAATCTTCTTTCCTACCTTCTCCCCTAACCTGCTTTCCTTCTCGAACTTGCCTTCCTTCTCCCCTAATCTTCATTCTCCCCTTGTCTTCTTTCCTACCTTCTCCTCTAACCTTCTTTCCTTCCCTCCTAATCTCCCTTCTCCCCTAACCTTATTCCCTTCTCCCCTAACCTTAGTTCCTTCTCTTCCTTGTCTTTGTTCTCCCTCTAATCTTCCTTCCTTCTCTTCTAACCTTCCTTCCTTCTCTTCTAACCTTCCTTCTCTTCCACTTCCCCTAACCTTCCTTCTTCCACCTCCCCTAACCTTCCTTCATTCTCTTCCTTTTCCCCTAGTCAATTCTCTTCCTTGTCCCCTAACTTTATTTCCATCTTTTTCTCCCCTAACCTTCCTTTTCCCTAAACTTCTTTCCTTCTCCGCTAAATTTCTTCCCATCTTCTCTAGCTTCCTTCCTTCTTTTCCTTCTCCCCTAACCTTACTCCCTTCTTTTCATACTCCCTCTAACTTTCCTTCCTTCTTTAGCTCCTTTACTTCCTTGTCTTTGTTCTCCCTCTAACCTTACTCCCTTCTCTTCCTTCTCCCTTAACCTTACTACCTTCCCTTCCTTCTCACCTAACCTTACTCCCTTTTCTTAGTACTTCCTCCTAACCTTCCTTCCATCTTCCCTAACCTTCCTTCATTCTGTTCCTTTTCCCCTAGTCTTCCTTCCTTTTCCCGTAACGCTGCTTCGTTTTCCCTTTACCTACCTTACTTCTACTTCTCCCGTAATCTTCCTTCCTTCCTGTCTTCCTCTCTAAAATAATTTCCTCTTTCTGCCCCAGCTTCTGTCTCTTCTATCGTTCCTTTCTTCTAAGGCATCAGGGAGGCAGTAAAAGGAAACTAACCCAGAGAAGTGGATTACAAAGGAGAGAGAAAAAACATCATGCAATAAACTAATGCACTTCAAAAAATGAGCTGTTGTACAGTGAAAAATTAAGAAAAAAAAATTGCTAGCCACATATACATAGACTCGATAAAATATAGTAAAAAATATAAACACGGGGAGAAAAAAAATATACTAATTTATAGTATACTAGAAACTATATATAAAAAGTACTACCAAATTCTATTTTTTATTATTTATTAATACTAACTGTAAATGATAATCTCATAAGACATATTTTTGGGATTTCTGGTTAGTTTTAAAATGCACTCCTAGTATTCAAAAGTGCCAAGTATTAATTACATGATAATTAGAGCTGATAATTGGCTTCATAACTTAATGGAAATTAAATGAAATGCCAAATTGTTTCTTAAGGGTGCAACTTGCGAAGCTGAGAATATGTTATAAGGCACCATAAAATATCTATATATGCAGAATGCTTTAAATAGTCTGTTAGGGCTGTCATCAATTAGATCCTCTAATGGCAGTAAGGGAATAAAATCTCGTCCATCCACTTAACGGGCTAATAAAATCCAAATTGGAGGTGAAAAAAGTGACTTGATGTCAGTCACGTGATCCCTCTCGACTATTGGGCTCAATTGAAAGGACTTCTGCTGAAACCAGCTTCAACTATCTTACATCCCAGCTAATTGTGAGATTAGGGGCTGCCAGTATACAATTGCATACTAATATTTCCTTATGTATGCAGAAATCTATCACATCGCAAAGTATCTTGCTTTAAACAGAGTTTTT